>JARWLC010000002.1:169100728-169766085 GCA_033318265.1 Phyllotis vaccarum | reverse complement strand
TTTGGTTTGTATTACTTTTAAATTTAAATTTTGCATTATATTTGAATTTTAGAAAATTTATTACCATGTCTTTTTCATAGTTAGATCTATAATTATACATCATGCTCACTCAAATTTTCTGATTTGTAGATGACAGGTACCAATAAAAAATTTTCCTTTATGTTATGATTCTACTTCTTTTAGAATAGAACTTGTGGGAGCATGGAGTAGCTCAGTGAGTAATGCACTTGCCACAATCTTGACAATTTGAGTTCAGTCATGAAATTCACAGAAAGGTAGAAAGATAGAACAAATTCCATTAATTTATGCAGATTTATACATATACAATAGCAAGCTCATGCCCCCGACACACATTATTCATATACATACAATAATAATAAAATTAAAACATCAGTTGAACGCATGATAAATGAGTAATGTTGTTCACAACTAGTTAGTTAATGAATATATGTTTAAAGTCCTTTTAAACCTGTTTACATAATTTGACCTGAGTAGTTCTGATATTGTTGACAGTTTCTTTTTAACTTAGTGTCTTAGTGTCTTGTATTAGCTCAGCTTGCCCAATAAATTTTTATTTGAAAAAGCAATCCTGATATTATGGGTAAAAATTCAACAGGATATAAAACATTCCTATTAAATTATTATTACTATTATAATCATTATTATTATTATTATTATTATTATTAGACAGCTTGTAGTATATTAAACTTGACAAGATATTAGCAATGCTGTTCTTTTGGTTGCCCTCTAAAATTTTAAAGATTTATAAAACATGAATAAATCAAGCTAATACTCACCCGGAAGCTTCATCTATATTGGCTAGTGTTCATATTGCTAGAAGGTTTTATGCACAGTGTTGAAATCAAAAAGTAATCTCACCTACCAATGAACCCTACAAGCTAAAACAAATACTAGTCTAACAAGATATGTCCACTGGTGCAATAGGGGCACTAATGTTTTCAGGGTAATCAGCCACCATCCAATTGTCTTTGAGTTCCCATTCCATAAGGTAAAACCCATAACTGACACTATTAATGAGGTCAGAACATTTGACTATATGAGTTGTAAGCCCTAGAAGAGAACTTATTACCATTATTGTCAAATGGACATAGCATTAAAATAATTACTGGCAATTTGTGACTACAGTCATGGATCAATTCTCCTCTCAACCCTCACCAGAGAAGCTTCTTCTTTTAGCAAGAACTTAGCATGGAGACTCCAATCTTGTCATCATGCAGTGAAAAGGTGACTGTGGAACATTCACCTCTAAATGGGAAAACCATACCACACCCACCTCCCTAGGGTTCAGAATCCTTCACAGGAAAGAGTAAAAACTTTTTAAAATTTATAGATGGTGGATGACTTTAAGGAAATGGTGTTTTTCAGACTTATCAGGGCAGTTGCACATATTAACTTACAGCAGTTCCTATAGTGTGCACAAGATCTGCGTAATCTCAATAAAGACCGAATCCCACATTGGAGGTTGGTGGTAGTAGCAAACTCCATAAGAAGCTATTGGTATTTGATAGCTTCTGGGAAAAGGAGAATCAAATTTCACTAAAGATGTCAACCCCAGTAGGTTGGTCTCACACCCAAGAGTAGCTAAACAGAAATACATGTGTGTGTGTGTGTGTGTGTGTGTGTGTGTGTGTGTGTGTGTGTGTGTGTGGTGTGTATTATTGCAATTAAAAAAATGTCATCTCCATCAATGTATCCCTCTGCTCCCCTTCCCCCTCCCAAATCCTCCCAGCCAGCCCTCAGCCTCGCCCCTCCCCTCCCCCAAAAGGGAAAGAAGTCCCAAGGTGGGTCAGCCCAGTGCTGTACATCCACTCCAGGCACCACTCATCCACTCATCCCAAAGTCAAGGCTGGGCTGTGTGTTCCTCTAAGTTAAATTTAATGGATGGAAGAGGAGGAAGGGAAAGGAGGAGGAAGAGGAAGAGGCAACAGTATTTCAAATGTGTTTGGCTGAGAAGTTAAGAGTTGGGTGGGTTAGAAAGTAATGGTAGATCTGAGAGATGTCAGGGTAAGGTAAGGTAAATATGATCAGAACCCATATGAAATTATTGAACAAATAAATCAATAAAGGCCCCAGCTAAGAAATCTGGTGCAACTTTAGGAGCCACTGTGTTCAAGTCTCATCATTTAAGGTCGCCTGTTATCTCAAACCTAAAACCAGAAGCTTCATGCATTTTACCAATTTGTAATAGTTTGTGAGCTTCTGACCAGGAATATTCATAAATAGGAAGGGAAATGGCAATCATAAACGGGTACCTTGGAAGAAAAAAAAAATATGCTAGGCAAGACAATTCTAATTTTGCCAGCAACAACTTCTGTCTTCAAAAGCTGGAGGAAAGCTTTTGAGTCTGAAGCTTTGTGTGTAAGTGGGTTTGTAACTAACCTTGGGCTTTGGAGGTACCTCAAAATAATTTATCTGCAGTGCTAGCAACACAGTTGGCTTGCCACACATAATCTAAAAAACAGGCTGCTGGAATGCGAACTATACTGTTTTCCTTTAGCTGAGTGTGTATTCTTTTAAGTGAGAAGCATTTAAAACTGTTCAAATTTTAAAGGTTGTCTTCATTAGCAAACATGTATCACAACTGTTGAAATATTTTCCCTTCACTTGTACATCTTCATAAGGATTCACATTCTGGCATTAATTTCATTTGTCAGTGTACGGGAAGTTAAGAAAGAAAACCTGGTTTCTTAACAGCTAAAATGTGTGCTCAAGCACTCAATCTATGGCATACATATTAAAAAAAGAAATTTAAATGTGAGTTGCAGCATTCAAAGTAAAGAAGGAAAGGAAAATATCTGTAGCATAAGTTGAAATTCTTTTCAAAACAAGTGTCACTCAGTTTACTTTGTCTCTGTACAAGTGATATATCAATACCTACAGTAGGGAGTGATAAGGAAGTGAGCTTCCAATGAAGTAAAAGTTCCGAGTTACAGGTACACAGCTTGTAATAAACAGTAACTAAGAAAAATATGTTTTAACTACCAAAGGCACCCTAAAACTCAAGCTTAAATGGTTGTTAGTCAAATAAAAATAATAAATTATGAATGATTAAATCAACTTTCCTTGGGAAGTTTGAACAATTGATATGGGTGATTTAGACAATGTGTTGCAGAAGGGCATTGGAACAGGATTCTGGATGTAACCTCATGAACTAGAGACTTAGCTTCCTGGCAGGTTAACTGATGTGTAAGGCCATCCATGTGGAGGTTAGAAGGATCCATTTGTAGAGCCAAAGTAGAGGAGAAAGGATTTAGAAGCATCTTTTCTTAAAAAGAAATACAAACTTGTTTTCTTCAGTAGAATTCTTAAAGTTTTCTCTAATTGCATCAGATGATATTTGTATATACACAAATTTTCAATCACCAACTATTTTATTTTAAGTAAATTTGGAAATGATAAGCTAACTATAGAACACATAACCACATAATAGTAATTGGGATCCCAAATAGTTGATAGTTAGCAGCATTTCCTTTAACATATAAAAGTACCTTATATGTGCTATCACATGAAATTGTCAATTTTCACAAGAATAATAAATTGTGACAAAGGTAGCTTAATGCTTGTGTTGCTGTAAACTTGTCTTTTTAAAATCATACTAATAAAAAGACATCTACTGTCTTATCCAGTACCCAATGGCCCTGCACTGCCACCCAGAGCCCTGGTGATCTCATCATGACCAGACCTTTAGCCCAGAGACATGTTTGGGTCCCTGGCCCATGTTACCACCAAAGGACATAAAGATGCCAGAGATCTGGGCCACAATCTTGGTCACAATGGTGTACAAGTGCCATGCTCTGCCAGGGACAATACTTATCTAATGGCCTGGATTGACACCTAGGGCCCGTGACACCCAGGACTGAATTATGTCTAAGGGCTATGTCTGAGTCCGTGGTCCTACCATAGCCTGTCTGTGTTGATGTCCATGGTGCATGTTACCACTAGGGGTCATGGGTGAGCTAGCCCTGGTGACCTGGACATTGGAGAGCTGCTTTCATCCCTCCTTGCCAGCCACCTCAAAGGAAGAATTTACCCCCCATCCCAGGAGAGCTAGACCCTCACCATTCTTGAAGGAGAGCTGGCCGAGACTCTCATCTGGTAAAGTGATCCCACTGAAGACCCAGACTGACTAACTCAGCTACTACCCAGGCACAGTTTCAGGGCTTTGAGATGGCCCAACCCAACATCTACACCATTAGATGCAAAGCAATTACACTAAACTTAGCAGGAAGACTAGACTAAGTTCATTTAGGTTTAAAGACTGTCTGAACATAAACGTAAGATCAAACATGTTCAACACTTTGCTCTTAGATCAACTTGAACAGAGACATACTAACTTTTATAGATGGAGATATTTGCAAAGAAGCATTTGGTCTAATTTTTAAGTTTTCCTATAGTCAATCCATTTGTACCACTATAACCACTATATTGTTAAGGTTCCCTAAGAAAAAGCACAGGACATGATGTTTCAAGACAGACTGCATGCATATTCCCTGTGAGTCTGTAGGCTTTAAAGCCAGGAAACCTAACAGTATCAGTTGGAGTCTGGAATCCAACAAGTTCTGGGACACCAACTTCCAGTGCTTATGTGAGTCTAATACCAGTGTTTGAACATTTTACAAAATCAAACAGCAAGTGTTCACCCTTCCTCAATTTTACACACAGGAGATTGGAATGTAAATAAGACCAGCCGTGTAAAGTAGGATGAAGTTTCCTCCAGAAAATAAACATACACTGAGCATGTGAGCCAGGCACTGCACTTCAAGGTATTTGAAGGACTTGATGTCAATGTATCATTGAGATATTGGTACATTGATACTTATTTAAGTATCAGTCATAATAGCTAAATGACAGAATAAACAAACACGTCTGTCAATAGAGAAGTGAATAAAGAAAATGTCTTTTGTATACAAAATCAGCTGAGCAGATGATTAAAATTATGTTGTCTTTAAGAAAAGTAGAATTACTAGAGGGTGTCATGTTGAGTAAAGTAAAACACAGAGAGACAAAAGTAATAAGTTTCTAGTTCCGACTTTCCATCCTAGACCCAAGGTTCAAGTCCTTTCGCAGCCACCCTGCCTTTATTCCCAAATAATCACACAACAGCTTCTATTGACCTATAATTCAGACATATTTCCAGCTAGCTCTTTTATCTTAACTCAATCTATTTCCATTCATCTGTTTAACAATGTCCCTTGGTTTTAACAATGTCCCTTGGTTCCTTTTCTCAGAGCAACATGGTTGCCTTCTTTCCTCTATGTCTGCTGGCATCTCTGCCTTGCTCTTCCTGTTCCCAGAGTTTTCTTAGTCTGGTAGCCCCATCCATACTTCCTGTCTGCCTTCTGGCCAATCATCTTTTGTTAAACCAGTAGGAGGGACAAATATTTACAATGTACCAAAACATAATCCCACTACAGATAAACATGTTTCCTTTTTTTGTTTTGGATCCTACATTTTACATAAATACATAAACTCATACATGTATATATGAAATGAAAGAAGAAACAAAATGATCTAGAGAAAAAGAGAGAGTAATAGGAAGGTGGATGGGAGACTTAAGGGAGATGGGAATGAGGCAGGACATATGGTCAAAGTATATTATATGTTTTTATGAAGAAGGAATTCTCATGAAGCCCTGTACTATTTGCAAAGACTATATAGCATTTAAAAAAGGATGGGAAAAATAACCTTTGGTAAATACTTTAGATGATTAGATAAGGCACTCAAAATAAGGAAAAGCATCTGTACTTCTCAACCTCTCAATTCAAATGTTTCTCTCATCCATAGTATCCTCACAGACATACCTAAAAAATCACTTGACTCCCTGCCTGGGCACTCTGTGGGGACAATAGAGTTAACTAACAAAACTATCAAATTTGTCTGGTCAAATATTTTTATAACACAATTCAGATTTTTACAGAAAAACTTTACTGTCTACAGCTATTTCATTAACTCTATTTAATAGATTTGTAGAAAATATTAAGTGGGTCAATATTATTAATTTGATGAAGAAAATGTAAAATATATGACTAGAATTATGAACATTTCCAGAGTCTGTTTGTGAAAAAATCTATGAGATCTCAAGACTGTCCTGAACAATTTGGAAAGTGTGATTCACTGTTGTAAATCAAAATATATTTATCCCCCTAATATAATCCTAACATAATGGGGATCTGCATATGTCTAAGTACAATTGTCTAAGTACATGCACACACACTAAACTGACCAATTATTTGTCTATGTTGGAACTATCTGAAGTCCCTTTTGCATGCAGTTCAAGGTTGAGTATCTCACACGTAATATTGGAAATGTCAGACTGGAGGAATGATATGTTCATGTGACCTTCAGAACTCTAGCACCAAGATGTCTTGTCAACAATCTGCCCATGGGAGTTATTTCAGCTGAATATGGATGGTCTCACCTTCACTATTCCAACATCTACTAAATGACATCTCTGCATTTTCTGGCAGGTGCAGTGTGATGGCCAAGGGAGATTACTAACTCACAGACTCAGTTCTGATAAAAAAAAAAAAAAAAAAATGGAGATAGTACACAATGCCCAGCTGCAGCTTGTTAGCATGGTTATCATTTGTCCTCGCTGTCCTTCTGTGCTCTCTAATCCCAGTGCATGAGAGTTACCACTACTTCTTCTCCCATGACATACTTGGTTCAGAGGCTTAACATTACACACAGAGAAAAATGTTTCTAAAACCCTCATGGCAATTTTACATTGGCACAAAGTATGATTATCACTCTAATGAAGTCCTCACTTTTCTGTTGTTTATAATCCCAGAATGTAACTTGATTTTATAATCCCAGGCATCATCATAACAACAACTAAAGCCTTTCATCATATGATGCACACTAAAAAAAATTTCATCATATATTTCTGGCAGGAAAAAAAATGTCCATGCTCGATATAACCCAAAGCAATTCTCATACACTAAAATACTCATGAATTAATTGGTCCATGTTACCAAAATGTCAAGGTCATACCGCACAAGAATCTTAAAAACTTTTTCAAGTTACCAAGAATTAAAAACACTACAGCAGAAAGCAATTCAGGCTCCTTGATTAGATCCTAAGGACAGAACAAAAATAGACATAAATGGCATTAATGGAACAGCTGGCAAGAGGAAGCGTGGGGTAGGGGTCAGGTAAGAGCATTTCCTTATCCATAGCATTGCAATAAGATTCACAAAGACCTTTTGTATCCTTCGGTAATACAGTATTTGTGGGTAAAGATCCCTGCTCAATTTCCATGCACTGAAATGATATACAGTGCAGCCGTTTACACGTAGGACAGTGTCTGTGCAGAAAAATTAAAAAAAAAAATATGATAGAAGAAGACAGACTAAAGTGAGCACAAGGTAACAACCTCCTAAATTCAAAGAAAGTTGGGAAACGGTGTAAGCAAACACTGATGGATCTTCTTCTCATTTGTATTCTTGCTGTAATTTTCTGTAACTTTGAGATTATATGAAATACTTTTCACACAAAAAAAATATTTAAGTAACAACGTGATACTTCCAAGCCTTTTCAGATAAGTAGCTTATAAATTTGTGGGAATGAATCACATGGACATGTACATAGCTTTTATAAAGGGAAGGTAACCTTTCTTTGTATGGTTAAGTTATGGTAATCACAAAGTATGCATTCCTGAAAGTTATTTCATGTTAGACTTTTATAGTCACTCGAAAACCACGTATTCAAGCCTAAAGCCAAGTACCTTATTTATATAGTCAACCCAATACCTCTTAAATTGATAACATTTTTATGTTGCAAAGGTAAATATGAAATGAAATACTAAGCTGCATGAATGTTGAATTCTAATGAATTATATAAACTCTAAGTATTATGCAGTATTTCAAATTCAGAATGATTCTTCTATAATAATTTAAGAGCCCTCAGAAGATGTTCTGTACTCAATTATCTCAATCACTTTGAAATATAAGGTGAAGTGTTACAATTGCTGATTAAATGTTGCATCATTCAGAGACAGAGGGTTTTGAGAATTAAAGAGTATAACTGTAGCAGTATACTTTGGGAAAAACTCATCATATCCATTGCCATCATTTTATTAAAGGAAATTATTGGGGTTATTTATAACATAAAGAATGGTGAAAATGAGTGTCATATATATTTATATTATTCTTATCATTTCAGCTTCATAATATAGTTAATATTTTATTCCATTTTATGGCTTAAATTCTAAAGGTAAAATATTTCTCAGAAGTTCATAAGTTTAAACATTTGAACCCTAACTAGTAAGATTGTTTGGAAAGTTATGAAACCTTTATGAGGTAGAAACCCTCTGAAGGAAGGGTCAGACCTTCCAGCCTTAGAACCTAACAGTATTTCTTATTCATTCTGCCTCCTGAGTATGAATGCAATGTGACCAACCATCACCCTGGCTCTATGTCTTCCCTGTCTACTACTATGATTTCCTTGCAATGATGGAAAAATCTCCTTGAACTGTAAACTAGAATTTGTGTCTTGCCATATATTTGCTTATTGCAATAATGGAAGTAACTAATACAATGACTTTTGGTAGAATTATAAAATAGTTTATATATTGGACATATATGTATATATACATATTGTGTGTATATGTATATTGTAACACATGTATTAATATATATTAATATATATATTAATATATATATTAATATATATATCTTATCAGGGCCAGAAAGATGGCTCAGTGGGTAAGGATGCTTGCCATCCATTCTATATGGACCTAAATTGGGTCACAGAACTTGCCTGGAAAAAGTGAACCTACTCCCATGGATTGTCATTTGACCTACATGTATAGTATGTGTGCATGTGCAAATACAAATATAAATATGTAATTCATAAATAAAACCATAATTATAAAAAACTATTTTCCCTCTTTGAAGTCCAACCCAATCCAAAGGAATGAATGTGCTAGTAAATCTTAATGAATTAGCAGCATTTTGTAGCAGAGAGAGAGTGTATTCATATAGGCAACAATAAGGCAAAGCACTGAAACTTACATTTTAGGTGATTCTCTCAAGAGTAGCTGCATGCTGAATTTATTTATTTAATGCAATTATGATGTTCACTTTGCCACTAATTCCCCACCCCATGACAGTCATGCACAGCATGTCCATACACACCGAGAGAGAATGTTTGGATTCATGCAGCCAAGGGGTTCCAACAGTAAAAATTGCTAATGTCTAAATCTGGCAATTTTTGTCAAATTGACTGCTGTGCTTTTATCTCATTGTGGCAGTGTCTCATGTCATTTTATTGCTGTTCACTGCAGAATGTAGAAAAGCAACTGACTTTTTCACATAGTCCTTATGTCTGTGAACTTGCTAGACTCGGTATCTCCAGAAGTTGCAGATTCTGTAGGGCTTTCAATAAGCTGTCATGCCATCTATGAGTAGAACCCTTTGATCACTTCTCTGTAATCCAGATAACATTGGTTATCATTAACTTCCCTTATTGTGACAGTGAAATATCAACTCACTGTTGAATCAAAGCAATGATAACAGATGGATTTTCTTCATCTCCAAAAACTAATCTTTTATCACTAAATATGATATTAGCTGTAGTATGCTGATGTTATGTTTCAACATTTTGTTTGCTGTCTTTTATCCAAATATGTGTCCGATGATGGTCATATAGCTAGTTTGCTAATGTGACACTTTAACTAAAGTTTGTGTTCTCAGCCAATCTTGGAATGTCTATGACAAATTCTACTTGGTTGTAGTATATAAGTTTTATAATATATTTCTGGAATGATTCTCCTACCTTTTCTTAAGAAAATCTGCATGTATGTTCATGCACTATGCAGTGTAGGCGGAGTTTACCCACAAGAACACCAATACTAGAAAAATATTTATTAGAATATAATCCAGAACTCACGGTACAGGTAACCAAGCACAGTAGGGACCGAAGTCTGCAGACGGACGGACGAAGGGGTCCTTCCTCCAGCAGCCAGGAACCAGGAAGAGAGCCCCCCAGCGTCCCAGCAGCCCCTTATCAAAGGGGTCGGCCACACCCCTTCCAGGAGCCCGGGACCCTGGATAAGCTTCTTTGGACCTTATCAGCTGACACCTGAATCCCACAACATCTCCCCCCTTTTTCTAACTAAGAAGGTTCTAAACTAAGACTATGTACAGTAGGAATCATTATGAGGTAGTATCTAGGAGAGGTTAAAGTACAATTGCTAATCAAAGCCTAACTTATATAAGGTATATCTAATAGTTTTAGAATATTGGTAGATAGTAGGGTGTATAGATTATTTTAAAGGGTTAATCTGGGAAAGTGAGAATCTAACACCTGAGTGTTCTTATCTAAGGGATACTAGGGTGGAAACCTTAAACATCTATTCTTCAACCTCTTCAAGACCTGAGAAGGAAGGTAAATTTGTCTGAAAGACAGAAGTACATGGAAGCAGCTACTTCCAAAATTTGGGAGAGGACAGCAACACAGCTACCTGGACAATCACCTCTGGATTTGTGCACCGTTAGAGCATCTATCGGATTGGCTATAGGCCTATGGCATCTGACAGATCTTTTTACAAGCAGAACAGTTTTGAAGGGACTGTCTTATCCTGTCTAGGCAGGTTTCGTCAGTCTCCATCTCAATTTGTTCATCCAGCTTGATATCATGTGTGTACTGTCAGCAATCAAGGTAAGGACAGTTCCTTACTCAACCGGCCATTTTTTGCCAAAAGGACCAACTCCAATGGTGTATCCTTGATGCTCAACACCATCTCGTGAAGGGAGCAGTGACACCAGGAGTCGTCGTGTCTCTCGTGGCCAAATTTTAAATGTTAAATGCCATATTCTCTGGGTCTATGAAACGGTTGAAGATTCTTGTCCATCTATGATATTCTAACCTGTATCTGAAATGACTGGGATATGATACCTTAAATAGTGTTGACGGCAGATCTTATCGTCTTAAGGAATAAACCCTGTACTAAAAATTAGAATACTTATATAAGGGATGTACAATCTCTGAACAATGACTCTTAGTAGAACTATCGAGCATTAGCCAGGGGTATCTTACCAGGTAAAGTGTCCACAGCATTTTATACATGTAAATACATATATATCATCTAAACAGAGGTATATAAAACATCTTGTGCATATATCATAACTAGTGCAATCATACATTATATCTAGTATAGTCAAATGAAGGTAGTAATTGCATAGTATACATGACAATGATGTGCAAATATTTTAAACAGAGGTAGAAGCATACATAAAATATAGCAATTTCAAATTCAGCTTTACATAATAGTTACAGATTCAGATTTATATCGAAGTACAAGTTGCTTTGGTTACATAAAACAATCTCAGATTAAACTTTGTACCAATGTACAAATTATCACAATTAAACATATGAAATGATTTTGCATTAGTATCAATATACAGATATCTATGACAGTGCAAATTGTCTTTAGCTTAGCCCATACATTTAGTTAAAATGAAGTATAGGTAGGTAGAACAGTCTATCTTTATCTATCCTATCTATTCCCCCTCTCTTCTAAAAAAAAAGATCTCTGATGCTATATTATAGCTTTGTCTTTTACCCAGTTTTACCCACAACCTTTGGATCATAAAACTTATTGGGAAAGGGGGCGTAGTCGTTTATAAGGTTGCTTCCTGCTGACTTAAGGGCGATGGCATCTCTTTGGGGTCCTGTAAAAGCTAAAACAATGGTTAGTTCCTAATGGACTGACCATATACATCTATAACCAATTTTAGGATAGTGGTTAACTCCATCTGGAAACTTAATTAGCAGTGTGATCTGAAGGATAATCATAAGGAGCTATCTTGCAGCTGTTTTTGAATAATCTATTTCTTGAAAGCAATTATTGATTGGTGCGCACCAGGTTCCTGATTTTTCTATTTTTGTCTCTGCTGTCTGTCTATCTGTCTCTTATTCTCTCTCTCTCATATTCTTTCTTCTATTTTTGTTTTTGTAGCAGGAGTTGTTCCGGTGGAGGCCCCATCTCGGTTTCAGATTCTTTGTAGATAGCTGATAGGAGGAAATGTTATTTACAGTGGAAAACTGAAGCATTGTCGATATTCAAGAGATATTTATATCTTTCATGACTTTAGGAGACTGGAAGCAGATAGAATGAGATGTTTGAGAGGTACAGAAACAGGGAGGAACAAGGTTTAAGATGAAGTCACAGTAATATTGGTCCCTAAATATTATGCCTTCTGTCTCACACCAGGTGGCTTTTATGATGTGAGACAGAATTTTTCATATTTCTTTACCAATATGCTTGGGTTTAGATAGGGAGAAAGCCACAAGTTCCCAATCCAAATCCAGCCTTATTAATAGTCAAATCAGGACCAAATTTTTTTTTTTTTTTTTTTTTTTTTTTTTTTTTTTTTTTTTTTTTTTTTTTTTGAGATGTAGATGTAAGATGTAAAGCAGTAAAAATTGAGAAATTACCCAGTAGTGCACATGTGTATCAGTTGGTCTCGTAGTCCGTCTTGTACAGTCTTTAATCATCAGTCTGTCTTCTATTGCAGGTGAGTAATTATTCAATGTTTAGACAATGCCGTAAAAATAGTTGTATCCATTTTCCTGTAAAGACAAAACTGAGAGACCCTGCCCCAGGTTTGTTAAGTGTGTTTTCCTTACCACACATCCGTTTGTCATGTCAGGGATGAGCAGTCACTTTTCTTGTTCAGGAAGAGACTCCTTTTCGAAGCGGGCTTTTATTAGTTTTGTTGGTACCCATATCTTTTCTGTCCCTGTTGAAACAAGAGCAAAACCCCTACCCCACCGAAGCGCATACCCTGGCTTCCATTTGGAAGTCAACACATCTTTGAAGTAAATGGGTTGATTTAACTCAGAAGATTTTTCTACTACCCAATGTCTCTCAGCAGCTGAAGTTCCCTTTTCATCAGCATTAAGAAAATTTAAAGTCAATAAGGCACTATGCAACCTCTCTCTGGGCTTTTTCATTTCTTTCTTTTGTTTATAGAGCATCTCTTTTAATGTGCGGTGAGATCTCTCCACGACTGCCTGTCCTGTAGGATTGTGTGGTATCCCTGTAATATGCTTTATATCATAGTATGCAAAAATTATCTTCATTTTTCGGGAGACATAAGCTGGAGCATTGTCAGTCTTAATCTGAGTGGGAATTCCCAATACGGCCATGGCTTCCAAAAGGTGAGTAAGTACAGCATCAGCATTTTCTGAACTCAGGGCAGTCGCCCATTGCATTCCAGAATAGGTGTCAATAGTATGATGTACATATTTCATCTTTCCGAATTCTGGAAAGTGAAACACATCCATTTGCCATATCTCATTTCCGTGTGTACCCTTAGGATTAGTTCCTGCAGGTAAAGATGGTTGGTTATAGAAAGAGCAAGTGTCACATTTTTTTAGTATTTCCTTTGCTTCAATCCAAGTGATGGGAAAACTCTTCTTCAGCCCTTTGCTGTTAACATGATGCTTTTCATGAAATTCTGTGGCCTTTAGCACGCTTCCTATTAGCAACCGATCTATTTCCTCATTACCCTGCGCTAGAGGGCCTGGGAGGCCCGTGTGTGCCCTGATATGTGTTATGTACATAGGATGTATCCTACCTCTGATGATATCTTGTAGTTGTATGAATAGTAAGGTCAAGTCCGTATCATCAGGAATGAAGTCAGCAGTTTCAATATGTGAAACAACTCTTTCTGCATATTGAGAGTCAGTAATTAAGTTAAGAGGCTCTGTGAAATCCAACAACACCATAATGATCGCGTATAGTTCTGACTTTTGAACAGAGTTATAAGGGCTCTGAGCCACTTTAGTTAGGTTTTCAGACTTGTAGCCAGCCTTCCCTAAATTGTTTGCATCTGTATAAAATATAGGGGCTCCAGAAATTGGTTCATCTTGTACTACACGAGGAAAGATCCAATTAGTTTCCTTTATAAATTGAATTCTCTTGTTTTGGGGATATTTATTATTAATTTCTCCTAAAAAGTCACTGCAAGCCTTTTGCCAAGGTTCACTGTCTGCCCATAATCGTTCAATTTCTTCATTAGTCAGAGGCACAACAATTTCTGCAGGGTCCTTTCCAGTCAATTGGCGGAGTCTCAATTTACCTTTAAAAATCAGATCAGCAATTTTTTCGATATATGTCTTCATCTTTTTGCTTGGCCTATGTGGCAGAAATATCCATTCTAATATGATGCTTTCTCTTTGCATTAAGATACCTGTTGGAGATTGTCTTGAGGGTAAAATAACAAGTATGCATTCCAAGTCTGGATCCACACGATCCACATGTGTTTCCTGAAGTTTCCTTTCTACCAACTCTAATTCTTTCTCAGCTTCATCAGATAGTTTTCTTGGACTATTTAAACCCTTGTCACCTTCTAAAGTCTTGAATAAATTAACTAGTTCATAGTTTTTTATACCAATCATGGGCCGTATATGAGCAATATCTCCTAGTAGCTTTTGAAAATCGTTAAGAGTCTTCAATTTATCTCTATTTAATTTTACCTTTTGTGGTCTAATTTTTTGTAAACCTATCTTATATCCTAAATAATTGATAGAATCTCCCCTCTGTACTTTTTCTGGAGCAATTTGCAGTCCCCAATTAGGCAATACTTTCTGTAGTTCTTCAAACAATGTTTTTAATGTCTGTGGGTTTGGGTCTGCCAACAAAATATCGTCCATATAATGGTAAATGATAGATTGTGGGAAGCGCTTGCGTAGTATTTCTAGTGGTTGTTGTACAAAATATTGGCATAAAGTGGGACTATTTAACATTCCTTGGGGCAGGACTCTCCATTGGTACCTCTTAGCTGGCCCTGAATTATTAAGAGTAGGCACTGTAAAAGCAAATTTCTCTTTGTCCTGTTCCTGTAAAGGTATGGTAAAAAAGCAATCTTTCAAGTCAATAACTGTAATAGGCCATCCTTTAGGTAGTAGAGAAGGCAGGGGAATACCAGATTGTAAGGAGCCCATAGGTTGAATCACCTTATTAATTGCTCTTAAATCTGTCACCATCCTCCATTTTCCAGATTTCTTCTTGACAACAAAAACAGGAGAATTCCAGGGACTGGTTGATTCTTCAATATGCTGAGCCTGTAACTGCTCCTGTACCAACTGTTCTAACGCCTGAAGTTTTTCCTTTGTCAAAGGCCATTGTTGAACCCAAATAGGCTTTTCCGTTAACCATTTCAAAGGCAGTGCTGTGAGTGTCTTATTAAGAGGGCGATTCTTTTGTACAACTTGAATGGCTGGTGAATTTTTGTCATTTTTGGAAACATAGTTGATCCTTTGGCTGACATCATAACCAGGAGGGATTTTAATCTGGGTATTCCATTGCATTAGGAGGTCGCGACCCCACAGATTCACTGCTATATCAGCCATATATGGCTTTAACCGTCCTTTTTGACCTTCTGGTCCTATGCATTCAAGCCACCTCACACTCTGTTTCACCTGAGATATTGTTCCAATACCCAGAAATTGGATATCTACTGTCTGTAAAGGCCATCTCGGATGCCAGGACCGTGGGGTTATGATCGAAACATCAGCCCCCGTGTCGACTAAACCCTGGATATAAATATTGTCTATCAGTACACCCAATTTTGGTCTTTGTTCATTTATCGAAGTCTGCCAAAATATCCGTTTCGTAATTTTCTTTGGAGTTTTTGAATCTTCTTTTGAATTTATGTTATCATCTGATATCGTATGTTTTTCAAGATCAGGTATTGGGTGTTCTATTCGTCTTGAGGATGCTGGTCTTCTACTACGACCGGATATGATCTCACCATCCTCGAATTTGGAGTCTGATTTTGGGGGGCTTCCCGGGGGAAGCCCCGAAAGGCGTTTCCCGATGGCAGAGGGTTGCCTTCTTTATCTCTGGTAGATCTACATTCATTGGTCCAATGTCGTCCCTTGCCACATCTTCTGCATAATCCAGAAGGCAATGGCCTTCTGTTCGAATTAAACCTAGATCGGGCCTCGTTTCCAAGAGTACTTTGTGTACAGTTTCGTCTTACATGGCCTTGTCTACCACAGTTGAAACAAGTGATTCCTTGGTTCCTCTTCCTTACCTTATCAATGGTTTGGTCTACCCAATTGTCTTCATTACTATGGAGAGGTTCAGCATTGATTGTATATTGAATCCATTCTTCTAGAGGTGCGGCTCTGATTTTTAAAGGCAGAAGCATTCTTCTACATTCTGGATTAGCATGATCAAAGGCCAGAGAAAGTATTATTTGCTTTCTAGCTTCTGGATCTGATATTGCTCTATTAACAGCCGTGGTAAGCCTTTGTAGAAAGTCAGTATAAGGCTCTTTTAAACCTTGTTTGACCTTAGCATAATGCTCAACTTTTTGACCTGAGTCTAAAATCTTTTCCCATGCATTAAGTGCGGCCGTACGGCATAGCAATAAGGTATGTTCGTCATAAGTAGTCTGAGTCTTCACGTCAGCAAACATTCCTTCACCAAGGATTTGGTCCTGAGAAGCAAAGAAACCCCTAATTCTTCCTTGGTGTTCTAAGGTCCTGGCTTCTTCTCTAAACCAGCTTCTCCACTGCAAATTTTGACTCTGGTCCAAGACAGCAGCCGTTAGCTGCATCCAATCGAGGGGGAGGATTCGGTTTTTTGCAGACCATGAATTCAGGAGCTGCTTTACATAAGTAGAGTGAATACCATACATGGATATTGCCTCTTTAAAATCTTTGATGTCTTTCATATGTAGTGGCTCATAACTATACTCTACATATTCTGAGGAACCCCCTGGTGCCATCTTGGTCTGAATAGTAGCTGGGAATAATAGTGGTGGTGAAGGAGGTATCCCCGTGATGTTTACAACTTTATGTAAAGTATTTCCAGTACCATAACACCCCATTGGGGGTTGACCTGAACTGTTCTGAGCATCAGATGTATCATTGCCCTTTTGTAGTGTTGCAATATGGTCCCCACATTGTTCCATTTTAGATATAATGGGTTCCCATGTTTGGATTTTGGACACTACGGATTCCCATTCTTGGAATTTGGACAGTGCAGGTACAAATTCTTGTATTTCGGATACCATCTGTCTCAAAGTTTGACTTTCTTGATGAAGTGATCCTTGTAAAGACTTCACCGAGTTAGCAATTTTGAGATCTACATCATTAGCATAATTAATGATTTTCTCGTCCACTTTGTTAATGTGGTCAACAAGTTTCTTGTTCTCATCAGTTACGTAGAGTTTATATTGTTCTAGGTCTAAAGACCTCGCCGAGTTAGCAATTTTCAGATCTACATCATTAACATAATTAATGAATTTTTCATCCAGTTTATTAATGTGGTCAATAAGTTTCTTGTTTTCATCAGTTACGTAGAGTTTATATTGTTCTAGTACAGTGTTATCATTATGTGAAAGCTTGTTGTAACCAGTTTGTAGCATATCCATCGTTTTAGACATAGCAGAGTCTAATTCACATATCCTGGACAACAGCTGCTGATTGAAGGTCTGCATCTGCTTAACGTCATCTGACAGTGTAGCGTTTGATGATTCTATAATACCAAGTTTGGATGGCAATTGAAAGTTCAGATTCGTGACCTCAGTCATCACCCTTCTATTGTGGAACACAACATACAGAAACAGACCAAGAAATAGTAAAACTGGGGTACTGAACACCTCAAGATACTCATTTAAAAACTTGTCAACCATCGTGGAAAAATATATACCAAATTCCTCAAAAGAATAGTTGTCAGCCATTACCTCAATCCAGGTGCAATGACGCTGTGTGGTCAGAAGGTGTCACAATAACGTTTAGTGCCCTGCTGTATGGCCGCTGTAGAGACACCCAGCACGCTATTCACAGATCCTAGGTGTTAAAAGGGTCTCAGCAGACAAAATAAAATCTTTGGAAAAAACAAATTCTCACAAGTCAAGACAGGATGTTAATTACAAGATAGAATGGTTTTAGTTATCTTTGTTCACCTACAGGAGTAATTCACAATTGTCCCAGGTTACAGGGTTTAGGGGCGGAGCTGCTGCTTGAATCTGCAGTTTTTGGGTCAAACTCAGCCAGCCAGGTTGGGGGAAGGGCGCTCCTGCAGCCGCAGTTCAAACTCAATTAAAATGAACTGAGCAGCGGTACAGCTAGGTGTGCCGTTTAGCTAGGGAGAGAGCCGCAGCTGCGCGCTGGGGGAGGGGCGTGCGCAGCAGGCAGACAGCCCGGGTCTCAGCCGTTTAGCTAGGAAGAGAGCCACAGCCGCGCGCTGGGGGAGGGGCGTGCGCAGAGCCGCAGCCGCGCGACTGGTCGAGGGGCGGGGCTACAGACCGCGCGCGGCAGCTGCAACCGGCCCGGGTCTCAGCTAGCCGCGGGTCGTGTGCTGGGTGGGGGGGGTCTACCGACCGCAGGTGGCAGCGGGGCCGAGGCCGTGAGGCTGGCTAAGAGGCCTGGAGCCCCCGCTGGCGCCGGCTGAAACAGACCGGGAGCCTCGGAAACTGATGGCGTAAGCCGTTTGGAGGTCACCGCTCAAAACCAAATCTGCACGGGGCTGGATAAGCCCCGCCCACACTCAAAACTTGACCTGAGTGTGAATTAAACCCGTCCCGTGGGCCCGCCCGTGGGTCCGGGACACGTTGGGCGCCAGATGTAGGCGGAGTTTACCCACAAGAACACCAATACTAGAAAAATATTTATTAGAATATAATCCAGAACTCACGGTACAGGTAACCAAGCACAGTAGGGACCGAAGTCTGCAGACGGACGGACGAAGGGGTCCTTCCTCCAGCAGCCAGGAACCAGGAAGAGAGCCCCCCAGCGTCCCAGCAGCCCCTTATCAAAGGGGTCGGCCACACCCCTTCCAGGAGCCCGGGACCCTGGATAAGCTTCTTTGGACCTTATCAGCTGACACCTGAATCCCACAACAATGCAGAGCTATAGTTTTCTTGTGATGTCAATTTGTTTTTGGCATTGTTGGAATTATAATGGAGAACTGGTTTCTCCATCTGTATTATTTAGTGGATTAAATGTAAGACACTTGTGTACATTAAAGAATATGCTAGAATACTTTTCTATTTAATTACCCCCAAATACTGATCATTTCTAAGACTCTGCTCCAATTATTGTTGCTATATTTTTTAATGCACTCTCTTATAACCTAATGTGGTATCAACACACAGTTTACAAGCTGCAGACATCTTAATTCACACCTCCAATTTAAACTTCTCTTCTGATTTCTAGATTTCTCTTTCTACTTATCTGAAGAATGTACAATCAATTTTTGAGAGTTATTTTTATGTTACTGTGTGTGTGTGTGTGTGTGTGTGTGTGTGTGTGTGTGTGTGTGTGTGTGCTCGCGCGCGCACGTTAGTGCAGGTGCATTCAGAAACCAGAAGAGAATGTCAGATCCCATGGAACTAGAGCTGCCAGCAGTTGTGAGTGACCAGATATGGATTCTGGGAACTAAAAGGGGGCCTACTAGAATAGCCCACATTCTCAACCACCAGGCATCTCTCAAGCTCTAGAATTGTTAATCTTCACTAATCACTAGCATCTCAAAATGTCTAATCTATGTAGGTGAAACAAAAGCCACACAGTTACAGAGTCATTAACTCACCAGTAGCTGCACTGTCCCCAACACATAGCTAATATACCACATCTTATATACCACCTCCAAAATATCTGTGGATCCTTGTTTTCTTTCTCCTATGACAAAGTCATCACTTCACACCTGGATTAAATTATTTGCTCAGTGGGGATTTTTGCTTTGTTTTCAGGCCGATTTTTGCTTTGTTTTCAGGCCAATTTCAGCTAGTTGAATCCAGAAACATCACTGGTAATATTAGAGACAAAAAAACAAGAACACCTTCCAAGGTGAAACCTTCCTAACTAGAGAACTGGGATTGTCCATTGTCACAAGTACTCACAGCTGCATGCCAGTAAGAGGCATATCCGTGATTCTGTTGGTAGCTTTTGTTTTGCTATCAAATTATAAAGAAAAAGTTCTCTGCAGGGTTGGCACTGTCCTTTCCTCCAGAGTTCATCTGGGTCATGGAGATAAAGCTCAGAGATACAGCACTTACCAAGATGCACAAAGCCATGCATTCAGTCCTGAGCACTGAAAATAAATGCATCTCTCCCTTAATTATTTCCAGAAAAGAACTTTGTAGACTTCATCAGCCCTTAAATAAAGGCAAGTTACCATGTCTGCATTAATGTTAGATATATCAACTACAAACAACATTATGATAAAACTTTCATTTTAAATTAAAAAATCATATTTTCTACTTTTGTATATGTATGAGTGTTTCACCTTCTAATATATCTGTGTACCACATTCCTGTCTGGTGCCTGAGGAGACCAGAAGATGGAGTCATACTCCCTGAGACTGGAATCAAAGACGATTGTGAGCTGCCATGTTCATGTAAACGTGTGTGTATGCATGTGTGTGTAAACTCAATGATAAAAATCAAGAAAAGCAAGGGAAATTACCTTCATATTCCCTATCCTCAGAACATTAAGAGCATTATATTGTCTTGATGAATGAATATTTAGTTAACATCATAAAAAATCAATTACATTTTGCAGCCATCTGTCTGTGCAGAACCCATTGTGTTAAAATAGTCACAGTTATACATTTAAAGCAAGTACTGTTAATAAAAGCAGCTGCTTAAAAAGAAAGTCAGTTCACTTTACAAATGAAACTAAGGTTAATACCAATTACTAGTTGTCAAGGCAACAGCAGAATACAGAAAGGTGGGCATTTTGCTCTTTCAGCTTATTCAGCCAGCTACCTACATGGGGCACAGGATATGAAGTTAAACATCTATAAAATTATAATGCTGAGGTTAGATCTTTCCCCCTAAGCCTTTACACACTACTATTAACATTATCTTGCAACACTATTAATTAGACTTTATTGTCTCCTTGTCTAGCCTTGAAAGCAAATAATTATAGAGTATTAATATTCTACAACTTCCCTACATTTGTAGTTAGAAAAATACTCTTTTCAATATTGTAAGACTATATTTTCAAGAAAAGTCATTCTATCCAATGTAGGGGAGGGGGGGGAGAGACGGCCCATACAGCCATGTACCTTTCACAGGAATCGTATTCGAAACTTTAAAAACCCAAATTAATGTCATATAGAAAAGCTTCAAAGAATCTTTTTATTGTAACTTTATTTTTCTCTGACTTTTTCAACTTTAAAAACGCACATAAAAATTTCCCTGAAAGCTATGTTTTTATGCAATTATTTTTGCATATTCTTATATATTAATAGCAGATTTATATCTCTCATGTAACAAAATATAATTTTTTCTATTTTCTACTAAATGTACACATGATGCAAATTGGCTGTTTAAGTCAAACTGTTTAAAAATGTTTACTTTTGATTGTGAGCCTTAGCCTTTCTAATGGTTGAGCCATCTCTCCAGCCCTAAAAATATTTAGTTGGTGATCACTGTAGTATGCATTTTCTATTATCGGTATCAGTCTTTTATAAAACTTTGGAGTGTTTCTCTAACGCTTGTTTGTGAATAATGTTAGAAAAATCGGCACAATCATGGGGAAGGAGATTTATCGTAAGGATATTAGAAAGGAGACTGGTGCAACTGAGGCATGGACCAGAAAACCATTCAAACAAATCTCCACCTCAGCCAGACCTATGAGATCAAATTAGACATTTTGTAGGCAGAACTAGCAGTCTGATTGGATAAATCCCACTTGCTATACAAATGCATGCAAAGTTTAGAACAGACTTCTGCTTTTCCAGTACTTGATTGCAGATGCCTGTTGACTTAGAGCAAATCATTTCATATTAAAGGAGTAAGCTGAAGCTACAAGTGTTCTGTAAGAAAATGTACTTTAAGGTGAAGTTCTATCAGTATTTATGCTGTTAATTAATCTTCTAGCAGATGATGGAAACTCTTCCTTGATCAGCAAAATTAAAATCTATAACTCATTGTTTAGTATTATTACTTTTTTACACATGCCACACAATACTAGTCCTTTGTTCATAAGCAGAAAGTTGACCAACTATGTAGGAGAAACATCTCTATGGAGTGGGATTATGTTGTTACATTATAAATAATTGTCTCTCCTAAAGGTTTATTAAAAAAAAAATTAAAAATAACATTGATTGGCTGAAAGCAGACAGGAAGTATGGGTGGGGCTACCAGACTAAGAAAACTCTAGGAACAGGAAAAGCAGAGTAGAGATGCTAGAGAGACTAGTGGAGAAGCCAGCAGATGCAGAGGACAACTATGCTGCTCTGAGAAAAGGTACCGAGCCGCATGACTGAACAGGATAAGATACATGGGTTAGTTTAAGTATAAAGAGTTAACAAGGTTAACAAGTTATATGCTTGGACCCTAGGTCAATCAAAAAAAATTAATATACGCATCTGTGTGTTTCTGTGGGACTGCAGGTCAGTGGGTCTGGGCCACAGAGCCAGGCTGGAAAGTCCAGGTCAGAAACTTGTAACTACATCTCTAAGACAAATAACTGCTTATAGAAATCAACAAAACCACAAATCTCTCTGCCTAGGAATCCAGTGCTGTTTGAACATACTGCATTGTCTGTCTAGGAGGAGCAGACCATATCTTAAGATGTGTGGTTTGACAGAAGCACAAAACACCAATGTCAAGGTCTATACTAAAGTAGTACAGAGAACCACAGAAGAGATTTATGGGAAGGGGACAAAATGTGTCTATGTGTCCTGAGGAAAGGTACAGCTGAATGGAGATCCTCATGACGGTACTGTTGTCTGCATTCTGTTGTCTTTTGACCTAACCCCTTTCTCTGCATGCTGTGCTATATAAAAAGTTTACATGAAATACATATTTTAGGGAGTAAACATAAAATATTTCTATCAAGTATGTAGGTAGCTTTTTTGCCAATCATGTAATTAATTTATTTCTAATTATATTCTGATACACTCATAGATCGGTGCCTTGTCCAGTCATACTCAGAGAGGCTTCCTCCAGCAGTGCTATAGACAGCCACTGCCAGACATTATTCAGAAAGTGTAAAAATTGGAGGTCTCCATCGGGTCCCTCCCCTAAGACATCAGGGAACTCCACAGAAGAGGAGAAGGGAAGATTGTAGGAATCAGACAAAATGGAGGACGCCAGGAGAACATGGCCCACTTAAGCAAGGTGAGCTCACAGAGACTGAAGCTGGAAGCATGGTTTCTGCATGGGTTTGCACCGGGTGCTCTGTGTACATTTTGGCTAATATCTTGGTATTTTGTGGAATTCCTAACAGTGGGAGTGAGAGTTTCCTCCGATTCTGTTGCCTGCTCTTTTCTTCATATTAGGTTTTCTTGTCCAGCCTCAATGTGAGGGTATTTGCGTGGTCTTCATGTATCTTGTATTGTCTTCTTTGGCTGCCATCTTTTGGAACTCTGCCATTTTCTGAAGAGGAAGGGGAGTGGATTTGGGGGAGAGGGAAGTTGGGGGAGCTGGGAGAAGTGTAGTGAATGGAGGTAAACTATGGTTGGGATGCATCAAATGAGAAGAATCTATTTTCAGTAAAATTTTAAAGGGATATAGGTAAATATGAACATATCTAATATAAATCAGGTCTGAAATACATTGAAATATTATTTTAATTATGGGATAATAAAGTGAAGGAAGGTTTTATAAGAAAAATAGACTTATCTAAAACTAGATTCTTCATTGCCTTGCTTTACAACTTAACTCAAATGAGTTTATATGCATATGGAGAGATTTTATTACTGATGACTGACTTTGATCAAATTAAATCTGTTTAAGATTAAGAGAAGTGACTGTAGACTGTAATTCAGTAGCACAACATATGTCTAATACATCTAAGGCATGTGTTTGGTCTCAGATTCTGCAAAACAAGTACATCAATGTAGTAAAATGCTGCGGATAATGTGAGGGCTCACACAGTAGCTTATTTTTATAGCAAGTTTTGCTACAGTTATTTGTTGCTAGACTCCTTTCTCTTTAAAAACCAAACATTCTCCCTAAACTTGTCAAAATTTAATAGAATGTGTAGATGATATTGAAGTAGATCAAAATGAGATACAATAGGTCCAAAATGCAAGAAAATCACTTTATTACAACATAGTTTTCTTACTTATGTAAATTCTTACTATAGAGAAGAGATCATAAAATGTATGCAGTCTCAATGCTTCACAAGCTCAAAGCCTCATACAAAGCTATGTAACACCACAAAGGCAAATCTGCCAATCAAACACATGACTAATTGAAAACCAGAAACTTTGAGAAAGAAAAAATACATTTGATGAAAAATTGAAAGTTATTTGAACAAATTTAGCAATTTTCCTTGGTTTTACATAGGCTTTGTAATTCTACACAAGTTTAAAAGAAAAACCAAGTACCTGGGATGCTGCCTTCTTGGAGTCACCAATCAGTTGCTTTGTGAGAGTAGATGTCATGATTGCTTGATAACCTGAAAAGAAAAATTCTAGAACAATGTTTGATGAAAACAATCTTCCCCAATAATTCAGATGGGATTTTTAGTAAAATAAATGCAATTATTTTTATCTTTTAATTCTTTGTCTAGGGACAGAACACTTGTGACTCCCCTCTTTCACACTGGCGTGTCAAGGACTATTATTGTTCAAGTCTTATTTAGACAGTAACATGATAGAGAATTCAGGAGTGTAGCTACTGTATCATTTCTAAGAAATATAATCTCACAGTAGACTTCTTGGTTCTCTCACTCTTCCAATTTTTCCACTCCTTTTTCTTGGTGTTTCCTGAACACTAAGTGCTAAATTATGTTGCAGATGTATTTTGATGTTTTATTCATTGCCCTTTTCTTATATTGTCATAAAAAGTTCAATTTTCTATAGAACTTACCTTATTACTGTAATGAGATTGACTTTTAACAGGTTGACTTTCTTCTTCCAGCCCAACCAAAGATAATAGATTACACTCCACCAAATGTAGGAAGTACAGGTGTGTTCACTTAAGAAAGATAGATGGCTACAAAGAGTGGCCGTTGCTTGCCTTATGCATCTTCTTGGATCTTCAAGAGATTTACTGTTGATGGCAAGGATTATGGGGTTTTGAACTTGCTTAATTAGCATTTACCTTTTAACTTCTAAAAATGCACTTTCCTGGAGGTCATTGATGTCTCCACCAAAATCTAATAAGTGTAGATGTATGGTTATCTGTGTCAATATATGATTATTATTTGAGAAAATAAACTGGGCAAAATATAAGGAAATAAATTCAATATCTAGAAAAGAATATTCAAATGTAAGTGACCCAAAAGTTTTCAAATTACATAAATTCACACATTTTAAAAGTTCAACAAATGAAAAGCAGTAAACACAAGACAGAAAAGTGCCATAAACAACTTGAAAGAAATCAAAATTCTAAATATATAAACATATCTATATATATATTCCAACCTTTCAATATACTGGAATGAAGCTAGCTTGGCTAATATGGAAGAAACCCATTTTAAAATTAGGAAAATAAATAAATAAAATATCATTTCGTTGCATTTATGTGCTCATCCAAGCTCAGTTAATTAATGAATACAGAATTCTTTTCCTTTCCCTGACCTTAGACAGGGATTTTTTTTCTTTCTTTTATTTATTTAAAAAATATTTTCTCATACACACCACTGCTCCCCTTCTTTCCCCTCCTCCCAGTTTTCCCTTAGCCTCCCCCTACCCCATACCCCCCATCCATTACCAAAGAAGGACAAGAAAGAACTCCCTGGGTGAGTCAATTCAGCCCAGCATATGTAGTTGAGGTAGAATCCAGTCCCCCCTCCCAGTATCAAGGCTGAGTTAGGTGTTACTCTGTAGAGAATGGGCTCCAAGGAGCCAGTTAATGCACCAGGAATAAACTCTGGTCCTACTGCAGGAGCTGCACAAAGTGCCCACGCCTTTCAACTGTCATCTACATTTGAAGGGTTTAGTTCCTTTCCATGCAGGTTCCTCAGTTGTTATTTCAGAGTCAGGGTGCTCCCAATAGCATAGGTCAGCCTTCTTTATAAGTCTTCTCCTCATGTTTCTGGTCCTTTTGTTCGTATAATCTCTCCTCCCTCTCTTCAGATGGAATAGGAGCTTGACCTGGTTGTTAGGTATGGATCTCTGCTTCTTCCTCCATCACTTGCTGGATGAAGGTTATATAATGTCTATAAGGGTGATCATTCATTTGATTATAGAGGAAGTGCTGTTTAGGCACCCTCTCCACTATTCGTTTAAAGTATAGCCAGGATCATCATATGGGATCTTGGGGGTTTGCCTAGTAGCAGGTTTCTTTCTAATCCCATGATGGCTTCCCCTATCAAGATACCTATTTCTTTGTTCTCCCTCTCTGTTTCCCCCCAAATCAAAAATCTCAGTTCCTTGGAGTGGGATTCAGGTGTCAGCTGATGGGGTCCTAAGACGCTTATCCAGGGTCCCAAGCTCCTGGAGGGGTTGTGGCCAACCCCATTGAGAGGGGGCTTCTGGGACACGAGGCTCTCTTCCTGGTTCCTGGCTGTTGGAGAGACAGGATCGGAATCCATCGTCTGTCCATTGCTCTTCCACCGTTCCAGACTCCAGTCCCTGTTCAGGTGCTACTATAAACTGTTACCTGTACCGTGAGTGTTGGTTTATATTTTAATAAATATCTATCCTGCACTGGTGCCTTCTAAGTAAACTTAGCCTACAGATCCTCTTGATCTTTTTCCACCTCCCTCCACCTATATGATCTCAATTTACTCAGGAGATTTCTATTTCCCCTTCCAAGGGGGATCCATAGATGTCTTTCTTAAGTTTTTCCTGTAACTTAGCTGCTTGAAGGTTGTGAATTGTAGCCTGGTTATCCTTTGCTTTATGTCTAATATCAGTTTATGAGTAAGTACATATGATGTCTATCTTTCTGGGTCTGTGTTACCTCACTTAGGATGATACTCTCCATATCTATCCATTTGCATGTACATTTCAGGATGTCATTTTTTTACTGCTAGGTAATATTCCATTGCAAAAACTTACCACAATTTTTTAATCCATTCTTCAGTTGAGGAGCATCTAGGTTGTTTCCAGGTTCTGGCTATTACAAATAATGCTGCTATAAACATTGTTGAACTAATGGTCTTGGAGAAAGAGTATGCATCCTTTGAGTATATGTCCAACAATGGTGCTGCTGAATCATTGGGTAGATTGATTCCAGTTTTCTGAAGATCTGTGATACTGCTTTCCAAAGCAGCTGTACAAGTTTATATTCCCACCAACAATGAAGAGTATTCCCCTTGCTCCACATTCCCTCCAACATCGGCTCTCATCTGTGCTTTTGATCTTAGCTATTCTGACAGGTGTTAGATTGTATCTCTAATTTTTTTGATTTGAGTTTCTCTGATGGCTAAAGATGTTGAGCAATTTTTTAAGTGCCTTTCAGCCATTTGAAATTCTTCTGTTGATAATTCCCTATTTAGATCTGTGCCCCATTTTTAAATTTGATTATTTGGTTATATGACCTCTAGTTTTGTGAGTTTTCTATATATTTTAGAGATCAGTCCTCTGTCAGATACAGGGTTGATGAAGATCTTTTCCCTTTCTGTTGCCTGTTGCTTCATCTTATTGACAATGTCCCTGGCCTTACAGAAGCTTCTCAGTTTAGGAGGTCCAATTTACTAAGTACTTCTCTCAGTGTCTATGCTACTGGTGTTATATTTAGAAAGTAGTGTTTCTGTGCCAAGACTTTTAAGGTTATTTCCCACTTTATTTTCTATCAGGTTTAGTGTAGCTGTGTTTATATTGAGGTCTTTTATCCATTTGGCCTTGAATTTTGTTCAGGGTGATAGATATGAATCTATTTACATTTTGCAGCACATCACCATCCAGTGATGCCAGCACCATTTGTTGAAGATGCTTTCTTTTTTCCATTGGCCTCTTTGTCAAAATTCATATTTTCATAGGTCTGTAGATTAACATCGGGGTCTTCAATTTGATTCCATTGATCCATAAGTATGTTTTTATGCCTGTACCAAGAGGGTTTTATTACTGTAGCTCCTCTATAGTAAAACTTGAAGTCAGATCTAGTGATGCCTCCTGAAATTCTTTTATTGAAAAATATTGTTTTGACAATTCTGGGTTTCCTGTTATTCTATATGAAGTTGAGTATTGTTCTTTCAAGGTCTGTGAAGAATTGTCTTGGGATTTTGATAGGTATTGCATTGAATTTGTAGATTGCTTTTGTAAGATTGCCATTTTATGTTGATCCTACCGATCCAATGATTTAAAGTTCCTGTCATACAGGTCTTTCACTTCTTCGGTTAGAGTTACCCCAAGGTATTTGATGTTCTTTGCAGTTATTATAAAGGGTGATGTTACCTTGATTTTTTTTTAACTATTTTTTTTCATTTGTGTATAGGAGGGCTATTGATTTTTAGGTAATCTTGTATCGTGCTATAAAGCTGAAGGTGTTTATCACCTGTGAGAGTTTCCTCCTAGAATTCTGGGAGTCACTTATGTGGAGCACTATATTGTTGTTGTTAGTTTTGTAACCTGCTACATTGCTGAAGGTGTTTATCAGCTATAGGAGTTCCTTGCTAGAATTTTGTGGATCATTTATGTATAGTATCATGTCATCTGCAAATAGTAATAGTTTGACTTCTTCCTTCTAATCTGTATCTTCTTTATCACTGATTTTGTTTGTTTGTTTGTTTGTTTGTTTGTTTGTTTGTTTGTTTTGTCCTATTGCTCTAGCTAAAACTTTGAGGCCTATATTGAGTAAGTATGGAGAGAGTGGACAGCCTTGTCTTGTTTCTGAATTTAGTGGGATGGCATTGAGTTTCACTCTTTATCTTTTGATGTTAGATGTTAGCTTGCTATATATTGCCTTTATTATATTTAGGTATTTTCTCTGTATTTCTGTTATCTCCAATATCTTTATCATAAGGAGTGTTGAATTGTGTCAAAGGCGTTTTCAGCATTTAATGAGATGATCATATGAGTTTTGTCTTTCAGGTTGTTTATATGATGGATGACATTGACAGTTTTTTATATATTGAACCATTCCTGAATTATGGGGCTTAAGCCTACTTGATTATGGTGAATGATTATTTTGATATGTTCTTGGATTCAGTTTGTAAGGATTTTATTGAGTATTTTTGTATCAATATTCATGAGGGTGATTGGTCTGGAGATAGTTGCTTTATTTTTTCCTTCAATAAAGTTAAATTGATACTGAAATGTACAAAAAAGTCTTTTATCTCTCAAAATTGTTGTTCTCCATTGGTTGATATTATCTAAACATTTGGTTTTATCTTTACCATAATAATACAGGAAATAAAAAGGATGTGACTCAAAATTCAACTAATCTTCCCTCATGCTAACACTGTGTCTCATCCAATTATATTATTTGAATACCCAACTAAAATGATACATGTAAAAGTCCTTTATAAATAATAACTTGTATAAATAAATTCATATGGATGTTATTTTAAACGGGCCCTGAAATTCCTAATAGTTTAAAAAAAAGCTATTTGAATTTAAATAAGGCTAAAGAGCTTAGAATAAACTAGCTGATGAGTTTATCATAGTACAATATAAAGAATTCAATAAGTACAGTTAGAGATGTTGCATTAAATTAACAAGCAGTCAATGTAATCATCATCTATTGGATTCAAACAATTTCTGAACTGGATGAGATGGTCAGGTGAAATTTCCAATGATACAAAATAAGTAAACTTAGCTTTCTATTCTTTATTTGTCTTGCATTGAAATTAAGTTCTTAGCTTAAAAACAAAAGATTCTTCATGAAGTCAAGTTTAAGATATTTCCCTTAGTTTATAGCAAGATAGCCATTTCTTTCTCATCCCAAAACACAATTGTCATTGCCCAGCTTTCCAGGTCACAGTGCTAGTAAAATGCTCTGTGTTACTTGTAAGAACAAGACCTCAAGGACCTAAGGGATAGTATTACATAGAAGTCAAGGACTCTACAGACGTAAGGTTGTTCACTTTTTCCAATATGCAATGAAATGACTATTACTATGGTGTCATTTACTTATTAGAGTTTTTTGTACCTATCATACATGTCTTTTCAAAAAATTTAAATATACACTAGACTAGAAAAAAATTGGTTTTGCTTAGTTGCTGAATATTCCCTACATTCTCTTAGAAAAGATGCTTAAAGCTGGAAATTAGTAGAAAATTTTCCAAAAAGCAATTACATTTTGCTGTGTACATTTTGTCACTTTAAAATTACATAATGCCCAGACACTGAAGGCTTTGTTCAAAAAAATGTTAAAGAACACTCTGCCTAAATAAGACTCCTTTATACTTGGCATAATTTCAAAGCATTAATAATTTATAATGTGTAATAATAATTATATACCTCTTTCTTTGTGTCATTATACTAAGTTCATGAGAAAATAATTTTCATTGAAGGAATAGGAGGCACCATCACACCACACACCATGGATGTTTGCTTGTATTCCATTTTTCACTCTGTAAAAAATTCTGGAATGACACACTCCATAGCTGAAAGCCAGGAATATCTCTCCTTTACAGAGCCCACCCATGCAGTAAAGAGAACTCACAGGATTCTATAACAACTAGTTTCACCTTCCAAAATAAATAATTTCACTTCAATTCATGGCTCAAATGAATGCTGGGAATAGAACAGATCCCAGGGTCCAAATTGTTTGGATGCCTTTTTTATTTATTCCTGATTAGTGAAAGCCAACTGAAGCTCTCATCAGTGTCCACAATAGAAAATGAAAAGATAAAGTAATAGACTTTGTCTTTAGTTCAATTAATTATAATAAACATGAGTAACTTATAATAGGTTAGACACTGTACTTAAGCATATAAAGAAAATTAACTTCTAGCTTTGGTTCACTATAAATTTTGCTAATAGGTATTTGCAGGCAATTCATATGATAGATTAGTTCTTTTGGTATAACTAAACAGCACTAGTTCATTTCATAAGGAAATGATACCATAGCAAATATAAATGACTGTGAGCCAAGCACCAGGTGGTACTTGTGAGATGTTAACTACACATTTTAAGCTCTGAAAAAGAAATCTGATAACTCAGCAATTTGGGGGTTGTGGAGATTATAAGTGTCTCTGAAAGTGACTGCATGTTTTACAGAGGGGCTGGCAGAGATCTGGGGCCCACAACAGGCTGAAGCAGAATGTTTGCATTCCAACCCCTGCTCTACAACCTATAAAAGATAAACACATCTGAGTATCAGTGAAGACTTCATCTACACTTAGGATAAACTTCCTTCCTCTCTCAAACCAACTGTATCAAAGAATACACTTGTAGTAGGACTTTTCTGTCCCGGACTTTCGGGCCTATCCTCAAGGTTTAGACCCACAGACTCACAGATCCTCAGAGACACACAGATTCTTTCAGTGGTTTTAAGCTGATTGGCCTAAGGCCCAGGCATATTACTTGCTAACTCTCTACCCTTCATCTAACCCATGACTCTTATCCTGTTCAGCCATGCAGCTCGGCACCTTTTCTCAGAGGAGCATAGCTCTCTTCTGCTTATTCCAGTTTCTCTCTGGTGTTCTGCTCTGTTCTTCCAGTTCCCAGAGTTCTCCTAGTCTGGTAGCCCCGCCCATACTTCCTGTCTGCCTTTGGCCAATCAGCGTTTTTTATTAAACCAGTGGGTGGGACAATTATTTACAATGGAACAACACAATTCCCTACATACATTCTTGAATAAAATAAGATAGCATAGATGTTATCACTAGTAATTCATAACGTGTGTGGTGGTTTGAAAGAAAATGGCCCCCAAAGAGAAGGGCACTGTTAATAGATATGAGCTTGTTAGAGCAAGTACCTCACAGTGAGGACAGGGTTTGAGGTCTTTTTTGCTCAAGCTTCTCTTAGTGTGACTGTCATTCAATTTCATGATGCCTGAACAATATAGGATTCTCAGCTACTCCAGCACCATGTCTGTCTGCATACTACCATGCTCCTTCTCATGATGCTAGTGTACTGAACCTCTGAAACTGTAAGCAAGCCATCCCAATTAAATATTTTCTTTATAAGAGTTATCATGGTCATGGTATCTCTTCACAGCAATAAAAACCCCAACTAAGACAATGTGCTATTTAAAGTTATGGTGGCTAACTCATAGCATTTCTACACAGTCTTAATTTATTAAATGTTTAGAAATAAAATAACCCCAATCAGAACTTCAGAGAGATCTTATTAAAAGAAAATGTCTTAACACATGAGTCTTGATTCCTTTCAATCATGAAATTTGTATCATCAGCTTAGTAAACTACCACTGAGGAAACAGTGACATCTTCCCAGGGACTATTAAAGATGAAGAGAAGGGAAGGAACTGTCATTACCAGAATGACTTTTTGTCCATCTCTGGCACCAAGTGCCACAAATCCATTAGTTCATCATCAGTGTTTAGAGGCATCGAGAATGAAGATCTCAGAGAGGTAATCTAGCTTGTGGAGGAAGCTAAAGTGATTACAAGTGAAATTCCTAAAGACTTTTTCTTCTAGGAAACAAATGGCGGTAACAACCTGCCAGGGAAGATACACCCAGGAATGCAATCACAGGGTGCCTGTATTAAGGACAAGCAACTACTTTCTGATTTGATTTGAGGCCAGCTCCAGGGAGAGAATGCATGCCTGGCTTACCAGTTCAAGCACTCTAAAGCTACAGAGGTCATAGGCCCTAGCAGCAAACCTCCTACAATTGTTTAGATAAATGGACATGTTGCCAAACTGCTTTCAAAATAGTGAAGTTTATATCCATATATTAGTGTTTCTCTAGACATTTAGCAAAGAAGCTCTTCTTTGAAGGGAGCAGTAGTTAAAACAGAGACTTATATCTGGTTAATATGGATAATAAATAATTGTTGAGTGCTCAAGCACACAAAGGGTATCTATTGTACTCCCTCCAGAGTCCAGGGAATACCACAGAAGGCAAGGTGAAAAGGCATGAGTGCCTGAGGATGGAGTGCTCTAAACACTGTCCAGAGAGGCATAGCACTGCAGTCATGAATACACAGCAGCTGTGCATATCTTTACATTCAAGGTCTGCATAAGAGTAGGCATCTTCCACATCACGGATAGAGTAGATTCACCTTATCCATAAAACCTTCTGAAGGATCTATTGGCTTGGTGTTTATGAGGATAGGTGACTCTATAAATAAGAATCACTTGGTGCAACATCACCAGAACAGGATTAGTTTATTACAGAAATACAAGGATACTCTGAGAAACGGGCAATCTAGCTTGTAGACCATTCCAAACTCATTTCAAAGTCCCACAGAAATCAATGCTTTGCATGGACAATCAGCTCAGCATTTCTCTCAGGTCTGATTTGGTCAAAGATAAGTCCATGAGTGCTCTCTAGAGACCCTCACTGAGTGCAGCTTTTTCAGAGATATGAAAAGATCTGTTAAGCTGTATAAAGGCAAAAGTAAACAACATATCTTTAAAGTGGAGAATTGTCTAAATTTGCCCTTTATCTTAAATGGGTTATTTAATGGACAGTGAAATGAAGAGAAAAACAACTTTTATGAACTATAGTAATTCTAAATATCTTCTTGACCACTTATTGTCAACACATGGTAGATATTACTCTATAGATGATTAAACTCTGCTTGTGATTATTTCTGCAGGAGCAATCACTGGTAATAGAAACTACAAGGAGAAAGCTCTTCTTGCTACTGAAAATCACATATCATGATGATAAATGGTTTGAATTATTCAAGAGAGGAAAGAGTACTAAAAGTTGAAAAATCAGAAAATTTTAACTTAATATAAGTTTTCAGAAGGTTTATTTAAAATAGTCTTTACAAAGAGAAGATAAATGGCGTAGACAGATATTGCAATGAGTCGCCATATTAAAATTGGGTAGTCTAGCCACTGTGCCAGTTCACTAACCTGTTGAGAACTAGTGTAGAGCTCCTGAACTTTCCTAGTCTTAATAAAGTCTTTAAAATGTCACTATTGTAGAGCAAAGGACTTACGATTCTATCAAAGCCAGTGCCAATTATAATGATATAATATAAAAGTAAAGGATGTGTATCTGACTAAGGGCCATGGACACCTGGTTCACTGCCCAATAAAAGATCCCAGACTATTTACAGTACTTACTCTATTCGAGGTAAAATGGCACAAGGGTGTGAAGAAATAATAGAACACTGGACTCTGGTCCTAGTATAATATAATTCCGGTCTACTCAGTAAATGATAATAAGTAATCTGGTTAAAGTATGTGAGCTCTGCATAGAGCATGTAATAGAAAGACTTTATTAGCCCAAGTAGCACATAGTTGTGTCACCCTGGTGAAATGGACTCTGGGTATAAGATTCTTAGCTTGGAAACTCTTAACTTACCAAAAATGATTGGAAAAAAAAAAAACCATACGTTGCAAATCTGTTCTTCATCATCCTTTAATGAAGCATTACAAATGGGCAGCTTTAAAATTATGTAAGCCCACTCAAGTGGCTAATTTAAAACAATTAAAGAATAGTATAGAATAGGCTAGGGTTGAATACCTGAGGTGCATAAAGAATTTTGATTTCAATTAGATAATTTTTATATGTGGGTATATCAGTATCCTCAAACCCTGTGTTTAATGACCCATGAGAAAAGCTGATGAATCCTTGAGATTCATTTTACTTTGTAGAGATATTAATAAATAACACTATGCAACAAGTAGAACTCTGTATTCTATTAACTATTCAAGCTTTGCAAAATCAAAAAGAACCTAATATTCTGTAACCAATTTGGCTAATGCCTTTCTTTTCATCTCCACTTATGAAGAAATTAAAAGTAAATTTACATTCACTTGAGATGGATGAAAACACACACATTTCCTATGTTCCCTGCTTTTCGTTGTGCCTGATGAGGTGTGGCAAAGCTTGATACAATGGAAAATGCTGTTTCTCATTGCATTAATGAGATAATATTTATAGATTGATCTGAACACGAAGCCAAAACTAAATTATAAATGGTTATTAATCATATTTTCCCAGAGAATGGCTAGTTTACCTAACTAAAGTTTAAAACCCAGGGAGAAAAAGATAAAACTGCTAGACAGTCCCTGGACAGGAATTTCTTCAACAAACAAAAGTAAATCATTTTCTGCTTTTTATTACAATGAACAGTAAATTATGGTTTGTGGACAAATTACAAAGAATATACTAACCCCCACTTAAAAGTGCCCAGGAATAAAACAAGAGCAAAACTACCCTGACTTAAAAAAATAAAATAAAATAAAATAAAAAATAAATAAAACAAAAAAACAAAAACCACTTACCTTCTTAATGTTTCAAAGAACCATGCCACATAGCAGGTTTTGTGAACTGACTGTGTCTGTGTTTACCTTTCCCCGACCCCCCCCCCAACACCATGTTCAAATAAATTTGATATTGTCATAAACTCCAACAGGGAGGATTGGAGCATTCAACAAAAGTCCGTTACTGACACCCAGAGGTAAAGGCAAGTATTTACAATTAGGATGTAACAGTTCAGCCTTAAAAGAAGCACAATTTGACAATGGTCACTGTTCTAAATGGGACATTTATGTCACATCCCCTCCATGGCCTGGCAGACATCTCAGAAGAGCCAGTAAAAATAATGTAAAATGGCAGACAAGGAGGAGAACCACTAGAGAGCATTCCTAATAAAAATACAGTAATCATGACCATAGATAGAGGCAGCTGTGCCACCAGCACAAAACTGGGCCATGATGTTCTACTGCTGGCCAAAGGATCCATTGCCAGCTAATGGTTTCTGGGATAGGCAATGTCATTTTCTACAGTAATGCAGCCACTGGTAAGTCGGAGGGTGTCTGGTTGATAAGGAGTTCAACATTAGAGGGGTAAGAGAGGAATATAAGATAAAGCTACATTGTAAATATCAGAAATTATCAAAAATAATGAAAAACACTGATTTGCTACTGTTATTTGAATTTTGTTGAAGCTGTTTCTATTACAGAGATCTATAAACTTTCTTGGACCTGATCTATCTTATTGTCATGTGTATGGGAGATCGTGTGGTACATGTCTTTCCGTGCTGGTTTAATAGCATCTGTGCCGTTAGTGTTGTCCCAACTGTCAAGATTTTATTGTGCATATGTACCAACTTTTTTATCCCTCCATGCTGTGCTTGACCCCTCTTTTGTTTTCCTATCTTGCTCACTATAAATAATTCACTCCTATTTTTAATGCTTTGTTTAATAATTCTTCAAGAATTCTATACAATATATTTTGATTATATTTACATGACACGCCCTACAAATCCTCAAATATCCATCGCCTAAGCCTTAGTTCCCAGAATACACAACTTTGAGTTTTTTTCTCTATGCCATTGGCCCATCAAGTGAAATTTGTGTTGACCAGCTACTCCTGAAATGGAGCATGTCATGGATATATTCAGCCTACTAGGGTTTTGAGAAGAAAGCACACACCCCACCCCCGCTAGCAGCTTTGAAATGGCAGTATCTCTGCAGACAGAGGTGAGATTGTGTTTGTCTTAAACTTTGTGGATACTGTCAGAATTGCAGGAGTTTATATGTAGAAGTGCCTTGCTGGGTCTGGAAAAGTTTCCTACAGTCATCCTCCACTCTGGCTCTTAGAAAGTTTGCCCAGTGTTCCTTGACCTTTGGAGGAAGGTGTGTGATATTTATGTCTAATTTATGGCTAAAAATTTCACAATCTCTTGGTCTCTGAAAGCTGGCCAGTCAATAGTGACTGTGTTAACTGACATCTACAGAAAGAAGAACTGTTTCTGATGAGGGTGTAGAAGTATGTTGTTCTATGGGTATGCTATAGATGATTACCAGTACTATGTCCACTTAGCAGGATTGTATTGGGGGTATTGGGGTCTGGCCTAGTACCTAAGACCTATCTAGCCACATAGTCTTTAGATATAGGATAGGTGGACCATGCAATAATTCTATTTTTATTTTTCTCAAATGCAACAGACTGCTTTCCACAACAGCTAAACAAACATATCTCTAATTCTTCAGTCTCATCAACACTGATCTTTTGTCTTTGAGCATTGGCAATTCTAACCAGAGTGACATGGTATCTTTTTGTTCTTTCATTATGCATCTACCTGACATTTAATATTCTTGGACACTCTTTCCTGCATAGGCTTGCTAGCTATTTCCCATGACTTTTCAGAAATGTCAATGTAGGTCTTTTGCCATTTTAAAACCAGAATATAGGACAGAGTATTAAATTTTTTAGTGTCATTTGTATTCTAGATATTAATCTACTGGTAGAAATAATTTGCCACATTTAATCCCATTTTCTCTTCATTCTGTTGACTGTTTCCTTTTATGACCGAAAGTTTTTTTTAACTCTGATGAAATCCCCTTTGTCTATTTTTGTTTTTTTTATTATCTGTTCTTGGGTGCTGAGTTAAAATAAATCTTTTTCCACTGCAATGTCCTGACATATAGTCCACCTGTTTTCTTCTAAATAGCTTCATAGTTGTATTTGCAATACCACACTGTGTCATTGTAAGTAGTTCTTGTGAGCGGTGACAAATACTGGGTTAGTATTGTTCTTCTCCATATGGATTACCAGTTTATCTGGAAGTGTTCATTGAAATGACCACTCTTTCTCCAGTGCATACTTGTAACATCTTCATAAAAGTTAGTTGCCTCAAGGTTCTTAGATTCACTACCAAATATTTCCAGCACAATTAATAAATGTGATGACATTGTGCAGTATTATGTTAAATTTAGAAGGAAGGCTTTCATCTTTCCCCCCATCTTATGCAAAGATAGATCTGGACTTTATAGGTAGCTTTGTTGGGTAGAAGTATGTTTTCTTTAGTAAATTTATAGATATAATAACATATCAAATGCCTTATCTTCATTTCTTAAGTCTTGTGATCTAAGAGTTTCTCTAGACTGAAGAATGTTCCACTTGCTTCCAAGAGTAATGTATATTTTGCAAAACTATTAGATGAAATGGTCTATGACTTAATCTATTTGGTCTACAGTGAAATCTGTCACTGCTGTTCTTTATGTGTTTACTGTTCCAATGATTCATCCATAATTAATCACAGCAATGGGAATGTCTTCTTATTTAAACCTAATGTTATTAAATTGCACACATTTACCTTGTTGAAGGGACAAATCAAGTTCATTGGTTTATTAATGTTGAACCAACTTTGCTTCCATAATATAAATCCCAATTGGTCAAGGTAACCGATAGTTTTAATATTTGTTAGGTTCCATTCCATACTATTCTGTTGAAATTTTTTCATAGTCATGAAGATACTGCCCTGTAGTTTCTTTACTTCTTCTTTGGTTTTAGTATTCAGGTAATGGTAGCCTAGTAGGATCAATTTTGAAATATTTTCTTCTGAAATTTTATAAAATAATTTCAGAATTGCTCTTTGATCTTCTTCAAATATTTTCTAGAACTTAGAAAGCCACCAAGTCCTAGCACTTGTTTAGATGAAGACTCTCACTGGTTCTACTTCAGTTTGTAAGTTTGTTAGAACGTAATCATTCCAAAACCATTACTGACCTTTCATGACATCAACTGGCAGAAATTAACAGAAGTAAAGAATAAAGAAAATAGACACATTCAAAGCTTGATATATACTTTATTTCTCCATAAAATTTTACATCTTTGCACATCTCCCATCCCATAACATGTACATATATTAATTTTCAGTCTTCCCAGTCTTCATATTAACCATACCATGTTTATGTTAGATTCTAAATTCACCTGTAGTTTCTCTTCCCATTGAATAGTCCACCACATATTTCCTTCTTGTCAGTCTGGCTTTTGCTTTAAAGAGCTCTCTTTATTATTTCTTGTAGGAAGTGGATTCTCTCAGCTTTTGTTTGTATGAGAGTATCTTTTTCTCTCCATCTCTAAAGTATGGCTTTGCTGCAAGCAGTATCTCCATTGGCAGTTTCTATACAGCTATACTGTGAAAAACATTCCAGCCCACTCTCTTCTGGTCTGGAAGATTTCTGCCAAGAATCCTACTGTCATTATGAAATTACCAAACTCCGGGAAGTTTTATTTGTTCTCTTGCTTCTTCAAGAATCTAATATTTTTCTTTAAACTTTGAGTGCACAATGTGTGCTACATCTGACTACTGTCCATTGATCTTCCTGAACCTGGGGATTTGGGTGTTTCCTGGTTTAGGATGGTTTTCTCTTATCTCTGAGTAATACAGCATTCATTTGGTACTCAAAAGTCCTCCATCCAATAATTAAAATACTTAATTCTTTTTGTAGAAAATTTTAATAAACTTTCCTCATTCATTTTGTTTTGTTTGTTGCTTTTCCCTTATCTGATCATGTATTTTCAAATAGCCATTCATCAAGCTTATTCATTCTTTCTTCTGTTTTTCATTCTCTGTTCATATTGTTTAATGTGCCTTAATTCTTTATTTTGAATAGGTTCTTACAATGTAGCCCATCCTGGCCTAGGCTCATTATGTATATCATACTTATAGTAATCCCCTATTTCAACTTTCTATCTATTATAGTTTTTTAATCAGTTCAATTTTATTAGGTCTCCTCCGATAAAGAATTAAACAATTTAGCCTGTTTTCTTTAATTCTTTGAGTTTCATTAAAACAGAAATTTTGAATGCTTCACACAGAAGATGGTACTTACTGGTTTCACCCACACAGAAGTGAGTTCCCAAGCACAGGAATACAGTTACATTCTTGCCCTATTTACTCTATGGATGAAGTTGAGAGACAGTAGTAGTCCTTTGATCATCAGGCTAAGAGCACAACTTTCATCCATGTTGAAGAATGTGAAGATAAAAGCTATAAGGGTAACACCAGGTATTGTGGTCTTTCATTGTGTTTGTTATTGCTGTTTTTTTATTTGCTCTTATAAAGTTAACTTCTTACCAAAAAAAAAAAAAAAAAAAAAAGACTCAAATTTGTGTTTCTATAAGATGACCACTGTAGCCATTTTCCACAGTCATCCTCCTACTACGTTCATAAGCTTTGTCAATCTTGGAACAGAAGCAAATCCAATTACAATATAGACTGCAAAAAATGCTTGATACAGCAAGATGATGAAAGAAGCTGAGCATGGGCCTCCTCATCAAGAAATTTCTTAAAGAATTGAAGGTCACTATGACAACAGAGAAACTCCAAGTAAGACTAAAGTTGCTATTGATGTTAGTCTGCCTGGCTTGATTACATAAATAGAAATGAAGGACATTCCATGAAAAATTCTCTTAACTTTCCCTACACAAGGATTATTGCATAAAAGACAGTTCAGTCTAAAGATCAAACACATCCTGTGTCAATGAAAAGGACCTTGAAAATAAGACCTAGTGTTTGCCTGGGTTCTCTGTACTGTACTGTGTCCTTAGCATTATTTAAAGACATGTCCTGAAAACATGCACAAAAATAATATTATGAGGCCTGAACAGGGTATATTTAGTAATATATATGTATATAAAATACATATATACTTGAGATAGCAACTAATAAAAAAGAGGATATGAATTTGAAATAGAGTGGGTAGTTGTACATAGGAGGTTTTGGAAAGAAAAAATAATGGAGATATTATAATTATATTCTCAAAAATTAATAAATAACTATTTTTATGCAACATTGTTTTGTGCAGAAGTTATCTGCATGGAATTTCCATGTTGTGAAATTTATGTGTATTACAGAGTAATAAACATGCTTGCTTCATAGGTAGTTAAAGGGAACAAAATAAATTACTTAAAATATTTACAATAGGACTTGGATATTCAATGCTAAAATAACAAAATTATAACTGGAACCATGCCATCATTACAGTAGTCTAAGTAAGATCTTTGAAGTAAAGATCAATGCATATTTAGATACATAAATTTCAATGCATTTATTATTAACTTATAGTCATATGTCATAATGGAGTTTTAAATTGTATTTTAAAGATGTTTTTTCTATTAATGAAAAGTTATAATATGTACATGTAGAAAACATATTTTTTTATATTATTTTTATATTATTTCCCTGATTAAAGGGAAACTCTGGTAAATATTAGAGTCTTCTTCCACATTATATCCATGAAAGCATATCCTTCCCTATGAGTAGATTAATGAACCTAAGATCAAATGAGTCATCAGATGTAGCTTGTTGCAAAATGCAAGACAAAGGCATGTATAAATTAAAAAAGAAATAGAACAGATAAACATGTGATGCTGCTTTATAATATGTTTTGATTTTAACATTAATATATCTTAACAGTAGCAATATTCAACAAAACAATTTAGCACAACTATTTTCTAATCTTTAGTAACAATTCTCTGAAATTCTGATGTCTATGAAATAAAAGCAATTACTATTCTAGGACTGTGAGCTTTGCATCAAATTAATGCACATGACTAATATGCCAGAATTTAATTTTCAAATTACTGACAATAATTTTATACTATCTTTCTTTGACCTTTAATTAAATTTCATCTACAGGGATTTAAAACTATGATTCAAACAATCATTAAAACTGGTTTATTTTTAGTCATTGAGTCTATTGCTTTAAAATGAAAATGTAGTCAATGTAAATTAACAAGGAGAATGAATCACAGCTGAACTTTAGAATATCCCAATGTGTACAAATTTCAGGAATTTTAAAAATATATTTAGTTCATTTACTAAAACCATGAGTGTCTACTATATCTTATATAGAGATTTAGCTGACAAACTGCTTGACATTTGGCACTAATTATGTTTGCCAGTTGATAAAAAGTAATCGTGACACATTTTGCTATATGAAATAAAGATTATTACAAGAAATGACAGAGCAAGCCATAGAGATAATCCTTGCCATTTTGCTTCAGAAAGAAATATAGAAATACTGATGCCAAAGTGATTGCCAGCCTAGGATGATAATATTAACATTTTAAAGTTCTTTAAAGAATAAATCAATGGGTTGTGGTGATCTAGCATGATCCATAAGCTCACAGGTAGCTGCTGTGCTTATAGGACTTCAAGAGTTCTACAAGAGAGGCTGGGGAGAGGACTCGGAGAAGGGGCAGGATGGGGACCAGTGGTGGGGATGGAAAAAAAGTTTTAAATACAAAAAATAATAAAGAAAGAAAGTGTGCTCACAAGGAGAAGACTAATAAGTTACCAATATGGTCAGTGGTTTTTACTTCCCTCTTGCAAACAAAAATTAGTTGTTGAATGCTTTGTAAAACCATGTAACACTGCTTTCATTGTAGTTGTAAATAGGACCAATGAATTTTCTGTTTTTTCATATTTTATTGTAGTAATAGAGACACATTAAATATAACAAAACTACAGACTCAAAGGTGCAGGATCTCCATTACATAAGGTAACAATAGTATAACCAAGAGGAGCCCCGGGGAGGGCTAGCATCAGCAGTGTGGCAGAGGCCTGAGGCCTCCAGACAGGCCAGTGACTCGTGGCAATGACACTTGTAAGTGAAGATGAATGAACTAAAGGGTGAACTGTATGCTTCCACAGGCCACATTACAGCTTCCATGAAAAGATTATGCTTTCATCTGAAATGATAGGAAAAGCAGAAGTACTATAGAGTGTTAATTCCACCTGAGCTCCACACATTTAAATTAATAAAGGAATCCCCAACTCCAGATGGATTCTCAAGACTGCAATGTCTGCATCATACATACAAGCTGCCACCTTTTCCAAGCTCTGACAGGTGGCTTTGCTCTGAGATCACCTTATTTGAGCATCAATGACAGGGTTTGACATGATTCTCATTAAATACAAGAATTAATAAAGATTATGGGCTGCATGACCATCTCTTACCTTGTAACTCCTAAAATCAGCCCAGCTTTCTCTTTACAAGGATTTGTGGGTGTGAGGGTTTGGGCCATGGCCAGACAGGCCAAAACCTTACTATTTCAAATTTCTAGCATCTCTTGATTATATTGGCTTCTAATAATGCTGTATGTGAGAATAAATATAGAATGAATCACTTTACAGCTCAGCAGGAGGGTCAGAACTCTCCACGCTGCTCTCCTTTGGTGGTTCTAGTGAAAACTTCCTCAGATTTTCAGTGGAAGACATTATGTTCGGGATTTCAAGTAATTCTCAAAAATCTAACAGATAAATGCTTAGTCACCTCCTGTGGCATTATTGGGACAATAGGGTATAGAATGGAGGAAATTAGGTCCTTGGAATTGGGCCACTGAGAAGAATACTGGGATATAGGTCTCTCTCCTTCCTGAGCATCATGAGGTAAGAAGTCTGCTTGACCCTATCAAATTATCCTGCCTCATGTCAGATCCCAAACAACATAGTCAAACAATCATGGAGTGAGTTTTTAAGACACACATACAAACTTAACCTTTCTACCTTTAAGGTGATTTAGTTAAGATATTTTGTGATAGAAAATTGGCTGATACTGGAGTCTTGGACTTATTTATAGCTGAAGGATATTTTGGACATTCCTCATAACCGTATTGTCATCTTGCTCTAACATAACCTCAAATCACAAGTCTCCCTTTGTAAAGATGGTGAAAGATGTCTGCTTACTCAAGTAGAATGGTGGACATTCCCTACACTTTCTTCCCTGACTTGATCAAGAAAGCAAGTACAGATCTCGGCAACCCAACTCAACTCTGTAAGTCCCTATCTGAAGGACAAGCTGATAAATTTCTTAGATCTGGAAGTAGATGATGGACTTTGGACTCTTTGTCTCCTATATCTCGGAGAATGATACAAAGCTAGCTTTTAAACTTGTAAATGGTCACAGCTACCTTTCCAGCTCCAAATGGTCTGAATAGAGTATAGGCATCTGCTCTCATGTCTGTGCTTGGGGTAGAAGAGTGTGAGATAAACACTGACTCTCAGCTTCTCTGAATGTTAAGAAGAATCTAAAGACATTCTGACATCCCTGCTTCTCCTGCCATATCTTGGGAACTGGCTTAAAGTTCAATTGTTTCTGGTCATAAAACCAACATACTTGACACTGAACTAACTGAAAAATATATATCAATCCATCTCAATAGCACCAATTAAGAATAACTAACACAGAATATATTTAACCAAAGAAGTAAAAGTTCTAAAAAAAAATACAAACTACGAAATGCTGATGAAAGAAGGCCAAAGACAGCACAGAGAAATAGAAATCCATCTCATACAGTGCAAAACAAAGCAAGTTATAGGCTGTTTTATCCCGACAAAAATAATAATGGCATTTTTCATAGAAATAAACAAACTAATCCTAAATTTATGGAACTGGCAATGGCATCAAATAGTCAAAATAATTTTAAACAAAAATGAAAGAACAGAAATTATGTAACCTAATTTCAAAATCATTCTCTCTTCCACCTTTGCATGAGTTCCAGGAATTGAACTCAGATCTTCAGGCTTGAGAAGCAAGTGCTGACAGAATCGGAACTAAGAATTGTCTCCTGCAATGAGAATTCTACATGCCTGTAAGAAAATAAGACAAGAGTCTTAAAACCTCAGTTTCTCCAAAATACAGAACTGTCGTTACAATGTGTTTTCAGACCTCTCTGTATAATGGGTAGGAGTGACTTTACCTCAGATGATTCACTACAAGTAACTATTCTTTTCTGCTCAAATGCCTCTATGGAAAAGCATGTTGTTGCCCCTCACATGTGGCTTGCCCCTGGGATTGCTCACATGCTTCTTCTTAACCCTCAGTGTACAGATTGTCTGATTCTCTGAATGAAGTTTGCTACTTCATGAGACTCAATTTTCCCAGGTCCCACATTCTCCACAGTGCTAAACAAAGTGCTTTTACCTTGTGAACTCTTTCTGGCCCACAAGCCCAAGTTCTAAACCCAATTTATTTACAAAAAAAATGATATTAAGAAGCTCAGTGTGGAGAGGATAATCTTTACAATGAGTAATGTTAGAAAAACAGAGTATTGCAAACAAAGGAATGAGTGACATTGGCTGACTTTCAATATAGAATGCAAAACCCTGAAACACAGAGAAAATAATCGGAAGACACAGGAGAAAGAAGACAAGGCAAAGGGCCAGAGTAGGAAGAAGATGAAGAAGAAAAAAGGCAGGTGAAGGGAAAGGAAGAGAAAGAAACAATCTTGGATATCTTCCACTTTATTCTTCTGAGACAAGGCCTCTACACTGAGCCTGATCTCAGTGCTGCAGCTAGGTGGCCTGGACCTGCATGCCTCTGACCCTCTAGCATAGGCATGAAACACCACACCCAGCTTGTTCCATGGGTGCTGGGGATCTAAACTCAAGTGTTCATGCTTGCATCACAAGCATTTATGTATTAAACAATCTCTAGCCCAGAAGTCATTTTGTTAAAGTTGGAATCTCTGCTTTCTGGTTCCATGTTGCTGATCTATAACTAGAAGGCAATATTAATTTATTAGTTGTTGTTATTTCTCCTTTGATGAATTTTAACCTCAGGTTGAATTTTAATACAGATTAATGAAGCAAATTATGCATAATTACTGCAGTATATTTTTAGAATTCTGTTATGAATTTTTTTTCACATCCCATTTGACAACAACACCTGAGGATTAAATTTAGAATTTAAAAAAGTCAGTATATCCATGCCCTCCCATGCCAGTAATATCCTGTGTAGGCTGTTCTCTGCCTTCATCATCTAGAAGGCTCTTTCTTTCCATTCCAAGTCAAGCTTTAAAGGCCAGCTCATCTATGAAGACTTCATTTACTTACTGCCTAGGGTTACTTACTGTTATAGAACTGTCCAGAATATTTATGTAATTTGCTTATGGCACTTACCATTTCTCGTCTATTGTATTCATTTTCCTACTGCTAAACTATAAATCTTTCTGAATCAGGAAACATGATTCTCTTTGCCTTAAAATAGTGTTTTGGCCTTATTCCTTGACCGGGAGCCTGCCAACAGGCTAACAGTACATATCCTGCCAGTGGAGTAAGGACTGGTTGCCCTCAATCAATTTAGAGACATGACTTTCAGAGCTCCTTTGTTTTTCTTTCACTATAGTGTATATCATACTACCAACTCCTCAGAGTTTCTATACAATTAAATTTAATTATATAGAAATATTCATTGGAAGAAATGCTTACAACAGAGTAAAATCTCAAATATCATTTCTAATTATGATTTTAATAATGATAAATACTCAATCCATAATTAAATCCAAGTGAGTTGGATCTAAGCCTTTAAAACGTTTTTATTATGAAAAAATAATTTATGTAAAAACAAAATTATCTACTAAACTTCCTTTTCCTTACTTTTATCAATCTTTGTCATGCTGGCTTAACAATGCCACAAGCCTATTTTCCTGACATAAAGCAAAACCTCACAATCACTATCCCCTTACTCATACAGACTCTCCTCCTCCACTATCAGATGGACCAGGAGCTCAGCCCAGTGCTCAGCCATGGATCTCTGCCTCCACCTCTATTCTTTGTTGGATGCAGGTTCTGTGATGACACTTAGGGTGGTCATTCATTTGATTATAGGGAAAGTCCTGTTTAGGCACCCCCTTTACTATTGGTTGGAGACCTAGCCAGCGACATCCTGTGAGCTCTTGGAGGTTTCCCTAGCACCCAGTTTCTATCCAACCCCACATCGGCTTCCTCTATCAAGATATCCATCTCTTTTTTCCTCCCTCTTTGTTGCTCCTCTCACTCAACCATCTCCTTCCCAGCAGAGAAACACCTAACCCAGTCTTGACTTGGGATGAAGAAATCAGACTTGCCTGGAGTGGATGCACCATGCTGAGCTCACCCACCTTGGGACTTCTTGCCCTTTTGGGTGAGGGGATGAGTGGAGGGGGAGGCCGAAGGCTGACTGGGAGGGTTGGGAGGAAAGAAGAAGCAGGGGGATGCATGAATTAAAAAAGACATTTTTAATTAAAAAAATAATAAAATGAAGGAAAAATAAAGCAAAACCTTAGACAAATCTCAGGACTCGGTTCTATCTGGCATGTCTTGAAAAGCTAAATCACAAAACAATGATGATTAAAAACACACGCTAACATGTCTGGGTGGAAAGAAAGAAAATGTCTGGTCTCTTTCCTCTACCTTATTTGATTATATAGGAGAAATTGTTTTGGAATTCTATATTGTGAAAGGTGTCACTTCACATGGAAACATTGACTCTGAAATTAAAACTGAAAGACCCACAACTTTTTAAATGATCACAGGAAAATAATAGTAATATTAGTTCAGAAATCTGTTTTTCTTCCATTCCAACTCTAATCCTATGCTTTAGAACTGTAATTATTGTTTAACAAGTACTGTATACTCTATAGCCACATAATACATGGCGAAAATCTACTTTTAGATACAAGTACAGACACATACAAACATGCACACACAGTCTGAGTTCATAATGATCTCACTGTAAGCAAGCAGCATGCTTCTTTATATGTCTCATAGCACCAAGATAAAAATCAGATACAATTGCAAATTAGATGTTTAATAATTAAGATATCTTGCTGGTTATTATGTAACAAATGTATATATTACATTAATATGGCCTGCTTATTTATTTTTAATCCATATTTTAACATCTGACTTATTTTAATAAAAGCATTTCTGGAATTACAGATATCGGTCTTTTTCTGTTAGCATTTATGATATTATATTCTGTTCTTCAGAGAAGAACTGTTCATATCTACTACTTTAAAATCTAAATGAATACAGTGTCTTATTCACAAAATGTTAATTAGATGTGGGAATGTCTTTCTGTATGCTGTGAATATCAATCTTTAAATAAAGGAGCTGATTTGGCCTATGACAGACACTATAGAAAAAGTAGGTGGAGGAATCAGAATAGGTAGGAAAGGAAGGGCGGAGTCAGATCAGATCAAGCAAGCTGCCCAAGAAGAAACATGTAAGGAACACAAGTGAGCCACGGGCAATGTGGCAGACAGATTAATGAGAATGGGTTGAGTTAATATGTAAGAGCTAGCTAGCAATGTGCCTAAGCCATAGACCAAACAGCATGAACTTAATATAAGCATCTGAATCATTTTGGGGTCCTAAGCAATGACAGGCTGCTAAGGGGTCTGGGACTGCAGGTCTGTGGATCTGTACCTCTGACACTCTGGACCAAGAAAACCTTACTATAACATTAATTAGCAATAGAATAACACTTTTTCATTTTTAGAATAGTGTTTAAAATTATGGGGATAGTTTCTAATACAGTCTTTGTTTTGTAGAATTTTAAACTTATTTCCTTCAGATGCAATGTTATGAAGATAATATTCTTTACAAAGAAACGTAAAAATAATAGCAACTGTATTTCTTCAAAATTTTTTATTACCATCAGTTGCTGTGATCCTAAATGCAGTATGCTTTAACAAAGTCCAGATAAACAGTAACTATAGCTCTGCTAAATGGGCATAGTATTAAAATGACTCCTAAAGATTTATTGTGATACTCATAGATGAGAACATCCCTCAGCCAAAATCAGAAAAGTTTTATGTTAGATGGCAATTAGAAAACACTCCTAATCAGTCAACATGCAGAGAACAAACTACAGCCATAAATGAGAAATCCATATGATGTCCCCAAACAGAGAACAAACTACAGCCATAAATGAGAAATCCATATGATGTCTCCAAACAGGGCTCAAGGATCATCACGAAAGAGGGGACAGAAAGGTTGTAAAAGCCAAATGCGGTAGATGACTTCAAGAAGGCAGTGTTTGTCAAACACAACTTGCAACTATAGTGACAACATGCACAGGAACTGAAAAGTTCCAAATAAAATTGCCATCATACAAGGGGAAGGTAAAGGTGAAATCTCACTATTAGCTGAAGAGCTATTGGCATCTGATATCTCTCTTCAATAATACCGCATTAGGTAGGTCAAGCACACACCAGGACATGCTCTACTTTCTAAGACTCAGTGGATAAGGAAGAAAAACCAAAGAAAGAAAGAAGAAATCTCAAAGTTGAGGTATAAGAGAAAAGGAACAGTAATGGAAAAGATATGTAACAGCAGTATGTTCAAAATGCATAGTATGAAATTTTCAAATAATAAAAATTATCATCAAATACTTTTTCTTGTAAGCATCTTTAAAAATCACATCTTAAAAATTGAAAAAGAATGGACTTGGTGTTGATAATAATTAATCAGAAAATAAACCATTAACTCTGTACCTAATTGTCTCACTTTTCCATGCGTCATCGGCCTTTACAAAAGATTACACTCTTTTACTATTTGGCTCCTTAAATCAATACATAAGGAAGGGTTGGACTGCTGGTTCTATTTATTTTGTGTAATAATTCTATTTACATATGACTGATAGCCAAGTATAAATACTGTGCCTTGAGTCAGAGTGTTCCAAATTCGCCTCTACATTTTCTTACCTGAGATACTGGGTTGATCAGGTGCACATATTTAAATCTGGCAGTGCAGTGAACTTCAGCCATTCTGGACGCACAGGGAACAACCTGCAAATTGGGTCCCTTACTGAAATTCTTGTGATCTACACTGGTTGCATACTCTTTTTAAAATGTACTGTGGAGAATATGTGAGTACATTAATTATTTCTATAAAACTTTTGAGTCTTTTGAGATTTGATTTTTGGGTATTTTGAAAAAGAAATATAGGCTTTAATTTGTATTCATTAAAATTTTAATTAGTTATTGTCCAACAAAACTATTAGAGTTAATATTATTAAGGCTTAAATCTATGCTAATATATTATTCTGTTATAATTAAATTGACTATTTTAATAAGTAGTTTGACTCAGAATCATGACTGGTTATACTAAAAATTAGTCTTCATGTTTATATCTTAATATTAAAATTAAAATTTATATTTAAATTTAAATAATATTAATATTAAAATAATTCTGATGCAAGTATCTGTTAAGCTTAGTGTAATTTTAACTTAGCTTCATTTTTTTGTATGAATTATTTCAATCCAAATCCTCTGCTATCCACTATCTTTGAAAGAACCAATAGAGTCATTTGAATAAACAAATATAAAAATTATCCAGAGAGTTATGTACACTGACATAACTGATTTAAATTATATTATAAATGTGCCTTCAAAAAAGTTTTATGCAGGAAATTTATGAACTCAGTAAAAGGAAATAATTTTCTTTCATCATTTATACAATTGTAATTCCTGGAATTTTTCACAAGCACTTTAAATGTGGCTACTTTCTATCACTGTCGAATTAGCAATTTACATCTATAACTTTAAGATCCCACAGACAGTTGGAGCTGTCACCATTGTATTAGTTACACTTCACTGTGGAGAAGATAAAAGTGTTATTAAAGTAGTTGAAGACCAAAACATAAATGAATCATTTTACAAACATTTTAGTTTTCTGTCCTCATTTGAGGAAATTATTTGAAAGTGTTGAATGCTATTTCTGTACACTGTACAGTCTCATACTATTGTTTATAGCATTATAATAAATGTTTTAAAGAAACCTTTGTAAAATTGTTATAATTTAGAGATTAAAATATATCATTACACAAAAATTTTAAGTTATGCACTTTGTTTTGCTTTTAGAACTAATAAAAATAAAGTTTAGTGTTAAATTTAAACTCACCTAAAATTTATTTTAAATATTTTGTTTAGATGTACTGCATATGAATTTTACATATTTTTTATTATAATAACACCATTATATGACCTTATGTTTTACATCATTAATATTATTATAATATAAGCTAATTTTCTGTCTGAAGATATGTGATCCAAATATCTAGGCTTTGACATTAAGGCAGAGAATGTTTAAAGGCAAATTTATAATTCATTTTCCATTCTGTATGGATGTCTTCAAAGACAAGTGACAAGCAATCCAGCAAGCAAGATAATTATCATTTTCTATAAAGATGACAAATAACTAGGTTAACACAGACTGCTAAACTCACTATTTGGCAGATATGACTTATAATCTCTAATATTTGAAAATACATAGTTAATATACATACATACAATAACATTCTTGAGATCTGCAGAGTCATACAGCACTGACATACCTATATTAAGCAAGAAGCAACAACATAAAAAATAACTACTTTCCTATGTAAATTAATGTGTAATATTTTTTCAATTATTTCTGAAGTATGTGGTTAGCTGTACCCTAGTGATGAAGGCAATTTACCTGTTTCTTATGGCCAGAGTTAAGCTTACCTTTGGCATCATACATGTGTTTTATTTATAGGCTTATATGTAAACATCTATTGAACATTCGATTAAATTGGCTACTGTGAACTTGACTTATTTGATATATTGGCTTAATATAATCATGTTTCATGAAGAATAAAGGAAATTGTACAGTATGCTACTAAAATCTTTCTCAAAACAGGATTCAAACTCACACACTCCAACATTCAAAGAACTCAAACTTTTCGAATTAAGATGATCTGTTTAGAATACATTACACTGATTATCCTCAGAAAATGTTTGCTAATTCTGTCTTGTCTTGTCTTCAACCAGTCCCAGGTGTTTTGTTAGCATAAGATTTTATTTATACATTCACTGACATGGTGCTAATTTAATTTTAATTCTACCCTGTTTTTATTACTTTTGAGACTTTTACATACTTTTCTAAACTTATTGATTGACAGAAAAACATTAAACACAACAATATTAAAAACAATACAGCATATTGAGACTTGTACTAAATATATATGTATCCTATACCAAAATAACACTACGTAGTATGAAGAAAGTTGAGAAACAATTCTAATTTCTTGAGTATCTGCTGAAGTATGACCTGTTTAGTAATTGGAGCTTTATAATGGAAGTCTAATTTGATATCCACGCATAAGTATTTTATTTAAAAAATTATATATTAAAGATGTTTAAAGCTCTTGGCATTAGCTGACATTCTTCTCAGTGACCAGCTACAGGACTTCAGACCTTCCACTCTACTGAAACCTCCAACCTCCCCTTTATATCAGAGATTAAAATAAAGAAGCTTGTAACATTAACTGTTTAAACGCCAGGAAGTGACAGTCACAGGATATAACTCCAAAATAATTTATATATGAGAGAGAAGAGTGGAAAGGGGAGAGCGAAGAAAGAAGATGGGAAGGTGAGAGGACGGGAAAAGGAGGAAATAGAAAAACGCCAATATTATTGTCATACATAATTTCCAGCTTTATTTAGAAAAAGTAGGCCAACTTTTCTACAGACTGACTGATGTACCTGTTCATTTTCTGTGGTACCAGAAAGAAAACCCGTGACCACTCAGCCGCATCCTCAGCCCCTTACTGTATTTTATTGAAAGTCGGGGTCTCATTGAATTTCCAACCTCGTTAAACAAGTTTCAGTCCATTGAATAGGTTAAGCCCCCTGAATAGCTGAAATTATATATACAATCTCATATCTATAATATATATGCATATATAGACATATCAGCCAAGGAAAAGATTCCCTGTAAATCCAGTTAAGAAATAGAAAGAAAACAGTATTTTACAACCATGTCCCTGCTTCTAAATAATCCTTGAAATGACTTTGAGCACTAATATTAGTAAAATTTTTTTAAAAAGTGAATCAGTGTCTACGGACAAGGAGATGCTCAATATTTTGGCCCAATGAGGATGGGGGTAAATAAAAATTGACAATAAACTCCATAAGCCAGAATAAATTCATGGTGCATTATCCAGAAGTAATTTCAGACTGAGGTGAGGTCAGATGGGAGTAGAGGTTGTTGAAATGGTAAGATTATTTTTGAAGCAGAAGTAGAAGGGTTATTCCTGAGAGAAATGTTCCTCAAAGATATCTACCTTGAATTGTTTATCTACAATATGACTTACTGAGCAAATATTATTAAAAGGTTATTCATACTCTAGATTGCTTTTCACTATCACAAGACTATGTTGTGTGAACTTTACACATATGATTCAACAGAAGTTGGGAGCAGTGCTCGTTATGACTTCTACCTTTACTGAAGCTTTGATGGAATTAATGAGTGTTGGAATGAAAAAAATAAGTACTGTAACAATTTCCTTGGAGTAAAATGTAGAAATTCTGTTATATTTTTTGAAAGAGAAAAAAACATTGTTTTATCAACTATTGTTTGCTTTAAAGCCTGAACAAACATGAGAATGATAAACATGTTGGCATACAATCAGAAACAGTCTTATCATGTAGGATCCAAGTGGTTGAGGACATTTTTTTTTTTTGTCCTTTGAAACTAATCTTAGTTTCTCTAACTATTTAGAGGGTATGATCTTGCAGTAGTGTTGCATCCCTGCAACTCAGGCCTCTGAGAATCAAGAGTCCAAGATAATTTTGTACTGCCTAAAGAGTTTCAGCCAGCCTGGGACACCTGAGACACAGTGTCAAGATAGCACCTGCTGCTCTCTCTTGAGAATTAGTTAACATATAAAGCCTAAGAAGTGTGGGCATATATAAAACATCTCATTAAGTGCATTACTTTGATTTTTATTAAATATAAGTATCGAACTCTCTAAAATCAAGTACTCTAGGTTTTCAACAGCACAAAATACTGTATTTAAAGAAGTGGTTAAACCTGTATTTGATAATTATTAGGCGTGTGAGATTGTAATTATAATTATCCAAATTTTATAAGTAAACCCAAGTAGCATTAAAATCTCCATGAGTACAAGTATATTGTCTGTTAAATTAAGCATAATGTTTATTTGTATAAAGAACCTACCACCAAAAAAACCCTTAAGTACTCAAATGTGCATCCATATCCAATTTCATTCCTCCAGTTTTCTTTAAATGACTCTCACTGGATTTTCCCCAAAGGTACCTCACTTGCTCTTCTTGAAAAAAAGTAGTGACCTCCATCTGTCTGTGCATTATGTCAAGTTCTCATTCCTTTTTGATTTTTTCTAAAAATACCCCAGCTACTCTTCTCGAGAACAGCAGAGATTTCCCTCTGTCTACACTCTGTGTCTCACTGCTTACCTTAACTGATGTAAGGTGTTAGCTTATTGGGAGTATGCCAATGCTAAGTGCTTAAAGCTCCTCCCTTTCCTACAAATTCACCATATCGTTAAAGTCATTGATGATTTTTCTGTCTGTTCAAAAGGTCCATCTTCAGTTTCCACATCAACCTAGCATCTGTTCTTGAGCCCCAAACATACAACCATGTGTCTACTTTGTGGCTCAGTGCCACCCTCTTATTATTGGAAACAAGAATATATAACTATAAGAGCAAAGAACTTGAAGTCAGACATAGCTTTGTCTTTCTTGTATGATTTACCAGTCATCATTAGTCACAAGTGTTAAGCACTACTACCTACCAGGTCTTTAGTGAGTAAGACTGCCAGAGTTTGGTGCAAACATTTAATTCAGAGATGCAATCGGGTGGCAGTCTAACTTCTAATTTCGAATAGGCCTGATGATTTGGGTGGATGTGGGAAGTTGTCACAGCAAAGAAACTTTGACCACCTGTTTCAAACAAGTGGCCCTGGAGAGCCTAGGCCATTTTTATTTATACAATTTCAATAGTTTGCATAGAGAATTTATCAATCAAATTTGTTTCTTTAAGTTTCAATAATGGTTATAATAATCTCCAGTTTGTTTCTTTACTTCATTCCCCCCGTCAGTCCCCCGCAACTTCCCACCAGTAACCATTACCTACTTGACTGATATTTTTAATGTTAGGACCATAAGCAATATTGAAAGCAACAAAGGAAGTTTTGCTGACTAGGCTCACCTACAGGTTCCCAGTTGGCTCCATTTGTGGTTCCAACATCATGCAACGTCTAAGAGAGATTTGCCTCTAGTGATGAATGTTTACCTCTAGTCAAGTCAAAGCTCTCACAACCAACTCTCCAGCCTAAGCTGGACCCGTTCATTTTTCATTCTGTACTAGTTATCTCTTCCAGATTTTCCCATTAATTCTATAGACCATATAACTCAGAAACTTACTCTTCATAGTTGGCGATGCTTATCCCTCATTCTCTATGTCTCCTTCCTCTAAGCTTCCTACAATATTGGTACAGCTATTAGAAAAGGGGGCATTGTGGGTATCTATGATTCTGCTTTATTCCCAGTTCCTACACTGTTCTCATTAACTCTTGAAATCATGTATTTATTTCCATTTCTCCTAGACTCTTGTGGCTAAAATCATTCTCTACAGAACTGCTATTCAAATTTACACTGTCATGAATTATTGTGACTCTTTCTGACTAGTCAGAACATACTGTTCTTGAGAATCCTAAATTCATGGTCATACTTGAAACATCAAAGGCTTTAGGAGATGAATCAGGTCTGCTGTATATTTTAGCAACATCTCCTGTGATTTAACCAGAAGAGAATTGTGGGGGCGCGCAGGGGGGGGGTGCTTATGCAATAGACATTTCATTCATTGCTCTAATAAAGTGAAATTAGAGATAGCCAGCAATATGATAGGAGAGCAGGTAGCAATATGATCCTGGGGTCATGCTGAGAATTATGTAATGAACTATCCATCATCCTTGTAAAAACTAGATCAGAATCTTCATGGCCTTGTGGCAAGGAAAACTTATTCATTCTATTCACAAGCCTTGTCCCATCAAAGAAGGTGCTTGTCCTCCAGCACAGTTCCTTAGAATATCTATGCTAATAAGAATTAATCTGTAGACTCATTTTTCCCATGTGATGTTTACCTGGGATCTTTTCAGATCTCTGCAGAAATTTGGTGCTCGTGTCTCTAAATTTATTCATCTCCTAAAATTCTAATATTTCCAAATAAACCAGATACATCTTTATTTTGTTAAGGATGTTGAAGTTTCTTAGTGAAGCCATTTGGGGGGGGGGGTAATTAATTTTTGAGATAGAGTCTTACCAGGCAGTCCTTGCTGTCTTGGAAATCACTTTGTAGTTCACACAGGTCTCAATCTCAGAGATCTGCCTATTTCTGATTCCCAATCGTTGGGGTTAAAGAAGTGGGAAACCATGCTGGACCAAAGATTTATTATGAACTTATAGCTCTACTATTAGCAATAATATATTAAATATCAGTTTTAGTTCTCAATTAGAATGAAGAAAGTATGTGTAACCACATTGCTATTTCTTTCCTTTTGATTGATCAACCCAGTTAACAAACAGTACAGGAAAGAAATGATAAGTTGTCACAAAGCATGAACTTTTAAAAACTATTTAATTGTAAGATAAAGTCTTGAGAAACTGTGTTTGGCCAGTAAGAGGCATGGTTATTTTAATGAGTCATACATTTCTGTAATTAGGTGATCTGGTAAAAGCAGAGTCTGTAACAGGATATTGCTGATTGATTTTCATTTTTGAGCTTAGTCTCCCAGATCTACACCCAACCTCCCATGTACAATAGAATTCTATCAGCATAACTCCCTTATCATCAGGAGTGCCTCCAGCTGACTCACCAAAAAGAAAGAAATTACAGGAATTAAAAAAAGAAAACTATTTTGGAGTCCACACTGTCAATCTAAAAGTCTAATCTCTTCAGTTCTCTTCAATAATTCATAAACATTAGTTTACAGTTTTCAAATGTGCATTTAAATAAAGAAGACTAAAAGAAAATTCTAGGGCCCATTTTCTTGGTCCATTGTCACGTGTATTACCACCCATACATTCTTTCTTGGTGACAGCTTCATTTAAGTCCTTCAGACATTCTAGTTGATTTTGCTAGAAGGAAATAAGAACTATTAGGTCATGACAAGTATCATGTACAAAACATAAAACTAATTTGTACACATAATTGTGTTTATTTGTACTGCTATTATGAATAAAGTGAGAATCAGTTTCATTCACAACCTGCTTCCAATAGATTGCCATTTCATCTTTGTACTAGGGCAATTTGTAAAAAAAGCAACAGGATGTCTCCATGTATTTTATCATCCTGTTTCTTAATTAAACATTGGTGCTATTTTATTTAAAAGAAGCTGGGAAGGGACCCCATGGTTAGATTTTGTAGGATATAAAAGAGGAAGCACTTTAATCCTAGCAGACTCATCTGTGGCACACTGTGTATTCCTAGTGTTCTGGATAAATAAACAAAAGATAACGTATGTTAAAAGTGGGTTATTCTTTTTATTACTGCCATCACTGCAACAGCAAATTCCTTGAATCATTGTTCAACTCTTCTGAGACATTGAAAATAGTGTGTGAAGTCATGAGGAATGGGATCAGGCTGTGTTCCTGATTATGGGCTGGCACCTTGGAGCCCATTCCCTATAGAGGAACACCTAGCCCAGCATTGACTTTGGGATGAGAGAATCAGACTTGCCTGGAGAGGATGTATAGGGCTGGACTGGCCCACCTTGGGACTTCTTGCTCTTTGGGGGGAGGGGATGGGTTGATGGGGAGGGGCGAGGCTGAGGGCTGGCTGGAAGGAATTGGGAGGGATAGGGGTGGGGGAGCAGAGGGATACATTGATAGAGATGACGGTTTTTAATTAATGTATATGTATATAAAGGAAAAATCACCAAGAAAAGAAAAAAAAGACATGTACACACTCTCCCAGGCATGTATTTAGCTCCCAGTCTCAAATGTCACTGTTTTAAATCGTAAGAAAACTGTCAGAAGTTGAGAAAAGACAGAGGTTCTAGTACCTGGGGACAGGGGCTCCGGCTGTGACATTTGCTATTGTGCTGACTTCTAGGAGTTTAGTTGGGCACGTAACTGAAATACAGAAGAGCAAAAAATCACTACGAGTACAGTAGTCCCTTCACAGCAACAAGGACGCAGATTCATGAACCTTTGGTGACAGAGGAACTGGGGTATTTTGCATGTGTAACAGAAGTCACAGCTGAACCTTTCTCGGCTAATCAATAGAGTCTCTCATTATTCTACACCCCTATAATGCTAATTGTTCTCCTCCCAGATATTACAACTGCTAAGATTCATATCTGTGGATACCACAGATCTTTATTCAGTAATTTTTAAATTCGGAAGTTAGTGAGCAGGATGACAAACATATCACCTGTCTGTCAGTAATAAAGAAACAGGTATATTTGTCCCTTATTGGCTATTAGCACTATCCTTTTTCTTAGTAGCTATAGAAATACAATGTATATCTCCTTTGTTTTCCTTATTTATGCATGTATGCATGTTCATATACATATATATATATGTATGAGGTGCATATACATGTGCATGTATACACATGCACGAACATATGTGTGGAGGCCACAGGACAGCCTGCTATATCTTAGATACCATCTATCTTGTTCTTGAGTCAGGATTTCTCATTTTCCTGGAGTTCACATAGTAGATTGTGCTGACTGGCCAACTCCTGTCTCTATATACCTCAAATCAAGCATATGTATGGGATTACAAGTTCAAGTCACTGGCCACCCCTTAAATTTCAGATAGTATCTGGGAAAATAATTTGGGTCCCCACAGATGTAACTGTAATACTTTACTCAGCTATTTATCTACCTGTACTCTGTTATCCTTAGTTATTGTGTATCCTGAGAAAATATTCACAGGAAAACTCATGTCTCTCATTTACTATGAGAATTAGCTGAGTAGGTGTGGTAAACTTGGCAGGTCAGATGATACATTATACTTAAAGAAATCTAGCTTACTTCTTCAATAGTTAGTCACATTTTTCTTTAGTGGTTCCCCATCCCTGATCAAGTGTGTACACAGGATAAATTTCACTGGTGATGTAATGTGCTCTTTCCTCAGCCCATTTAGAGCTACAAAAATGTTTACACCTTTGCCTGGAATAAAACAGATCCACTACATAAGTGCACTCATCTGTGAAGTTATCTTCTCCCTCTGGTAACATACAAGGCAGGATATTTCAAATAGTTATGGCTACAGTATATTGTCGCTTTTCAACTCACAACTGTGTTTTGTAGGGAAGTTCTGCATCCATGTTAACACACTTTATCTGTACTATGCTGCTGCTTTCCATCTAAAAGTAGTTAGGAGCTGGAGCCTTCCTACTACACCTTACTTACTGTTTCTATCTTTTAAGCTGTATCTTGCCAGTCCAGCATCATATTAACACATTACTGTGAAAAGCTAAATTCAGACCAATGTACTAACATCTGACTAATAGTTAACTTACCTTTTACTGATTTGTGTTAACAGACTTGAACCTAAAACCAAGTCATTTTTAACCTTATGTTTTGAGAAATTTTTAAATTTATACAGAAGTCATATAAATTATTTAGACCTGGAGAGGTGACTCAGTGGTTGAAAGCACTTACAGAGGACCAATGTTTGTCTCCCAGCACCCACATGGTAACACAAAATCATTTGTATCTCCAGATCCAGGAGACCTGACACCTCTTTCTGACTACCCTCAGCATTGGGCATGTACACTCATGAAAACAAATTTATAAATTCTAATTTTAATGATATTTCTTCTCTAGTTGTTTATGTTTATTGATGTCATCAAACTGGAATATTACAACAAATGTAATACTAGTTACTAAACTGTAGTAAGAGGTTTCTGGCCTGGACTTTCAGGCCTATCTCAAAGACCTTTAGACCCGCAGACCCACAGACCCACAGAGACTCACAGATGTTTGCATTAATTTTAGGCTAATCAGCCTAAGGCCCAGGCATATAACTTGCTAACTCTTTACCCTTAAACTAACCCATGACTCTTACCCCGTTCAGCCATGGGGCTCTGTACCTTTTCTCAGAGCAATATAGTTGTCCTCTGCGTCTTCTGGTTTGTCTGGCAACTCTGGAGTCTCTGTGGCATCTCTGCTCTGTTCTTCCTGTTCCCAGAGTTTTCTTAGTCTGGTAGCCCCGCCCACACATCCTGTCTGCCTTTGGCCAATCAGCGTTTCTTATTAAACTCATAGGCGGGACAATTATTTACAATGTAACATCATAAATCCACTACACTAAACCATCAGTATGATTTAGATTGTATCTTGTTCCTCATAACTTCCTTTCTGTGCCCACAGTTAATTTAACTTATTGCATCATTGTTACGATGTCTCTTCATCTCTTACAAGCTCAGTAAGTCCTCAGTTTTGCCCTCAATTTTCTGACCCTGACTATCTAGAAGAGTATTCAGTTATGAAGAAGTTGTCTTTCAGCTTAGCATTCCCTGATGTTGGACTTCAAAATGCAAGGGGTGAGAATGTAATTTGACAGATTTAACACTATTAATGTTAAAAATTCTCAGTAAACTTTAGTGACACCAATTTCCTTATCTGGTTAACAAACATACACACACTTATACAAGCTGATCAGCCAACACACTGAAAGGTGGAATAGCAAAGTGTTCATGCAACCTCACCTTCTGCTCCAGTCTTGAAATAAAAGCAAAAATTTCTTCTTCTTTTTAATATAAGAATAATCAACAACAAAGGGAAATAAGTACAATATACTATAAAACCCTGAGCTTAAAGTTATGACTTTCTTAAGTTTTACCAACTATTAAACAGTGGCTATGTATAAATATTTATTCATCTTTTTTGCATATACAATACTTTGAAATGGGAGCACTAACCTTATTTTATACTTCTTTATTCATATGATTTATTAGATGACTCAGAAAAAAGTGAGAGAATCACATTTAAAGCCAGTATATGGTTTTTGTTTTCAAAAATATTATCAACATTAAGAATTATTTTGTAAAGTGAAAGAACAGGTAGATTATAAACTAAGATGTAAAAGTTATTCGACTGTGGAGCAAATTTCATATGACTAAATCCCAAGATATGAAAAGGATGAAAAATTTCCTTCCTAACAGGCTATTTCCTCTAGTGTCTTAAATTAAAATATTTAATGATTCTTTGTAGATAATGAGAAGAGAAATTGTTTTAATTGTTCTTGAGAGATTTCTTCATTTAACAAGGTTACTACATTAAGTATTCATTCATCATCAACTTTTAAAAATGTTTCCATTCTTTAGCATAAGTCATGTCACATGATAAAAATTAAGTTATTGTTAGCTATTACTTTAAATTAATTTTTACATCATTAGTAGTTTGGAGCATTTCTCCTATTTACTTATGTCTATTGATTTGATTTTCATTTGAAATAAACCTGGAGTATTATTTATGAGAGAATATATAATTGGTATTTTTCTTTACCATTCATATAAACTGTCATTTTTCTGAGTTCAAGAATTTTGAGTTCTAAATCTTTTCTTCTGGCTTCTAAAAGTGATCAAGTGCATTCTCACATTTACTATTAAGGAACAGAATTGTGGTGTTAATTTATTTCATTTATAGTGGCCTATGAATGTGGCTAAAAATGATGTTGCAAATGTTAACTTAGTTTTTTCATTAATATTCCTCAATATGAAATGATTTACTTTTATGTAATAATGTGATTTTTTTATTTTCTGAATCATTCTATATTCCTGATCTCTTTTCATGGTTCTGTCATTTTTAGTGTGTAGATGGCATTTGTTGTAGATGTAAGAAATCTACTTGGGACTTAGTAAACTTGAGAAGTGAAAATTTAGAATTGGTAGATGCAGAAACAATTATTTCAAGCACATCACTTAATTTTCTGAATTCCTGTAACAAATGAACTCCATAGCTCAAACCCACATCATTTCATATTCCTTGTGTTCCAGAGGTCCACAAATCTACCGTCCACTCCAGTATCCTGAACTTAAGGTATTAGCAGGTCTGGTTCCTGCTGGAGACTTTAGGGAAGAAAGTGTTTCCTTGTTTTTTCCAGCTTTTAAAGGACATCTGTATTTCTGGGCTGTGTCCCTCCCTTCAAAGTTAGCAGCACAAGCTCTTGCTTCCATGATTCTGTTGCCTTTTTAAAAGTGAAATCTCCCCTTGTCTCCACCTTATAAACCCAGTCATATTTATGTCTTACTCAGATAATCCAAAGGTAACTGTTCCACACAAAGACAATTTTATAGTATTAAAAAAGTCCATTTCTTTTAAAGTAACGTTCAAGGGTCTAGATATTAGGAAGTGGGTATCATATGTGTTTTAAGTAAGCAGCATTTGAAGTTTTCTATTTTATGGTAATTAGCTTTCTTATTCCTCTTCTATTGAGTTAACATTATTTGCAATTCATATTCTTTTCAAACTGTTTCCTATAAATTAGCTAAGATATTTTGCATCTTACTTGGTAAAAGGCTGTATAGATTAGATTCCCGAATGCCTAACTGCTAATTACAAAGATATTACATTCGCTAACATAGTAATGGGATCTTGTCTATGAATACTTTTCTATTAATTTGTACAACTAGCTGTGTCAGTACTAATGAACTAGGCATTTGTTGATCAAATTTCATTTTCATTAGATATTCTTTGCAAGGTATAAACTGAAGTCATATTGCCTTTCTAGTCAGAACTTAGATTATAAGAATCACACCTCAGTGACTTATTTGCTAAAAATCATCATAAGCTTGGAGAATTCAGAAAACAAGGTAAGTGTTCTTTCTCTTGAAGCTATGTTTTTCCTTCCTAAGATTAATTAGTTTAGGGAATATTCAGCCAGCACAGGCATGCTTTGCTTTTTTGTTTTGCCCTTGAAGCAGAGTTGGAGTTTATTAAGACAATTTAATATACATTTTAACCTCAAGGGTTGAGAGAAAAAAGTTAGGGAAAAAGTAAGACACAGCCAAGAACACTGGCATAACCTTCTCAAAGGAGAGGACTATGCATGGCTTTAATGTCACCTAATACTGCTATGGAGCAGTCTTCATCCATCTCAATGCTATCATCAAATAGCTTCTGCAACAAATCTACTGGGGACTTATGTGTAATAAGAAGTTTCTGGCCCAAACTAGCTCCAAGATCTGGACTAGCAGTCCCAAAGCCCCAAAGAAACACACAGAAGCTTGCATTAATTTCATGCTGATTGGCCTATGGCTCAGGCATATGACTTGCTAACTATTAACTCGTAAACTAACCCATGATTAGCCAAGCGGTTAAGTACCTTTTCTCAGAGAAGCATCTGCTAGCATCTCTGTCTGACTCTTCCTCTTCCTACCGTTTTCTTAGTCTGGTAGCCCTGTCCACACTTCCTGTTTGCCTTCTGGACAGTCATGTTTTATTAAATCAGTAGAGGGACAAATATTTACAATGTACCAGAACATAATACCACAGCACTTATGACAGCAGATGAGTTCACTCTTTGATTCTACAGATAACTTAATATTAAATAATAGGTATTTTAAAATATTGAGAACCCAATTATTGTTAATTTACTTTGTTTACATTTCTTCCTATGAGTCTTCTCTCTAACACATATGAACACACTCACAGAGAGATGTTTACACACACACACACGCAGGTACTCGTACATATAGATGTACACACACATTGTTGTCTTCTTTGACTTTAAACTGACCTAACAATATAAGATAACATAAACATAATTATTTACTTATGTAATTTTTGTTTTTTCCCTGTAGGAACCTTGAAAAATCGTAACATATGTTCTCTTACATAAATGAGAAAGGCTCCTCAATAGAATATGTTATTTACTTTATTTATTTAATTTTGCAACTATTATTGCTATAATGGATATAGCACTAACTAACTGTGGGGTTAAATTTGAATTTGAGTATTTTCTTCATGACACACTATCAGTGTGCTCTTAAGCAATTTAGCATCATAGACTCTTCATAAATAAAGATGGTAAGTAGAGTCAGTTCTGTAAGATTGTTCAGTGGAATGCAGGTGAAAACACTTTAAAATATAACCCGTTTACATGAGTAACTGATTTTAGGTAATACTGCTGGGTAAACTGAAGAACTCTTGTTAGGGTTGCCTATGCTTTGGGTTCTGCTAGGTCCCCCTGAGGGAGGGAGCAAGGAGGAAGGCATGGGGAGCAATGACACAGTCTCCTGGAACTAGTTGAAACAAAGTTCAATTTAGTGAAGAAGGGACAAGCCCTTAAATACACTCCTCCCATCCAGGGGGAAGGGCTTTGCTTTGCTGGAATCTGCTGCCACGGCATGGTCCTCTCTTACTGGTCCAGGTCATCTCACATCAGAACTCCATCTTTGTTGCCAAGGCCCAGGCAGGCTCCAAGTGCCACTCAAGAGCCCTCATGGCTATGAGGTAGTGCTTAGAGTACATGTTTTAAGACACCACTTATAACCAGTTTAAACTGTCCAAGGTCAGGCTGGCCCCAAGGCCCTTAGAAGCCTTTAGGGCCTATACATCCCACAAACTCTGTCCTGGTTAGATTTTTCTGACAATGTGACACAAGTCAGAGCCATCTAATGAAGAGGGAACTTCAAGAGAAAATGTCTCTATTATATACAAATACCTAGGATAGTTTCTGTTTCTTTATTAATGACTGATGTGAGCAGTATCACTTGTGAGTAGGGAGTAGGTGGTCCTCAATTGTAAAACAAAAACAAAAACAAAACAAACAACAACAAAAAAAAAAAAAAAACAGACTGAGATATCCCTGAGGAACATGCCAGTAAGCAGCTTTGTACTTTGAATACTCTTCATGATAGACTGTAAGTTTTAACCCTTTCCTACTCATATTGCTTTTAGACCTGGTGGTTTAACGGAACAATAGAAACTTAATGTCTGTATTGAACTTGGGAATTCTTATGATGTATAAAAATACTTAGAGTCCACGTTATATTCCAGGTACATCAGTAGCTTGAAAGGCAAAACCGGAAGGCATTTGCCCACTGGAAGTTTATAATCTGAAAATAATAAAATGCAGCAAAGTAGACCACATGCAATAGAGGTGCAGGTGGAAATTGCTGTTTGATAATGTCTATAAAGCTCCCATGTAACTGATAGAGCTTAAACTGTGTTTTGAGTTTGGGGACAATATAATCCTCATGGATAAGACAAGTCCCAAAAACAAATTTTCAATACTGTATCTGAAGAATCACTGTTAAGTGGCTTCTTGACAAGTATTTATAAATTTCAAGAACTAAAACATTGTTTGGAATCTATGTTCCATTCATAGATGAAAAAAATGAATTTGCAGTTTCCTTCCTAATGATGCTACACATGGCTCAAAAGCTAGATATGTGATGCTTGTTACATCTTTCTTGCCATCTCCAATAATAGAAAAAAGAACAATTAGTTTCTATAGGTTTTTCTTTTAAAAGTCTCCTGACTTTCCAAAGCACTAAAACTACTAAATAATTCATGCCTAAGACTGTTTTCTAACTTTATCAAAAGGTTCTACTTTTGCATATATTTTACTTACAGTATAGAGGAAATTCTATGATATGCAACTATTAGATGTTCTAAAAAGTTAACAAATTTCCACCATCATTTGAAGATTACATGAAAGGTTGGGATTATCCTTCCTATAAAATAACTGGGTCAAAGCTCAAACCAAACAAAGAATTTTTCAAAAAATAGGGGTAGTTGAAGACAAATTCATCTACATTTATAAACCTACATTCTTCATAAAGGTTGGTTGTTTAAATCTAAAGATTAAAAAATAGGCAATTTATCATTGATTTTTTTCAAATTAAAAGTTACTTCCAAGCATACTAACATTATAATATATTTTTAACACACACATTAAATTGTGTTAGACAAGCTTCTTAAAATATCTATCAAAAATTCAAACCTTGACCAATTGAAACGTCCAGTTCATTATTAAAAAGATATTCAAGTGTCTCTCAAGTTAATCTGCAATATGTATTCCAAAATGTCGAAAATTAGAAATATGTATCTTCCAAAATACCTACATTTAAAATTTAATTATAATTAAATACATAAATATGTGTTGGGCTCTTTTCATTCTAGCAGAAATAAATCATATACTTTTACGGTTTATATTATTCACTTGGTATTTTAATAACTATGATGAAGTTGTAAAGAAAAGAAGAGCAATGAATGAGATCTCAGCCTGATTAGCCTGGAACACTCCTGGGGTTTCAATGACAGCTGCCCTCAGAAGATCATGTGTTTGAACAGCTGGTCCTCAGCTGGTGTTGCTCTTTGAGAAGATCACAGAATCTTCAGGAGGTAGTGCTTGCTGAAGAATGTATAAACATGACTCAGGACACGCTTTGAGGGTTTAAGTCTATCCCTACTTCCTGTTCCTTCTGCTTCCTATTTGTTGAAATAGGATGAAAAAGGCAACTAGGCCAGTTTCCTGTTCCTGCAATCTCTTGTCATACTTTCCCCACTATGATGGAAAATAAAATAAGCTCTTCCTTCTTGAAATTCATATGGTCAATGTATTTTATCAAAGCCACAGTAAAGTAGAGAGTGTAGATACTACACAGCAAGATTTCACGAAGATTAAATAAAAGCATTAACATTCCCTCCCTTTTCTCTGAAGTGAGCATGTAGAATGTCTTATATTCATCCTCACAGTGAGTGTGTTTTTTATACTGAGGCAGAAGCTATTTTAACTCTACAGGTTCTCCATCACCATGATTTATGCTGAGATTTTAGCTCCTGAATACCCCTTAGGGCCAATCTGCAGGAGACATGATTGTAATGTGATTGCTCTCCAGGAACAGGAAAGCTCTATAATTTGACTAGTGTTCCGTCTGCTCTGGTAAGTCATACAAAAGACAGATTCCCATCCATTCCTTTATTACTAAGAATCTGGCTTGTTTTTCACCCAAAGAAAAGCTTTGAAATCTTGCAGCATATCTTTAGTAATAAGATTTCATCTTTCTAGCCACTTAATTATATTAGAGATTTGAAAGGTGTTTGCAAATAATTGAAAATATAGAATGTTCTTGAATGTGTTGAAGAATGTAAGAATGTCTTTATTATTCCTTTGGTGGTATTTAAAAATTAATTAGACTCTCCAAACGAAAAAGGTTATTGGCATTGTTCATGGTTGTCTAACAAAACTAATAGTAAGACTGTTTGAAGATGCTACACATATTTGTCACATTACTTGAAAGAATAAAATGGATACTGACCAAAAAACTTTGCCTAAGCTGGTTAGATTTTCTAGTAACAGTAGATGCTGTTTACTAGGCTGAGGGGTGGGTCATTCACAGTCTCACTCAACTGTAAACCCTATGAACTACATCCAGGATGTGCCCACTATTGGAAACAACAGTGGCATGGATGTTCTGAGAGTAACCAAGTTCTTTCTGGTAGAATTTAAGGCCCATTCTACAAACACATATAAGTCTGACAAAGAATCAAAGGTTAAGGAGCTTATAGTTCCTGGGAGTTAACCTACTACTGTTATTCAGCAAAAGGGCAGGTTATCAAAATGCCTGATGAGTGCAGCTTTCGGACTTATCAGAGAAGTTTCTTTGTGAAGTGGACAGTGATTAATGCACAGAGTCACAACTGACAAGGTTCAAAAACTAAGTATCTGTGGATACTCGGGCACATATTGGGCATCTGTATCTCATTCATTTCTCAAGGTTCAGGAATCAGAAATCAGAAAGATTGTAAAGACCAGAAGTCGGGGAAGATTGTAGTGAAACAGTCCCTTCTGGGCTTGACATGACTCATACACTCATAGGTACATCTGTGATTGCTTGTGCAATTAACATTATAACGTGGAGTAGAAAGAGCTTCCCAATCCTAATCAGTAAATGAGAAACATGGATAGTTGATAACTTCTGGAAGAGTAAGAGTCAGTTTTAAGACTGACTCTTTAAGAATGTGGTCCCTGATTGACAATGTCAGTGCATGGTGGCACACCCTTGAATAAATGACCATCAAATATTATACTCAATAGGAAAAAAATCCACAATGTTGAAATTTTAGGAAGTAGGGTAAATAAATCTGAGAGCAATTAGGTGGAGCAGTGGGCAATGGATACTATCAAGAGGTATTATGCACGTTAGTTTCCTTCAGCTTGAGTCACTGGAATAAAGAGAACCTCTCAGACTGGCCTATGGGTATGTCAGTGGGACATTTTGTTCATCAGTGATTGGTGGGAGAGGGAAATCAAGTCAATAATCAATGCTCTTTCATGTTTTCTACGTCAGACTCCCACTTGAGTTTTTGCCTTGCTTCTTTGATGTGGGAATGCCTTTCTGTATGCTGAGAATATCAATATTTAAATAAAGGAGCTGTTTTGGCCAATGACAGGCACCATAGAAAAAGAAGGAGGAGAAATCAGAACATAGGTAAGAGAAGCAGGGTGGAGTCAGATAGACCGAGCTGAAGCCCAAAGGAGCAACATGTAAGGAACACAGGTGAGCCACGGGCCATGTGGCAGACAGATTAATAGAAATGGGTTGATTTAAGATATAAGAGCTAGCTAGCAATGTGCCTGAGCCATAGGCCAAACAGCATGAAGTTAATATAAGTGTCTGAGTCATTTCTGGGGGCCTGAGCAGCAGTGGCAGGCGGCTAAGGGGTCTGGGGCTGCAGGGTCTGGGCCTCTGGCCGCCCGGGACCAAGAAACCCCACTACTACACTTCTTCAATAATGAACTGTAACTGTAAGCCAAGCCAAATATATCCTTCTTTCCCCTAGATAAATTTAATCACTTCTTTTTTTATAGCAACATAAGTCAAGCTAAGACATGTAGCAATAAATTTATAAAGAATTAGCAAAAGTACTATGTATCTTTTAATTCTAATTCATTTAATTTGTGCTTAGGCTTTCATTTCTTTATTTCCTTGTGAATTTTACATATTAAAATTTATAGCCAAACCTGATTTTCTGTATGAGCTTTCTGATCACCGAACTTAAAACTTTCTCATGTTCATGACAGCTATGCTAACTTCTCTCGGTTCCTACTTCCTTATAACCCTTGCCTATTTCTGATTTTAGTGGAGTACTTTGAGATAATTGTGTTAAGATATATTTCTTCTATGCTGAATACTGTTTATACTCATAATGTAGAAAGATATTTATGATGATATATTGTATATGTAATAAAAGTAGTTTGGAATATCAGGGGAAAGAATCACCCACAGATCCAAGCATGAAGGTCGAGTGGTGACCTACACCTTTAATCATAGTTCTAGGAATGATGAATGAGGAAGTATAATAGCTGAGCAGTGAGAAAAAGGGAGGAGTCAGCTTCCCCTGCTACTTCCCTGGTAGGTGGGGAAGTTAGAGGTTGAAGTTGAAGGGTTCTTGGAGCCAAACCTGAAGAGTTGACTATCTTAGAAGTGGATATGGTTTGTTTTTTTATCTCTTTGATATTTCAGCTTTTCCTCAATATTTGGTTGTGGGTTTTTATTCTAATGCCAAATAGAATTCATGCAACAGATATTGGTTAATGGTCATTCTTTATGTGAAAAAAGTGATAATATCCTGGGCCAAAAATTATTATTCATGTTTTCTATCTTATATATTTTATAACGTAATACTCGGTATACAAAGACTTTTCTGTCCTGCCCAGTTCTTAGGCTGTTTTAAAATAAGCTCTCAGATGCTTCACATTAATTATAAACTGTTTTGCCTGTTGTTCAAGCTTTTTATTAACTAGCCCTCACAATGTAAATTAATCCATTTCTATTAATCTATGTATTGCCACTTGGCCAAGACATTACCAGTCTGCTGGCATATTGATCCCTAGACTTCTGGCATCTCCTTCACCCTGTCCTTCTTCTCCTATGTCTCTGCTTAGAGTTTTGTGCCTGGCTCTATCCTGCCTTCTCATAGGCCAAAGCAGTTTATTTATCAACCAATAAGAGCAACACATATTCACAGTGTACAGAAAGACACCCCACAGCAAAACTCAATATGTAAGTAATAAAAACAATATCTACATAAAGAATAAAAGATGTTAGGAATTCTAATATTTGAACACATTTTATACTTTTAATGCTTATTTGTAATTTTAATAGTAGTAGAGTAATTTTACTGAATGTTTTTCTGTGGAGATATTTTTCCCAGTGTGTTATTTTTATCTTACTTCTAAGTACATTTTGTACCATGGATTTTGGTAAATACTGCTATAGCTGCCATTTTCAAAATGCTAAGCACCTCCCCAAGTTGTAGCTCACAATAATATATTTTACTGCTAGAGGATACTATGATATTGTGGCTACATTATGTGGTGATATGTCATATATTTAATAAAACCAGTCTGGAATCTCAAAGAACAGATCTACCCACAATCAATCCAGGAGGGTCAGAGAGTGGTAACTCATGCCTTTAATCCCATGAGGAAAAGACTGGGAGTGGTAACCTAAGCCTTTAATGCCATAACTGCAGAGACAGAGATCTTTGTGTGTTTCTGTGAGTTCAAGGCTAACTACCTAATACTAGTAGGTCACACCTTTAATCTTAACCTGAATGTGAAACAACTTGGTAAAGAAGTTATTGAAGGCAAGTGTAGGAAGACAGATCATTCTGTAGAGGCAACAAGGAGCAAAGCTGAGGAAGCTGGAAGACAGTTGGGTAAGATCTGACTGTGGTCAGTCCAGCTTTTACCCAATATCTGGCTCTGAATTTCATTTAATACAACCAAAATTTGTGCAACAACATTATCCATATTTTGTAACTGAAGAAAAATGAGACACCAACTTAAGGAAGTTCTGTGTCTGTACAATTGCTTATTGACTCAGAAGAAATTTGAATTCAAATCTCTTTGGGATCTAAGATGAAACATTTACACATTCTCCTAATATCTTGAAATAATTATTTTGATGTGTATGAGTTTTTTGTGGTCACATTTTACTATGTAAGGAAACTTTTATGGGCCACAACGAACAGTATGCTTTCCTAACTAGAAATCATACTTTGTATATCACAGGACACTGTTTATAATCTGTAATGTTTTCAAATTTTAACTCATATGTTAATCAAAGTGCTACTAGGCGTTCAGCTAAAGACATGTGTAATATTCATTGAAATTCACTTCAATACAAAGGATAGTGTTAACATATGAACCTAGATACCTGCTAATGTTGTACTCCATGCAGTACAAATGTGAGCGGTTGTTTTGTAGAACTATGAAATCTCCAGAAAAATCTACTTCTGCAATCCCATGACAACTATTTCATCACAGCTATATGTCAGAACCTGCTACTTGGGAAAAAGTGCTAAAGGCAACTTCATATGCTCACAGGTTTTCTTGGTTCACCATCACAACCAGCTTACAATTATGCAAATCTGTGTTGCATGTTTTTAAAGTCTTCTTTCTCCAATCTCTGATGAGAACCAGAAACTAACTCTCCACCTTATTTCCTGAGGTAGGAATAACATTATAAACTCTTTCTCCTCGATATTACACCCTCTCCAATACTTTCTCATCAGAAATAAAAATAAAGACTAAAATAAATCTGTAATACACATGAAATTTGGAGTGACACATCTCCGGCAGTCCCATTATTATCCTGGTCATCATTGTTGTTGTTATTCAACATTGTTTTGGCTATGATGGACTTTTGTGATTCCATATGAAATTTAATAATATGTTTTTCAATTTCTGTGAATAATTGTATTGGGTATTTGATAGGAATTGCACTGAATCTGCAGATTGACTTTATAGAATAAATATTTTCACATATGATTCCTACTAGTCAATGATCATGAGAGAGTCATTTATTTTTTTGTTATTTTCTTTAGTTTTTTTCTTCATTGTCTTAAAATTTCCATTGTACCAGTCTTTCCTTTCCTAAGACACTGTTCTTTTTTATACTGTTGGGGAGATATGTATGGTAGTTTGGATCAGAATAGTCCCTACGGGCTCACATGTTTGAATGTTTGGCCCCCTGCTAGTGAATCTGCTGAGGAAGAATTAGGATGAAGGTTTTGAGACACTAGGGAAGGCTTTGAGAATCAAGAGCCCAAGCTATTCCCAGTTAACTCTCTCTCTGTTGGTGGTTGTTATCTCAAAATGTGAGCTCTCAGCTCCTGCCCCAGTGCCATGCCCGCCTTCCTGCTATCATGATCCCCATCAAGAGAAGTCAAGATCTCACCCTCTGAAACTATAAGCCCTGAAAAAGTTCTTTCTTCTGTAAGTTGCTTTGATCATGATGTCTTCACAAAGCCAGTGTTCTTTCCCTGGTTTGTTTCTTGATATATTTATTTTGGGTATATTGGAGGCTACAGAATTATGTATATTAATTTTGCATTTTGTTCTTTTTTGAGTGTGTTTATCAGCGGTAGAAGTTTTATTGTGTGATATCAAGCATGTTTAATATATAGAATTATGTTATCTGCAAATAACAATACTATGACTTTTAACTTTCTCATTTATATTTCCTTTATAGACGTCACTTGTCATATTCTTCTAGCTAAGACTTTACTATATTGAAGAAATGGATACAGTGGAAATTCTTGCTTCGTTTCTGGGGTGTTTTTTCATAATGTTTAAATTTTTCTCTTTTTAAATCTCAAAATAAAATTTTCATTTGGCTGATAACATTTAGCAAGCTTAAGATTAAGGTCATAAATAGTAATGTTGTAGTAGTGAGCTCCCTTCCAATTTCTATCATAGCAGACAATAAGGAACCTCTTACTTATTCTTTTATTATTAAATAATATTCTTTAATGGCTGAGGCAAAAATATAGAGGACTCTTGGGACATGGAAGTGGCTGTGCGGTATTATAATAGTGATTACAATGATGAGCATAAGCCTTTATAAATTGTCTGAACTCAAATAATGTATACCACCACAAGTGACCCATAATATAAAATATGGACTGAAGGTAATGTATCAAATAGGTACAAGTAGCAAATAAAACACTTGGATAGATGTTGATAATGAGAGAAGATGTGCATATGAGGAAAGAGGCAAGGAGCATTATGGGAAATCAATATCCATCTGCTAAATATGTTGTGAACTTAATATAACTATAAAAAATTGTTAAAAAATTTTTTTTTCTTGGTGAAAAAAATATATGCATTTTATAAAATGTACTGATAGTATAATCTCACAGTTAAAAATAAATGATTATTTCTTACATTATTTAAATCTTAAACTCACCTAGGATTGAAATATTAAAAAGAAAAATTTGAGGCTAGAGAGATGGCTCAGAAACTAAGAACATTCGTTGATCTTGCAAAAACTCTGGCATTTCTTATTTTAATGGCATATATCTGTCCATGTGAATGCTGAAGGAGCACAGTCTGTCTACCATCATAGGTGTACTTGTAAGCATAAAATATGGCTACATTTCACAATATATTTACTATACAGCTGTCTACTTCAAATTCACAACTCCATATATTAATATTATTGAAAATTAAATCTACATGTAATTCAAGGAAACAGAGCAGTTAGTGTCCCAAAAGCATTTAATAAATATTTTGGCATCAGTGGATTAATACTCGTCTAACAATTAACTATGGCTAGTACTGTTCTGTTTAACTGATTAACCTTCTGTTAGATGATGAGTACTAGAGAGCTATATAATGACCCATTGTATTCCCAAAGCATCAGCTCAGTGAATGAGTTCTGAAACCCTCATGGGCTCATTCACCATGAGATAGCATTTTCATTTATAGAGTTCCAGACACACCAACAACAAATGCACAGATCTGACCCTTGTTCTTAGTAACATGTGATTGACAGCTCTCTTTTGTTGAGGTTGAGCATAGGGCAGAGAGGGAGCCTTTGCTGGCTGTGTCTGAAGTCAGAGGTTGTCCTGAAATGTTCTGTTATTTTTTTTATTGTCAAGAGATGAGGGGATAAGTTTGCTTTTTATATTTTCACTTCAACTTCAGGTAAGTAATCTCAATCTTAATTTGTAGAAATTCTATAATCTACATTCAATTGTTTTAATTGTTCTCATGTTATTTTATATTGTCCTTTGTGCCCCCCAAAATAACAGTGGGAATGACACTTATAATTCAGATGAATGGCATGAATCTTTCAATATGGTTTTCTTTTCAGCTTTTATAAAGTAGTCTTCAGTTCCTAAGAAAATGCATATTTTAATTTGGTTCTAATCTCAGCTTATTTGGATTAAGAACGTCAATATAGTGTAACCTATTGAATAAAACACACTCAGCCAAATTAACTTCCTATGTTTAACACACAACTATGACATTTAATAAGGTCTCTGAAGTACAGTAGGTTAAAATTATAGAATACATTTCTGAAAGCACGTGTATAGAGAATTTTGTTGAAACTTTTTATAAAATTAGCACAATCTCATCTTACCTGTTGACTTTTCCCACCAGGTCCAAGGAACCATCTTCCCAGCTCCAAATTTCAATCCTGTGATGGATGCCCAAATGCTAGGGGGAGCACTCCAAGGATTTGGTAAGCCTGGGAAATTCATGCTTTGGTTATTGCCTTCTTCTTTACTGTGTGGTAACGTGAGAACAAGAGTGTAAAATAACTAGAAGACAGACACAAGAACGTAAAAGTAAAAGAAAATAATAGGAGACCACAATGCTGATGAGAAATTGCAGTTTGTGTCTTGAAATTAATTCCTCGTGTCGTCAAATACCTTGGACCCTCAGGTAAAATTCCAAAGCAGTAAGTGTAATCGGAAGTAGTGCAGCCTCCTGACCTCTGCAGTTCTTTTCTTTATAGCCAGCCTGTTTTCTGATGTTACTTACTCTTGCAGCCAAATCTAACATCCTACTCTCCCAGATGGCTCTGTTTGTTCACACCTCATAAATTGTCTCAATATACATCCTGCCTGGGAAGCTATTCTTTCTCTGGTCTGCTTTTAACCTAAATTCTCCAAATGAACATCCTCTTTGCATCCTTCTCTGAGCACCCTGGGTTCTACCAACTGTGCCATCCTGAGCATCCCTTTTCCAAGCCCTTTCTTCCTTTATAATCATTTGCCTTTGCCTGTCTGTGAGTTCCTAGCATGTGGTATTTGGCTTGACAAATTGATGTTCATGTAATAAGAATAGAGTTTAGAAAATAAATTTGCAAAAAAAAAAAAAAAAAGCTTGTTTTTAATTCTTCGATATTTAGGGTTCAATGTAAAGCTGTTAAATATTCAGGCATTTTCCTTGAACAAAACCCAGTTTTGAAAGACTTCTAAATGAACAGGAAGATAAGCACAGATAACATAAAAGAAATAGTTACAGAAAATATTAAACCTGTGCATTTAAAAAAACGAACTCTTAACCTCAGGACACAGTTACTTGCTTTACAGAATCTCTCCCCCTCCCTTCTCTCTCTCTTCTTTATCTATCTCTCTGTCTCTTTCTGTCTCTGTTTTTTCTGTCTATTTGCTTCTCTCTCTGTCACTCCTGTTCACAAATGCAAACTACACACCTTTGTGTTTCAATCATAAATAGCATATCACACATAGGAAAATAATGGAGTATTAAATATGTTCTCTAAACTTGGCTTTAGGAGTGGAAAATTATTTCATGCCTTTTAAAACATCAATAGTCACTAGAAAAACCAAGGAGATAAAGTAAGTTTTCTTTAGGATTCTGTCTATAATTTTTCCTTTAAAACAGGTACAGAGAAATTTGGCCACACATACACACACACACACAATTAATGAATGAATAATTTTCTCCAGTTTCAACTTTCTTGTCATTATAATTGGAGTAAAAGTATGGACTCATTTTGACTGTCATAATGTTTTGCTTGTGAGATTTAGGCTGATGCATTTCAGAGTGTTTGGAGTTTGATAGCACAGTATCTATGGAAGCAATTCCAGAACAAAAATATAATTTTACATAAATTAAAATCTGTAATTTTGATAACTTTGGTCAAATGCATTTGGAAAAGATAAATATCAATATTTTGCCCAGATATTCTTAATTATATAATTGAAAATAAACAAAATGGGCTCTAAATAATATTAAAATGAGTGGTTTTAATAAAAAACATAGAAATATTCATAAATATGCATTTGTTCAGCCTAAAAGGGAACACTTCTTAGACATGAACCTCTTAGTAATGCCATCCACCTCTCAGTTTGCCACCATTAGTAGCTACCTACCTACATTTGCTTTCTCAGAAAAGCTGATTTAGTTTTAGTCTATTATTTGTTTCTGATTTCTGTTTTTATAATCTGTAAGCATGTATATTTAGCAAATCTCCATGTGACACTGTAAAACTGGAGCATTCTTAATTATATTCCTCAGTCTTAACAAAGGGTATGCAAGTGAAAATTAGTCTGTTTTGAAATCCTCCCACTAAGCTAAATGTGGCCATCCTTACCTTGTAAAGGATCTTTCTCACCATGAAATTTTGCAGAGGCTGTTTATCAAACTGAAGAAGTTTCTTTTGACTCCTACTTTGTTTAGAACTTTCTGTCTTGAACAGCTGATGCATTGAAGCATTTATCTAACTGTTTTATCAATGAAAACTCAGGACTCAGATATTGGAGTAAATACCAGATTAATCAAAGAATTGTCAGAGAAGTGACCAATATACTTCTCTCTCTCCCCCTCCCTCCCTCTCTCCCTTCCCCCCTCCCCCATCCTCCTCCTCCTCCTTCTTCCTCAATCCAAAAGAGTTGAGTGTAGTACGAGGTTTCTGGCCCAGACTTTCGGGCCTAACCTCAAAGTTTAAGTCCGCAGACCCGGAGTCCCACAGTCCCACAGAGACACGCAGAGGCTTACTATAGTTTTAGGCTGATCGGCCTCAGGCCCAGGCATATTGCTTACTAGCTCTCTACCTTTCATCTAACCCATGTCTCTTGTTCAGCCATGAGGCTGGGTACCTTTTCTTAGGGCAGCATAGTTCTCCTCTGCTCCTTCGGGGCCTCTCTCTGGAATTCTCTCTGGTGTTCTGTTCTCAGAGTTTTTAGTCTGGTAGCCCCACCCACACTTCCTGCCTGCCTTTGGCCAATCAGCTTTTTATTAAACCAGTGGGTGGGACAGTTATTTTCAATGAAACAACACAATACCCCTACATATCCCCTTTTCTCCTTTTAAGACAAAAAGAACTCCAAATCTAATATTCTTTCCCCCTTATCTATAACAACTTATAAACAACACTAGGACTGCGGGTCTGTGGGTCTGCGGACCTAAACTTTGAGGTTAGGCCCAAAAGTCTGGGCCAGAAACCTCTTACTACATTTGAGAATCTCCTAAACCCCTCCATACTACTTCCCTTGTCTCTCTATTTGTCCTTGGTCCTCCAAAACCTCTATGGCTAATTTTGATCAGTTAATAGCTAGCCCTACCATCTGATTCAAAGTAAATTTTATTGGCCATCTGAGGAGTGTCACAATGCAATCAAATTATCCTACAACATTTTATTTTGTCAAATGCCTTTTCTACAACTTTCCTTACAGTCATATAAATTTGTTTCTTTAAATTGTCAATGACATGGTTACACTGATGATCTAATGCTGGACCTATGTATAATTCTTTATACATGCTGTTGTATTCAATCTTCTGTTTTTTGTAGGGGTGGGATCTTTGTTCATGAAATAATTGGGTCAGTAGTTTACCTGTAATGTCTGTCTCTGGTTTGAGTAATATGATTGACATTAGAACATTTCAGGTATGTGAAAGAGATTGTAGACAACTGGTATTTCTTCTTTTAAAATTTGTTAGATTAATTATTAAAACATCTAATATTAATACTTTTATACTTTTTTCTGACAGGCTGTTAATTAATGATTCAATTTCTTTTATAGCTATGTAACTATTCAGATTGTCAATTTTCCTTGTGTAAGTTTAACCACATATCTTTGAAGAAACTGATCAATGTATCTTGACAATTAAAATTTGTAGCATAGAGTTATTTATAATGTCCCTTTATTATCCTTTTAATGAAGTCAATTAGAAATGAGTTCTCTTTTTATATCAGTATTTTGCTTCTATATTTTAATTAATACATTAACAAAAATTTTGAGATTCATTTAAAATTATTATGCAATATCTCATAAAAAATGAACAAAAACTGCTATAAAACTAATGAACACAAAGTAAGTCATAGAGATCATTTGTGTGTAATCTCAAAAGAGCAACAAAACAAATGAGTATAGATAGTTAATAAATGTTATGATTATAAGAATAACACAGTAGAAATCATTGAAAAATATATCATTTATAAATATAGTTTCTTTTCCCTTTTTAAATCATCCATTTTTCTACTCTTGGGAAAAAGGTAGATTGATTGATTAATAGATAGATAGATAGATAGATAGATAGATAGATAGATAGATAGATAGGTGATAGATAAACATACCACCACTGATGTATAGATGATAAGTGGCAGATAGATAAATTGATTTTGGTATAAACAGATATATGACAGATAGGTAAAAGATAATAGATATGACATGATATGATATGATAGATAAGTGACAGATGATAGATGACAGACAGATAGCAAAGAAGGCATTTACATTTCTGAGTTTTCTAAGATAAATATCTTAAGAAAAAGGAGGCCATGAGGCTTTAGAGAGAAACTAACTTATTTTTGGTCAAGCTGATGTAAAATTATCTTGGTCAATCTACTCTGAAATACAACATAATGAAAACAATAACGATGCATGACTGCTATAAATGTCGTGATATGATGTGATAATATAATCCTGTGTTATGAATAAGTAGAGGAACATAGGAAGATAGCCTAGGTAATAGGTGAAGGACTATGTTCCCCTGAGAGTTTGATAGGTTCACTTCACCCAACTAAAGTTTGCAGACAGCTTATTGTTTCATTATTTCTTTCTGCTTTATTCCCTTTTTTTCTGTGGGTCCTATGAAAGCATCCCTATTTTCAGAACGTGAGTTCATTATGAGCCAAGTGTTCAAATGAACTGTGAGAAGGATGTGGTACTCAATTACTACTCATGAGCTTAAAAGTCAGGAAGGTGCTCTTTCAGGAGGGTAGTCAGATAGCTGAAGAAATGCTGTATTTTCCTTACCTTCTTATGTTTCTTATGAGAATTTAGAAGGAAATGAGTAGAATTATATTAATAGCACTAATTGTAGGGAGAGAGAAAGAACATTGCTAGGTGAGATCCAATTGTATTTGAAAGTAAAAATGCTAACAGAGAACACCTGTCCATTTGTTAGTTATGATTAGTCCATAAAGAATAGAATCTTCCTAGCTACTGAGTACAAACTTTCTTAATTTTCTGCTATAATTCTTTCTCAGACTGCAACAAAGATATGCTGATTGACATCCTAACACAGCGCAGCAATGCACAGCGGCAAATGATAGCTGGGGCCTACCAAAGCATGTATGGCAGGGTAAGACTTTTTTACCTTGTTCTGTTTCTAGGGAAAGTGCCTGAGCATCAACACCCTTCTCAGAGAAATGAACCTGTTATTTTCCTAGTCCCACAGAGAGCAAATATTTCCATGTTAGTTTTCATGGCCTGACTTGTTTTTACATGTTTTAAGGAATAATGGCATGAAAGTGAAATCTATATATACATGTATATATATATGTATATATATATTTATTTATTTAAGATATAGTCACACTCACAGTATCTATCTGTGCTTTTCCAATTCATACAGCTTCCCCCATATGGAAAGCTAGGAAACCTTTTATGACACTTGGTCCAATTAGGCTATAAGTGTTGAACTGGAGCCTATATAGAGCCTTAGGAGAGACATAGAGAAAACTAATGATCATTAGACTCAAAAATCAACATCTTTTCTTCCAGGTCTCTGCAGGTCCTCACCTAGCTCTGAGACAATACACATTTTCTTCTACCTTTTCTTCTCCATAGATGCAGTGATGAAGACCTTTAAAAACAAATGGCAGTTTAAAAATAGTTTAAGGCAATAAAACTATCCATGTTTTAAAGTAATCACATTCTAATATCGAAGCAAGTACCATTAAAGTCTTTGCTTTTGTTATACATTAAACCACAGATTCAGAAGAAAAAACTCCTCAGGCCAAAGGGCCTTAAATAGCAATTACTTTGACAACTGAACATCATCAATGAAACACATTCATAAAACTTTCTCTGAAGAGTTAGTCCATATAAACTGACCTTGTCTCTAAAGCTCAGCCTTTGAACAACCATGACACATAAAACAAAAGATAGCCCTGACTTTTAGAGTGGTTAAAGATCCAGAGAACTCTGAAAGTACTGAGATGAGTTGAATTTAGCCAAAGGAGGAAACAGTTACCTTTTGTCCACATAAAATTGTTACCTCGGCTTATGCTCCAAGGAATAACTTTCTTGCAAACGAAATGTTAACATAATCAAAATAGTACAGCTGTTAATCTAATATGTTCTAGGTATACAAGGAACTATAAGTGATGCTACTTCCTGGAAACAGGTGTATTTACATCCCAGCTTTTCATATGACAAATAAACTTTGGCCCAAGAACTTCTGTGTATCCAGCACTTCAAAATCATGACAAAGCAGATTAAAAAATGACATGAGTTTCTTGGACTCGAGGACTTTAAAACCCATTAAAAAATAACTTTCACTGCAGTGCAACCCTTTTCACTAAGGTCTTTGAGTTGTTTATCCTGCGCTTTTGCTGGGCAATCAGCATGTCACGGCTGATCACTAAATACCTGAAGAAGTAGGACAGTGCAGAACAAGGCTTGTCCATCACCTCAAAAGTATCATTGTCATTCAGTCAGTTGTCAAGCCCTGCCATTTATCTTCCTGTCACATTCTTCTCTTTATTTCCATTACAGATTCTTTATTTAGACCATGACTGTCTTCCCAGACTAATCCTAATGGGTTCCTTCTACCAAACCTCTATTCTCTCCCTACCTCTCTTTTTTGCTTAGAGCAGTCCACTATTCAACCTAAATCCAAGAGGAAACAAAACCAAAAATATTTTCAGCATTCATTTTACTACTCCATCATAAATATGTGTACATGCATGGCACAAGCCTGAATCCTTTCTCATAGTACAGGAAGCCTTTTGTACTTGGCTTTTGTTTTGAATCTTCATTATTCTCTCTCTCTCTCTCTCTCTCTCTCTCTCTCTCTCTCTCTCTCTCTCTCTCTCTCTCTCTCTCTCTCTCTCTCTCTTGTTGTCTCTTACACACCATTGATGCGTCATCCAGGAAACATCTGTAGCTTCCCACCGCACTCCTGCCTACTTCTCCTTCTTTCATCATGCTGCTTCTTCTGTCTTCAGGAGCCTCAGTTTTCATTACATTGGCTCTACTCAGAACTGTACCCATTAAACTTCCAGACACTGGACACCCACTCCTCAAATTCAGTAGATTCTAAACCGTGTGATTATATCTGGAAATAGACTTCTAAAGTTGATGGTTTCTTAAAAAAAAAATAAATAAATCCTTGGTCCAGAAAGACGTTTTAAAGAATTTAGAGGAGAGAGAGAGTAGGGGTGTGTGTATGATGATATATACATGTAGATGTATACATGTCAGGGAAATGGACTTTAGTAGAGACCAAACCTGCACACAAAGACTTCAGACTTTCTGTTCTCCATATCCTGAGATAGAAACTCTAATATTCAGGCCTGTGATGTCCTGTTATAGCAGCTCAAGCTGTCTAGTCCCAGTGGTACTACATACATAGATGTGAATTATTAAGAGTTCATTCCTCACACTCACCCTATTTTCAAATATACTGCCCCTTTTTGTCTCTGAGATTCCTGGTTAAAAATACCAGCATCTAAAGAGTAATATAGCTAATAAGCAGTTTTCTAGAAATTACCCAATCTACTTTATAGCTGACCCTCCTTCTTGTTAAAAGAGTTCTTTCTCCTGAAGACTTCAATTCTAGTTTGAAAAGGGGCAATAGATGTAGTTTTAACCCAAAAGCTGAGCTTCATTATATAGTTTATCAAAAGTAAATATTTTATAAATAACTAACAGTAATTAAGATGAATTAAATAAGTCTCCTGATAAAACTGGAAAGGCAACAGATAAAAAAATAGTTTATAATTTTTTTGTAAAGAGGAGGAGATAAGGGAGGGGGAGCAGGGGAATACATGGATAAAAAATATATATTTTATTAAAAATAATAATAAAATGAACATACGAAAAAGAACCCAAGTTCCACAAATTCAGAAAATCACCTCTGCAGTTTTCTTATTAACATTATTTCTCTTTGGAATGACTCACACAGTGTCTGCCAAGGCAGGAGGGGGAACAGGAGGAGAGGGGAAGAAGCAGGACAACTGGCCATACAGTCATTCCTGTATTAGAAGTGGCCCCACCGCTGCAAGTTGCTCTGTGTAAAAGGCATTCTGTAAATTCACACTTCTACCTGCATTCATTAGGATTCCTGCTCCTCTTCAGTTATCGAACCACTTCATCATATGAGCACAACTGAAATCTAACTGCAGATTTAACCAGTCTGTCATAGAGGTGTAACTGAAATCTCATCGCAGCTTTAACTTACCCTGATCAGGAGTAATGGTGAATTTCTTTCCATGTTTCTTTTATTGACAAGATGCTGCTTCTTTGCAGTCAGCACTCTGTATCTTTTATGTGTTTTTATCAGAATTTTGCACTTTTATATTTATAGGTATTTTGTATTCATACTTGTTATTTCTTGAGATTATGCTGATAGATTGAAATATTTTATTTAAATACATACTTATATTTTATATGATTTTTACTGTAATTATAGATGTGCATAATTAAATTATATATCTCTATATTATATAGTTATGCATTAAGAACTACAAAGGGTGTGATATTTTAATTTGTTTACAAGATAGTACGTTAATCAACCAAGATGACATGGAAAAGAAGTTTCATTTCTCGTTAGTAATGGTCAAACATGTCTCCGCAGTTTGCAATAGTTCCCCGAACTGTGTAAAAATGCTTGCATAGTGTAGGTTGCACTGTAGTCAAGAAATCAAGAGATTCAGAAAACAAAAGTCTTTAAAGGGGGCAGCATGCATGACTGCCTTTAAGGACACTAATGAACAAACTCTAGTTGTTTATAATGAAAACCTGGAGCCAGATATTGGAGAAAAGCTGGAATGTCAGAAACAAATGACAGCCACCCAGTCAACTCCTCAGGCCAGTCTCCAGGAATCCTCCTACCTAATGCCTCTGAGTCCTCAGCCAAACAGAAAGGGGAAGTCTCTGGGAAAGCTGAAAAATCCATTCTCTCCCTCCACCCAGCTCTCTTAACTTCCTCTTTCCACATTCCTAAAGCTAAGACTAAAGGTGTGGGTAGACCCTCCCTGACCTGGCTTAGTTCTAGGACTCAGTGAAGGTACTGTTAGGTTAACTCTGATATTCCAGATTAATTTTATTAAATATATATTACCACAGGAGTCCTTACCTCTGTCTTCATGGAATTATGTAAACATTTTTTTAAAAGTAGGATGAAAGGAAAGGGCTGTCAGTGCCTCACTGCTCATAATATTTATAAACATGAGACCCTGAGAAGGCTGCCACTTGCCTGAAGTAATCCCAGTTTTTATGCATCTTTGAAAACAACTGACACATTGAGATTGTGCCAAATGTAATCCACTCCTACTACTCCAACAACAAAGTCAGCCAGATCATCAGTCTTCATCTTAATTAAAGACAGAACTTTGCACAATATAGAAGAGAAAGATGTTGTATTATACCTAAAAGTATCTTCACTGAGTTCTAGACTTGATGAGCTAAACAATTTTACAAGTCATCAGGGATAGATCTGAAAAGTCCAATGGTCCTTCTTTTCAAATTCAATATCAACTCTCTGTTTACTTGAAATTTTAATCTTGGGGTTGTATTTCAGTGGGGTGTACTAGATATAAAATTATTTTCACTTTGGTCATAAGAAGAAAGTCTAAGGTGGGCCTGTAATAATCTTAACTGCTGTGCTGAATTCTTTGCAAGGTCAAGATAATGTGATCAAGCAGGCCAACCCAGTGTGGCAAGGCTATTGTTCTTGCTTTGTCAACAGAAATCTATTAAATTCCATTCCAGTAGGCTCTAACTTTACCTTGTTATATTATCTCCAACATGTAATGAGAACTATTGCTTGGAATTGTTAACCGTGGGGTGCACAAGGTCTTTTATGAAGATTCCAGAAGGCCAATATATCCTGAATATTGAGACAGTATATTCAACAGAGTAAAAATTATTCTTATAACACTCTAGGACTACAAGAATTCTAAGAGAGTACAAGGAGGTAAAGCAGAATCATGTTAGAATCCCTATGCTCACTTTTGGTCATGTTACCAATAAAAATAAGAGTGTAGACCAGAGGTTAGCCAGGAGAAAAAATAATCAGGCTTGGAAATGGCACTGTTAGAATATCAAATATTAACCGTGAATCTATATAACCTTGCTCCCATTCACTGTGAGCACTTTAAAGGAGGAGGTTGAAAGGAGATGACACTTTTTCCTTGTGCTACTCTAGCTGAAAACCAAATGTCCTATCAAAAGGAAGTCAAGGGAATAGTCTGTTCATACTAGGTTGATCAATTAAGAGCATACAACTGGTGAAGAGTACCATAGGTCTATGAAATATCTGGATTCTGGTCTGTTTTTGACATGCTTTTATAGAAAAAAAAAACCCTACAAACAAATACATAACATTATCAGTCCAGAAAACCTAAAATATAGCATGAACTAGTTTTAAGGGCCAGGGTGTTATGTGACTAGAAACAGATCTGAAATAGCAGCTCTGTGAATTGGAAATGTGTAGTATGAAGTTTCTGGCCCTGCCTAGCCCTGAGGTTCTGGCCCAGGGTCCCATAGCTGCTTAGTCCCAAATAATCACACAGAAGCTTATATTAATTACAAGCCATTTGGCCTATGGCTCGGGCATCTGACTTGCTAACTCTTACTCTTAAACTAACCCATGATTCTTATCTTGTTTAGCCTCATGGCTGGTACCTTTTCTCCTGAGGCCTGTCTTTTCTTCTTCTTCTTCTTCTTCTTCTTCTTCTTCTTCTTCTTCTTCTTCTTCTTCTTCTTCTTCTTCTTCTTCTTCTTCTTCTTCTTCTTCTTCTTCTTCTTCTTCTTTCTTCTTTCTTCTTCTTCTTCTTCTTCTTCTTCTTCTTCTTCTTCTTCTTCTTCTTCTTCTTCTTCTTCTTCTTCTTCTTCTTCTTCTTCTTCTTCTTCTTCTTCTTCTTCTTCTTCTTCTTCTTCTTCTTCTTCTTCTTCCTCCCAGATTTTTCTTAGTCTGGTGGCCCTGCCCATTCTTGCTGTCTGCCTTTTGACCAATCAGTGTTTTGTTAAACCAATAGGAATGATAAATATTTATAATGTACAAGAGCATAATCCCACAGCAGAAATGTTCAACGATGGGTAGCCTAAAATGGAATTGTGTTTGCCAGGATTGCAGGGCAATGCTCTGTGGGCTAACTTTGTTTCTGCAGAAAAATCATAGATACCTAGTTGATGAGATATGTTTTATGGTATCCAGCTTGCTGACAGACCTCAGGGGCAATGGTGTTATGTGGGGAATACAATATAAATTATTGACTAGACTCCAACTGGTCTCATCAAAGAGAATGCACCTTCCTATGGCTGCAAGAATGACTTCAAAAGTATTGGCATAAGTCACAATAATTTCAACAGTTACAGACACAATTAGTAAAATCTCAATTCGTAATGTTCAAGCTTTACGCCAAATCAATCAGTTTAACAGCTCAAATGTGACTAGCAAGTTAAATTCATAAAAGGGGGAAATCCAACCACCAGAACTATGAAAACAGCCTTCGTTATTATGCTCCTGGGAAATGATGGTCTTGTTCTGCATGAATTACATACCTGTGTTAAATTAGCCAATAAGTATTTCCCTCTCCGCATATACTGTCCAACATTTCACATTAATATCCAAAACAAATAATTTTAATAATTTCAGAACTAGTACTTGCTCCCCCCCACCCTAGGTCATCTTGAATGTTGGCCTATTTTCTTATCCCTTATTTTCCATTTTTTACACTAGTTTTATTTACAAGTGTTCCTCTCTCTATTGCTAGCAAATGCTTTCTAAAGAATTCTTGATATAGTTTATATTTTTATTGAAAGGGACACCCTTTGGATTAGTCAGTTTTCTGTCACTGTAGCAAAGATCTAAGACAATCAAGTTATAAAGAGAAAAGTATTTGCAGTGTCTCACACCTTTAGAAGTTCTAGTACATTAGCAAGTGATCCTGTTGATTTTGGACCTTTAGTTCACTGCTACATCACCATGATGGAAGAAGAATGTGGCAGAACATAACTGTTCATCTCATAGCTAGAAAGGAAAAGGAGAAGGGAGATGGAAAGAAGAAGGGGAGGAGAGTGGGAGAGAAGAGGAGGGGACGGGGAGGGGAGGGCGAGGGGAGGGGGAGGGGAGGGGAGGGGAGGGGAGGGGGAGGGGAGGGGAGGGGAGGGGAGGGGAGGGGAGGGGAGGGGGAGGGGAGGGGAAGGGAGGGAAGGGGAGGGGAGGGGAGGGGAAGGGAGGGGAGAGATAAGTATTTCATCACCCTCATACCCCCCCCACAAGTCAAAACACTCACACAGTCCCCCACCTCACAAAGATTCTGTTTCCTCCCAACAGAGGTACATGATGTGGGATGTCTTTTTGTACACTGTGAATTACCATTGGATAATAAAGGAATTGTTTTGGCCTATGGCAAGCTAGCTTATAGGAAGGAGAGAATTTCAAGCATAGATAAAAGGGAAGGAGGACACAGTTACACAGAGATGCTACAAGCTGATGCCTAAGGTTGCAAGACATAAATGAAACCTAGATAATTCTATGATCCTCATGACAAAACATAAATTAATGAAAATGGGTCAAATTGAAAGAGCTAGCAATTAATGAGCCTGAGCCATAAGCCAAACAGCTTGTAATTAATATAAGCTTTTGTGTGATTACTTGGGTCTAAGTGGCTGTGGTGACTGGACCCCAGGTTGGACAGGCCAGAAACTTCTGGCTACAGGTACACAGGGAACAGAACATTAATGTGTAGGCCTCCCAGGAACATTAAAAATGCAAACTGTTCAGTATGCTGCATTTCTCTCGAAGAACAAACAATTATCATTCTCATCAGGCAAAAATCAACAACCCATACCTCCATTAGAAACTGAAGCATTAAACAAAATGTGATGTATCTGTGGAGTGCAGTTTAGGAAGAATCTGCTCTTACTGAAGCAAAGTAACATGACATCAAGCACAAACATCTTAGTAATGAAGCATAATTGTGTGTTTGCACAGTGGTCACATGCTGCATATTTAAGACAAATTCTAAAGTTTCCCTTTGTGTGCTTGACTTTTGAGTATTTCAAAAATAGGCTTACTTATGAATAATTTTATTATTAATTACAAAAAAATATAAGTTAAAAGCTTATGAAAGAGTTCCTCTGAATCTATTCAAACAAGGAAGATGTTATACTCCCACCTTTGACCCCATTCCACCCAATAGAAAATGAGAATATGAGAAATCATAGATGAGAAACTATTGTTTCTATTTTTAGTTTAATCAGAGTGGTCAGAACGGGCTCGGCAGTGGCACAGAACAGCTCAATTGGAAAAGCAAGTACTCATTAGCTTAATGGCAGGCCAAGCTGTGATTCTGGCAGGGCCTGCTTCAGGGCAAGGCTTCAGAAAAGAGGAGATCAGAGGCATTGAGGTTGGGGAAAGTCAAACTCCAAAGGTTGCACCTGAGAAGTTATTTATATAGCTCCAAGTGACAATTTAAGGCTCTAATTAGAAAGCCCATTTGAATGTTCCTCTTTGAACTTTCAAAGTATACTTACTTAAACATACAATTCAATATTTATCTTCCCAGCGGGAGGCAGTCTCCTTCCTGGTGCCCTGATAATAGCTCGCTATTCCCACTTCCATAGGCCTCACCTTGCTGTGCACTGTGCCCTGGTAATTACTCTGATTTTGGTACCCTCCACTCAAGGGAGGCTCCTGAGAGCAGAGATTGTTTTCCTTGTTTATTTTCAAACTGCCAAGAATGACTACAAACAAATAATTGCTGAATTACATGTTGCGCTATCCATTCATTTGCTCACTTTGTTCTTATTTTACCAATGCTTAGTGGTTAGCAGGCACAACTCCATGAGTTAATGAAAGAGCCATAAATAAAGCAGGTCAAATCTCTGCCATGATGGTGTCTTTGTGAGAAAGACCATTACTTGGTAAACGATGTCAGTTTGAAGACAGTGGTACTGTGGAAAAGAGGCAAAGCCAGATGAGAAATGGGGGAGTAGTGGAGGCCTGGTAGACTAGGTGATTATATGCGTTTTTCAGAGAAGTCTGAGGGCGAGGATTTAATGGGGAAGAGCATGAAAGCTTAATGAAGGCCAAAGTCAGGCACCAGAGCAGACCTGTTGTTCAGAAGCACGGAGAAGACCACCATAGCCAGAGCAGACCATCAGGAGCAAAAGGAGAAGAGCAGTGAAGACCAAGAAGTGAGCAGCATGTACCATGTGTCTTGTCAACCCTAGTAAGAATTTGTATTTATAATTACATGTCATGACATATCCAGAGCCTTCAGAGATAAGCCGTAAATCATGTAGAAGAATGGCAATGTTTATTTCGGCATGGTTAAACATTTCTGGCAGAAGAATGGTTTTTCTAATTTGTGTTTTTACAGAACATTATTGTCAGATTTTTAAGGAGAATATAGGGAATAAGCACTGAAGGAAAAGGCTCATTAGATGCTTCTCTGTTATTGTAGAAGAAAGGCAATGGCCTGGCCAAGTCTTTCAGAAGTGGAAGCATTAATAGATGGCCAGTTCTAGGATCATGAGCGCATGCTGTATAACAAGCACAGGGCTTAGCAAGGCATTAGGTGACATCATTGCCTGAACACCACACACCAACTGAACTTGCTCAAATGAGGAACCAAGAGTCACTAAGTGATGGGAACGTCTAATCCCGCTGTTTTCTTATAGAATCGCCATATGTACAGCCCACAGAACATGGCTGTACTAACAGTGGGGCATGGTAAAAATAGAAAACAATGAAAGTTAATGGACAACACTCCGAGCTATGGAGACACACAGGGAGACAAGGAAGACAAAGCAGTGGAGCTTACTGCATCACCATTGTTTTCAGTGGCACACTGCTGATTTGCAAGCAATGTTTAATATTTTGGAGGAAATGACATTTTGGAGTGTTAAAAATTATTTTTTTAACTGTTTCGTTTAGGTCTCATAATGCTTGTTCTAATCCTGCAAGGAGACCTGTTGTTTTCTTTACTCAGAGGAATGAAAATACAAAGAAATTTAACAAGCTTCTTTTAATCGTGCCAATAATGTAAACAAGGTTAGAACCTATAACAGTGACAGTAAAGATACATGACTTCTTTCGCTAAAGTGTTATTTAAAAGAATTTTTTAAAATGAACTTACTATAGCTCTTTCTGACCTCTCTCTCTCTCGCTCTCTCTCTCTCTCTCTCTCTCTCTCTCTCTCTCTCTCTCTCTCTCTCTCTCTCTCTCTCTCTCTCTCTCGTCTCTCTCTCTCTCTCTCTCTCTCTCTCACACACACACACACACACACACACACACACTACAAAATATAGATACATGTCGCCATCTAGTGGCAATCCTAACCTGCGTTTGCAGTTAAATACATTTGGCTAGAAGTAAACTAAAGATGCTGTTATATACATATGGGATGAAAGCAGTGATCAAACAAATGTATGTAAAGACTAAATCAAAGACTTGGAATGCTCACATTATCTTCTATTTAAATAGTACAGTTATTCTCTGCACATAATTACAAGCTATTTTCCACACTTATTTGTGTATGTTTATTCTTTAATTTTGTGAGTCAACTTACATTTTACATATGTTCTAGCTATATGTTGTGTACACAATACTAGGACATAGCTAAATCATGAGCATAAAAATTTTTGAGACAATTTGTGTGCTGATAGAAGCTGGAAAAGTATATGCATATAAAGTTTGATCACATGCCTAGATCATTATAACAGAATAAATTTGAAATTATGTGGGCGTCAAACAAGATATTAACTTAAGGGTAGAGTGTTTGTTAGAGGAACACTGCTGGGCCAGGAGCCAACCGAGTGCTGCACCTCTGCATCAGCTGCCTGAATGTCCTTATCTCTTCAAAATGGCGTAGTGAAATTGTCCGTGTGCATTCACATTTTCAATACATTGCACCATATCTTGTTGAACACAGACCCCTCATTCACAAAATATATGCCGGATTTACTGTCTGGGCTCCTAGAACCCTGCATACCACTTCAAAACAGACTGCCTAGGCATGATGGCACATACCTGTAATCACAGTATTCAGGAGGCTGATGCAGGAGGACAGTGAATTCAGCACCCATCTAGGCTGTACCGTAAGATTTCAAAAAACTACAATGAGATCACATCCAGGCTCTCTCTTATGTCTCAGCTACACAGGACACTGCTTACAGCTAGTTATAGGATTGATGCAGTGAATCAACATTCTTTTCACATCCTTAAAGTCCATTCTGGGAGAGAGCAGCAATAAATGGTGGTCATTTAAACCCTTACATTCTCCTATCTACCTTGCTCAGATCCTCGTTTCTTTGGGTTTTGTTTGTTTGTTTGTTTGTTTGTTTGTTTGTTTTCTTTCTGGAACCTTCCTCTGTGCAACTGATAGCAGATCAGAATATATAATGTGTGAGTCTTGGCAAACGTTTAGATTGTAAACCAACTTGGTATTGAACTACAGTTAGTTTGAGGACTGCATATGCATATTCTGCTTTACCTTGTCTAATGCCTAATTATTCACCTTCACGTTGACTTTTTCTGATATCCTCTTAGCCTTGTAAATAAGTCTGACCAGTTTGAGTTTACTCCAAGGGAGTTTATTATGCTTTAGTCATAGTGTAGAGAAATAAATACTACTACACAATTTTAAATGGACCTAGATACACTTTCTGGGTTGAGCAAAACACCATAAACTTTCAATATGTTTCGATTGTTCTGATAAATATTCAGAGTTGTAATTTAGCAGTTTTTAATTTCCTAGAATAACAGAAAAATAGAAGACAAAATATAAAGTATCAATTTCATATTTTATACCTGTATTCCAAGAACTAAAAATCTAGGATTATGGTTTTTTTCTCTTTAGTATTTAACATTCAATATCTTAAATAACGTGGTTGCTATTTGAAAAATGTATGTGGTTAATCAATTTCTGTAAGATGTTAGTTCATTAAATAAGTACACACTGCTAAAAGGGACTTCTATAATGAGGAAACAAAATCAAGATTATATTTTATTTAAATTGGCGGCTTATTAGTTATATCCAGGAAAGCTAAAGGCTCCAAGCTGAAATATTTCAGGTTCACTATTTTTATTAGGAAGCAAAAAGAGGTACAGGGGTTGGGGAATTTAGAAAGAAATAGCACCTATACTGATGTGACTAAAATTTTCGTCTGCTCCGTCATTCACATGTGATTAAAGCAGTGGTTTCATTTCAAGCTCTTGAACACACTGTCTGGTGTAACCCAAAAGTATGTGTGTGTCAAAACCACACTTACCATCTGATGACAGAGGAAGGACATTTTCATAGAAGATGCCTCACAGTCATATTTCTCTTGTAAATTTGATCAATGTTATAATTTTATGCTTACTCTTTCTTACATAGGACTTGATTACAGATCTGAAGGAACAACTTTCATCTCACTTCAAAGAAGTTATGGTGGGCCTGATGTACCCCCCACCCTCTTACGATGCTCATGAACTCTGGCATGCCATGAAGGTAGCGATTGACCCAATAGTATATGTGCATCTTTCACAAGCTGTTCCAAAACATCTATGACAAGAACAGGCTGAGATTTCATCAGAAAGACTTCCCTATGATGCTCCTGCAGTTTATATGATTGGGGAGACAAAAGGGAATAACGAACATGTTACCATGGAAATACTGACGTCAAAAGAAGCTTTCTGGGAAAAGGGAGTCTCTGAGTCCAGAGGCTGGGGCAGCTTATTCTTTAGTTGTTGAGACTCAATCATATTCAGTCAACTCTAAGATCAGCTCCAACAGGAATTAGTAAGTTAGCTTTCCCTATTGCCCACATTAGTCTTCCTTCATATGCATTCTTAAATAGAGGAAGGCATGTTTAAAATCATGAGAAACTTTTAATTTCGTTTGTAAACATTTAGCTCAGGATCAAAATAAAATACTGAATCAAAAACAGAGTATCAATGACATTGTTTTTATGGCCATAAGTTAAATACATAAGGGAAGCATTGCTCAGATGCAGTAAAATTTTACTTCTAAAAAATTAGGATCTTACAGAAAAGCCATTGTCGTGACATAAATTACAAATTTGTTACAGATTTTGTTGTATCAGGATATGGGGGAAAGGGAGTCTTTGACTTCTTTCCAATGTTGGCATTGAACTCCTGGAGACTGTTAAAAATCCTTTCATAGATATAAAGACCAGATCATTATAATGTGTGAAAAAAGCAAAAGACAAGAAATAAAGATACATGGATTTTAGCCATAATGTTTACTGATCAGAATAGTGATTTTATAAAATTTAAAGGAAATCCAACCAATCACACTTTTTCAAACTTTACACGCCAATCTCCCACTTCTTGTGAAACTATGTGGAAGAACGCAGTAAGAATGGGTTCAGTGACATCTGAGAAGGAACCGGCAAGCTTTCTCAGTACTTCACAAAATGATAAGGTGACCCAGGGACTTTCTGGAAGAGATGTGCTACCTTTAAGAGCATGATCACAGATTGCTACCTTGAATGCTAAAAGACCCTAGGGAGCACAGCCAGTTCCAGTGTTGAAGCAATCTGAGCATAGTGCCACGGCCAGGGAGATTGCAAGCAAGGGCAGCCCAAATACTTTGATAAATAACTGGTGTTCTACTTTCAAAGCTGCTGAAGAGCTGATATTCCAGTGACATGGAGTTTCAAATTCCACACCAAAGGAAGATGCCAACACTTGTGTTTTTCTGTGTTGATTAGCAGTGCCCATAGGGCTGTTCTAAGTAAAGGGACTGATTCCTGCAGACAGCATCATCTTTACAGGGACAACAAGCAGTGGACAGACCTGACACAGACCTGAGAGTGAGCTGATTTTTATCCTAAAATCACTTTTGTTTCCCCTCTGCCACCCCCAAGAACACCTTGAATGTATTATTCTTTTATTGTACTGAAAGCAATCTATTGCTCAAAATAAAAGTGTTTTCATATTTCTCTCTAACTTTTAGGGAGCAGGCACTGATGAGAATTGCCTCATTGAAATACTAGCTTCAAGAACAAATGCGGAGATTTTCCAGATGCGAGAAGCCTACTTTTTACGTAAGGAAACACATATGTATATATTATGCACATGTACAACCATACTTTTCAAGTAATATATAAAAGTATCTCATATTAGGTATTTAAAACACTTTTAAGGCACCATTCTATTTCTGTGATAAAACACTGACCAAGGGCAAGTAAAATGGAGTCATTTATTTAACCAACAGGTTATGGTCTATCTCTGACCAAAGTCAGTGGGGTTACTCAAGCAGGAGCTGAAACAGATTGTGGAGGGACATTGCTTACTGCCTTGCTTCCCCTGTCTTGTTCAGTTACCTATCTTGTCCAGCCCAGGCCTACCTGTGTAGAGATGGCCCCATCCACAATAAGATGTGCCCTTCTACCTCAATTAGCAATTGAGAAAATTGCAGTAAAAGTGTGCTCACACACCAGTCTAGAGGGATCAGTTCTTTAAATGAGGGTCCTTCCTCCCAGATGTGTCAAGATGACAACCAAGATTAGTTATGACAGGCACTTTGGTGTTTGAACTGAGTCACTGGAGTAGAGTGGAGATTCCTGTGAGCCCTGGAGTAGGAGGAGGATGGGAAGGCTCATCAACTGGTTCATCACTGCTGTATATTGGAGGAATAAGTTCTGACAGCCCGAAGAACAGGACAATGAAGAACAATAATAATATTTTATACCTCAGTGTAGCCAACAGAGAGGGGTGGTTGTACCAAATAGTAGTGATAAGTGGTAGATAGTATTACACGATGTACTCCTGGGCTGAAACATTATATTGTATCATGTAAATATATACAACAGTTATACATCATACAATAAGCTAAAATACGGAAGCCAGTAACTATGTTGAATATGATATTCAAAACCAATTTCTTTAAATAAAAATGATTATCATTCAGAAAATTAAATAATTCCCTAGAAGATTAAGCAATTTTTTCTTAAATGTGATTGCAAATATTATTATTTTTGTTCTTTTTATTAGTTTTATTTTTCATTAAAAATTGTCATCTAATATCTATGATGTAGATGCTTTAGGATGCCAGGTAGTGCCCAGCACCTCAATTCAGAGGTGTGTTATCCTTTACCCAATAGACACCTTGAGTATAAACAAAAACAGCAAACGGTGACCATTGCTCAATAAATACATCTTTTTACTTCACATAAATGTCACTGTTCCAACAAGTTACTTCAGATTTAAACTTTTGCACACATAAAAAGATTATAATTTCATATCAAATGTGTAATTCCTTGATTTCGGCCCAATTTGAAATGAGAACATTGATCAATCCTCATGCTTCCAAAAAAAAAAAAAAAAAAAGACTTTCCCAATAGTAAAATGAGTTGGAATACTTGGGAAAATGGTTAACACAGCCAACAATCTACAGAATAGTATAAACAACCTTGACCTACCTGACTTACAGAATGAGAGACTACAAAGTGATTTCCAATGTTCTTTTTTCAATGTTGGCTAGAAACTATATTTTCAGTAAAAGACAGACCTAGGTTGATACTAACATTAAGACAAAAGTGTCTGTCTTAGTTTATGATATACAAAGCAGCCAACTGGCTAAAGACTTCCTCTCACTCAGCATCCAGTAGCATAAGCTAAGAAAAGCCCATTGATATGAAGTTCTGTAATAAGTCACACTTTTAACGTGGATATATTATTGCCCAGAATACAGCAATAATCTTCAAGAGGACATTTATTCAGAGACTTCGGGACACTTCAGAGATACTCTCATAAACTTGGTTCAGGTATGACATTGTAAAATCATAACATTTTACACTCTTTAAAAAATAGATGCATTTCAACCTCAGTACGTATGAAAGTCTAGCATATTATAGTTTGCCCATACATTTTATGTAATAAAATTTACTAACAGCCAAGTTTGTTACTTAATTTAAAACTAGACTTACACATGTTATAAATACAAATGCACACGAGTTCTGTCTTAGAACATTGTAAATCTACTATATCACAAATTACTATAAACACATATATGTGTATAAGTAATTATTTAGAAAAATTAAAACTTTGCTTTTTAATTTATAACTTAAATTAGAAATCTATTTCAGCTTTTTATTTTTTGCAACTAAAAAAAAAATGAATGTGTGTGGGTGTTTTGTCTGCATGCATATCTGTGCTCCACATGCATGCCTGGTTCCAAAAGATGCTTGAAGAAGTCATAAGATTCCCTGAAATTAGAGTCACAATGAATGTAAGCCACCATGTAAATACTGAGAATTAAGCCCAGGTCCTCAGGAAGAACAGCCAATGAGTGTTCTTAACTGCTACTTATCCTCCAATCCTGTATTTCGTTTTTTAAAACTACTTGATGGGTTGGAGACATACTAAATTTTCTGTGCTGACACTGTACTTTGTGTTGTTGGATATTATGTGAATCAATTTCTCATCTAATGCAACAAGATACTATTATTCAAGTGTTCTTAGAAGTACTTCTCACATAAAGAAGCAAAGAATAAAAAAAAAGTAAGGTATGAGAGTTGATACATAGTTTAGAAACAAAATGTTTTCCTATTCTGTGCAAGAACCTAGGTTTAATGCCCAGCACCACAAAAGTGTGTGTGTGTGTGTGTGTGTGTGTGCGCGTGCATGCGTGCATGCACTGATTGTCCAAAAGGTCAGTACATTAAAATGAAGAACTGAATTTACTTCTATTGTATTTTACTGCCTGCAAACGATCTCAATACAACCTGTATAAATTCCATTATACTATGCATTACCAAAGAGGAATCTTACTTCTAATTAAAATCATATTTTGTCATTTATCTCCTTTTCTATAATTAAATGGTAAGTAATTATTTCTATCCAATTGACACCTCTTAAAAGACATTCCACATATTAACTGTAATAACAGTAGTATTTTGCAGCATAAGTATCTTTTAGTTTATACCTGCTTTTGAATGTTCCTGTAATCCTATTGAGAAAAGGCATTCAGGAATTCAAGTGAAGTCTGTGTTCAGCACTTAAATAGTAAGAGAAAGGACAAAATCTCGCAGCTTCCGAAGACAACTTGAAGGCCATGGCTTTTCTTTCATTATATGAAGTGCGTGTTACGGTGTGATGCTTTGCTGTGTATGTTTTGGGGGGAGTGTTGTGCATGTGTGTATTTCATGGCATGTGTCCAAAGTAAAATAATCATGTCTAAATATACCAACCTTTACTTTATAAATCAAAACAGAGCTCAGTAATTAACAAAACAAATTTGTTAGTCATAGAAACCAAAAAATGTACTAAAAGTTATAGAATTCCATATACAATAATGTGTAATAGAGGAAAGGATTCACTGCCTTTGAAAAAAGGAAGCATAAAAGAGTGTCCTTCACAATAAAGTAAGGAGGAAAGTTCCAGGGACACACATTTTTCTTGCTTGTTTTTTTCTATATATTTTGAGATTAATATAATCATCATGTTTCAACTTTGTCTTTCACCCCTCCAAATTCTCCAAAATGCCCTCTTTCTTTGTATTCAGATTCATGGCCTCTTTTGCATTAATTTTGGGTGATGGTGGTAGTAGAGGCAATGTGTATGTGTGTGTGTGTGTGTATTCCAAAATATACAACCTACTCAGAGTGGAGCTGGAGAAGTAGAGCATACCGATTGGTTACCCAAACTCAGAATCTTTTTGCAGACTCATCAGATGAAAATACAGAATAATACTTCATGTATTCTTTCTCTTTCCTATAAAATCCTTTTAGTGATTACTGTGCCTTCCTGGATGTTCTAATTTCTTATTTATGAGGGTAGCACCTGCATACCATGGTAGCAGCATGAAGGTTGGAGTATCACTTGTGAGAGTCAGTTAGCTCCTCCAACCAAGTGGGTCCCAGGGATCAAAATCAGGTCATCATGTTTAGAAACACGTGTCAATATGCAAGAAGACATTTCACCAGTTCCCTGAATGGTTTTTAACCTTCTCATTTCTGTGGCTACCATTTAAACAGAATTGTTTTTAATCTGCATATTTCTGTGGCTGTTTCCCTGTCATTTATTACTCCTGGCTTCCTGTGGGCTGCCATGGACTCTATCCTCCTTGAGAGCTAATTTTGATAAACTTACAAGGGCCAACAGTTTACTTAAAAACTGCATAGCTAGATTTTTTTGAACACAGGTTTTTTGAAGTCTGTGAAAAATTAATAATCCTGAAATTTGGAAAAATGATGACTTACCTGCTCGCAGTTATATTCATGCACAATTACCCACACACCAAATTGTTTGAGATGTATGCTTTAAAAGACTTATTTTTGCATCCTTGTATTCCTCTTGTGTCTCTATTTCATAACTGCAAGGCTCTCAAACAATAAAATGACCCTGTTATTGCTACAAGACCAACCCTCAAGTCAAACAGTTCGGCATCTACAAGGATTTTTCTTTTCTAACACTTAAAGATTTTTAAAACTTTCTCTCTCCTCTTTGAATTCTGTCTGCAAAACAGCTAATTCCTTATTGAGTTCAGCTTCTGTTTCTAACACATCCTTAAAAGCACAGGACAAATTCCATTTCTCAAGGTCACGGAAAGACCAGAACAACTGTTTCTGATGAGAGAGTTTCTCCCTGATAGGCTCAGTCCCCTTCCATCTTTTTATCTACAGGTTCATTAAATCACTTCAACCTCTAGAATCAACAACGTAGTGGAGGGTTATTTGTGAGAGATTTAAAGCTTTGCTATACTGTGTATAATTTTTCGCCTCAAATTTTACTGGTTAAATCCAAGTCAAACCAGCCCTACTAAATATCAAGAGTGCATAAACGTATTATCCTATCGGTTCTGTCTTTAAAGAGGTTAAAATAAGCTTAGTGATCATCTACAATGGGCCTAAAACTTGAAAAACCATCTAAATTTCTATTACTCCTTCTCCTCCTCATTATAACTGTTGTATGTGAGAAGTGGGGCAAACGAGGAGGACACATGTATGGCGTGCAGAGAACAACTTTGTGTTGTGTAGCTTTTTCCATCCTTCAGTCTTTACTTGAGTTCAAGATATTAAATTCAGGGCAGCAGGCTGTGGAGCAAGTGCTTTTACTCACTGGGCAATCATGGGAGCTTTCTTGTCCACTTTCACGACAAATGTATTTCATTATTCTGTTTCACACTTTCTGTTCCTAGGGACCATTTTTTTCTATCTCATGTTTCCCTTTCTGGTTTCATGTGATACTCCTCTCTCTCTCTCTCTCTCTCTCTCTCTCTGTGTGTGTGTGTGTGTGTGTGTGTGTGTGTGTGTGTGTGTGTAACCTTAAAGCAGAATGAAGTATAGTAAAATTTTCAACAGAAGAAGGTGAATTGAAACACAGATTTTTGCAGGCATCAAGAAAATAAATTACTTAATTTAACACTTTACTAAAATGTTCTTGTGCCATCTCATCTTTTATTTTACTTGTTTCTTTTACTTAGCAGTCTGTACATACAATGTTTATTTAATATTATATGCTTACCTAGTTTCATAGTACATTATCTCCAAAACACTAAACACAATAATGAAATAATGCATATTTCATGGGGATTAGTGAACTATTGAGATAACGGATTCCACTAATATAGAATTAATACAGTCTCATTTATTTATAGTGCTTTTGAAGCATAAAAGTTTTATGATGATTCAGAATGTGTATTGTATGCTTTCCCTTAGGATTTCAAACATTTTTGAAAATTTTATTGATTTTTGATTTCTACACTTAGTGACTATTTGTCTTTAAGCCCCTGATCTAGAATTTATGATGTCCATAAAGTGATTTGGAAAGTTGAAAGTTGATCAGGTCTCTGGACAAATGTTTGTGGAGAACATTTCTCCTGAAATACTACATTGTGAACTGAGAGCCTATAACCTGACAGTTGTGGCGGATTACAATTTAGATCAATTCACCCTCCCTTTTCTCTATCACACCCAAGCAGATATCCATGCTCTCCTGCCTCTACTTTCTTTCCCTCTTTTATACTCATGCGCAGCTGTTACTTCGCTCTTCTGATCTTTCACACACACACACACACACACACACACACACACACACACACACACACACCAAAGAAGATGGATGGATGAGTAGACAGACAGACAGATAGACTGGCAGGCAAGCAGGTAATCTTTTCTACTTACTCTTTTATAATTCAGTTGTATATTCTTGTATTTACCTCTAGACTTTTTGGGGATTCAGACTTTTGCTCCCCAAATTCATGAATATGAGCTAATTTGTCTCTCAGTTCTTGCACAAAATAGTCTATTATTCTTCACTTGTATCAATCACACTATCTCAGCCTGTGCGCATTTTCATTTTAAAAATCAAAGGAAAGAAAATTCACAGATTTCATTCTTCAAATATCATCAAAATTTGAATACACCCCTTTTGGAATATAAATGAAGACAAGGATTTAGAACATAGGAGCTTTAAGGTGTTTGACAGCTGCAAAGGTGGAATCACTGCTGTGATTTCAGGAAGGGAAGCCTAGTTCTCAGTCTACACAGGATTTTCTGCCAAGAAACAACTGAAGGGGAACACACTCTACTTATAAAAAACTGATGCCAGTAATTAAGCTGGCCCCAAACACTTCCTGCATGCTTTTATTGCACAAGATTTGTGGAGGGTCTAATTATCTATCAAATAAAGAAAGATTAGTCTCTTGGAGATTAATTAATCAACATGTGCAAATTACATTGTGGATAAGTACTTTCTCAAAGAGATGGGGAGCAACCTGATTAAATACTCCAGCCTCATTCCTCATCTTGGCTTTCAGGATTCTCCTGAGGGCCCTTTCTGAAATCTGTACAGTGAGGCATCCAGGGCATACTGCCATTATCCTGCTGAAATCATCTGTAGCCATTTTTTCTGCTCAAGTATTTTCATGCCTTTAATTTCTTTCTTTTTATTTTTCCTCTTACTCGGATCCTATACTCACATACAGGACACTGCTGCTGTGGTTAAAAATGCAGAATTATCACCTTTCTAAACAAAAGCTCAGTAAACAGAACTGCAGAAAATCTCTAAATAGTTCTCCCAATCTTGCAAGTGATGGTGTTTACTGAGCTGCATAGTTAAAGATCACACTTTCACAATCCAGAAAGCAATTCAAAAGTCTGCAATTTGAAAAGCATTTTTTGACTTCCCTATGAGGAATTCTTTACTACTTACAATGTGTCAAATACAATTTCTGACAGTTGGGAATCATCAGTAAACAAAAGAGACAAAGTCTTGAGGTCTTATGAAATCCACATCTATCAAAGCAAATTAAACTATTAGATAATAATGAATAAAGACTTTATACATATTATACAGAACTTTTGAAAGTAAAAAAAAAAAAAATCAAATCAGAATCTGGGAGACAGGAGTTAAGTTACAGGGCTGGACAGAGTGGGTAAATTGAATTATTGCATAGATTGGTCACAGTATATCTCACTGAACATAGATTTATTCTGATTATTCCCAAAATATTTTCTCAAAAAGAAACAATTTGATAGTGTTTTATAATGTTAAATTATGATCCAATTTACTTTCAATAATGAAAACAATTCACACAAAAAAAATACAAAGGAAAGAATGAATGAAGGCACAGATGATGTAATCGTGTGTACAGTGAAAAACACAGAAGGGGAGAAAAGTCTAAGACAGGAAAAGAACCAGATGAGGTCCAAGTAGCAACAAGTGCTAATCTGCAGCCATGATTAACACTGGGGTTTATTCCAGGTAAACATTTTCTAAGTTTTGAGTAGTTGACTAATGTGATGTTGTACTTTGTGAAATACACAATAAATTCCGTATTTAATAAAAGACTATGCAAGCAAGCATAGAACCAAAAGCCTGAATGGAGCCTGAAGTAGAAGTAGAAACCTGTAATATATATTAATTGTGGGCCATACAGCATAATATCATATAGAAACTTACACTTTCATTCTTTAGATGCTGTCTCCTGTTCCTATATTTTCAAGACTACAAATTTAGACATAAGGAAATATGGATTTATTTCTTTATGAGTAATTAAACTTTCCTAGATATGTCTAGGTTTGTCTTAACAAAAATTTTAAAATGCTTAATGTTTAATTTGACATGGGAAATTTAGTTCATACAATACCTTGAACAACCAAAATATATGGGTACATATCCAATCTCTTTGATAATTTTATTTAATTGTCTACTCAATTCTCAAAGTTCTCTCCATCACTTCTCTCCAAGATGATAGTAGATGAAAAGATGTGTATATGTATGGCTTATAGGGTGCCTTGGCAAAGGACAGTGACTTCGTCCTCAAATAACAAAGATAGTTTCTGTATCTTTCATGACCTTGACTATGAAATAACAGGACTGGGAAATCCTGAATAGACAATGTAAGGTTTTAGTGTCCATGATATACATGGAAGTGTCTCAACTAACTCTCCAAATGTACAGCTAGGTAATTAATGATGCTTTCTCTGTCTCTAATCAAAGCTAAGGTAAATTAGCCTCATCTTTACCTTCTTAGTATCTGAGGAGTTCCCCTACGCTCTAGTCTTGCCTCCTGTGCTGTTCTAGTCAATTTTATCTTATTACAACCTTTGAAATACTGTCCTTATAATGATCATAAACAAGACCATCATTCAAACTTCACCACCAGTTTTTCAGCCAAAGTTTATTCTAACAAGAAGCAGGTAAGAAAATTGAGGCGTTATTCATGTTCTTTAGAAGCTGAGACTCATCCAATATTACCTCCACACACACATGCACACACATATACACATCTTTTTTCATCTTCTAATCTCACTGACTTCACTGGCATGAGCCATTTCAGGACAGAGAATGGCACTGTGTCATTAGCATTCTATAATAATTAGTAATCTTCCTCTGTATACCTTAGCTCAAAAAATGAAATAAACTCAAATCACAAATCTCTACTATCTCTCTCCTCTCTTGCCTGACCCTTGAGACTACTGTGCCATGCATTGTTTAGTTCTCCTTCCTTCTGTTTGGAAGGTCAAATGGACTCTCCACTGTTTATATAAAGTGTGGAAGTTAAAAGATTTCACATAACATTCTCATTTGCAGGCCTATACTTCATCACTATTTGGTTGTTGGATGAATTTCTGTTCTATAAGCCAAGCACTACTATGTCTTCACCATTGCACTAATAGTGTTAAGCTCCATCACTACCAGCTCTGACAAGGGACGGATGCTCATCTGGATGGGGCAAAAATACCTCACAGAGAAATGAAAAGTGAAAGGCATCTCAACGTTTTTCACAAAGTTCTTCTGGTTGCAGAGAAAAGCTAAAAATGAAACTCCTTCCAAAACTATACACCAGTTCCTTGTGTGTCAAAGTATCCATTAATAATAGAGATTGCTAAGGAATTACCAGTGCTTAGGGGTTCAGTGATTTCTGTCCCAGTAATCCTATATTGCTGTGCCATATTTTGATTGCATTATGATGCTCCGAAGACTGACAATAAAGTGTATTTTGAGTCAGAGGGTGGAGCTAGATACTAACCAACCAAAATTAATCATAGAGTTTTAAAGGGCCGAGGACAGATAGAGATACAGGAAATAGTAGGGTGGGCCTTAGAGAGAGTCCTGGCTTTTTTGATTGGAGGAAGGAAAAGATACTAAGTCACTGGCGGTTTCTTTGCCCTTTCTCTGATCAATCAGATTCTTACCCCTCTATCTGACTCCCGATTTTTTTGATAAGGCATAATTGGATAAGCACTTTGCTCTATGTTCTGTGTATTGAGACCATCTGAAAAGAAACCCCTGCTTATTTCACAGGGAGCCAGAGAGGAAGGCTACACAGATCCTGTGATGGCTGCTCAGGATGCAATGGTAACTAAGCCTGACTCTCCCTGACTAACAGAGCTTTTGATAGCGTGAGCAGGGCTGGTTCTGATATTCCTTCCTGACTGTGTGATGTTGTAGGTCCTGTGGGAAGCCTGCCAGCAGAAGACTGGAGAACATAAAACCATGCTGCAGATGATCCTATGCAACAAGAGCTACCCACAGCTCTGGCTGGGTAACTAGAAACAGGCTCTTTACAGCTGTTTAATGAACTGAGTGACATATAAGTAACTAGGATAAAAGAGAAACGTCACCCAGAAACAGACAAGCCAGTTTGTGCCCTGATTTATGTCTATCCAATATGTCTCATTTAATGGCACTGCTAAAGAATAAAGCTCTACCACTATTTAATTTTTTCCAACAACTAAATCCTACAGCTTTTAGATACTAACTCTTAAGAATTACCTATCTAGAAGTATCAGCTATTCTTTACCAGATACTTGGCATTGTGCCTTGAATAATCTCCAGTGATCTTAGTGTGCCAGCCCATGAGTCAGTCTTTGGTATAGACATTGTGATTTATGAGATATCCATTTTGTCTTTGAGCTGTGTTCACATTAACCTACTGGACTTTTTTCAAACTCTGCACCTTTCCTTTCCATTTTTAGAAAAACAAATTTAATACAGTTAAATGAAAGGTAAAGTCCTATCAATATTCCTTTAGTGACAACCTACTCTAATTCATCTCTGCCTCCTTTACTTTAAGTCAGTTTATGACTAACACTAGCAATAACAGTATTTTTCACACCTAAGTTGAAATGGCTGAGGATTAAACATTGCCAAGGATAGAGCCAGCTGAGTAAGTTCTTTAAAAGGGAAGTTTAATTGAACATTATTTTATATTAGTAAATTAAGCTGCTAATGGTAATCTTCTATTTCTCAAAATCATTCTTCCAAACCCCATTCCTAAACATCACTCAGAGAATTTTTGCATTTAACTTTTATATTTAAGCTCTAGCAAAAAGTTTTCTGTTCACAAATAAATTTGGACTATTTGTTATGTACAGTCTCTGGAAATGTCTCACAGAGAATAGCTTACCCTGTGCTTTTCCTCCATCTGAGTCAGCACTTGAGTCAATGAGTCCCCTTGGAGATAGCCATTGTTCCTCAGCCCAGCAACAAAAGGTCCTTGGAGTCCAGGATTCATGCAAGTTTTAGCATCTCATGTTATGCTAAAGAGTACACCATTCAACACAATGGGTAGCAGTACTAGGAAATACTTCAGAGAAGACACTGTTATATTACAATAGAATGACCAGGATGACCAGGATGACCAGGATTTGTGTTTAAGTTTATGACATTTATAAAAATCTCTTTTGAATTACATAAATTTCTTTAAGTTTTTCAGGAATTTCAAAATATTTCTGGCCAAAACATAGTGGATGCCATTAATGACTGTTATGATGGCTACTTCCAGGAGCTGCTGGTTGCAATTGGTAAGCTGTAATTTGTATGATGAACAAAAGACCTTGCATTCCACAGTCATTGATGACTGGTTTTGAATGGAGTAAGTGTGCATGAGTAGAATTTAACTGAAGCACTTTTTCCTCAATGAAATTATTTGAAAGAGTCAGAAACTCCAGAAATGTCCATTAGCTGGTAGTTTGATGCAATGAACGGGCAACCTGAAGACACTAGTAAAGTGACATAATTGCCTAAGAACAGGGTTAACTTTTGTGAGAGAAAAAAAGAATCTCAAATGCCCTGGGCCAGAAATCAACTTCTCGCAGCTTTAAACCTATGTTAGGATCACTGATGTCCATTCCCTTTTCAGAAGCAGATAAATGCTAACAGTTTGACTAGGTTCTTGTTTCCAAGAAAAGAGGGGATTATTGATTTTTATTTTAGATTTGATTTAAATTTTATTGTCTTTAATAAATTGGCTTCTAGGAATAGATTGTATTACCAAAAAAGCCTAACGTATTAATTAGTAGGGAGTCCTATAGGAATGCCTCCTGAATGTTCTCCAAAATGAATTGCCCATTGTAGAAAAGGCCATCGCTCTTATTTATAGAGATTATTCCAGAGTTCACTGTTCACCATTTACTCTGTGGCATGGCAGCACACACTTCAGAAAAGGTACATCAGGAGTCATTGTGAAATATCCCATAATAGGTTCACCAGATGAACACTTAGATATGTGTTAAATAAACAATCATTCTGAATTTTACATCCCAAGAATGTCTGACATAGAGCTGAGGAGTCACAGCATTTTTAGGAATGCTCTAGTAAACAAGCATCCTATGAAATGGTTTGACGGGTTTTATGGTTATTAGCTTTACTTCTCTCTGTAATGAAAATAGATAGAGGAAGATATGGTCTCGTGATCTAAAATAATTACGTTAACTGAAGAGAAACTAAATATAATTTTATTTCAAAGAACCAGTATAGCTCCTAATTTGTTACTCATCTATGTTATGATCTATTCACTTCTTCAAAGGTTGCCATTTGATTGATAGTCTACAGCCTCATCTGTTATTAACAGAGACAACTGTTGGGTAGACTCCGGTCTGTTCAAAACCATGGAAAATGTAGCCAAATAATATCTAAAGCTGGAGGAGACACTTCACACTTGTTACAGCTCCTCCTTAAAAGACCTCCAGGCTTGTTACAAATCAATAACGAATGCTAGCTACCCAAAGAGTAACTGGTCTAGACCAGTTCTGAAGATTATGTAAATAGATAACATTTGGGAAGAAGAATATGTTGTATGTTTTGACTTTTATATTTAAGCACCACATTTTTAAGAAGTTATTAATAATGGTTATATGTTCAGTTCAGATCATTTGTCATTTTAAAATATCATGCTGACAGTTTATATTTTTCAATAGAGTCTGGCTCTTGTTATCATTATTCTAAGTATTGAAATTATAGTGCAATGTGATGATTCTGGCAGAATGTGAAATTGTTCTATTTGTTTCTCAACTTCCAAATAATTTTATTTTATCATTCAAATATTTTCCTTGCTCTCTACCACTCTAGTTCGCTGTGTACAGGACAAAGCAACCTATTTTGCTTATAAATTATACCGGGCAATCCATGTAAGTACAATTCATGCTTTAAAATCTATCTAAAATTATTATACATTATTATCTCAAAGAAATTGTGTTCATGTCAAAAGAAATAAGTTAAACACAAAAGCAAAGTTTATAAAATACATATAAGACACATGAAACATATCAAACTTCAGGGTATATCTTCTTCATGAAGTTCAGAGTCTGAGAATTTGCATAAACTGATAATCCAAATGCATTTGGACATATTCAAAGACCCAATATCACATATATGCAAGTACAAAATATATGAGAGAAAATGCCAAAATGTTCTAAGCTCTGGGCCAAAAAAAGCTATATTTTTCTGAAGTTTGAAAACAAATTGTTGATATTTGGTATTTATAATGTACAGGTACAAATACTATAAGTAAAAATACTATAAAATGCAATTAAATCACAATAAAATTTACATCTAGATTTTCGTAATTAAATGATAATGTTGTCCATGCCTTGGTATGATGTTCAATAGCACACTGTAGTTGTTCATGCTCTGGTGTGACATTCAATTGCACATCCTTTAGCAGTCCATTTTAAAGACACAACACTTAAGCTCATCAGATAATTCACACTTTCTCATCATGCTCTGAAACTGACTTAAAGAATAAAAGTTTGGGCTAGTGAGATAGCTCAGTACCCCTAAGCCTGACAACCTGAGTTCAATCCCTGGAGCCCACATGGTGGAAGAAAAAACTCCAACAAATTGTCCTCTGACTCTCCGACCTCCATAGGTACACTAAGGTAACTAACGTATACACACACACACAGAGACACATACACACACACAGACACACACACAGACACATACACACACATACACACACACACACACACAAAACACATGCATATACATGTATATATGCACAAACCAACACACAGGCACACACAAACACAGACACACATACACACAAAAATACACAATAAATGTAAAAAAAATTAAAGAAAATATATAACAGATTATTACATATATATTATAAACTTGAAATGAAGGACATTTCACTAAGTGCAATTGTATAATAATTTAAACAGATTATATAATTTTTAATGATCAAAATGCATTATTCTTAAAGCAATTTCTCATTAGTATATTAGTATATATCACTTGTACAAAATAACATTTCATTATGACATTTTCATACATGTATGTAAAATGTTACCAAAGACAAAGGCCAACTTCTTGATATTTTTCAGCGTGCTGGGAAAACATGCTAATAGGTAAGAACCTTTTTATGGTGTGTCTTGCACATAGGAGTTTTCTTAGTTTATGTGTAAGAATCTACATAGCCTCAGAGCAGAAATATCATTGGTCCCAGCTCTTTGCTTTGTGTGAGATAGCATCCTGAGCAGTGCTATGATTCAGCAGTTCCTCTTCAATGAGCCGTGACTGCAACAACACTTCCCCTGTGCATTACCCTGGAAGATAATAAGAAGCTATTCTGATTCCAGCTATGCCCTGATATGAGGAAACTCACTATAATAACTTAGAAATTGAATCATAACTCTATGTATCCTAGGAAGAAAAGACGTTCTTATATTGACTAGTAGTTTGCAGTTAATACATGGAAGTGATCCAAAAGTTCATATATGAAGAGCTGGGATATCAAATAATTGTCAACAATCTGCTTTTACCCCCTCCCAAACTTTGTCATAAAGAAACTCAAAATAATCTACATTTTAAAAACAAATACTTGCTCAGATCATTTGTTTTAATCACCTCAAATCATTAATGTCTGTTAGATTTACACTCAAAACATTCTGAGATAAAACTTAAATTATGCTGATTGGCCAGCAGATGTCACCATTATTCCATCTCAAATATATTTGATCTGTGCCTGAGGGTAGGCCTTGGGCACCTCAGCCCTGGTGTTGGTAGCAAAACGCTACTGAAATGGAAGTCAGTAATGTTGGACAGACCTTTATAGTCCTGTTTTCTCTGCCCACCTTTCCTTTAGGACTTTGGCTTCCATAATAAAACTGTCATCAGAATTCTAATCGCCAGAAGTGAAATAGACCTAATGACCATAAGGAAACGCTACAAAGAGAGATTTGGAAAATCCCTGTTTCATGATATCAAAGTAAGCCTTCTTTCTGTAATTTATTTTAACTCACATTTTATTCTTTCTGAACCATAAATAAAAGCTTTAATTTAAGAAACTTGATGCTGACATCTAGAAAGCTACATATCTGACAAAGATGATTGACTTTAAAAATTCAGACATCAGGCTGGAGATATGGCTCAGTGGTTAAGAGCACCGATTGCCCTTTCAGAGGTACTAATTTCAATTCCCACAACCACCAGTAATGAGATCTGGTGCCCTGTGAGGCACATATGTAGGCAGAACACTGTATACATAATAATAAGCCTTGTTTATTATTAAAAATTTCAGATAGCTTTCAGTGTGTTAACAGATGTTAACCTGGGAAGTCCTTGCATTATGAAGATAAAACCTTTTGTTCTTTGCTTTTAAGGAAAGAAAACAATGCTGTAATCCTTGAAAATAGTCATTCCCTCTGACTGTGCGTCAAGGATTCAGTTCTCAGATGAAAAGCACAGGACCACATGGGTGTGGCAGTTCACCTGTAGTTATACCTGCATCCTTCACTCTAGAACTACTGAGGTTGAGGCAGAAAGATCAAGACCTCAATGTCAACCTTCAGCTAAAAAGCAGCTAGAGACAAGGACAGAATACTTAAAAGCTTGTCTCAAAACACAAGCAAACAAAAAACATAATTGAGGATCAGGGAAACTATCTTGAGCTTCCCCACATCCCTACACTGAAACCGTAATCAGATGGAGACTGTGTTAGGAGCTTGGTCCTTGAAAGTTCATTTATGAAAATGGAAGCCATGAGTAGAGCTATTGTTCTTAATAGAAAAAAAGAAAAGCTCCAGGATGCTCCTGTGTCCTTTCTGCCATGTCAGGCTGGAGTCCACAAAGAAGTATGATCTCAGTGGGGGGGAAAAAGTATCGTCACCTAAATTTTTCATCCTGTCTAACATAGCCATAAATTTCTGATATTTTAATCCACCTTGTTTGTGAAAGTCCTAGGAAACTAAGACAGCCTCTGTTGATCTTTTCAAAAGCACATAAACAATAATGTTTTGCTATCAAAAGGAAGGATATTATTAAACCAGGACATCTTCTTGTATAAAGCATCCTGTGAAATAGAGAAACTATTTTACATAATTATACACTACTTTTAAAGTTTTTCTTGAGATGTTTCATTGATTTGTAACATTATGTGTTCAGCATAAATTTCTGTGCTCATCCATAGTTAATAATTTTAAAATGCATTTTATGATATGGAATTACTTAATTAAGCAGTATAAATAGTTTTCAGATCTTTAGAAATGTATTGGCAAGGTCCAGATTACACCAATTTCTATAATAATAATTATGGTACCAATTATAAAGCTGAAGCAAGGATTTATTTTATTGTAAGTTACTGTGCTCAGAAATACACATTAAATTTCCATGAGCTTTATATAAAATAAATTGTGTTGACTATAAGCAAAACATTACTTTTAATAAGTTTTACTTTGAATAGTGCCCAGAAAATATTTGAACAAAAACATGAATCATGTTGTGAAGACTAATGTTCCACAAATCTCACCGACTGCAATTAGAATTCAACTGAGTAGAAACAGAAAGATTTGATTTCAAATGCCTGTATTTTTTTTTTGCTTTTCAGAATTTTGCTTCAGGGCACTATGAGAAAGCACTGCTCGCTATCTGTGCTGGTGATGTAGAAGACTACTAAGCTGAGCAACCCTTTTTACGGAACCTCAGAAATAGACTAATGAACGTGTGCTGTTATTGACACAAGAACAAAATTATAGAATCATATTTTCTTCTATCTCTAAAATTATTCTGAGACAGAAAAATCTACTGTTGAAAATATGTAATTCTGGATTTTCACCCCTTCTTCAATTAGTAATTAATGAAATTGCCTGTGCTCAAATAAGAAAAGCATTGCATTGGAGTAGATTTTATTTAAATGTGAAATGTCAGTTCCTCCAACAAGAAAGTCCGCTCATGACTGTCTGTAGTGTCAGTCTGAAGTCTCTAAAATTGAAGTATGTGCCCATCCTCACTCAATGTATGCACACCCTCATGGGAATTGTCTGTACTCTTGAACAAACACAGTAAAGCTGAGGTGAGGCCCTAGAACAGTCTATGAATGGAAGTAGTCAAAAGTAAAGTGTGCCAAGAGGTATTTTTACTGGATTATTTAGCTGTACAAGAGATTTTGAGGAAAAGTAAAGGTCCACACGAATCTGTGAGTATGGCTTGATTAGGCTAATGCCACTACAATAAAGATAATTATGATTCTTTTTAAAAGTTTTTTTTTTGACTTTTGGAGGAAGACTGGACACATTTGCATCATACATAAGAGCTCAACTTGCTGTTTCTCAAATGCATGGCCTCATTTTTTTATTGTGTGTGTGTGTGCATTTATAACTATATCAATACAGTCTTCTCAATCCATATAATGTTACTGGTAGATTCATGAATTTGGCATTATTGGCTTGCCAGTTGGGGTTCTTCCCAGGGAAAGCCTGTTTCTACTGCTCTCAAAATTTATTAGTTGCCTATAATCTTCATCTAGGGCTGTGTTCTCATGAGATTTTCCCCTTTTATGTTAGCATGTCTGTAACAATGAGGTTTCCTGGCCCCGGGCGACCAGAGGCCCAGACCCACAGACCTGCCGCCCCAGACTCCTTAGCTGCCCGCTGCTGCTCAGGCCCCCAAAATGATTCAGACGCTTATATTAACTTCATGCTGTTTGGCCTATGGCTCAGGCACATTTCTAGCTAGCTCTTACATCTTAACTCAACCCATTCTCATTAATTTGTCTGCCACATGGACCGTGGCTCACCTATGTTCCTCACAGTTTCTTCTTTGATGGCTGGCTTGGTTTGTCTCTGACTCCGCCCTCCTCCTAACTATGCTGTGATTTCCCCTCCTCCTTCTTCTTCGGTGCCTGTCATGGGCCAAAACAGCTCCTTTATTTAAAGATTGCTATTCACAACATACAGAAAGACATCCCCACATCACATGTCAATTGGTGTTCTCCTTGTTCTGATCCTTTTAGGCAGACATGTTAATGGGACTAAAAGAGCATAGCTTCTGACATTTCTAGGAGACACAATCTCACAGCACACTTCCTGATCCTATGGCTCTTAAAACTTTCTGTCTATCCTCTGTAATCATCTCAGAGCCTTGGATGTAGAAGTTGTGTTATACATGTATCTGTTGAAGCTATGTACCACATGATCATCTATGCCATTCATTTTGATAGGTCGTCATTTTCTCTAATAGTCTCGGCTGCAAAGTGACATTTCTTTAGCAAGGATGAGATCCACACTTGTGTATGAAGATTTGAAGGTAGAAACAACAGATGAACTTTGTCTTTATAAGCCTGGGTTATCTCACTGAATATGATGTTTTATAAATGCATATATGTATCTGAAAATTTCATAATTTCAATTTTTGTAAAACTGGATAGTTTTCATAATAAATCCATACAGATTTCTACATCAGTTAAAAGGTATTTATGTTGTTTCCACTTCCTAGCTATTGTGAACAGTGCACCAATGGACATGATTATAAGCAACTGTGGAGTGTAGCGAGTTCGTCGGGTCCCATGCCCTAGGTCCCGGACCCACAGATCTGTCGCCCGGATCGCTTATCTGCCCGCCGCCCGGGTCCCTAAAAAGACTCAGACGCTTTTATTTATTTCATGCTGTTTGGCCTATGGCTCAGGCACATTGCTAGCTAGCTCCTATATCTTAAATCAACCCATTTCTATTAATCTGTGGGCCACGTGGCGGCCCGTAGCTCACCCGTGTTCCTTACATGTTGCTCTTTCGGCGGTTCTGCGCGGTCTCCCTGACTCCACCCTGCTTCTCTCACCTAAGCTCTGATTCTCCTCCCACTTCCTCTATGGTGCCCGCCATGACCCATAACAGCTACTTTATTTAAAGATATAGCACACACAAATGCATTCCCACAGTGGAGTTCAATGTTGTTAAGTCCTTAGGGCATATACTGAGAAGTAGTAAAACTAGGTCAGACGGAAGATTTATTATTAGATTTTGGGATTCCTCAAACTGATTCCTAGCGTGACTGGACCAATTTGTAATCAACTTAGCTTTTCTCTCCACTCAATTGATTGTGTTTGTTAGCATTTGTGTAGAAGCATTTTAGGTTTATGAAGTCCATCTTGTTGATTGTTGGCCTCAATTTCTGGGAAAATGGGGTCAAAATTCCTTTCCTACACCCATATCTTATATGTTACTGCCTATCTTTTCTTCTAGAAGTCTGTATTGCTATACACAGATAGATTTTCTATGAACATACAATAAACATACAGAGAAAGAGATGAAGGATACCCCTCAAAAAAAAAAAAGAAAGAAAAGAAAAAGAAATGTCAAGTAGTAAACCTAACCAAATAGGTAAAAGGCTTGTACAACAAAATAGTTAATTTCTGAAGGAAGAGGTAGGAAACACTAGAAAATTAAAAGACACTCCATGCTTATTGATTGGGAGAATTAACATTGTAAAAATGACTAATCTACCAAAAGCCCCTTGCAGATCGAATGCAATTCCAGTGAAAATATGAACCTCATTCTTGATTGTAATACAAAACTATCCTAAAATTCACATGGATCTACAAAGGACCCCAGAAGCCTAAAGCATCCCTCAACAAAAAGAACAGTGTTGGGGTACTAGAATTCGAGACATGCTACAGAGCCATAGTAATAAAGGGAAATATGGTGCAGATACAAAACAGACATGAAAACAAATGGATGCCCAAATGTAGAAGAATAAAATTAGACCTGTACCTATCACTGTGCATTAAACCTAATTTCATTTGGCTCAAAGACATAAATATAAAACCTGAAACTTCCATAAGAAAATATAGGCCATATTATATATACGTTAAGTGTTGGAAATGACTTTCTGAATAGGTCCCCATTTACCCAGGAATTGAGACAAGTGAGATTTCATCAACCTCAAAAACTTCTATATAGCTAAAGAGGAAAAAAAAAAAAAGCCCACATAATGGAAGAGAATTTTGCTAGCAGTTCATCTTATAGGCAATTACCCTATAGAATATATACATATTTTTAAAAACAGTCAAACAAAAACAAAAAATAAACAATACAGTCAAAAACTGGGCTTGGGATCTAAACAGAGGGTTCTCAAAAGAGGAAATAGAAATGGTCAAGAAATATCTCAATTAACCATCATCATCAATACCAATTAGTTAAATAGAAATCCAAGTAACTTTTATATTTCATCTTATCCCACAGATTGCAACAACTAACAAAGCAAAGCTACTAACAGCAAATGCTGGAGAACACTTGAGGAACCTCGGTCACTAGTACTGGGATTGCCCACTGATTTTTATCTTCATGTTTTAAAATCAGCATCAAAGATTTCAAAGTTGCTTGAGTTTCTTTTCCTGAGTGTGTGTGTGTGTGTGTGTGTGTGTGTGTGTGTGTGTGTGTGTGTGTGTGTCTGTGTCTGTGTCTGTGTCTGTGTGTCTGTGTGTGAAGGACAGAGAGAGTGAGTGGCTGTGTGTATGTGAGACAAAGAGAAAGAGTGTGCATGAAAGAGTGCATGTTGAGTATGTGTATGTGAGAGTGTGTGTCTGAGAGAGTGTGTATGTGTGTGTGTGTGTGTGTGTGTGAGAGAGAGAGAGAGAGAGAGAGAGAGAGAGAGGGAGAGAGAGAGGGGGAGGGAGGGAGAGAGAAAGAGAGAGAAGGGGAGGGAGGAAGAGAGGGAGAAAGGGGGAGAGAGAGAGGGAGAGAGAGGGGGAAGGGAGGGAGAGAGAGAGGGAGGGAGGGAGAGAGAGAGCTTCATGTGCGCAAGCATCTCAGCACAGGCAGAAGTCAGAGAAGATGTTTAGGGTGTCTGGTTTTCTCTTCTCTTTGGTTGGGTCTGGAAGGTCAGCATAAGCTCTACCTAGTTTTAAAGTGTTCTAGAAAAATACCTTGCCAGTTTTATGAGCTCCACCTTTTTGCTGCTCTATTTTTCCTAAACTAACTCTGGAAAAAAAATGTTCCTGCTTACTCTCTTCAACTCCAAGGGGACTCACCTCAAAGCTATTACATATAATTTTGTACTTTTAAGAAGATCCCAGATGGCAAAATGACCTCACTCTTCCAAAATTCTAGAAGCCAGATTCGTTTATACATATAGGGACGGGGAAAATCTTCATTTCCCATCTGGACTCCTAGGTACAGGGATTAAGTTAAAACTAATATGACAATATATTTCCCATTTTGTAACATTCCACTAGGTGGCAGTTAGGAGGTGTTAGGCAGAATCCTGTTTTCCTAAGAGTCCTGGTGTAGAGCACTGCTGTAGCCTTTAAATAATGCAGCAGTTTAAACTGCATCCCCCAACCACCACCACCAAGGTAGAGATTCCTACCATCACTCATGAAAAGGCGCATCATTTCCAATAATTAGAATTGTTCTGCTTCAGAAACTAATGAACCATAACTGCTTTTTAAGCCAGTGAAATCTGCTTATAGTGACACCAAAGGGAGCATCATTCTGTGAGAGACCCAAGTGGTAGAAGAGACTCATCTTTTGTTGTGAGGATTCAACGCTGTAAGTTCAAGTTGAGAGTTTCAATTCAATTCTAGAGCTGAGAATTGAGGCTAAGGGCTCAATTACAGAACAAGTATGTGTAAATAATTGTACAAAATGAATGGTAGTGTGCAAGTGAATACACGAATATATTTCACAGAAAACAATGAAGTTGTTATTTCAACAGTCATGTACATACAATTAAAATGAAGCAAGACATTAAAGCATCACAAAAATCAGAAGAAACATTTTTTTTTTTACAAGTAGCTTATTACTACTTTGTGTTGATTGGGAAGAATATATTACACTTTTAGGATACCACAATCATTTCCTTTATAGCTTCAATAAACATTTTGTATAAATTAACAGTAAAAATATTTAAATAAAGTATTTGTGTTTCACAATGTAAAAAAGTCTTTAAATATATATTATATATGCAAAATCATGCATTTTCTCATTCAATCTCAATAATTTGGAAACACAAGCATTTTTAGTCAATCACTTAAAGAAACCAAAACTTAGGCACATCAAGTAGGTTGCCAAGGGTACCCAGAGTCAAGCTCAGTGAGCATGACAGCAACTCTTTAACTCCAAATTGCTTGATCATTCCATTTCATTGTGTATGATTTTTTGTTCCAGACATAAGAAAAAATACATAAGTTGAATTATACAATAATATTTTAGGTGGTTTTCATAGGTTTTTTCACACTTTTTCCAGCTTTTCATGAAAGGACTCAGACAATTGTTCAAATGCTAGAACAACGTTGTCTTCTTCATTTTCACACAGTTCACGCAGGGCGACACTACAAGTAGAAGGATGCACATTTATTCTATTAGTCAACAGAGTGACACTGAGGATTATAAAAATAAAGACTTCCTTGTAAGGTGATAAGATAGTATTAGCAAAATATAAATAACATCAATAAGAAACATTATTAACCAAATCGTATGCTTGAACAGAAAAGAAGGAAATACAAAAATAAGGTGTTCCACGTGATGCCTTCTTCATTTTGAATTGGTATAAATTTATTTTCATCTGATTGGTTAGGGAAAGAGCCACTTGATCAATGGGTACAGAAGAAATTGAGTGCCTCTGGGGTAAGCAACATAAAAGTGACTTCTTACCTCATGGCACATATAAAAGTAAAAGGCCAGCCAGACTGGTGTGTAAATCTAATTCATCTTATCAACAAATCTAAGAGTTAGATATTTGTGTAGAAACCTGAAAGATCAGACAACAGGGAGTGGCTACCAGTTGCTTCCTACCTCTATGGTTCCTTTGCACAAAAAGACTGAGATGCTCGTTCCATCCCACCTTACCGCTTCCTGTCTCCTCTCTGTCTACAGTCCTCCAAACCTCCATTGTTAATTTAGATCAGTTAGTGGCTAGCTCTGTCCTCTTATTCCAAGCAAGTTTTTTTAGTCAGAACACAAGCAAAATATTATACAATACCAGGTAAATTAAAGACATCATTAGAAGTAGCAAAATATTGAAACTTCAGATGAAAACAAGAAGGAGTATCATTATAAGCCTTATTACCGAAGGGTAACTGAAAGGCTACCAAATTCTATGTAGTTTGATCCTTCTTCCCTGAGGTAGTACAGCACAAGTTTCTTTTCTTTTCTCTGCATATCTCATGAACATATTGTGTTTTTTCTGCTACTGTGTCCAAAATATAATTCACCATGGAGAAGAAAAACTTTCCTTTATTATTAGATAGGTGAGGAAAAAAATTAAAGTGTAATGTGGTAAGTAGTACAATGATTCTCATCTAGGTCAGATGTCCTCACCCAAATCCCAGAAACCTAGAATCATGGTAGGCTCCATGGCAAAGGGGACTTATCATCACAGATGATGCCACAAACAATAGTTCATCTTAAACTCAGGTATTTATTCTGGATTCTCTAGGTAGAACTAATGAATTCTCAGAAGTGCCCATGGGTGTGAAGAAGAAGAGAATGATAGCAGAGGAGTGAAATGTGGACACTCACTATGCAGGCTCAGCTTTCTCTACTAAACATCCCTGGCCTTAGAGAAGAAGGAAATGGTGACACAAAGATGCAGGCAACCTCTAAAAGTTGGGAAAGAGCCAAAGGTTTCCCTAGAGGGAAACCTAATTTTATTCAGTGGAATACACTTGATTTTTGGCCTCCAGAAAGGTAAGATGATACATATATTTGTGTTTACATCATTAAGCAATAAATTCTTACATCAGCATTAAGAAACTCGTGCACAGGTGTGAAAAAAGGGAGAAGAGACAAAGTGGAAGCAGCCTCGGCTGAAATCAAGCAGTTTGCCTTCCATTGTCTAGTGTTCCGTCCCTATTAGAGGTCCATGATCCATCCTCCTCAGATCTACTCATCTACCACCAAAAATAAAATCTCCGACTGCAACATTAATTTATTTCTTCCGAGTTAGAGAATTATCATCATGATGATGCCCTCTGATATCTACAACGTATATAAATTGTAACTCACTATTTTGTACTTCCCCATAAATGTCATTTTCACTCTGTGACTGTGTGTGGTGTGCATGAGAGAGATTCATTAGTGATATTATAAAATAATATAAACTTTGGTCATCTTGAATATTAATGTCTCATTTGTTAATATTTGTCAAATTAATATTCTGAATCATTACTTCTGTTTCCTTAATTAATTTCTTCATTTCTGATTGCCCTTACTGTTTCAGACTTTGAAACAATCTGACACACGTCTACTACATATACAAACTATAGATCTCTGACACACTGACTCTTATTGCTGTGTTTCTACAATGCTCAACATATGCAGCCAAGATTCTAAACTGTGACACTGAATCATCCTCTTGAAACAGACTCAAATTTCTTTGGAACCATAAACCAAAATAGCTGCTTTCTTCTATATGTTGTCTTGTTCATGGTGTTTTATCACAGCAACAGAAGAATTGTAGAAAGAGGTTTCTGACCCCATTGGGCCATAGTTATAGACTGGCCTACAGCCACTTTTCCCTCAAAATGACTCAGACACTTATATTAATTACATGCTGTTTGGCCTATGGCTCAAGCACATTGCTAGCTAACTCTTTCATCTTAATTCCATCCATCTCCATTAATCTGTCCTGTCATGTGGTCCATGGCTTACCTATTTTGCTACATGTTGATTCTTGGGCAGCTGGATCATGTCTCTGTCTGACTCCACCCTCCTTCTACTTATGCTCTGATTCCTTCACCTACTTCTATGGTGTCCATCATAGGTCAAAACAGTTCCACTATTTCACAGTATTCAGAAAGACAGTCCCACGTCGGGAGAATAGCAAAAGATTTATTTTTTCCCAAAAGGGCGGGAATAGATTTAACAATCATATTTGTTTGATTGTTACTTCAAAACAGTGTTTCAAAACAATGAACACATCCACACTGGTTAGATGAACGAATTGGGATGCTTTTTTCAGTCTGGCTTTGAACACAGCTCTAGTATCACTAGAGGCTTCTGGACAGCTTTTAAGATTATACCTTGGGGAACTACGAACCATCTCGCCTGGAGATGCTATAGATCAGTGGTTCATGGATTGTGACCCTTTTGGAAGTCACATATCAGGTAACCTGCATATCAGATATTTACATTATTATTTGTACAGTATCAAAATTTCAGTTATAAAGTAACAATAAAACAATTTTATGGTTGGGGTCACCATAACAGGGGAACTGTATTAAAGAGTTGCAGCATTAGGAAGGCTGAGAACCCACAGCTATAGATGAACAAAGCAACAAAGCTATTCTCTTCTGCTCTTGTATGTCTCAAATTCACTTTGTTTATATATATATATATATATATATATATATATATATATATATATAAACCTCTAAATAGGCCTAGTTAAGCTCTGATCAAGGAAACGAAACAAAGAATTGCTTATGAAGGATGCAATAATGATGAAATTTATGGACCCTTGAGTATATCTTTGAAAAATAAAGTGCTGAAGATCATTTACATTTGAGGGGTTAGGATGATGGTTATTTAACTAGATGACAGTATATGGCCAATGGGGTCTAAGGATTGGGTGGTCACATACAGTCTGATATTGCTTGTGACTAACTGGGCTTTGTTGCAGATCAAAACAGGATCTGCATTGACAGTCAGAAAATTCCTGAAGAAAAATATAGGTTGTAGCAAGAGATTTAAGAGCAAGCACATGCTATAACCTGGAGACCCGATGGTACCTCAGAAACATCATGTATTTGACATGATTTTGCAATTGGTATTATTGAAAATATTAGGATCTAGGATCAGCAATGCTCTGGAATAATTTTCTGTTAGTGTGTAGCACCTGATCCTGAGACTATATGGATGTACCTTAATCTCCAAAATAGTATAGACTTGGTGATATTACAGAGCATAACCAAGAAGCTGAGGGAATGGGAAACTATAGGCCCTCTGGGAAGTTGAAATGCATGGTGTGTAACAGGCTCAATGACACTTTTTACATGCCTACATTTGAAAAAAGTCTCAACATTTTCAAAGTACAATTAAAACTCTGAATACTAGGAAAAAATATTTAAACATGTAACATACCTGATAGATTTAATAGTAAGGTAAAAGTCTTTCAGTAAGTGGTAAGCTGTTCCTTCGTGTATGCTAAACCAAAAATAGAAAAACTGCAATTAATAACACAAAATTATTTGCTATTATTGATTACAGCCATAAATTAGAGTTGTCTTAGCCATAATCACAGAAGCTGGGGGTTTTGTTTGTTTGTTTGCTTGTTTTGGTTTTCATTTGTTTCTGTTTTTTTGTTTTTTACAGTGGGTGAATCACTGTTGATCAAAGCACTTAGAATAAGTGACTACTGAGTACACATACCTATTAGGAACATCTGTGTCACCCCACCAAGGGAGTGCATCACAGAAGAGGAGACAAAAGGAATATAATTATGAAATTATTAATAATATGTTTTAAAAAACAAACAAAAATATTGTCTTCTAATGCAACAGTGACTTTACTCACAATAATAAGTAGTGGATAACAGTTTAATAAATAAGAGTGTTCCAGGGTTTTTCCTTAACTTAATAAGGATTGCTCAAATTTTTATGTCCACTTTATGTTTATTTTCTTAGTCTATTTGTTTCTAGATGTATGTCTTACCACCTAGGCAAATCTCTCCCTGCTCAAGGATATTTCCCTGAATATTTAGCTGGAAGTGAATATCTAATATGTTTAGCATGCCTAATTATGTCTTGGGATTATAAAGAAAGAAGATACCTTAAAACAGATTCATGGTTATAGGAGTCAGGTGCATATGTGTTCAGTGGCAGTTTTTCTTCCGTGACTGTCCAGCTTGTGTGTAGAGTGATATAAATAATGCTTGGTACCTCTTATACTTATGGAAATGGCTTCCATGGCAACAAGCTAAAATAATTGTCTAAGAACCAGATATGTAAACTAGTTACTTTATATTTTCTTAGGCATTAAGCAATACCAGATTGTTATTTGTCATTTTTTTTAAAATACCAAATGATGCCTAAGTAGAACTTTAATATAAATATACACTTGAATACTCACAAAAATACATTTATACTATATATTTATGCAAGTGAATTGGCCTAAATGTCAAATTTTTGCTGGTAAACTGTAAATAAAAATAGTATAGACTATGTCAGCATGTTTGCCATCGGTCTGAAAGTGAAAATCTAATATTCTTGGCAGGGATGACCATTTCTTGAAAATTATCATGAGAGAACATACCCATTGTCCTGTTGTAATCCCACAAGGGAACCATGCTTATAGAAGTCAAGTGCATATGCATTAAGTGGCATTTTTCTTCCTGTAATATCAAACCTCTGTGGCCACAGCACTGGAGCTTGACTGTGACTGATACCAACTGTGTGCAGAATGACCTGAAGAAATAGAATTTTTGAATGGTTATACACATGGAGAGGAGGCTTGTGACTTAGAACTTGTAGTTACTTAATCTTCAATGCTTTTCAAGAATACTTTGTTCAGAGATGAACAGGTGCCTTCTGCACACCCTGAAACAGAGCATCCTGGAGCAGGCTTAGTTCCACCTGGGGAGAGAATTGTCTCCATAGCATGCTGATGGCAAGCCCATTAGTCTTGTTGAAATAGAACAAGACTAAGAAAAAATAGTTGAAAATTTTTAAAGTCTCCTTCACGTCCAGAGAATAACTTATCCAAATGGGGTTTCAGAGAACAGCACGTCACAAGAGAATATTCAACAAAACAAGTACAATGATCTTCAGAATTAACAACCAGAATACAAAGAGGAGAGAGGAAATAGAAAAAAAAAACAATATAAAAGGAATAAAGCAAATAAGGAGTTTTCTGTGTCCATTTTGCAAACTGCCTCATGTGACCAACAGGAGTTCTGATATAGGACTAATGATTCTATAAACGGGCCCAAGTGCATTCTAGAATGTCGTTGTTTGTATATTTGTTTTATAACTCTTTACTCTTTGCTCTTTTAGGGTCCACCAGCCAGCTCCTTAATAAATCACACAGAGGCTTGTTCTTACTTATGAATGCCAGGCCTTGGCTTGAGCTATTTTTAACTTAAATGATCATATCTATCTTTTGCCTCTGGGCTTTTACATTTCTCTATTTATACGTACTTTTCTTTACTTCTTACTCCATGTCCGTGCTGTGTAGCCGGGTGGCTGGCCCCTGGAGTCATCCTCCTTATTCTGTTCAAGCTCCCTTTCCAGGTTCTCCTCCAATTTATCCTCTCTGCCTTCCATCTCCTCCTAATATTCTTTCTCCAGCTATTGGCCATTTAGCTCTTTATTAGACCAATCAGGTGTTTTAGGCAGGCAAAGTAACACAGCTTCACAGAGTTAAACAAATGCAACAATAAAGAATGCAACACATCTTCAACCAATATTCTACAACACTAGAGTGGTCTGGGTGTCATTTTATTGCTTATATTTTCTTATGACCCAGAAATCTACACCCAAGTGAAGAAAGTTGCACACATGCACCAGACATTAATACCAATCCTGTTTGTAGCAACAGAGAACTAAAAACAGACCAATCATTGACAGAAAACAGAGTAATTTAATGCATAGTTTTATATTATGAAGTATTATGTGGTGTGTAAGATAAGCTTGAGCTTCATGTCAAAACATGTTTGAATCTTACAGACATAAAACTAAGCACAAGAAAAGATACTTTCAGGAGAATACAATTACCCATTCCTTGATTTTTGTAAAATAAAAAACAAGCATAAATAAATAGGCATTTGTAGAACAAATTATTTAAAGAAGAATTAGAAAATGTAGATAACTTTACTGGAAGTAAATGAAATAAAGAAGAGGCATGAGTTCTTGGCTCATGGGTACCCACTATGTGTATTACTCCCTTTATAAGCCACCAAGAAGCATTAGAATGTAGCATTAAACTGTAAAAAATCATAAAAGTAAGTGAAATTCCAAGAGATTTTAATGTACCCTAATAAAACAAATTTATATGAAGTGAATTGGGTCAAGCAAAAAAGTAGGATATAATCAAATAATATAAACCTAATTGCTTCTGCCAGATGCTTTGAAATGAAGGGAAAAAAAGCAGAAACTGTTTTCTAGAACATGGAGTCATGGGCATCAAGGGTGAGTGGGAGTGAGTTCATACACACACCTATGTCCCTTCTAATTGATTGTGCATCAATAAGACACAGACTTTCTAGCTTATTCTCTAGTTGAATTGCCATGGAAAATCTACAAGTAAAAAGGAAGTAAACTAATTGCTACAATTCATAAATTGAGTTAATTACATAATAAATGGAAAGGGGGATTTTTTTTTGCTATTCTCCTCTCCCTCCTCATCTTCCTTGTCTCCTTTTGAAGCAGAAGTGCACTCTAGGGCTGTCTGAATCGTATCATGTAATAGTCACATTTGTATTAGTCCCTCTGTCTCAGCATCCCCAGTGTTGGAATTATGGTCATGAGCCATCACATCCATCTTGGGAAGGGAAAACTACAATGCATATAATATTATATTGTTTTTTCAATGTACTTAACTACTGGTCTCATATATCCAACTAGGCATGTATAATCATTCACTAAAAAAATAAAAACCCCTAAAAGCCATTTTTCATAAGAAGTTATTTTTCTTGGTATGCTGTGATCTACATGGTAGACCCTCACTTTTCTGAAGAGTAAGGAGAAAGAGTGGATGACTGGCAGGGGGGAGGGATACAGGAGGCACTGGGGGAGAGGAGGGAAACTGTAATCTGTGGTCAGATAATTAGTTAATTAATTAAAATATTTTTATAGTGGAAAGTATATTTTTTGTATTATCCGCTTGCTAGGATTCCACAGTTTCAACAGCAGTCTGTTACAATATATGACTCAGACTGGAGCAAAAACCTCTCAGAGATAGTATAATAAACATCACTCTTTACTTACATTATCTGGAACTCCTGGATGAAGCAAGTCAACATCAAAGTTTCCAGACAGACAAACGAAGGGTGACACTGCCACCCTTCCATCCCTGCAGTTCATCAAGTGAGACACCAGTGGCGAGTCTTCACATTCTTTCCCTGTGAATTCTGACCAGAAGAAGTTGAGATAGATCCCTTTTTGTTGTTGCTATTTTAGTTTTTCTTGGAGACAAGGTCTTACTATGTATCGCCATCAGGCATAGCTGGGCCAGAAACTTATTACTACAAGTTTGTGGTGGGATACGTTCATTAAATGTTAGTCTTTGGTGGCGGTATAACTATTACAAAATACGTACTATGCTTTTGATCAGAAAAGAGATAATAAAACTAGAAAGTTCTTTAAATTAAACCCTTCCTTTTAGAAACTTTCCCCACGAAATTAAGACTTGGCCTTAGAAGCTTTCCAGATAGTGTTCTTTCTGGGCACTAAAATGCCAAACTGTGCTTAGCTTTCCTGATCTGACAAGACTGGGCATACTCAGAAAGGTGTGGCAATAGACTAAATATGGTATTCTAATATCTCCTATCAGTAAGCTTGGAAATGATTAAGGATATGTATATACTGTTTTTGGGGGTTTTTTTGTTTTAGAAAATTCCAGGTCATATCACCAAAATAGGCTCTACTGTGTCATCTTTTCCCGTTTTACTTGCCCGGAGAGGTGCATGCCCACATGCTCCTTTTCATGCTACCCATACATCTATAGAGTCTAAGAGGGTAACACTCTACTTCCTTGGATTTCCTCAACTTAAGATCTTTGAGTGTAGTGAGCCACTGACATTTCTTCCCAATCAGTTTTTTTTTCCTCTGTTTCACTTTTCTGTTTATAGTTTCTTAGATGACTTCTGTCTTTTGGTTATAAATATGAAAAACAAAATAGAATTATCCCATTTCTCATTATACTAATCCATACTTAAAGGTATTCAAGTGCACTAATCATTTAAAACTAATCATTTGAAACTTGATAATACTAAAAAACTTATAATCTATTTCAAGTGTCCTTTGATAAAGCAAGGACATAACTGTAACATCAGTTCACCAAATATCATAGGTAAGAAGTTGCAGAGTCAGGGAATCTACCCAAAGTCTACGATGGTCAGCATCAAGCCTCTCTCACAGAATTCCTCTTTGTTTCTCTTGTCTCAGAGACATCATGCTCAATTTTCTAAGCTGTACCCAAAGTCAGCCCTCAATCAAAGCAGTTTATAAATGATTCAATTTGGTCTTGTCTCATTCTCCACTTCCCTTTTAACTGACAATTGCAAACTTCCTTTTTGTTTCATTTTTTAAAGCAGAAAGAACCCAACTATTCTAAGGCAAGCTGACTTTTCTGCAGTGCCAGCCTTCTGGGACCAAAATAAGGAGGCAGAGTTGGAGCCCTACCACTAACCTGAATCCCTAACATCCTATTACATGTCATTGGGCAAGACTATTACTAAATTGCTTCACAGTGGAACTAAAACACACTTACCAATTTTTGACAAGGGGAGTTGATATTCCTGTTTCCTATCAGCCAATCGAGACACAATTAGCAAAAAAGAAGTAAAATCCTCTGTCACTTGTGTGTTGTACCCAAGCAGAGCCTCACTGAAGTCCTCTGGGAGGTCATCAAGGAACACCTAAAAGCCAAGAGTTTTTCAGAGAAAAAAAAAAAAAAAACCTTCCTTAAAAACTGAATATTTGTAACAATGAAAGTAAAAAAAACCACATAGTATAATTTTATTGTTTCCAATAAAGCCACTTTTTTTTTCTTTTCTTGGTTGAACTGAGGTTGAATATTTTTGCTCTTATTTGCACTTTTAAAACTAAATACTCTCCTCATAACATTTACTCAGATGCTACTTAACCAAAATGACTTCTATAAAAGTAGAAGTATGTCCTCATCTGCCACTGGACTCATGATTTAAAAGGTTTTACGGATTCATCTGTATTTTAGGCTCGGAGTCAACTGTACCTGGCTGAGAGGTTTTGAAGCTCTCACCTGTATTCACTAACATTGCTAATTATTTTTCAACCTGTATGCATGAAAATGCTGTATGTCTACTTTTCTTTTTTGTAGTTTTGTGATAATTAACTGCAACCTGTAAAACATGCCCTCACAAAACACCTTTATTTAAGACATCTGGACATCAAGAAATGTGATGAAGAGCTACAGCCTACATCAGGAAGTTACATGCTTATTACTAAGAGAATCAACTCCAAGCACCAAGAAGAGCAGAAAGAACCCTATGAATGATCTCATGGAAATAAATACAACTGTTCTAATTAAATGGACAAATGCAGCTTTCCAAAAATGACCAAACAAGATGAAAATGGGAAAACAGTTTCTAAAATTTTGATTCTATGAGTCAAAGAACAATTTCCCAGATAATTTTGTAGCACTTTCTCAGAATGACACTATTGCCAACATCATGTCTCTCAAGACACACATTCAACAAAGAGAATGGTTTCCAGGCTTAATGTATAATTACTTTCCTACATTTTCTAGGTATATGCACATGAGTATGTGTGAGGATGCTCCACATCTTATTGTTTGAAGTAGGGTCTCTCTGCATACATAGAGGTCTCTCCAAGTAGGTTAGCCTGCCCAGCCAGCTCCCTTTAGGCCCTAGGATTACAAGGTGTGTCACCATGGACATCTTTTCATGCATGTACTGGGAATCCACACTCACATCCTCATGCTTGTATGGTAAGAACTGTGTCAAGTCATCTTCCCAGCCCCTGTAAACCTTTCCATTAGTGATGTATTTTGAATGCAATCAATTAAAAACATGAATGTACTGTTGTCCTGTTTATCCTCACAGCATGTAACCTTTGAACAGATTCACAGAGGGACTTTTGAGCTACATAAATATTACACTATTTCCAAATGAAAAATTAGCATATAACATGTAGTGAGAGATTTCTGTCCTGGACTTTTGGGCCTAGCCTCAAGGTTTAGACCTGCAGACCCACAGACCCACAGAGACACACAGACATTTACACTAATTTTAGGCTGGTCGGCCTAAGGTCCAGGCATATACCTTGCTAACTCTTTACCCTTGAACTAACCCATGATTCTAATCCTGTTCAGCATGTGGCTTGGTATCTTTTCTCAGAGCAGCATAGTTGTCCTCTGCTTCTGGCTTCTCTCTAGCATTCTGCTCTGTCCTTCCTGTTCCCAGAGTTTTCTTAGTCTGATAGCCCCAACCACACTTTCTGTCTCCCTTTGGCCAATCAGCACATTTTATTAAACTCATAGGCCGGACAATTATTTACATCATAAATCCACTATAATAACATGCATTTATTATCCCATATTCATAAAATTTGATTGTTGCTGTCATTTCTGGCAGAATCTGTATACTATTATTAATTAAGTTTATCAAAAGATTTTACCTTTGATTGATAAAACTGGGGGTTAGCATCTTGGAATTTAGCTGGCAAATACACTCTTCCGAAAAGATTTGCTAAAACTAAAACCAGCTTTTCCATTACATCTTCAGAAAAACGTTTTGGGCCTGCATAAAACAAAAATTCTGTGTTATATATGTAAAAAAATGGTTACATTGTTTTTTTTCACGTTTAATGTTCATTTCATAGGAACTGAGCAATAACTTCAACTGTATACAGCTTCTCATCTGAGCCTTTCTTATTCTTGATTTTACCTTCGTTAATATTTTTATCTTTCCTACTATAAATTATCATATGTTCTGATCTGGACTTTGCTTACTTTGACCAACTTCACAGTGGATGATCAAATTTATAATAATGTCTTTGTAAGGGTTCTATGACTGTAAAGAGACACAATGACCATGGAAACTTTTATAAAAGACAGCACATAATTGGGGCTTGTTTTCAGTTTCCGAGGTTTTGTGCATTATCATCATGGCAGAGAGCATGATAGCACTCAGACAGACCTGGTGCTGGAGAAGCAGCTGAGAGTTATATATCTGCATTGTCAGGCAGCAAGAAGAGAGTGAGAGCCACAGGGCCTGGCTTGAGCTTTCAAAACCCCAAATCCCACCCCACACACTTCCTTGAATAAGGTCAGACCTACTCCAACAAGGCCATATCTCCTAATCCCTCTCAAGTAGCCCCACTCAATGCAAACATATGAGCCCATGGGGGACCATTCCTATTCAAACCACCACAGGGATCCTGCTACTGAAACTGGTAGTTGCCAAGGTAACAAGGAGCTGTGTCAAATGCATCTGCGGCATTGCTTCCTGCTCATCACTATAATGTCTTTCCCCAGTCACTTATGGACACTGGTGAGTACAATTTCTAGAATGTTCTTCAGTAATAATTTAAAATCCTTACCACTGTTCTGGTAAAGAAAACTTCATGTTAATTTCCAAAGCTATTCAAATTTTAATCAAAATTTGTAATATTTTTAAAAATTTTCAAATTTTAGAAAATGAATTTGAAAAAAATTTAATGTTTTTAACCTTTTATTCTTAGTCACAACTTTTTCATTTATTTTACTATATAAATCTACCCCCTTTTCCTATTAGATTTAAATCAAGTATTGATCTTAAGAAAAGGTAAAAAGATCAATATAATTATATCTCTATCATGTGCTTAACCACTCCAAGTAATTTAAAGGCCCTTCCATAATAATCAGCAAAAGCTGAGTTGGTAATATAGAACATGAAGAACTGTAATTTCTCTCATCTCCCTGCTCTGGAACATTCTCCTTTTTTTCTTATTCACTGTACCTATATATTTCTTAAGATTCAATTTACTAGTAATTTTCCAGACTTGTCAGGGGCTTTTGAAACCTCAAAGCCTACTCCCTAATGACACACTTTCTCTAAAAATCCACATTTTCTAATCTAAATAGTGACACTACCTGCTGACGAAGCATTCAGATCTATAAGTCTATGGGGTATATGTTCACTCAAACCACCGCATTGCACTTCTTACCCCTACATTGGTTATAGCCCTATCATAATGCAAAATGCATTTAGTCCAACCACAAAAGTCTCCACAGTTTATCACAGTCCCAACACTGTTTAAAATTCCAAAGTTCAATGTCTCTTATGAAACTCAAAACAATCTCTTAGCTGTAACTTCCTACAAAATCAAAATATAGAAAGCAGATTACATGCTTCTGACAAACAACAGCACAGGATATATACTACGACTACTATTCCAAAAGGGGGGGGGGGGCACAGGGAGAGAATATTGGACCAAAGAAAGACTGAAAACCGGTTGTGCAAACTTTACAATTCTGCATCTCCATGTCTGATGTCAAGACACTCTTCAGATCTCCAACTCCTTTCAGCCTGTTCTAACACACTTCTCTCTTTGGGTGGGGTCCATACCTCATCTGTAGCTCTCATGGGCAGGTATCCCATAGCTCTGACATCTCCAATACCTTGGAGTCTCTAACACAATCCAGGCTTCACTTTCACAGCTTTGTGCAATAGCCTCTTTAAGTCTCCATGCAAGGACACCAATGACACGTGCTAGCCTTAGTAGCTTGTTTTAGTCACAGAGGGAGATTCCATAACCCTTTTCTTGTATTCTTGACTCTAAAGCCAGAACTATGTGGCTAAAGCTGTCAAGTCCTACCGCTTTCTGGGGCCGGAACTTGGCCCCATCTTTAAATTACATCTGCATCAGCTTTGTTGACGATTTCCTTCACTGCTTAAGCTTTTCTTTGATTCCTTTTTTACAAGTTGGAAGCTTGGATGAGTAGAGTCTTGCCATAAGGTCACCACTTCCTTTATCCAACTCAACATCATGCTTTTTCTTTAAACTTTTAGTCTCCTTGAGTAAAGGATTTAGCTTCATTAGACTTCCTGGTGTTCCTTTTTCCTCAGGCTGTAAATTTTGTATTTCTCTTTGTCCACCTAGCTCTTTTTCATTATAGGTCTGCCTAAGAGTGATTACAGGACACAGTGGGATGCCTTGAAATCTCTGCCTGTGTATTAATGTAGAACTCTTCAACTTAGCCTCTGGAATTTTTTTTTTTTTAATAAGAGCAGAAAATTCTTTGCCAAAGTAATCACAAGAATAGTCTCTAGGCCACTTACTAATATTCTTCTCTTCTGAAATCTCTTGAGCCGGACCATCATAATCTACATTGATCTCAGCAGCACTGTCCTCCATGTCCTCCTAGTATGGCCCACTAAACTTAAAATATTTAACTGCTTTTCTCAAAAATCCCAAAGTCTACCTTTTGGTCAGGCTTGTCACAGCAAAACCAAACTTCTGGTATCAACTTCTGTCTTGGTTAATGTTCTATTGGTGTGAAGAGACATCATGACTATGACAAGTTTCATAAAAGGAAGCATTTGATTGGGGATTGCTTACAGTTTCAGAGGCTTAGCCTATTGTCATTGTGATAGGTGTGAAAGCATGAATTTATTCTTACAAAACTTTGTTTCAGAGAAGCCTTTGGTGCCTGAGGGCCCAGATCTGGTAGTGTGCCGACAACCAATAGATTAAAAAGTTCAGTTTGCACTGTGGAAAGTTCAGTCAATAGCTACTGTACCCTATACCCCTTTGCCCAATACTGCAATGCCAAGATATGCAGCACACCGGTTACATAGGCATTTGTTTAAAGCCCCCTTCACCTCAGGGCTTGGGGGTGACAACCCTCTGCTGTGTCAAGAGGTGTTACAACAAGAGGACTGGGGTTCATTTGGAACCAGTTCATAACAATAAAAACCCTCATGCATTTGCATGGAGTCCAGCTCCCTACTGGTCCTTCGGGGTCTCTTGACACGGATACAACGATAGGGAGGATGATGGTACACAGTACACATAGTATTGGACGAGTAGCTAAGAGTTCTACATTTGGATCTGCAGGCAGCAGGAAGAAAAAGAGAGAAAGAGAGATTCTGGACTTCTTAGGCAGGAAAGCTAGGCGGCATTTCTGGAGACAAAGAGGACTCTGGGAGGGAGGAAGGTAGAGTCATCAGCCAGACATGGAGAGGAAGCAGAAGGTTCAAGATGAAAGAAGGTAATGTCATGTGGCAGAATGTAGTTTAATATAAATGGCTTAATTTAAGATATAAGAGCTAATGAGACAATTCTAAGCTGAGGCCAAGTTTTCAAAATTAATAATAAGTCTTAGTGGCATTATTTAGGATTAACAACAGAAAAGAAAAATCCATCGACACATTTCCTCTAATAAAGCTACACCTTCTAATTCTTTCACATAGTACCATCCCCTGGTGGCCAAATACTGAGCGTATGGGGCCATGCTCATGCAGATCAGCACAGCCTCTATTGCCTAGCCAAAATTCTCTATTGACACCTCAATGCCTAACAACAAAATATCTACAACTAAAACCACAGATAACCTTCCTTGATACAGACAGAACCACAGTCTACCTGAGTCACTGCATTCAAGTAGCACATAAATGGTAGGAATGCTTAAAAGGCTGATAGTCAATACCTTGGGGTGTAGCATCAGGCTAGTTATGTTTGAGTATTGGGTCTGACTTCTTAAAAGGTTAGGAGCACTTCAATTTATTCAACTTCTGTGGGAGATTGTGTTGTTTCATTGTATAAATAATTGTCCCACCCACTGTTTTAATAAAAAGCGCTGATTGGCCAAAGGCAGGCAGGAAGTATGGGTGGGGCTACCAGTCTAAGGAAAAACTCTGAGAACAGGAAGCACAGAGCAGAATGCCAGAGAGAAGCCGGAAGAAGCTGAGGACAACTATGCTGCTCTAAAGAAAGGTACCCAGCCACATGGCTGAACTGGATGAGAGTCATGGAATAGATGAAGGGTAGAGAGCTAGCAAGTTGTATGCCTGGGCCGGAGGCCAATCAGCCTCAAATTAATGAAAGCATATGTGTGTCTCTGCAGGTCTGCGGGTCTGGGGGTCTGTGGATCTGGGGGTCTGTGGGCCTAGACCTTGAGGTTAGGCCTGAAAGTCCAGGCCAGAAACCTCTTACTACAAACTTCTCTATGCATCCATTATAAAGTTACAGTTTTGGCTATCTCTGTCAATATCAATAAACACACGCTCACTTCATGTTGCCTGAGCCTATTTCACTTCTTACATATTTGGGGAAATAAAACTTTCTGAGTAGCCACATATTGATACTTTTTTTTTTTTTTAAGCATAAAGACTACAGTTGTTGAAAGCAAAGTATTTCCATTAGCTAATGACAGAGGACAAAGCAGAAGGTATTGAAGCCACCATGCACTAGGAAATATCACATCATTCAACACAAATATCATGTGAGGACAATATTTGTTTCACAGACATTGTATAAAGAATTTATTTTGAAATGCAGAACCCGAAGGTTTTTTGATAAAATTTTCATGGAATTTATTTTAAATACTTTGCCTAGTGTGGGCAAAATTCCTATGTATAATTGACAAACACGTAATGCAATATTAGTTATTGATATATACTATACAATTATATTCAAAGAAAATAGTGTTTCAAACAATATTCACAGATATTAATAATGATTATCTATGGGTAGAATTTTGGGGTTTTTAACTAAGTTTTCCTGTGCTGTTCTTTACAATTAATCATATATTATATTTAATTACAGGGAAATGTTTTTATAAATATAGCATATTGTTCACCATGTTCATCATCCCAGCGGTAACACGTTTCAAGTTATACCTTTGAGCAGTGAACATTTTAAAACTATTATCACAAAATAACCCCTATTAGTACATGTTTAATGTTATCTTATTTGTTAACCTATAATTTTTCCATATAATTATCACTTTCCTTATTAAACTTTTAGTTAAAATGAACGATAAGATTTTCATACACACATTATTATACTTAACTGATATTCTCTCAAATGACTATTGAGTAAATCCATTCCTGAAGTTCTGGGGTTTTTTTTGTAAATCTATCAGATTTTTTTCTGCCATAGGAAGATATTTACACACACACAATTTTACATGTATACAATATATATCATATTATTTGCTATATAGCCATATACTACTTATAGTATTTATATGCTGTATGATATGATTATATTATCTTGATCATACACAGACACACACAGACAACTAAGTCTTCAAACTTACCTTTATGAGTTGGCTGACAAAGATTATGGAAAAGACCACTTATGAGAAAATTGACAAAAACAAGATTAGACGGTTCGTGGTAATGTAAATGTGTTACAAGGCCTGCAAACCCTGTAGGGTTACCTTCTTGATCTATATATCCCTAAAGAACAAAAATAATTTGTTAGTTTGGCTCAACTGACAGAATTATTAACAAGCAGATTATTCATTAACAATTTAAAATAGTACGTGTTGATAAGATGGTAACTATTTGCTGGCCCAACTTTAATAATTACATGAATTTCAGGCAGCAGTACTCATTGGGTATTGTCTTCTAAAAATTGCAATAATGCGATGTGGTTTAAAAAAAAAATTCTAGAGCTGAGAGAAGACTGCTCTTCCAGAATTACTCAATTTTCCAGAATCTACATTGAGTGCCTTACAGTTAGCTATAACTCCAGTTTCAGACCTTTTCATATCCTTTTCTTGTCTCCATGGGCACCTACACACACATCTACTCATGCATTCACAGACACACACACACACACACACACACACACACACACACACACACACATACACAGATAAAAATTATTAAATAAAAGATTCAAGTCTAATACTTAAAAAAAGTAGATAGTAGCAAATCTATTACAACATATATACACACACAGCAAAGAAAGGGGTCACTGGTTCCCACCTCTTTCACCAGGAACTGCAGAGAATATAAGAAGTAAAGCTTTAACATGTCTGTGACTTGTGGATGTTTGAACGATAACAATGAATGCTTCAGTACTGAGAGTGCCTACAAAGAAAAGCATTTTGATTTAGCAACATTGAATAAATAAAATATCTTTGAAAGAAATAACACAGGCTAAATTACATATAACATGTGCAACATACATTTGACATATCTTATGCGTATAAAATATGAATTACAAGATCTCTATCTCTAAAGTGCAATGAACCATTGTGGGTTTACCCTGTTGTACTTTGTTATTATTATTCTTTCTGTCTCCTCTGACTACAGAAAGGAAAAACAGTTGCTTTAAAAAAATCCCTCTGGTGCTTTTGATTACCCAGTGTATAGGATATGAATAATATTATAAAACACAGAAGCAATATACAAATTTTACTTATTTAATACAATACAATTTCCTTCATCATATAGGGCATCATCTAACACAGTGTATATACCCTTTAATACATAAAAGAGCACTGTGGCTGTATGAATGAGGATAGGCTTATACACTCTTGCGTTTGGACTTCCTTCCCAGTTTATGAAACTATGTGGGAAGGATTTGCTAGTATAGGATTTGAGGTTTCAAAAGCCCATGCCATTCCCAGTTTGCTCTCTGCCTCTGGTACTGTCTCAAGATATGGAGTCTTAGCCACTACTACAGTGCTATGCCTGCCTTTCTGCCGCCCTGCTCTTCTTTTGATCATCACAGACTTAAAAGTCTTCAGCAGATCCTTCCTTCTTCAAATTCCCTTGTTCATGGTCTTATCACATCAACAGAAAAGTGACTAAGATAAACACATAAAACCAAATTGTAAGAAACAAAATTGTCTCCAAAAGTCTAAAGCATATAAAGGACATTGTCAGTTTCAGAGCTTGCATGCTGGTGGCATGGCTAAAGGTAAAACAAGTGTGCACTATGAAACACCCAATACTGAAGGCCATGAGGCAGCCAGAGCATCATGGAGGATGCTTTTTCTCATTAAATCTCTATATTTAAACATATATGCGTGTAAGTAGAAAAGAGAATGTTTGGGATGAGGAAGGAGACCAGTGGAGGGATGGAGAAATACAACAGAGACATGGGAGAGACACAGAAAGCATATGACATACATCATGAAGCATCATAATAAACCCATCATTTTACATGAAGAATACACAGTTTGAAAAAGCACATTCTGAAGATTTTTCTGGACATACTGAAAAGTGGGCACAGTAAGCATCAAAATCCTAATAAAATCTGATGTCAGTCAGGCCAGTGGTGAAGGCAAAGGCCCAAGCAGGAAATACAGCACCTTTGCCTTGCCATCCTCTGGGTCATCTGCCTTAGAGGCCAGCAGCATGAGTCTCAAAATGAGTGTGATACTGAGGGGAAACTGTCCCCTCAACTCAGGCACTTTGGATTTTATGAGTTTTCTTATTTTGGGCATTGGAATATTAAAGAAGTAGACATCGCCTAGCAGGTCTTGGCCTCGTCTTCCAGCCCGACCAGACATCTGGAAATAGAGCAGAATCATACTGTGAGAATCAGCTGAGTATTTTCCTAAGAGAGTGTAAAAAGCCTTTTACACTGCTTTTGAGCAAGTATGTTGTGTTTAGGAGTTAACTAAAATGAGTAGCCTTTTATTTTAAATCGAAAGAAAAGTCATCATATCTAAAGCAGAGCTATTTTAAATAATATATCTGTCAGTCCCAAGTATCATTAATCATACTAAGTATTTGTATAATACTGTACAGAACTACACCTACTTATAAAATTATATATCTAATACTATGAATATATTATGTGCTATACAATATATAATTGATACTTTCTGGCATTATTTGATTAAATATTCTGATATATAATATTATATAACATATAACACTATATGGCAATATCTTATTAATATTTATTTAAATTTAATTAATATTAATTTTAAATACTCTAAATGATTGAATGTTAGTGGAGATAGCTGCATTTGATGCTGCCAGCAGAAACACTGTCCAAACATTTCTGAGAAGGTGAACTCGATTGTGTGCAGAACATCATAGAACAGGGAGATTCAAAATCAAGGGAGATGCTTTACTATGCAAGGTCAAGACTTTGTAGTGGAAGATAAATGTGCGGGAGCTGAGGACTCTCTGGGCGAAATGAATGAAACCTATAGGAATTAGTATCATTCGTGTAGGAACAGATATGTCGAGGACCCAATGTCTCAGTGCTATGGGATAGCAAAGTCCCCTTTATTCCCACAAAGAGATTGAAAATCCTTCCTCTGGTCCATGTTTGTATGTTGATAGTGTGTGCAGAAGCTGCTCCTAATATTAGCTAAACTGTCCTCTTGTTAAACTGTGGGAAACAACCCTACTTTTCTGTTCAATTCACTGAGCTTCCATGTGATATAGTTTCTCCATCAGAGAGTAAAGCCCACCTGATTCAAGCTTCTCTGTATGTCTGTGTATCGGCCTTTCCTTGCAACCTTGCCATGCTAGTTAGATCAGTCTCTGGAGCAGGGCAGAATGTGGCAAAAATAAATGCACTGATTGTGGGAAAACAATCAAATAACGCCACTAGAAAGAACAGAAGTTGGTTTGGAAATAGACTCTTTATCGAGAGTCAAGTATTAAAGATGGCTCCAGAATAGAAAAACCCAGACTTAGTAAAGGGAGAAAGTGCATGTTTCCAATAACTTTTAAAATGGATTCTTATTTGCAAATAAATCACTTTATTTAGTTTGTGTGCATGTCATGGGGTAGTAATGGTCATCCAGATTCTGGAGAAAAGAAAGGAGATTGGATGTCCTATCCAAGATACACATGATTAGCAGTGATCACATAATCTCATAGTCCTCTGATTACTCAATACCAGACAGTCAAATGTCATTAACTGGAGCATGTTACTAAATTAGTTGTTAAAGTAATTTTTTTTTACTATTTCATGGCTTTATAGTATTAATACTATAATTGTAATACCTGTCTGTAATTTAAAGCATCCAAATAGACTGAGTTTTGAGCAAAAACCACAGATTTGCAAGGCATGTTAACTCCTAAAGCTAGTGTTCCAGTCGCTGTCACCACCTAAAAAGAAACAAAACAGTGATTTCACACACTGGCATTTTTGGTAGAATACAATTATTTCCATGAAATTGCTAAAAAAAAAAAAAAAAAAAAAAACTGTACTGAAGTAGCAATAGAACTGCAGTAGGCAAGCTGAGATAAGACACATAATGTTTCCTTCTTATTTGCAATCACTAAAGTCCAAGCATCATTCACTGATGTATCTCCAGAGCCAAGTAGAATATCTGACATGGCAGGGAGAATTCTGAGAAAAAGAAAGGTGGAGTCACCAGCCAGACATGAAGACAAATCAGGATGTACAAGATGGAGGAATGTAGATTAATATAAATAGTTAATTTTATAAGAGCTAGCTCAGACAAATCTAAGCTATAGGCCAAGCTCTCATAAGTAATAAGTCTCCTGTGTGAACTGGCAGTCTGAAAATAAATCCATCTACACTATCTCTGTAGATTGATGACTGAACTCAGATTTGTGATGATGTAGAAGGATGTGAAGTAGGGTTTTTAAATTGTTTTGTAAATGAGGTGTGGTGATATGCTGTATACTTAATAAAACCAGTCTGAAACATCAGAGAATAGATCTACCCACAGTCAATCCAGGAGGATCAGAGAGTGGTAACTCACACCTTTAATCCAAGCACAGCAGGAGGGGGAAGACCAGAAGTGATGACCTACACCTTCAATCCCAGCAGATCTGAGTTTGAGGCCATCTTGGTTTACAGAGGGAGTTCTAGGTTCCCAGGTAGGCAGTGGTGGTGCTAGGCCTTTAATCCCATAACTTCATAGAGAGAGGAGATCTTTCTGCGTTTCTGTGAGTTCAAGGCTAACTACAAATAGTAGTAGCCCACTCCTTTAATCTTACCCTAGATGTGAAACAAGTGGGTGAAGAAAGTATTTAAGGCAGGTGTAGGAAGACAGAGGAGGCAGTAGAAGCCATGAGGAGCGAGGCTGAGGAAGCTGGAAGACAGCTGGGTGAGATTTGACTGTGGTGTTTCCTCTCTTTGATACTTCAGCCTTTCCCTGATATCTGGCTCTGAGTTTCATTTAATACAATCAGAATTTTGCTACACTGAGGCCTTTGGTATACTTGTCTGGATGATTGCCATGAGCCTTCCCAGGATGTACTACAGAAAACAAGGATGTGGCCTGAAAGTTATGTATGGCAATCACTCTCTTGTTCCCTATCAGTAACAGGTCAAAAGACATTCAGTACTGACTATCTACAAGGCCTGCTGAGATAAGATGAAATCCGAAGGAAGCAGATATCCATGCTCTAATTTCAGCTATCACATTAGAAAATATCTGCTCCAAACTTAAATATAAATACCCTCCAGCTCTTGAAAAGAATTTTTGTAGCAAAATCATATCAACAAACCCTACATAGAATAGCAAAAGAGTAAGATAGAGCACTGTGATCAGCATAGAGCAGCCTCACTTCCTTGTGACACCCAATGTAATGACATGGAGCACATTCAAAGACACTATAGTCAGTAAACAAAGTCTACAGCCCAAGAGACATAACTACATAAAAAGTAAAAAGATGGCTGTATTCCCTCATTTCATAAACATTCTGCTTCATATATTCACATTTTCAAATTTTACAAGGAAAAATTGACCCACCCTAATGAATCCTTTCCTAAAGAGAATTTCGACTAACTGTTTTTCTTTGGCACTCATGGAGCTGTGATGATAGCCAATGCCTCTTCTTGCCAAAGTCTTCAGTGCGCGACCTTTTCTCTCAAATTTCACTCGATGAAATACCTTCTGCAATGACTAAAAGAAACAACAAATTTAGAGCATTGTTTATTAATTCCCAATCAATCAAAAGTGTTCGGTGAAAACAATAATTTGGCCAAATGATGTCATTGTTTGGCCTTTGCTCTCCACATCATCATCAACAAAAGAACATTTTATGGCAACAACAGTTACCGCAAGAAATGTCCTTTCAATTCTTGACAGTCTCACCTCAGTTCTGGGATAGTAAACTCTTTCATCATAGTAGACAGCCCCAAGGGCAATATAAGTCTGTGGCCCACTCTGACCTGAACAAGATACAGTGACTGTGAAATCTTGTCTAAAGCTCTCCCCCAGAAAGTTCAACAAAACCTCTATACTATAAGGCCGAGAAATATCTACTTCCCACTGCAAATGACATACTAATAGCCTCAAGAATACCCACATTATAAGGAAGAAATCCAATTGTGTCCAATGTTATAATACATAAAAAGATCAGCACATGGAGAGAAGTGACACATTTTCTCCAAATGTAAAAGACTAGTATCTAGCTATTTTGATTGTAGAGCCATCTACAATTAAAACAATGGTGTATATGCATGTTATGGAAACTAGACAGTTTGTAAATCTGACAAAACAAGATTCATAATATAATGAAACCATGCAAATGTATATGTGAGTTAGTGTGTGTATGTGTGTGTGGTGTGTGTATATTGTATGTATGTGTGTGAGTGTGTGTGTATGTATGGTGTGTATGTGAGTATGTGAGTATGTGTGTCTATGTGTGTGTGCATGTGTATGTGTGCATGTGTATATGTGTGTGAGAGTGTGTGTGTATGTGTGTGAGTGTGCATGTGTGTGTTTGTGTGTGTGTATGTGTGTGAGTGTGTATGTGTGTGTTTGTGTGTGTGTATGTATCTGTATGTGTGTGTATGATGACACTGCTTCTATTGAAAGTGGTTGTATTGGTAAATACACTGTCTATAAACAAGAATAGTTTGAAAAACAAAAAGTTTAAAGATGATGGACTAAACCAATTTTAGATATCCCAAAAATTCTTTGGTGAAATTTTTTAGCTGCAATATAGAAAGACTCTAATTTTAAGAAATTCTGTCAGTATCTAAATGTATTAGTCTGCAGGAATCTAATTTCTGACTATAATTAATGTACAGACTTTCACAGAAGAAATAGTTCAAAAAAGTCACATGGTTAATCTGTTAGCAAGACAAAATTCAGTTACAAATGTTAAACCTATCCTAGGGTGGACTGCAAGGGCCTTAAATGTTGTGTGCAGCAGCCAAGGTGCTACCTGCTGTATCTCCAGCTCATAGAGACTTCCATTATGGGAGCAACTTCATGTTGTGTGGCTAATACTGTCTGCATGGAGGAGGCTTTTCTTAGGAACAACATACTCTCTGAAAGCACTGGTCCCTTCTGGGTGCTGACCTCAATATCTATTGCTTTCTGGTCTGCATATGTGCAGTCCTGGGGAATCTCCAGATTCTTCTTCAGCCTCTTCAGGAGGTAATCATGTTCAGTTTCATACATGATGCTTTGATCCAATCTTCTGCAGGATATCTGGCTTTTTTCATCTCTTTATAAGAATAAAATTTTAAGAAATCAGTATTTCTATCCAATCACTAGAGGAAGCCCAGAGTGTCTTAAGTCATATTATCAACCAGAAACAGTACCTCTAGCATTTATAATATCACGATTCAATCCCCTTCCCCTGATGTACCGGATCATCAGTCCTAGAACCTATGTTCCCTTCAGATAAAGCCATTCTAAATGGGACATTTTTCTGTAGTGTTCTTCACCGTTTCCCATTGCCCAGATGACTTTGCTTCATCTTGTTACTATGATGCTCATTTTCTCTCCTTAAGGCTTTCTCACACTCAGGTTAGGAATATGTGTTCTTTTCTCTCTGCTTTGCCAATTCAGGATTTTCTCCTTCCCCTTTGCCATGGACACTGCAAGCAGAAGCCAAGTCCAGGCTATCTTCTAGTAGAAACCACTTCTTCTTAATTATTTTTTCTCTTCTTCTTTATGATTTCCTTATGTACCCACCCCTTCACTAAGGCATGCACACACATCCCTCCTCAGCATGCGCTACATATACCTAGCGGAGACTCTTAGGTAATATTCTGAATTCTCTAGAACCCTGAAAGTATCAGGCTTTTATAATCACTAGGGTCATATACACTTTCTTCATTATTTTTTTCTCTTAATTATCCAAATAAGACATTTGTGAACATAGAGAGATGAGATCACTTGCATGTCATGGTATACATCACACATCCAGAATACATCATCTCCAAGTGGCATTAACCTTAATGAGGATGGAAACGTCATGATTACACGCACCCTTATGTTTCAAAACATGTGCTAAGGCACTTACAGAGGAATACAGATAACTATGTAACTCAGTTTTTTAAGCTTTTAAATAAAATAGCTAATAAATAAAAATCACTAAAGCAAATAGACAAAATGTCCTTCTAGCTCAACAGTCATAGCCCTGCAAGAGTGAGTTTTTGGTGTGCATGTTTCTTTAAGGGTTCCTGCATTATAGAAAGGGATGCAAATAGAGAAGCATCAGAGTTTTGCTCTTCACTGTATAGGACATAAATCAGGGTACCCACGCTTCCTAAACAATGAAAGTGCTGAAGATATTAAACAGCTTTCATTTTGACAACTCAAGTTTCTAGTCACTAGCCCACCTTGACTATATATAGCTTCCTGAAACCCTGAAGTGGAAGTTTCTAAGGAGGATCATTTACCAAGAACTCTTACACTTCCTCCCCATGTTCCCCACTGGAATTCACTGCCATTATACAATATGCTGATCAGGAAACAGCAAAACATGCAGAGGCATTTGTAGCAGTTTCTAAGAGGCCCTGAAATCAGCCCAGCCTCCATCAGTACAAACTGATAATAACTAGTGTCTTAAAACCTGTGCTCTTAAGCACTTCCTCATAAGCCAACCTGGGGTCTGCTTGGGGCCTTGAAGACTCCAGATACAACATTCCTAGACCAGGGTGAGACCACTGCCTGAAGCTGCAGATACCAGCAAACCAAAGCCCTTTCCCTTACCTGGGGAGAAGATCTGGGGAAAAAAGTATTTAAGGTCTTCCCCTTCATAATAAAATTGAATTTGCTTCCTTCAACTTGATCCTGGAGGCTGAGTCATTGCTTCCCAGCCATCTTAGCCTCCTCCCCCAAGAAGAAAAGCAGGACCCTGAGCATAGAGGCAACTCCAACTCCTGACTCCAAGCCAAGTGCCCCCCAACAGACATTATACATGAAAGAATCCAGAGCAAACTCTAGCTTGCTCTAGAATTTGGAATATTTGAATCAGAGGTGCTCTAAAAGTTTGTTACACCTCCCAAGTGAGTCCTAGGTCTTCATTTAGAAGTGTCTTGCAAGACCTCCCTAAGAACTAGCTTCCATAGTGCCTGAATGTACAACACAAGCTGCCAAAGGAATAGAACAGTGAAAAGTCTGACGCAGCTGTAAAGCCTACAGACTGCAAGACTGCAACAGCACCCTGGTGATATATCCTCAATGGTGCAATAATGGCACTTACATCTCAGGGGGTAACTACCAACAACTAATTGGACTCAAGGCCTCGCTCAATATGGGATATTCATGCCTGGTACTATAAAGCTAACCAACTATATGTCACTGGTGAAATAATAAACCATAGAGTGGAACTTACTGCTACCACATCCCTAAACCAGTATAACCATCAACAGCATTTGAAACAGATAACAAAGATAAGTGTAGTTCTCAACCTCATCAAAGAAGCTTCTGTTTGCAGTAGACAGTACTCATCACAGAAATTATCAGCTGGTCAAACTGCAGAGAACAGCTCATCATGGGATACCTATCCCAACTTGATACATCTACAACACAACTCCTACCTCTAAGACTCAGGAACAATGAGGAAATGGGGCATAAACGCTGTAAGCACCAGAGGTTCAAGACATCTGCTACCAGGTAACGCTTTCTATATACTACAGAGAAGCTACATCCACAAAATCTTAACTATGTAGTCAGCCAAACAAGACCTGAACAATGACGATATCACTTAATAACAAACATGGATGTGGGAGATCTCATAAGAACCTATCCTTAGATGAAGAGATATAGGCAATTAATTGGCTGTTAAATGAGCGAGATTCAGTCTTCTCCCATTACTAACCTCATGATAGTTTATCCGGTCCTCATATGAAATACACATTCATATGAGCACACTAAATGGAATCAGTAAGATACGTGTGTGTGTGTGTGTGTGTGTGTGTGTGTGTGTGTGTGTGTGTGTACAGAAGAGGAGCTGATGGGGTGATGGGGGACGAGTGTAAGGAACAATGATTCAAATACAATACTTGTGCATAAAATTTTCAATAATAATAATATAATTTTTAGTATCTTCCAGGCTATAGAGATGCAAAGAGAAAAACGTGTGACCCCCACTGTAAAGAAGCTTAGAATTTTAGAAAAGTAATATTTAGCGTCCCTTATACAAAGAGCTAGGAAAATGAATTTTAGTTTTTGGATTTGGGAATATTGGCCAATAAATAACACCATATCTTAATATGTCATCCAAGTCTAAACAAGAAATTCTGTATCTTATATATATTACCTCCAATATCTAGTCTGGAAGCAATTTTCTATATATTTTAAATAAACTCATACATAAAACAAAATTTTATTATGTAAAAATTCCCATAAAGTGTTACCTGAGCACCCAGAGTTTCAGATTTTGAAGGATTTGGGATTTTATATTTTTCAGAAAAGAGATGGTCAGTCTGTATATTTTAAAAAATACAGAGTAATTTATCTTCAAAATATACAAAATAAAACATACAAAAAAGTTCAAGTCTAAGTTCAGGAATGAGTACAAGATTCAGGGAACAGATAACAAATTGATGAGTAGTCATGATGGGTGCAATAAGTGTGAAGTACTGAAAAGGCAGATATTTGGACCCACGTGAAGAAGAAATAAAGGAACAAATGAGTCAAATAGACCCATAAATATCCTAAAAGAGAGTGGCAGGAAATGCATGGAAAAAAATGAAAACAAAAGCCCAAATTGTTGGACGATCAACAGTAGATGTTAGACTCCCGTCAGCTGAGCAACAAGAAAATGAAAAACCAAACATGAGGTAGTTTAAGCAATTTCCAAGTTTATAAGCTCAGGTTCTTTATGTTGGGGAGGAGGAAACCTGGAGAAATTGAAGTCCATAAAGTCTTTTGCAATCATAAGGAGAAAATATGAAGAGTTTCCAACCCACATAGTCACTGAAGGTGAAGAGGGCCATAGGAATGAAGGACACATTTTAGGTATCTATTGGGAGCAATGGTCTTCCAAGTTTAAAATTGGCATTGTAATCCAGTCCAAAACTCGCTCTATGGTTCAGACTGTGGTAATGTGTCACGACTCAAGACAGTCACATGGACAATGTGGAGTGGTCATGTCAAATTCTGTAATGTGCTACAGGCTACAGGATCTACAGTGAGAAATTCAGCTCTCACAAAAGTGTAAACTCCCCAAAGCTCTGATGGAGTTAATCCAAGGAGTGTGAGACACCTTGGTGTTACTGCCTTTTGGATGATTTGGCTTGTTCCTTCAGTAGATCTCTTTTGTGAGGCCATAAGCTTTCTCCCATCTCAATTATAGTTTGGAGATCTGCTCCCCTGATATAGCAATGCTTTGGGTACAATTTCTCCCATGTGTTAGAGAACTTCCATATCCACTCCGTGAGATAGTCACACAGTCAATAACCTTAGTTCCCACAACTAAATCTCCACTCTGTTCCCAGTCTTGGTTCCTACAGCCTAATCATCACTCTGTTCTCTGATACAAACAATAGATACTAGATAGCTCTCTGCGATTATCTCCCATTCGGCAGAACACATAGGAAAAGAGTCTTTGAAATAGTCACATTTTGGACGTTTAGAAATAAAGGAACATCCAAGTTCTGTAAAGTTGGGATTTCCAGAGAATTTGCTTTTGTTCTGTGTATGTATATAAAATGAGAAACCTTGAAGCATAAGAAAAGAAGGAAGAAGAGAAGGAGGGGAAGAATAAAGAGATATAGACAGAGAAATCATGGTGTGAGCAGATTCATTCTGATCCCCTCAGATAGACAGATTCTTCTCCTGGCTGTAGACTCTTTCTTGGACCCTAGGAGAACGTTCTTAGGGCCGGACCCCAAAAACTTTCATTAGTAATACACATAGACTAACAGAATCTGATCTATGCAAGCAAGGAATAGATGATGCTGGTCACCTGTCTTAACCCAAATCTCCCTCTGAAATTTAAAAACATAAAACAACAGGAGCAATAATTAGAACTTCATTATAGAGCATTTTCAATGTATATTTCTTAACAGAACACGGGTTCTACAAACTCTTCTGTGGCCAATTTTCTTAGTGGAATACTTACAGTATCTTTTGTTGTTTCTCCAACGATTTTCTAACTTTTCCTAATTTGTTAATCATGACAAAAGCTTCTTTATCAGCACTTGGTGGCCTTTTCTGCTCCTGTTTGTTCTCCAGAAATTTCCTAGTATTCTCAGCACATCCTTCTACACACTCTAAACTAAATCTGGAAGCAAATAAATGTGTATTAAAATATCGTAATATCATAAAATTCACTCTCCATCTTCTCTGGTTATGTGTTACACTTCGCACGGATATAAATAGATGTTTGGCAAGAAGCAATTACAGGAGGCTTTAAACTAGTTTACAGTATGAAAGTTCACAGCTATTTATACTGGGATAAGGGGCAAGCATAGCAATGAAATGGGGCTATTCACATTGTGTCTACAGTCAGGAAGCAGAGCACAAACAGAAAGTGGAGCTGACTGTAAGACTTTAAGGCTTGATCCACTGGCCCAGTATAGTAGTTAACTGAAATAGGCACCCATGGGCTCATGTATTTCAAGTTTGTGAAACTATATGGGAAGGATTAGGAGAAGTAGTCTTGTTGTAAGAGGTATATAAATGGGATCAGACTTTGAGGTATCAAAAGCCCATGCCACTCATAAAAAGCACTCATGCTCTCTCCCTCCCTCTCTCCTTCCCCTCTCTCTGAACTTTATTTCCTGATAATGATATACTCTCTCAGCTACTGCTCCAACACCATGTCTACCTATCTGTTGTCACATGCACCTACCATAATTGTCATGGATTCTGTCCTTTACAAGTTGTCTTGGCCATGGTGTGACAGCAATAGAGAAGCAATTAAGGTACCCGGGAAGGCTTACAGACATGCACAAATATAATCTGCAGTTTGTTGTTTGATTTGTAGCTCACACCTGAGAAGTATAATGATGACATCCCAGACCAGGTACATGGGTAAGGTCACATCTCAGAGCTACCACTAAACCTTCCAACAAAGCACCACCAGCTAGGACAACCTTCCAAACATACACTGATGGAAAGTACTTCACATGCAAACCAGGAAAAGGACATATACCTGCTAGGATTTTTTTAGCCCACCTTTATAAATTTTATTCTGAATTCTGGGTCCTTTGAGTCATTAACCTCCTAATTAGAAACCATAAAGCCAAACTTAAGTTTCCCCAAAACTGTATTCTTGTGACATTACAGTGTGAGCTCAGGGAAACTCTCCAAAGGACAGACATGCCCAGGCAGGAGGGAAGTAATGATTTGTAAACATAGACAAGAGAAAATCACCCCATCTTCTACACACCCTTCAGAAGGATGAGAAAGATTTTTAGTCAATTAAAAAAATTGCTCTTTTGGAAAAGTAGAAAAAGGCATAATTTCTCACTGTTATCTGATTACTTCTTTCTAGAAAGTAGAAAGCCCTGGAAGTCATAGCTTTTACAATCCAGAAGGTCTCTTAGACATGGCCACATCAATGACCTTTACATCTTTAAAAAATGCAAATATCTAGGACTACAATAGTGCAGACTTCTTGGTACCCAGTGACTCACCCTGTAGACCTAGTCTGGTTCTTAACCATTTAGACTTCTCAGATCTGAGCTACAAATAGTGTTGGTTGAACTCTCTCTCCAGAAACAGTAAACGCAAACACATCTTTCACAATCTTTGGAATGTAGAGTTTCTGATGACAAGCAGGCTAGGGCAAATCATTTCATTTCAGCACTATAGCTAGGAGCCAAATGTCCTGCCTGAAGTAGCCACTGGGCGACATTGCTATACTGTATCAGCAAATAACAAGGTGGAACGTTTTTAAGTTTAAGCTTAAAGTGTGAGACAAAAGATTCTCTTTTAAAAAAGTAAAACTTTACAAGTGCAGTATTTTAAACATTGTGAAACTGTTCCTGTTGCCACAGGTCTGTCTACAATCCCAGATAATAGGAATGCTAAGGCAGGAGGATCACAAGGTGACAGTTAGCCTAATGTACAGAATGGGTTCAACATCAGCCTGGGTAACCTGGTGAGATCTGATCAGAAAATAAAAAGGAAAAAGTGGCAGAATGATTTTCTAGTGTGTGAAGAGTCCTGGAATCTATTCCCAGTCAGTGTCACAAAATAAATTAGAAAAAAATACACAGAATACTGCAGGGAGCTACCTTGGTGACTTAGGAACTAAGAAGTGAGAGGCAAATCTCATGGTCACATCAAGTAACAAAGTAATAATAATAAGAACCATATTATAGCTACTGTTGTCAGGTGCATTTCTAACTGGCTTGAATGTAATAACTCATTTGATACAACAACCAAATTGAATCAAATTATATGCCAACTCTATCATTCCCTGCTACAGATGAGAAAATTGAAATATAAATAAATCAAGGGGCCTACCCATGAGTATACACAGCAAGTATGTAACAGAGTATGTTTACTAATCCATGTTTCTGACTGTATAGTTGTATTATCATTTTCATGTCATAAAAGTTCCAGTAATTTCCATCATAGGGTATCTCTTTTCAAAGATCTACAACCCTTGAAAATAACTGTGCCTCCTAAGTTCTCTGATACAGAATTACATACAACAAAAGTGACCTAGCAATTACACATAAGTTATTAATATTTTGTAGCACTGGATTACACATTCATGACTTTTTATTTTAGTATCACCAAAATTCTCTGTGTGATCACAGTCAATGAATGACACCACTAAAGGAGAGAAAAGTGGGCTATATGCTAATCCCTGGCCTTAAAAAAAATGCATGTCCTTAAGCTCATATCAACATTGCCAACTTCTAAACACATTCCACACACTTCTCTCCAGATGTCAGATCAGGGTTCAGACTGTTGGGCTGTCACTATGAGATAAGCTACTAAAGACTAACACTTACCCAGTGTATAAGAAAGGATTTTCAGTTTGTCTTATATATAACCATTATTCCTTTAAAAAGTACCAAGGTAGAATTCCACACATAGAATTTTACTTATGATATTTTGTTCATCTTACCCTTTTCCTATACCTCATGAATGCATAATTCAGAATATGCCACCCTTATGCCAGAAGGAGAGTGTCCTCCCTTTATTAAGGATAAGAAGTTTAGGACAAGAGACCTACTTACAAACTTTTTCCTCCAGGGCATTTCCACACTCCATTAGCTACACTGGCACATGCCTATCTACTGCATCACACTTCTATAACCTGCTGCATTGTTCAGTTCAAGGTGAAGTGTCCATTTGTAATGACTTTGGGTCATGATTCCCTTATAAAGCTCCCATGCCACATACTATTTATTTATTCTAAATCAGTGTGTATACCTTCACCTGTTGACCAATTTAATTCTTTCAACAGGATAGGGGGAAAATTGGTGCAGCTAAGTTTGCAGACCTGTCTCAGACCAGAGAGTGACTCTTGCTTCTAATATCCCTGGCTGCACTTGAAAATTAAGCAGATAAATTGTATGAATTATTCATGACACAGGGGAGAGTTTTTCTCTTTTCCTACATAAAGACAAAAGGAACAATTTTATTGCAATGTCAAAAAATAATCAAATAGGACCCTGAATCACTTACAACCATTGTTTAGAATTTCTAACACCAATTATGATTCATTGGTATATGTTTCTGTGCATGTGCATACGTACTGAACTTTATAATACAGTGGTTTTATTTATTTGATGATCCTGTTGCTTGAGAATAATTTGAAATTGTCTATAGTAAGTAAAATATTCATTTTCTTCCTGTCACATAGCTAACAAGGTTTTATCAGAACTGTATCCATTAACCAGTACATTCGATTTGAAGATATTACATCCTATAACATGAAATTTGGCAAGATGTTGCTGGCTCTGGGTCATATGTCTCATTACAGTTAGTTTCAAGTACCAAAATATTCTACCCATATATATTGTGGCATATTATAAAAACTCATTTTGTTGTGGGATCGCAACATTGATAGCTGTGTTCAATGGATTTTGTGAAGGAAGAGCCAAGATCTGTACTGAAAATTATTAGTAAGACCTGAAACAAAAAAACAAATAAATAATAGTTTAGAGTAAAAGAAGAAGTGAAGTATAAAAATTAATGAAAAAATTAATAGAACACTAAAAATATTTTTAAAAATTTAGCAAAAACTATACAAATGGGTGCATACAGGACTATAATCCCAGCAGCGGGGAGGCTGAGGCAAGAGCGCCAGCCTGGGTACATATCAAGTTCGTGTCTCAAACAAACAAACAGAAGCAGAATAACAAAAGTACAACTAGACAATCTTGTAACTTTAAATAAGTCATATTTTGACAAATGACCAAACAACCAAAGTAATAATAAATACTAGACCCCAGTGGTAACGTGTATATAAGTTCCTGTACCTTAAACGAAGGAACCTAACAGAAATTATGTTGCCCTGTTAAATAACTTACATAAAGAACAGTGCAGGCAACTTGTCCATTTCCCTGAGCTTCTCAACAAGCTTTGGAAAGAAGTTCAGCATCTGCCCTGAGTGGTCATGGAAATCGGGACTCAGTTTCTGCAGCACCATCCTGGCCTGTGACAGTGAATGGGAAAAGTGTTTGCATTCAGATGTGCATAGCAAAGAAAGAAACGGCCACTCCGGTGAAACCTTTTTCATAGTTGTTTAATCTTTCCTTCTGTTTTTCTTCCAAACAACCTATCAGACTGCCGCAGGGCTGTGGTAAGCTACAGCAAGGACACATGTAAAGCACAGGCTTAGCATCAATGTTCTGGTGTTTGAGACAACACAACTCAGCAAGAGGAAAGGGACTGTTCAGCAAGGGTGCTGCTTCCACTGTAGCTGGACTCCTCTCCACAGTGCACAGGAGAGACACCCAAACCTGACCAAGAGGTTCTGAATGCCAAGATAACCAAAGGAAAATGCCATTTATGTTTCCAAATGAAAGAAAAAACAAATCAGGGTATGGGGGTAAAGAGAAGATAACATGGATATATATGTATATGTGTGTGTATATATATATATATATATATATATATATATATATATACTTTTCCAAAATAATCAGAAATCTCAATTTTTGATGATAAAGTAAGATTATAGGCTTAAACAAAATAAATTGTAAGCATATAGTTCCAAGGTAAGACATTAGTAAGTACTAAGTAGTTCTTAAAATTAAAATAAAAATAATGAAGAATAAAACCCTATGGACAGCTGCAAACCAGTGTCTCTGGACATTACAGGTACACTGAACATATGAGCTCTCAGCAGCTCTGATTACCTACAAAAACCTCATAAAATGAAGCCTGAAATACCTTCCGTATGAGTGAGGAAGGGCTCACATGTCTCACCCCAGTTGAGGAGCTATTGGCAAATGATGGCTGTTGTGGAAGGGAAATAGTGTTATTCATGGATGTGGACAGGCTGCCCGTGTTCCGGTCGGTGGTCCTGCACTTAGGTATGCACTGGCAGCACTGAATGGAGTCTGTGAGTTTTAAAAATGAAATTAGAAAAGGAGGTGGTAGGAAGAATATGGGACAGAAATAAGGGGGGCTGCAGAATGGATTTGAACACATGTACATGAAATTCTCCAACAACAATTTGTAAAGAGAATAAAACTCCAAAACTAAGAAAGAGAAGTAAAAGTGTGTTTCTGCTCCCTGAGTCCCATCTCTTTGCTGCCCAAAACATCAATAGTCCCAAGCATGAGACTTGTATTCTTTTTGGTTCTCCATCAAATGCATGAGGAACTCCTAGCCTGTCACCAAGTGTCGGGGGACACTGAAGAAGAGATAAAAAAGCAATATTCTCTCTCTCTCTCTCTCTCTCTCTCTCTCTCTCTCTCTCTCTCTCTCTCTCTCTCTCTCTCTCTTCTCTCTCTCTCTCTCTCTTTCTCGTATAGTTCAGAATCATTACACATGGAGTCAAACTTAAAAATCTAATATGAATATTGATAGCTACAAAGGGGAGAAGTGGTGTTATTGATTGAATGGTACAACTCAGAAAACACAAGAGTGCTTTGCCCAAAGTGTACGCAATTACCTGTTCCTCGTTCCCATTTTTAATCCAATTCGTGAATTCTTCCTTTAAGCTCTTCTCATATTCTCTAGCATCCGACTTTTTAATGACTATTTTGTTCTTAAAGTGAGTGAAGTTCTCTGGCCATAGGTTCTGGGAAAGGAAGACCATAAAATTTCATAAAAATAATGCCAGGAAAACCTAAAGATATGTCTCAATTATACTTTTTATTGTAATTTTGAGTCTCTTAGGTTAGAGGCAGTTGAAATTCTTTTTCCTCCCTACCTTCTGGTATATAGAACTACATACGAACTCTTCAGAGTCAAGAAGACAGAGCAAACAGGTGAGAAATAGACACGGAGACACAGAAAGCAACGTGAGGGGAAAGCAAGCTGAAGACTAGAAACCCGCCTGAGAGGGAAGGGAGACTGAGATATCAGTGTCTAGGAGGGGGAAAGAATGGACATTTTTAGGAATTAGCATAAAACACCATTTCTAGCCCATTTAACTGAGAAGATATAAGGAGACCATTTCCTCTGGGAAAAATTCTGTTTGTCATTTTAAATCACCAGCCACATGTGGTAGATAAGGTGACCGTGTGTTTCTGAACAGCCATGGTGTAGTCGGCCATAACAGCATGGGTTCCAGGAAGATTCTTTACCTGGGCCTGGGGCCAGCTCTTCCAGACCTCAAGCATAGTATCATATAGCTGGATGCTTTCTTTAGGTGAAAAGGCAAGGTCAGAAGGGAATCCATACTTCTCAATCTATGAATAAAATTAAATCAATCTTATTAGTGTTTTATTTTACCTACAAGGTACAAGCAAATGCTTACCTTAAGCATTCAAAGATGGAAAAAATAGTTGCATTGTGCATATTGCCTTTAAAAAGGAATTTTTCAAAAGTATGTGTATGTGGGGGAGGTTCTGTCCTCTCCCCCAGGCCGAAAGAGGGCAGCAGATCCCCTGGAGCTAGAGTTATAGGCTGTTGTGAATCACTCAGTTTGGTTGCTGTGATTCGAACTCAGAACTTCTTCAGGATCCTTTTAACTGCAGAGACATCTGTCCGTCCCCACCTCCCATGTTAGCCTTGTATTCTCTTTTTATTATGCTTGAGACTGGTGACTTTTTCAGCCAAACCGAAGTGAAACAAAATTTAATCCAAGAATTCTTATAAGTTTTAAAATACAAATCTTCTGTTGGGTCCCGGGCTTTGGATTTCATAAGTCTTTATCCTTTTACACAGGCTTCAGGTTCCTCGTTTCTTTGTTTTGTTTTGTTTTGTTTGGGGGGTTGCTTCTTTGTTTGCTTTTCTTTTTTAGCTTTTTCTGACTTATTAAGAAAGTCTCTTTGTCCACGTGTCCCCCTGCTCTCCCTTCCCTCCTCTCCTCTCAATCCCTCCTAGTCAGCCTTCAGATTCCCCTGTCCCCATCCCCTCACCCAAAAGGGCAAAAAGTCCTGGTAGGTCAGCTCAGCCTGGAGCATCCACCCCACACAAGTCCGATCCACTCATCCCAAAGTCAAGACTGGGTTAGGTGTTCCTCTGCAGGGAATGGGCTCCAAGGTGGCAGTCCACACACAGGAACACAGTCTGATCCCACCCCTCGAGGCTCCACATGCTGCCCATGCCAATCGACAGTTGCCTACCCTTGGAGGGAAAATTTAGTTCTGTCTGTGTCGCTGATTTGTGTGAGATATGAGAAATAAACTAGGTAATAAATAATAGCGTCTTAGCCATATGTCTGGAACACAATTGGTGCATTGTCCTTAGACATGGTATGTCAATTAATAAGTTTATACTTCATAATTTTTAAGGAATTTAACAGTTTTATGATCCAAGCTGGGATTCAGTCTCATTGTTTCCCACTACAAACTGGCACAACCTGAACCAATCTAGGCAGAAAACAAAGGGAGGTAACAGGAAATCACCACACAGTGAGTGCTTTTCTGTCCTTCCCTTATTGTGTAAAGGCAAGTGTCCCCAGTACCACGGGTGATCTGGACAATCAATCCACATTGAGCAAGAGATGGCAGCACTTCCAAGTGTTTCCCAGGGCTGACAGCAGCAGCTGGGCCTAGATGGCATGAAAATTGATGGCAAAGGTCAAACAAGGCTGCAGTTTGCCAGAAACAAGACATACATGGCTGAGGGCAATCCCTCACTGCTGATCCCTTGCTTCTGTTGGTTTGAGGCCAGGTCACTTGTACTCACATATCTAGCTCTTGCTTTTGGAAATCCTGTTTCTGACATAGCCAAAAAGGGAATTGGCAGGTAGAGTATTTTTTCATTTTATGTTGCTAAAATTGTGGTTCTTTCATTTAAGTATAATGAAAAATGTTCAGAATTATGTACACATTTGGAATTTACACTCATTTCTATTTTCCTGGTATAGCAAATGGCATATATAAGTACATGTTCTGCAAGCAGTTGCAAAAATTCTTTTGACAATACCTAAGCCTAGCATACTATCATGTTCTAAAAGGCTTAAGGCTCATACAACGGCATGACCTTTGCTGAAGCCATGTAGGGTCAGACCACACGGTAGCTACTCTATTGCTTTCCAGCTATTCCATTAATAGCCACCAAGCAGAGGGGGAAGGCACTTAAAGCGCTGAACTGATATACTTGAAGCTATACAAAGATAACACGTCTTAGTCACTTCCACAAAACAAGTAATTTTTAAAGTACTGTGCTATTTTTAAAGATACTGGATAATGTTGAGAATGTCTCAAAATCCTTAGATATCAGAAAAGGAGTTAGGAAACAGAAAGGAAAGAAGGAAAGAAAGAGAGGAAGGGAGCCAAAGAATTTTTTACTCTTGATGGCTGATGTAACATCAATAGTAAAGGATTTCTTCAATATTTCAGTGAATTTGAAGTTTGAATTGGGCCATTATCACTAACAAAATAAAAGCTTTCTTCACAGTTTACTAGAAAATCTCCATATGTAGATTCGCTTCACTGCCTTTAGAAGCCATTGCAATACACAGCCAACTACTATCCTGTGGTGCTCACTCATCAGTATGCAGGATAGACAAACCTTTCCTATCAACATCAAATCAACCTAAGATTATGGTTGGGCTGCACCATTTATTCAGTGATGTAGTTGTGACATCATTGTCTATGTCTGATTTCCATTATTTGTAAAATAAAGATTGTAGTAGGATCGCCATCAAACAGTTGTTGCAAAGGGTAAAGGAGGTGAAATGTGTGAGTATCGTAAAAGTATAATTCCAATCAGCTATCCTTTAAAAAAAAAAAAAAACCCAGTATTCAGACAGCAATGTGTTAATAACTGGAGGCACATGAAGTTCACCCTACAGCAGTTATTTCAGAACACTAAGAGACAAGCACTGAAGGATCAGGTGTAATCTGACTTGCTGGCACATAAACACAAAGGGCTATGGAGAAGCTTTCCTACCAGTTGAGGAAGCCAGAGCAAGATTCTAAAAAATATTTCACTATAAAAGCAACCAAAGAAAAATCAAGACCTAGTTACCAGCATGTGGCATTTGGGACAAACAGGGTATAGCATAAAGCCTCCAAGCAAAATACTTTCAGTAAATGCAATGTAGGAAAAGCCCCTACTTTATAATTACATAATTATAGTTAAGGAACCATAATATAGTATCAGAATGTGGAATATATTCCATTTTTCAGGTCCGGGAGGGAATAGAAAGAAATGGCTACTATGTTAAGGGTCAATTTTAAATGAACCTTACAAGAGAGTGAAAGGAGAAAGGAAGACAGGTCCATGTAGGAAATTATCCCTACTAATCAATCAATAGCTTTTTTCACAATGTTCCAAGGTCCCTGCTTTGCTGAGTGACCAAAGAGTCATAACTTGATTGCTATGTCAATGGAAACATGGATTTCTGAATTAAGATCATGCACATTAGACATCTTATCATGCATAAGGTTTATCTACACAAGGCTAGACTGAGAGAAGAAGCTAAATACTATGAACACTTCATTGGTGGTGCAGCAGTAGGCCAGGTAAGAGAGACATGCTTAACAAAGGGGGGAGGAGGATGAGCAGAAATAACATCTCCCCCAAAATCATCAAGTTAAAAGATTTAGTAGTCTTTGAACCTCAAGGGTTCTGATAGCATCATAACATTTAGAAACTAAGGAAACTAGAACATTGTTCTAGTTTTAAAATCAAAGTCTTAATGTTTTCTTGCATTCTAGCATCAGGCTGCACTTCAGTTACATTCTGCATAGTATTATATTTTCAGTTATAAACCCAGACAGTGCTGTTATGTGGAACACCTGTGGCAAAGGCTGTTACTTACATGATCTGTAGTTAATGCAGCACATGGATGAAAATGATCAAAGCAAACATCATCCTCTCTTACAGAGCATAAATACTTCTCTAGATCATTGTATCTTTCTTCATAAAGCACTGAAAGATAAAGAGTGAGATTTTCCAAATTATCAGAAAGGTGGTGAGTGCAATAATTTTAAAGCAAATAGACGAACCAAAGAAAAACAAGATTATATGAACACACAGGGCATACATACCAAGTCTAACTTTGTATGACTGTCTGGCTTGTACTTGGTCTTTGTGATGACTACCATGGGAGCCAGCATGTTTTCTGGAAAAAGTTCTTTTTCCAGTAGTACTGTCTACGCCTTCCCAGTACCTCTTTACTGACTGGAGCCACCTTTTAAAAATAGATATATTACTTAAGATTACAATCAATAATGTGCCCAATGGTTCATGATTCATGTGTTTGGGTCCCAGTCGTTGGTATGATTTTGAAAGCTATGGAGTCTATAGAAGGTGGGAACTGTGTAACAGAACCCAGTCCCTAGCAGTGAGACTTCAAAGAGTATTGGCAATAAGTATTAGCCATTACAAAGGTTATACTATTTACTGATTCTTATGTAGCTCCCTCCATCTCCTATCTGTTGCCATGTGAACACGCTGCCACCTCAGGCTTCCACTTCCATGGATGAAACCACCTCATTTTGCCTTTGCCACCGTGATGGCCTGAAATCTTTCTAAAACCATGAATCTGAATAAAGGTATGTATACCACTCTAAACATATTTTTGTTCACATCAATACAAAAGTAACTCATACATTATCTAAGCAGAAAATAGAAACATTCTACACTAAATTAAATAATTAAATACAAAAAAAACCTCATATGCCTTAAAATTTTCATGTGAGGGAATTTGTTCTAAGCCACATAATTAGAAATAAACTTCTACCTTTCTTACTATTAATTCTGAATCCTGCATGAATCATTTAATATTTCTGTGTCTGTCTTTAATGTTTAAAAATCAATGGAATAATATAAGTACTACTACCTAATAACAGTAGTGGAAATAGTAGCATATCAAATATTGATGATATTTAAGATAAATTACTATATGCAAAGTACTTGGGAAAGGATGTGACACATGGGAGATGCTACAGGATGTTTTGTTATCATTGTCAATAGTCCCAATTCAAGCCCAATGACAAGATGTGTGCCTTTCAACTAACAAAGCTTTGCCCCTCTTCTAAACAGATATGTCTTTGTGATGGAATAATTTTGAAATTTAGGGTTGAATGTATCATTCTATCACCTTGATTTTTGTTTTCTGGTAAAGAGGGTAGGGAAAAAGAAAAAAATATGCAGTTGTTTTTTTTTTTTTTTGAGCTATGACATGATACTTCCTACTGAACTGCAGATCTGACCTACGGGGTACTGGGTCTTTCTTTGTGGAAAGTAACCAAGACTTATCAGAAAGAACTAAACAGACAATAGCTTGAAGATTCGGGGAATGCTGAGTTAGCCAGAAATTGAGGTAACTCTAAAGCCCATAAAGGATTATGAATTCCAAACTTTCAAAACAGGTAAATATCCTGTCCAAAAGAGAACCTAGTCCATACTCAGTAAGATGCCGAGGGTTGCTTATGGTAGCTGAAAGGGCCAAGAACGGACATCGGATCATGACAAGGAGATGCTCCCAGATTTCTGCTCCAATTTCTCCACCAAGACAATGTACCTATAAAAGAAAAGAATGTTGCCAATTGACAGGTAAGTTTTAAGAATGGCAAATTAAAATAACTTGCAGAACCTTAAATTAGTCATAGGTTTTTCCCATCACCTTTAATAGACCCTGCCACGTTTAAGGGAGTATTAGAAAGATCCAGATGGAGTTACATCTTGGTGCTTGAATTTTCCTTAATATTATTAACCACTACATCTATGATTCCTTTTTATTATGTCTTGCTATGTCTATTGACAATCAAAACACAACCACATCTCAGTCTCAAACAGTACCATTGTGACTATTGCACTAGTTGGAAAGCTCCATTCTTGACATCACAGACAAAATTATATGCTTCAAAGATAAGCTGTGTATAGCCATGTCACTAGTTAATGTTTTTCCATTCTTTATGGAACACATTTAAGCATTTAATTGGACACATAATGATTGGCACATTTTGTCCACTGCTGCTATTCCTGCATCATCTGATGCCTCTCATCCCCAGTCTTACTACGGCACATATACATCAACCATTTCTTTGTTCCCCAGCACACATTTCCCATGCCAGAGCTTTCACATGGCTATCTCCATGTATAAAATTTTCTTAGCTCTCTTAATCTGTGAAGTTCATCTTGGTGTGCTAATTTATAAAGATTTGGTTGACTATCCATTCATTCCAGAGTGCTCTTCCAGCCTGCCTTCTGCCATTGTTGCAATTGTGCCTGACACTCCTGATCTTCACAGGAAACACTACTGTTTGTGTTCTCTGGTTTAACTTATCTTTCTCACCTAACATGTATCTCCAAATCTCAATATTCTAGCATTGAAACAACGCCCCACCTCTAGGGAGGCATTTCTCAAATGAGATTAAGTAGATAAATGCATGAACACATTCAATTAGATGGACAAAAGATTCTTGAACTTGGTCTTAAATAAATAAGTTAGATTTGACCTTTGTAAACAAACTTTAAAAGACTTACTATCACTTAGTTTTACACATATGTATAGAGGTGCATATATACTTATTTTCTATCACCTGTTTTACTTCGTCTTGGTCAGATGACATACAATTCTGTTAAATATTAACTTTAAGCTTTGCAATGCTTATCGATTTTCCCTGTCTCTGGCAGAAGAGACATTAGCCTTCAAAGCATGTACTAGTTGCCCTCATATCAAATTGAAAGAACTGAGCTGTCCAACATTATATCATTTAAGAGTTTGGAATTCAAGCTGCAACTAGGTATCATAAATTGTCTATTAATTTTAATATTTTAAAATTAAATACATATGAGTATTTGCCTTGTGTTGTAGCCTTGTATTATTTAAATAAAACTATCCAAAGACACCAGGATATAAAACCTATAGGTTAACTACAAATAAGCATAGTAAGTCAGTATCAAATGAATAAAACCATGGCTTATTTGGTAATTTCAAGTTTATAACACAAAGGAAAGAGCTGGGGCTTTGAGTCAGTGGTGAACTGCTTCAACGACCTGAGTTTAATCTCTAGGACTACAAATCATCTATCATCATCATCACTGAAACAAAGTAAAGATGAGCTAAATATAGACTTCTTCTTTTCAAATTAAAATTCAGGAATAAAAGAATGTATTTTCCTATGATGGTCTAAGTCTCTGTGAATAAGTATACTGAACAATGCTGCCCTGTAACTTCTCTAAGAAGCATCCATTAGAGCGTCTATATCTGTATTGGTTTTTTACCACACTCTCTCTGCCCAGGGAAACTGTTCCATATACTACTTGAGTGGGACTCTGGTGTTTTCTGGATCTCTAGCTTTGACCAACTTCTGAGCTGCATATAGTTCAGAAGATGAGAGACAAGGTTGAGAAGGGCTTTTCATTGGCCCACTCCTAGATTGTCTGAGCCAGCTGTGCACCTCAGCTAAGGGGCATTCCCTGAAATGTAGCCTATTGATCAGAATCTCCTTAGGAACATGAATCAAATGCTTTCTTACCCTGTCCCTTTAGGACTAACAATAATTTCCTCTGGATTTCTTCACAAATGTCTTTTTTTAGAGCATACTTTGAAAACCGTATTTCAAATTGGCCACTTGTCATAATGGACAGAATTATTTGTGTCATGAACATCACTTGCTGGAGCATAAAAACTTTTGCTTTGAAGACCAGACTAGATTTTTAATTTCAAGAGAAATGTGTGTTATGCATTTAATTCTGTTCCCCCTACAACAGCATCTCCAATGTAAACAAGTCCCTCACACAGAACTCTCAACAACATGCACTATTGAGTCACAACAGGAGAAGTGAGTCCAAATAGTAATTCAACTGGGGAAAATCCTCGGAAGAAAATTGTTCCCAAATCTAAGTTCTGTCCAAGGGGCAAATGTCCCAAAGTAGGCAAGACATGCAGTATTTATGAATACTGAGAAGTGATATCAAACCAACCTCATCAAATATAACATATTTGATCCTCTTCACCCAGTTTTGACGATGAGGAGCAAGTAGCAGAATTTCAAAGCAAGCAGGCACAGTAATAAGCACCTAAAAACAACAACAGTATCATGTGAGTTAACACTTAGTACGCACATAGTTATAAAATGACACATGCTTCAGCTTATGAGTCCTGAATGTATCTTCTGATAATTCAGAACTGGTACTACTTCTAAGAATTGGATTCCTTACACTTGTGATGTCTTAATTTGAACCACATGGAACTTCAATTTCATAGTACAAAATTGAAGTATATCAAATTTGAAGTGCATATTCTTGTTTAGGAGCTTTCCAAATGTGTCCAGCCTGACATGGGACACCTGCATTGACCTCTTTCCCAACCCGTCTAGGAAATGATCAGTAAAGAAGGGGAAAAGAACAAGATAGTCAGGAGAAGAAGCTGTTCCACTCATGAACTCACAGTAACTGTGGTTATCTATACAAGACCTGTAGCAAATCAAACTATCAAAATTCCAGTATGAATGAGAAAGCAGCTCACAGGGCCACACCGATTCAGAAGAGTTATTGGCACTTGGGTGGTTTCTGGGAAAGGGACAGAAGACTGTGAGGGCTGTGGGTAAGACAGAGAAAGGGATGCAGAAGAACCTAGGGTGGCTGGGTATAATCGTATACATCCAAACGTGTAAAATTTTCAAAGAATAAATAAAAATGTTTTAATTAAATAAATATTTTTTTAAAAACATATAAGAATCAAAGCCATTAATTTTAACTACTTTGTTTCTTTTAAATCTAACACTAACAAAGAATTTGTGTTGGAAGATGTTTTCTTTGAAAGGCAATCCAGGCAGCACATTGCCAACGCTACAATAAAATTCTCTACGAGCATGTCTTACTTTTCATTTTATTCTAATTACTGATCTGAAAATTCAGTAAGAAAGAACTTTAACCATAACTTCACTAACACTACAACGCATTCACTAACTACAACACAACAAAGTATTTTTAAGTAAAAATAAGTATCTTTAGTAAGGGAGTAGCTTTGATAATATGTTGCTGTCCACCTAGTTTTAGAAGCTTATAAAGATTTTTGGTTCATTTTGAATCCTGTTGTAAAGAAGCATGATGAATGAGCTAAAAACTAAAGGTTTAAATCAAAACAAAACATCTTTAGAGAAAATGAGTTCTATTTTTCACATTTTTTAGAATGTAACAAATCTATATTTTCCCTGAAGCAGTTTTGTTCGTCACAAATTTAAGAAAATTATTTTTACAGGCCTTGTGAAGATGTTAGATTTAAGAAAGATTTGACATTCCTATACAGTTTGATATCAAGTTTAGTAAATGGTATGTCAAACCTGACAGTTCAGTGCATCATGACGATAATCTCTAGTAAAAGTACCACACAGAGCTTCACCAGCTGGCAGAACTTTGCTGTAACGACTTTCAACAGTTGCCGCCACTTGATTAACAAGCGCCTGATTGACAGGAAAACAGATGTATTAGTTACATAATAAAGTATAGATCAGCAAAAATGTAATAGAGTGACTGAGATTCATAAAACTATGTTCTGTTATGAATGCTTAAAACCTAACAAACCTTTTCCTCTACCCACTCTTCACTTAAAAACTCTACTTTTGAGCTATTGGGCTAAAAAATCCAAACTTTTTTTTTTTAACAACAACCTACAGTAAAACAGAAATAGAAATTATTTATCTGAAAGTAAAATGGTAAACATATCCTTTATAGCAGAAAAAATAGCATGCATACCACAACAATTGAATGACTACCACTTATAATCTGAGTTTATCACAGAAAGAAGCTCAAATAGATTTGTATCTCATATGTCAGAACTTCCTCTTCAGAAGTTTGACTACATACATGAATCTGCATAGCCTCACTTGGGATCAAGCAGGTAGCCATGCCAGTAGACTCTATGAACCTTTAAACATCTACTACATGCTTTATAACTCCCAAAGGAACACACCATATAGATGAAAATGTAAAATTTATAATATATCCACAAATATATTTGAAAGTGACATTCCAGTTATTTTAATGTATCTGAACACATAATTCCCTTGTACATTCTAGTTTTATGTTAATTTGACCCAAGCTTGAGTCATTTAGAAATAGGAAAGCTAAGATGCACCCATCGGATTGGCCTGTGGCTAACTTTCTTGATTAATAATTGATGTGAGAGAGCCCAGTTCACTGTGAACAGTGTCAGCCCTGGTGGTTCTGGTTGCTCTAACAAAACAGGATAAACAAGCCATGAGGGAGATAGTCAGCACCCAGCAGTGCTCCATAGCCTCTTCATCAATTCTTGCATCCAGTTCCAATGCAGTTTGAGTTCCTCCCCTGATTCTCTCAGTGATGGACTGTGCTGGGAAAGTGTAAGCTGAAATGAACTCTTTCCTCCCCAAGTTTCTTTTGGGAATAGTATTTTATCAGATCAAAAGGAACACTAATGAAGACAGCCCCCCAAATGAAAATGTGGATAGTTCCAATTATACAAAGATTTTAATATTATCATTGGAATGAATGACCATATAGCATAAGGTAAAAGCTAATCCATGAATATACATTTCATTGTGGTTCAGAAAAAGATGTATTATGCATTACACAAAATCTGATGAATAAGGAAAAAAGGCCAACTCTTCCACTATAGAAAGTAAGCAAAGGATGCCTACCTGCTCTCACCCCTGCCATCAACATCTGAGGCAAATGAGAGATCTTGCCCTGTGGTTATAAGAACAGGAAAGCTGTCTCTGACCCCCACCAGCTAAAACTTGAGAGAAGGCCCTGCACCTTGCTTGAGCAACACAATGGAGCCAACTCTCTTGCCACAGGTGTAGGTGAGTCAACTCTGAAACAGTGAGCAAGAGAGAATTGCTCCTATCACTCATCTGTCATGTGACAGCAAGGGTGGGGGAGAGGTATTCTTGTCCTCTCCCCACCTATCAATGCCTATGACAGGCATGAAACTAGCTCTGAAGTAACAAGAGCAGGAGAGGTGTCCCTGCCCCCTAACCAACTGCAGCACTTGGGAGAGCAGGCCCTGAGCCTCATCTGGTTAACACAATTGAGCCAAACTTGTTGGCAAAAGTGTGGGTTAGCCATCCCTGAAATTTTAAATGTGAAAGAGGTGTTTCTACTACTCATCTGTCATGTGGTGATTTAGGAGGATGAAAGATGACTCCTTTATCCCTCAACCCTTACCATCTGCAACAGACAGAGCTTACCCTCCCAGTTACTAGCTGCAGCACTCAGAAAATGGGCCCTGCCCCTCACCTACGTAGCACAACAGAGCTGCTATGTGGTCAGAGGTGAGGGTGACCTAGTCCCTGTGTTATGAGCAGCCCCTTGAGAGCTGTTGCCATTACTTACTAGACATGTGGTAGCATAAACAGAAGAGAGATGCCCTCCCCCTACCTCCTGCCCATCAGTGCCAAAGATGGACAGAGAACCTGGCCTTGGGTTTATAAAAGTGGGAGTGCAGTCCTTACCCCTCACCAACTGCAGCACTTGAAAAGAAGAATGGCCCCTGTACCTTACCAGGCAACACAATAGAGCTAGCCCTAATTGGTGTGGGACAGCCAACCCTGAGGACATAAAAGTGCAAGAAATTACCCTACCCCTTACTCAATGCTGCAAGAGGAGAGTTAGCCAGGGCAGTGCTGGAGAGCTCACCCCGGTGGTGAGGACAGGAGAGAACTGGCTGGTAAACCAACCCTACAGTTGCCATGCCCAGAACCAGGCTTATGACTTGGACTGCCCCAACATCCATTCCATCTATGGTCTGCTGAAGCACATGAAGGGACCTGACCCACAGACACAAAGCTGCAGGATTCCACAACATGGGGCAACAAATGGACATCCAAGAAGAGTCCTAGTGAGGACCCAATATCAATAATGTGGTCGAAACCAGAGGACTCAAACTAAACCAAGGACTCTTTGCACTAAACATTTGTAAGTAAAGATACAGGGACAAAGGGCCACAGCATGACTCACTGTGTCACACCGCAGCTTCCTAGATGAGACCTTTCATTTTTACCCCTTTTCCCTTTTTTCTCTTAAATTTTGTTTTATGGGGGGGGGGGTTGCAGGGAGGAGAAGAGGGCAGATATAAAGGGACAAGGAAAATAATGGGATCAAGATACATTATGTAAAAGATGCATAGAATAAATAAAATAGTAAAAAGGAAGAGGAGAAAGGGGGGAGAAACAGGCAAATGTATCATCAATTAAGAAATGAATAAGGAAATACCGCAGACCAAACACCATGCATAATAATATTACCCAAATCACTAGTTAGAGAAAAATGTATATCTAAACGTGCAGCTAAACATTCTACTGCCCCTGGGTGTAGCAGACGCTCATTGGATAGCAACAGGAACCTTACAGATTTGAGATTCCATCCCCCTCCAATTAGAAGAGTTAAACCAAGAAAACAATTGTTAACCATTGGGGGAAAATATGTGGAAAGGGGAATGCTTAGTCCCTACTGGTAAGAGTATCAACTGATATGCCCATGATAGAAATCATTACGGAAGTTTCACAGAGCACTAAAAATCAAACTACCTCATGACCAAACTACTATAAAGACCGTTACTTTGTATGCTAACTTTTAACTAGTGAAAATAAATAAAGGTAACTAGATCTACTACATGGCCATGTCTAATATTTCTAAGTCCTAGAATGAAAAAAAAATACTGTATGCACTGGATCCCTACCTTTGTTGGTGCAACATACACAACCACACCTTCATCACTCTCCTTCAGCACCTTCTCCATGCAGTAGTAGGAAGCATAGGTTTTGCCAGAGGAGGTCGGGGCAACAATCACTGCAGACTCATTGTTATCCACCACATCCAGGAGCTCTCGCTGCAGGGGTCAGATCATGATTTGTGTCAATCAACCAAGCCCCATATTCCCCGAATAGATTAGTCTTTTTCTGCTATGATTTTTCCGAACCTCACTGGTGAAGAGCTGCAGACTCACAGAAAAATTAGAAAGAAACCTCTGATAGACTGCTCATTTTCTCAAATGATGCAATTTCTTTGCTTTTGAGCAGCTGAGAGATGAGTCTTATGCAGAAAAATGAAGTAAAAAACATGTTGAAAAAAAAGACTAAAAAGAATTGCACAGAAAAGGAAGAGTGTTCAGGAGGAAGAAGGAGCCATTGAGGAAGGCAGTGTGAATTGACATAAATGTCATCAAACTCACAAGGTACATGGAGGGAAAGACCATAATGAAACATGTTGTTTTGTATAATGAATATATCATCATAATAAAGAAAATCACTCAAAAATAGTATCAGAATAAGATCTTATTATTGGGAAAGTTGATTTTAATAGGTAGGAATCCAGAATATCTTTGAGAAATGCAATTGTTAGAACTAGCCAACCCACATTCTTATGGCAGTAGGCAAGTGGTTGAAGTGCAGAAATAGCAAAGATTCATCATTTTGCTGCTTACCCACAATGGGCAGTCACTCATCCATTTGTGACAATCATCTTTGAATGATTTTATTCATCAAAATGATGAACAGTCAAAAGAATGAAAAGCCTATGTGAAATACAGAAGACAAAGTACTCTAAAACCCCAACCTACCCATCCCGTGAATCTAATCCTCTCCACATGCCACACTTCAGGATGAAAATAGCATGAATGAATTAGAAAGTTCATGGAAAGTAGAAGGAAGTTTGACTGCCCTGTACCCTACACTGAACTAAATAATTGGTTTTCTGCTCATGGAAAATCAGCATGTTGTAAAGGAATCCCACAATTAACACATAAGAAAAACTTGCTGCTCCAGTTTGCATATACCACTAGAATGGGATTGTTTTCAGTCTGTAAATACATAAACAATTTCCATTATTCAAACTACCTAAATTTCTTCATGACTATTTATATTGTTTTCATATCAAATTCTATTGACAGAGAAAAACTCTAGCGCCTGGGACAGTATGATAATAGTTACATAGCACAAACACCTTTAAACTTTGAATCTCTGTGTGTGAATTCACCCAATACCTTTGTACAGAAATGGTCTGCATTATAAATGAAATTTTAATTTCTTTAAGTGTAAAAGATTAGTTCAAATGAGGCATTTTACATAACAAGGAAATTTTAAGTCAAATGATTTTTAAGTGAAATAATTCAGATTTATGTAATGCATTAAAATGTTCAAAATGAACACACATACACAGGGCGACTGTAACAATAATAAACTCCATGACATGTATATGATTACAAAATATAAGATTTATTTTATTCATATTTACCTGCCATGTATCAGGAATAAAATCTTGGACCCTGGGGTCTGGATCTTTTCTTTCTTCCCTTATCAAATAGGGACCCATATGTTGGAGTTGGAACCTAGCTGGTCCAATTCCAACGGAATATTTACTCTTTTTTGACATTTTTATGTCATCTGCTTTATCCTGTATTGTTTGAAAAGATTATTTTGAAATCAATTTAGTTATAACATCATTTAAATAATTAAAATGTTTATGACTCAGAGTCTTCTATATGAAAACAATCTCAATCACCCTTTAAACATTATGAAGACATTACCACTTTTCTGGAATACAAATAAATCAGTAGATGTCAAGATTATCAAATGTTTATTCTAATATTTGTAGCTACAGAATGACATATTTTAAATAAGTAAGCACCATTATAGATTTGAGCTGTTTTGTTGGAATTAAGTATTGAGTTAATCCAGGGTTTGCCAAGTAGATGACAGCTGATAATCATAAGGCTACTCACCAAACAAAACAAAACAGTCTGATAAAGGAACCTCCCAAGCAAAGCTTATGAGAACATTGCCTATGAAGACTGTCTGCACTCTGTCTGTAATTCTCTTGTGAGCTACCATAATCTGCCCCCCCCAAAGCCTTCAAACTTGCCCCACAACCTTAGCATTGTGTTTTTCTAGTTTTGTAGTAGTTATTCCTGTGAATGATAAAATGATGACTTCTTCCTGTACTGTGATTCTGGTGAATTAAGCAAGTCTTCATAGCTCAAGCTTTGTTCCACAAAATGGTGAGAAACTTAGAAGCCTGGTTTCAATCTTTAGTTAACTGACAGGACAAATCAGCTTGACTGTCTGCCTCTATAAGCGGATCATAAGCTAAGCTTTCACAGATAATATACAGAGACAGAACTGAAGGTGTTTGTTCATTGAATCAAAGTCCTTCAGACACAAAGCAACCTAAATTGCTTTGGGGCTTCAGTTTCCAGGTCCATATAATAGTGCAGATTGGCAGCACTCCCTACCCAAACTAACTAACTAACCAACCAACACTATACGCAGACCCCTGACTTCAGTTGACGATACAGAATTCTAGGATCATCTCACTAACTGCTTATGTTTCATTTCTGGAATTAACAGGAAAAGACAATTAGCCAAGCAAATCCTGAGAGAAACAGCTAGATACTGTAAGAAAGGTTTTCATAGATGGCCAGGACTACAAAGAATGATCTGGCCTCATAGCCTTGAGTAAAAAGTAACAAGCCTTATGCTCTAGGGCTGCATGCAAGATAAGAAAATGTATTTTTAAATTTTGAATGCTTTTCATGCCAGCCCTTGTCAAATGTGCTACACTCTCCTGTTAGAATCTTTGAGAGAAACCTACAGCTTTAACAAATGATGGTAGTGTATAATGCTGAATACACTTAAGAAATGTAGAATAGTACACAACTTCCCATTTCCTTCCATAGATCTCTCATAGTTTGCTTTTTCCCTCTGTAACCCATTGTAGGCTATCTCACTAAGAGCTAACACTGCAACTCAAAACTCGCCTTTTATAGCTGCCCACTAATCAGAAGCTGACAAGTTTATTTTCTGTCACACTCCCTATCATATACTCAAGGAATGTTGTGACCCTGAGAAGTAGGTTTTGTAACCTTTTTTATTGCCTCAAGTTAGCTGTTGAATGTGTATTAAAGCTGTAGTAGTATAATGATGGGTATGACCTGAAAAGTTTGGGTGTGAGTTTTCATATAAATAAGAAACTATCCCACTACTCTGAAATGCTTCTTTCTGCAACTCTGGGTGCAGTCCCAAGATGCGGTTTCACAGGCTGAAATGGGGTTAGTTTTTAAAGCTTGCAGAAATCATCTGAGATTTAGTGTGACAATCAAGCTGTATAAAAAATTTCTAATTCTTAATTAATCCAAGATGCTATTTTTATTAACAATAAACATAAAAGAGATGACTGCATTTGACGGGCACTTTATATATACCAAATAATGGCTGATTTAAAAATGAAGCAATCACAATATGTTACCTGAGCTGGATACAAAGAATTGGCTAGCTCATCAAATCCTAAATATATAAGACATCTGGCTATGAGTTTCTGATCTGCTTCTTGCAGAAGTTCAGAGTATTTGTCCAACAAGGAGTGGATTCTCTTCATCATATTGACAGCTGGGCTTAAGTCTTTTGTGCTTTCACCTTGGTACAAAATATAAATAATAAAATTGTTATAAAAACTGCCAAAATAACAAATGTTCATTAATGATGATTAATTATCTAGCCTATTAATTTTCACTACACCCAATGAAACTCACTTCTTACTCACCATTAATGGATGTTTGAGAATAGAAAGGACTAGATAAAAATCTTATGGTTCATAATTAAAATATTATTAAAATTAAAATTTTACAGAATTTTATGGTGAATTATAAAGATTTTTTTCTGTCTCCTTTTTCCATGTGTCTCCTTTGTTAAAAGAAAATAATTGCATGGTTTTAACTATAAGATTATAATTTTAGCAACATTCATTAGCCATATTGTCCACAGATAAGTACTGGACATAAGTCCTACTTCTATTCACTGAGTGCAGTCAGATCTCTTCCAGCTATCTGATCCAGACTCTGACAACCTGTCCACTTCTCTAGCATCATATACACTTTATTTCTCCCCTCTGCTAACCTCTTTCTTCTCACATCTGTTTCTGCATTTCTTTTCATTGGTGTACACTCTCACCTATTAAACAGGTACTAACACCACACTGAAAGATATTATACATGATGATGCCAAGTAAATGAAATAGAGATCTTACACTCCAGGAGCATTTAGATCACTAACACATTATATGATATGCTATTGGTCCACAGTGAGCATTTGAAACTACAGACATTCTGTGAGTCTGATTCCTGAGGAAGGCTTTATCAAAAGATATTTCATGAACTGGATGTGAAGAATATGTAAAATTTGGTTGTATAAAAAGTAAGGACAAGGGCACCTATACCAGTTACTATTCTTAATTTCTCTATCCACTATATAATTCTGGAGATGCCTTGTTTATCTCTCTGTGGTATTGGAAAGTCTATATACCTAGGTAAAAAATATGTGTTTCTCTTGTGGTTATAAAGGCCTGTGGCTAAATTCTGACTAAGAATATCTGAGTATAAGGTTTGGATTCCCAACAACAACATCAGAAATCTCACAACTATCTGGAACTCCAGCTTTAGTGAATCTGATACCTACTTCTGCATCTATGGACATCACACACACACACACTGAAAGAGAGAGAGAGAGAGAGAGAGAGAGAGAGAGAGAGAGAGAGAGAGAGAGAGAGACATAAATAAAAATAAATCTGAAAACACTTCAGTGTGCAAATGAAAAGTAAGTCAGAGCTACGTAAATGACTTAGAAAAGGTCACAACACTGGGCATAGGCACAAGGACATTAAACTTTGGACCTTTGCTGTAAGTACATTGTTCCTTAAGAGACTGCCTCTGCTCCTACCATAACCATGGGTCCTGCCCAATTTCTTGTTGCTAGAAAGAAGCACCTGAAAACCCCAGTAGGGACTCTAGTAATTTCTAAATGAAATAAAGCACTATATTATTTAAGCCACTCTAAATTCTGATCTTGGTCAGTAGCATCCAACGCAAATCCTGATTCAGTGTCTTGGTTGGGGAAAAAAGATAAATACATTCTAAGGTAAATCATACACCTCTAACCAACTTATACATCTCTGCCTATTCATTCTTACTTTATTCTTATTATATTCTTTCTATGTTTTATTTTACTTCCCTCCATAGAAATGTAAAGGAGAGTAAAAGGAATACCTCACTGGCTTTGGAAGAAGTATATATGGTAGGAGTGGTCAGTGGTGATGTCTATATGATTGGTATTGACTAAATCTTCCACGATCTTGAATCACCTGGAAACTGGGTCTCTAAATTTACTTCTAAGGGATTATCTTTATTAGGCTAATTGATGAAAAAAAAACAATCCTAACTGTGGGAATTTTGTGCTACTTAAAGAGATACTGAGCTAAGCATGCATTCATCCATCACTCTCTGCCTTCCTATTGTGAATATAATGTGACCGGTTACTTCAAGCTCCTGCTATTTTGATATACCCTCCCAGAAAATAAACTGTACTCTGAAGCTGTGGGAATAAACTCTTTCTCCATTAAGTTGCTTCTATCGAAGTATTTTATCACAACAACCAAGGGGAAATTAAATTAACAAGCAAACATAAATACCAACTTATCTAGAAAGAAAATGTTTATGCTTTGGAATTCAAAAGTGAATGATGGGTTCTTGCTCTGTGCCTGTTACTGGTTCTGCTGACAATGCTCTCTTCCTAGTCAGTAGTTAGTTTAAACACAGTTTTAATTATGATTATAAATGTATTTTGCTGTTGGCCACCTTACTGAGATGTCATTGCTCATTGATAAAAACAGGTAACAATCCTTTATGGGTCTTACGATACCACTTTCTGGTTAGCATGTGACAAAGCACCATCATTGCATCACTGTCAACTCTTAGTCCCTCAAGGTAAGCCAACAAAATTGCCTGCCACACACCTTTGGCTTGGCAGTACTCTTTCCATGCTTTCAAGGAAGCTTTTAACCCAGCTTTTTCAGCCTTAGCTTTTACTGAGTTACTTTTACATGATTTCAAAAACTCTTCCAGCTTCTTCATCCCAGAGTTCAAATTACTATTCATCTCCTTCTCAACAGATAAGGACAGGTTAGTCCATCTTTGTTCTTCTTTTTCTTCTTCCTTGGCAATTAACCTCTTCTTATTCTCTCCAGCAATTATGTCGGCCTTGGACTTCTACTCAAATAAAAAAAAAATATGGTGACAATATAGAACTATTCCAGATTGACGTTTCATGAATAAAATAATATTTTAAGTATGCACTGATGATTTTGACCATTATCCTAAACTTTAATAGTCATAAAATACATTTTTAATAAGACTTTTGATTGAAAACATAATAATTCAACTCATTGAATATACAGACTTGCTATAGATGACCTCCTTAGTTTCTATGTAATGTCAAATGTAAAATGGCAAATTCAAGGAGATCTTGCAAAGATTGTTTCATGTCTCCGTGCAGTAACACATGTTATTGTCTCTGGGGCTGCGTTTCTGCTGTTTTTCCAATCAAGTCACCTTTCTACTCCTTACATGATTGTGAGGAGCCTATCATGGAGCTCTTTCTGAATCTCATGCCTTATAATAATGTATCATTACTTTGGCAAGCACCTACCAAACTACTCATCAACGTTTATTATATCTGCACTTCTATGTACCATTCTTCCTCCCTAGTCTGAAATCTTGAGGAAAAATTGCACTGAAATTGCCCGTATTTCCTAAGTCTCAGCCATTTAGTCCACAATGTTTAATGAAAGAGTAAAAAGGGGCTAAAAGCAAGAAGTGAGCAGTGATCACCATATATACAATGATCACCTAAATGAATGTGTTCCAAAGACTAAAATATAATATTTATCCACTTTTTACTATGGTTATACCAGCCATATTTGTTTTATTTTACATGGTCAAGTTAGAGGACCAATGACATGGGTCATCAGGTAAAGGTGCTTGCCTTGCTAGCCTTATACTCTAGTTCAGTCCCCAGAATCAATATAAAGAAGCCATCAGTGGGAAGAGCAAACACCAGTTTAATAAAGAATAGCAGCAAGAGTTTTCTATGATAATAAAATCTGCAGTAACTTACATGTGCCTTTGTGCTCCTGGACTTCTTACAATCCTTCTTTGGCTTAGTACCTTGAGTTGTGATGATCTTGGAAGGGATGGATTCTAATGAGTTCCCATAAAATTGTTGAAAAACATGAAACTTCTGTATTTTTTTAAGATAATGAGGGTCATCTGACTGTTCTGAAAAATATTTAAAATGTGAACGTATTATGATTTCTCAGCAACACTTCTAATTCTTCACACTAATCCACATATAGGTACTATTTTTGTTAGGATAGAGCAGTGATTTTGTTCAATCAGTTTAGCCAAATATGGTATCTTAAATTGGCCTATCTCATTCATAGAATAGCAGCATAATCACAAAGGTGGTGATTTTTCAAATATAGATAGGTAGATGATAGATAGATAGATAGATAGATAGATAGATAGATAGATAGATAGATAGATAGATAGATAGGTAGATAGATAGGTATGTAGGTAGGTAGGTAGGTAGGAAGGAAGGAAGGTAGGTAGGTAGGTAGGAAGGAAGGAAGGTAGGTAGGTAGGTAGGTAGGTAGGTAGGTAGGTAGAGCCTGTGAAATTAAGCCTAGGATTTCATTCATGAAGGTAAAGGGGTCCTTCACTGGCCAACAACTCCTAGCAGCTCAAATACTTTCAAAACAATTTTTCACAGCCTACTTCCAAAAACAAGTACTAAGAATATTGTTTATTTTCACTGGCTAAATTGTGTTCTTTGACAATGGAATGTACTCTAATTACTCCATTCTCTTCCAGACTATTTAAACTGTCATCTCCCCTGACTTTCCTACAAGTCTTTTTCCCACACTCAAGTATTTTTGTTTTGATCCCTGACCATTAATTTTATTAAGAACTATCGGTTTGTCCACATGTTTGAACAGCTATCAGTGGAGCCCTGTGAGCACACCATTGGTACACAGCTGAAAATGATGGAGACCCCTCTCAAGAATCCATAAATCAGTATTAGTGGTAAGGAGTAGAGATTAATGAGTAACCTTCCAGATGTTTTGGGGCAGACCATTCCTTTGTTTTGTTTGAGAGACAGACTTTAAGCATTATCTGTTGTATGACCAGTGAATGAGCCTTCATGGGAAAAATTAAGAAGAAAACCATCTGAGATACTCTGGTTCTTTGACTCACTGGATAAGAAAAAAAAAGGTCCTTGTCCTGACCCACAGCCGTGGAGAAGAGAGCTTAATTGCTATATATTAGACTTCAAAGAACCTTCTGATTTCTTAAACTACAAACCATCTTTCTTTAACACAGTGTCAAGCTCATGAGACAAAGATCATATCTGCACTCCTCTGCCTAAGATACCTGTAGCATCCATATGAATAACCACCAGGAAACAAAGGGAGAATTTCCTGTTAACACCCTTCCTATTGTCCATCTGAATGTCTTGTTGACTGTTCTTCCCCAAAACTTTATATTTGTGCTCATAATGTGTTCTTCACTTTGAAATAAAGGGCAGAGTGAAGTAGGTTTAAATTATTTTAACAGAATGAGGAAGCTCACCCTTAAAATTGGCCTTTGTTCTGTCGTAATCATCACTGAGGGGTCTGTGGGAATGCCAGTGCACAAGCTCATCAAATTCCTTATGCTTCACCAGTGAGGTAATAATAGGATCATCACTGTGAGACGAAAAGAAATACAAGGATATTTCAAATCTCATGCCTCCAAATCCAGCACATTTTATAACTTTGAAAACCATAGTTCCTTCTCTCTTCCCGGGACACAACACAGATGGTAGAATACCCAAAAGAGCATTTTATTAGGAGCTTCAGAAGCGAGATTACTTCATATCTCCAACACTCTCAAACATTCCTCGTTCTATTAATTTAAAAGTAGTAATAGAGTATTTTGTTCTCTAATTAAAATCATACAAATAAAAAATATGGCCAGGGGAAATATGTTGCAAATATATATTGCATGTAATTTACTGTCTTAAATGTGTCATGTTTCTTGAGTTTATTCAAAAAAGTCTTTCTTAAAGAATATTTAATAAATAACTGTTATCCATGCCAAAAATTATTTAATAAAATATATAGCAGTCTCACCTTTTTAGAAAAGGCAAGTCTTTCAAGATGTCTCCAGTAAAATCATCAACCAAATTACATGACACTGGAATAAAACCCAAATTTGGTATCTTCTCCTGGGAACATTCTGTAAACAACAACAACAAAAATTTGATTAAGTGCGAAATTTTCAGAAAGAAAGACAATTCATTGTTTTCCAAAATTTCACAGTAAAAACATTTTATATTCACTTCATTTACATTTTTATTTTAATTCTGCTCATAAAATTATTTCTCCCTTTGAGACTTCTAGAACACAGTAGAAAATAAATAAATAACTGGGCAAATAAGCATATAGAATAAATAAGTGGGTGACTGGGTGGCTAGATAGAAGAAACTGATATGAAGATGACATATTATTGATAAATGATAAATAAATAATAGATCATAGGTAGATAATCCTATGTGCTTATTTTCAAATTTTTTATTTTGGGCTACTAAGCAATACAGAATCTAAAGCTAGCAATCTGTGAGATTACATACACAGTAAAAAAATGGGATTAGGAATAGGAAAAAAACAAAGATGATAAGAATAGTATTATTACAATACTCCCTTTGAGCTTCCCTTTGGTTTATATAAAAGCTTATGCAAAAACAGGTATATCAATGACAAAAATGATAGATCAGACAGATGATAGATAGGTAGGTTTTAGATATGTGATTGATAGATGGAAATGTAATAGATAAACTAATGATTGATTGATAGATAATAAATAGATCAAATATTTCTTACAGCCTCAATAATTGGCTAATAAATGTATTTAATTTAGAATATTATTCATAACTCTCCTAATGCTCACTATTGCTTTGTTTCCTGGGATACCTTCTGTAGCACCTTGTTTAAATACTTTTCTCCATATAGCTCACAGAGATCAAGCTAGAAGCACTGAAAATAACCCCCAGCCAAAGTCAAAAGTCATGATAGGAACTGGAGAATAAATACCCCATCTCTCTTGTTCCTCATAAGAGTTGTTTCCAAGATAGTGTAAACCCCATCTCAAGGATCCCAGTTCACCCCGTGTCTTCCAAAGTAGGAACCTGCTCACAGACAGGTTCTTACATGGTGATCTTCATTTCCTGACCTAATATAACTTAAAACCACTCCCTGACGATCTCAGTAAAATTCTTGCACAAGTGGTCTTTGTCTGATGGGATTCATTGTCATAAAAGACAATAATACACATTCACACACATGTATGTATATATGCATGTATGTATCTTAAGTTGTCAGTAAACTTTCCTTTTGATATTTCCTCTTAATAATTTTTCCTGAAATTTATTATAATACTAAAGATGCTATTATGAATAAATCATTTTTCTACAAATATGATACTATGAGACAATTTAAAAATTACATATAATTCTGTTACATTCTGAATTTAATCATTACTGATAAAGCTGTCCCTTGAATAACTTTTCTTCCTTTATAGATAATTCTGATTCTTTTGAGATGTTCTGTGCTTTCATATCTTACAATTTCACTTTGTGTGTCTAGAAGTGTATTTTTCTAGTTTGTTATATTCCTGCATTTCATTTACCCCATCTGAAATTCTCAATGTGTAAATCTTGCCATTAATTCAGGTAAATGTTAGGTCATTACTTCTTCAAACATCACTCCACTCACATCAATTCCTTCTTTCCTTCTATGTTTCCGAATAAACCAAAGGTTGGCTTTCATTCTCCATGTCTTTTAATAGATTGCATGTTGAATTTTAATTGTATATTTATTTAAATTATGTACCATGCTTTAGCATGCTTATCATGAGACATAGACAGATATATGATAGATAGAGAGATTATAGAAAGATATAAAAATAGATAGATGAAAGATAGACAGATGATATATAGATGAAAGATAGATGATACATATATGAAAGATAGATGATAGATAGATAGATGGATAGATGGGTAGATAGATAGATAGATAGATAGATAGATAGATAGATAGATAGATAGATAGATAGATAGATAGATAGATAGATATGCATAGTATTAGTGGGGCAGGTGGGTGCATGTTATATAAGTACAAGGAAGGTGGAGGCAGGAAGACCAGGAATTCAAGATCATCCTTAGGTATCTAATAAGTTCAAGACTAATCCAGACTACATAGCACCTTATCTCAAGAATATGTGTGCACCATAAAAACAAAAAGATGCACAGAGTAAACTAGTGATACAATCAGGAAAGTTAACATCTTTCCTATATTAAATATTATCTGTATTTCCTTGTAGGTCTTTCTGGGGTTTTTAGTGTTGAGATTGCCTAACAATTTTTATTTCTCTTAATCACTAATGTATATAGTGGAATATGTAATATGATTAGTGTCAACCCTCATAGAATGCACTGCCCTCATCAAGTACAGCCTAGACCTAGTATCTTCCATAAGTGTAAATTTGTACCCTTTGACCTATATTTTTCCATTCTCTAACACTGCTCCCTCAATAGTGACCTATTTGCTTTGCTCTACTTCTATGTGTTTTTTAGGATGTGCTTGTAAATGGTATCGCACAGTGTTTTTCTTCCCGTGACTAGCGTATGTCATTTGTCATAATGGAAATTTAACCTGTTTTGTTTTCTTGTGTTGGAAACTGAGCCTGTGACCTCACACATGATAGGACACATGATAGGGCACATGATAGGACACATGGCTAGTGAGGAGTGTCTTCAACACTGTGTGACTCTTTTTCTACTTATTTATGGTGCCCAAATGCCTCCATTATTAATATCCAATCAGCTTTTAAAACCACTCAGTATTTTGATTTCTACAAGTTTGGTTGTGGGAATGAACATTGTTTTAGAGTTTTTATTATTTTTCTCATTTCTAATTTTATATTTAATCTCTTAAATTTTTTCAAATTATGTCCAGAAAGTATGTAATAATTGTGATGATCAGAGAAACAGAAGTCATCAGTTCTAAGTCTGCAGCTGATTGTGTTCTTAGTTATTCCTCAGTTCTTCCATAAATTCGATCAAAATCTATCTTTGACACATATGCCTACCTATAAAACTAATGTTTATAATTGTTCCTCATAATAATTTGCCAGTCTTCTCCAATCACTTTCATTTTCTGGGTTGGCGTGGTCTTGCAGTCCTCACAATGTAAGTTCCAAATTTTCAAGAGCAATTTATATGCTCCAGATCCAGTGTGATTTCTTTGTTACTTCTGTTCATTGAATGGTAGGTCTAGGGGCAGATGACCTTTGCTCCTAGAGACCTGGGCTTTCAGAAGGCTATCAGTTCAACTGCTTCCTGGCTTTGGCTTCATCTCCTGTGCCTGTCACCAAAGACACTCTGTACATCTGAGCAGAGCAAAGGTAAATGCAATGACTTAGACAAAAGCTTTCTAAAGGACCTTCTAGATCCTTTTTCTTTGGCATCTCATATTCTGCCCAACACATGCCTATGTTTGTTTTGTTACAGTATAAGACAGATACTGAAGGTGATGTGATGTTGATTTCTATGCTGGCTTAGATGGTTCTCAGCTTCCTCAGTTACCTTGCAGGCTTCCCCTGTTCTATTGTTTGGAGAGGAGCTATCATTATGTAATAGAATATCTAAATTTTCAGTTGACAGAGGTCATATTGTTTCAAATAGAAGTTACTCTCATTTGTTTTTAATTGGTAAAATTAATTACAAACAACATATGAATTTTCAATATTAATCAAATCACACTACCACATGGACATGACAATAATTTAAACATACAAATGCTATAAAATTATTTCTACTTTGAGTTTTCCAAAGTTTTTCTTTCAATTTAAGTTAGGAATAAGTTACCTTTGATTGGTGATGAAGTCTTTTGAAGAAAATGACATTTTGTTGTTCTCAAAGGAAATGGCTTTCCCACATCAAACTGTCTGACCAACTTTGACACAGTGTCCCAGAGATGTACATACTCCTTCATGATGACATCGCCTACATTCAAATCCAGGCCTGAATAATAATTAAAAATATTCTGTAATAGGAAGCACTGACACATGAATAGAGGCTAACATCACCAGGCTCTGAAATATAAGGTGAACAGGGGAATTTTCAGTGGGCTTCCCACTGACTCCAAATGAAAACAATCACAACTACGAGCAATGCCATGACATATCTTAAAACTAATCCTGCTTTTCTGCTTAACAGTTTAATATTAAAAACTAATGACCAACAAACTTGAGATTTAATTATTTCTAAGATAATAGAATTATTATGCACAAATAGCTTTGTAACAAATAGTAAATAAAACTAATAAAAATATTAGCAAAGAATTGTATTTTATTAGTAGCTAATCTATTCCAATGCCTACAACATCGAAGGACCAAATCATATCAAAAACACTTTAATAGTACTCAGACAATCTATATTCTCTAAAAATATGTTTATTTTTTCTTGGGCTATAAAAACACATGAAAATTTATTCTAACAAAAAAAATTTACACAAAGAAGTTATAAAGATTATCTTTTGAAAAAACCCTAAATATTTAACAACAGAAAATTTCCATTCATAAGAGCAATTTTATATATAAGCATTATGTACAATGCATGTAAACAAACTATTATGAAATGTCAAACACATAAACACATGCTTTTAACAAAAAATACTTATGGAATAATATTAAGTTGAAAAATATTTTGGATTGCTATACTCATTGCCAGAAATAAAAATCATAAACAAAGGCTGGGAAACTGAAAAATAATTGCTACTACTTATATAATAGACATTTAAAAATGATTTTGAAGCTTGAAATTCCTTCTTTTTAAAGGGAGGTTATGTGAATGATACAGGAAGTTGATACCTTCTGCATTTTCATTTTCATAGTAAAAAGCAATATTCTTCAACAAAGGCCTATCACTTAAGTCAGAAAGATGAAGTAAATTCAGATTCCAAAATTCAAACATGTGTACATTACTTAGGATGAAATACTCGCACCATCTTTTCTGAAAATCAAAAATAAATAGATAAATTTATTGATCACTTTCATGTCCACATTAATATGAAGAATGACTCCATACACATCGCTAATCTAAATGAAAGGCACACGGGAGGACTGTCCCAATTCTCATTTGCATGGAAACCCATTTAGGCTGAATAAGAATTCGGTTGTTCTTTAAAACTGAAGCATTAACCCAATTCTACCATCATGTTTCCTCATGTTCTCTTCCCACCTCCTCTCGCCGACCTCACCTCATATACTCAATTTACTCAGGAGATCTTATCTTTTTCTAAATAAAATAGAGGGAGCTATTTTGGGGTTAGGAAGAAACCTGGTTCTAGGGAATCTCCCAGGAATCCACAAGATGACCTAAGCTAAGACTCGAAGCAATAGTGGAGAGGGTGGGGTGCCAGAACCTTGTACTCAAATTGATAACTACCCTAATATTATCAAAAAATCTTCATCTAGCACCTAGTGGAAGCAGATGCAGAGAACCACAGCTAAGCACTGGGCTCCCAGTCCAATAGAAGAGAGAGAAGAGAGATTATATGCAAAGGAGTCAAGATCATGATGGAAAAACCCACAGAGACAGCTGACTGGGAGCTCATTGACACTGGATTGACAGCTGGGGAAGCTGCATGGAACTGAACTAGGCCCTCAGAAATGTGAGTGACAGTTGCATGGCTTGGACAGTTTGTGGGGCCTCTGGCAGTGGGATCAGGATTTCTCCCTAGAGCATGGACTGTCTTTTTAGAGCCTATTCCATATAGAAGGACACCTTGCTCAGCCTTGATACAGGAGAGAGGGGCTTGGTCCTGCCTCAACTTGATAAGCTGGACTTTGTTGACTCTCATGGGACGTCTTACCCTCTATGAAGAGTGGATGGGGGTGGTGTGGGGGTAAGCTGTGGTGGAGGTGAGTGCGAGGAGGAGAAGGAAGAAAAACTGTGGTTGGTATGTAAAAAAAATTAAAATAAAAAAATGACCCAAAAATTGAAGCATCACATAAAATAAAATCTGACTAAAAATTGAATTTAAATAGCATATACTCCCAGAAGTTGATAGGTTAAGGGTTGCTGAAAGTTTGAGGTCAGTCTGTGTCACACAGTCAGACTCAGACCAACCCAGGCTACACAGTGAGACCATCTCTCAAAAGAAAAGTGTTTTTATCATATGTTAAAGAAACATCTACTTAATTACTATTGATAGTTCTCTCCCATTGAATCCAAAATTCAAAATCTAGGCTTTTTTTTTTCAGATTTTTGAATGTGTCTTTGTTCTTTACTTAGGTTTTCTTGTTTACTTTTGGGTTGTCAAGTGTTGAGCCGCTAAGGTTCTAGAAAGAATAAAACATTTCCCATGTACCAATGCTGAAGACTGACCTCCATCAACTGAAGCCTGTGAGTGGTGTTCCACTGGACAAGGGCAGAACGTCTGCGCAAACAGCCCTTACTTCTGGCCACAATGGACATGAATCTTCTCAATGGTATGGTTTACAGAGTTAACCTAAGAGTCTCCCAAGGGAGCTTTTTTTCACCCACTTTCCCTTATCTGTTAAGCCTAATAAGGTGATGACTGACGTCAGCAAGCTCACCTTTGAAGACCCTGACATTTAACACTACCCTGTATAAATCTGATCTGAAACTTAATGTGGTTTTTATGTTTCAAGTAGTTAAAACAAAAGTATGAGTATATTTACGATTTTTAAGACAGTCTTAATGTCCTGAATCCAACCAGAGGTGATGAATCTTGAGCAAGCTCTTTGGGAAAGAGGTAGATGGCACTGGAAAACCACACCAAGGCAGTGTAGCTTACAAAAGTCTTCCATGTCCTTCAGGGTTAAACAGCTACCTTGTTCCTAAAGAAAATAAAGAAGGTGAGTAGAGAACGGCAGGCTGGGGGACTACACACTCAATTTATGGAAGCATAAGCTCTGTAACCATGCTCTCTATGTGAGAATTCCATGTTTACACATGCTCCATTTCTGAGACAGTACTTACCCAGAAACTAGGTTGTGTTTAAATATGTTTGAGATAAAGAAAAAAGAAAGCTTCTAGCTTTGCAGAAATTGGTGTATGGCATGATTCAGTATTTTCAGCAACTACATGTTTAAGCTAATAAGCCAGGTGATAAAGTGGAGGTTTCATAGTTGGGCGAGGCTACATACTAAATACTCCCTTCTGTCTAAGCAACCTACTCTGAAGACAATATTATGAACTGCCACCAAGAGGATAACAGAGAAGCAATTAAGCTAAAAGGTGAAACTGTACAATGACAATGGGAATAAAGAAGTTGATATATTTAGCATCATGGGACAAGGACATCATTGCTACTGTCAAATATTTTGGTTTGTTAAGGAAGCAAAAAGACTTCATTGGAACACTTGTGGGATGCCAGAGAGTTTAATACTTAGAATTTCCAGACAGAAAAGTTTGGCTTGATATCATGATTTAGGGATGATTTAAAATTGCTTGTCCAATCATGCAGAAAGGAGTCATTAGAAATTATATTTAAGGAGACACTGCAAAGCAAAATATAAAAAACTGGTCTTTGTCCATTTTTGAAGTCAAGAAAGTTAAGAGAATTCATTAACTGAGACTTCACATTATTCAGATTACATATAAAATGGTATGGGTACATGTGTATACCTTTGTGCACAGGAGTACATAGATGCAGAGATTAGTGTTTAGTCATATGTAAATTTCAAATGGCCACCAGATTCTTGACTTTCTTTTGCAATAAAGAAACTTAGGTACCAGTGTAAGAGTATCTTTTAAAGTCACTGAGAAATTTGTGCAAGATAAATCTGAATTCAGTCTACATTACTATTTAGCACCTCTGGTTGGACAACTGTTGCTTTCAAAGCTGAAAGTCTATGCTTTAATGTGTGGAATATAAATAACAATGCCTGCTTTGCAAGGCTTGTATGAGCATTCCATGCACTGGGCACAGAAAAAGGCCAAAACACAGTCGCATAGTAGCTTGTTTCTCCTTTTGTTTGCCTGTGGATGATGGAGGCTACATGTATCCCACATGAAACACCTGTAGGTAACACACTAAGTCATGGAGCAACATATTTCCTTATAGTATGAATTGTAGGGATTTTCCTATTTTCGAAGTTCATATAAACAAGAGAAAATACCAGTACCACGTGGGTAAATGGTAGGTAAAAAAATAATAAAATAAAAAAGCAATAGTGCGTCCCAGCATGACAAGCACACCTGTTTGACTTGGCCTGTCGGCTCAGATGCTTCCTTCTCTCTGTTTTCCAAAAAACAGTAATACATTTCCAAGGAGAGGGAGCATGAAGTGACACAAAGGACTTGTCAGATGTCGGATCCTTCTGGCCAGAGTTGCTGAAGCAAAGATATAGTCTCACAAGCCTGTCACAGAAGAAAGTTATAACATGTCATGAAAATTAGAGACCAATATTTACTCATAAGTGACTAAATAGTAAAATGGGTGGATATGACCCCTATGGAAACTGGAGCTATGTCTACTAAACAATATGAACAAAAATTTTGAGTGGTAAAAATTATTTCAAAAAAATCTGATGAAATACACACATGAAAATGAGCACATATAAATCAACAAGGAAATTCATGACTCTTTAAATACTAATTTTCTAATGAAACTTATGAAAATAAAAAATGGAGAAAAGTTTATATTCTTTAATAATATAAAAAACTGCATGATTTTACTTTCATGATATCAAAGTACTTTTCTGTCTCTTACCACTGTAATAACGGCACCAGAAATCATGGTATGTCACTCCTCTACTTTGCTATAGAAGTTAAAAACACACAAAGGCATATGACAATACATGTAATTACCATTCAATATACTGATAGTTTTCACTCACATTCTAGAGATCTGACCTAGAGGACCAATCCAAAATCTGCCCAAAGACGTGTGCACCAAGGTGTTCATCACAACATTACTTGTAAAAGCAAATTTTAAACAATGTAAATGTTCATATATCCATAAGAATATGACTTGTAAGAATTTTAATTAAATATGTATTTAACAATTTAGAAAAGTAACAAAATGGGGTGAACATCTAACATACCCTCAATACTATAAAATTCATGTTGTTGCATAAAGATATATACAAAATATGTGAGTCTTGCCCTTAAGTACTGGCATTATAAGGAGATAATGACAGAGACAGCAAACTACTTCAGAGGTTTTTAAAGGTCCACTTTAGATACCTCTGTGGAAATGAACTTGAAAAAGTGAAATTTCACTCTCCCAGAACAAATTCTAGAACTGATTCCCCAATATTAGTAGGCCTAAGTACACCAATATCCATGATGCAGGAAAATTGACTAAGAAACAAAGGACAAATAGACACCAAGCTACAACCAGAGAATTCCACCACATTTTCAAAGACTGGATAATCAATCCCACTAAACTAGACAGTATTTCAGGATATTAGGAAGAAAGTGTGAACATTCAAATCTTTTCTATGAAGCACATCACATAAAATGTTACAAATAAATGTTAAAACAAGATAAAAACTGAAAATTACATTGAAGTATCACTGACTCCAACCAAGGTAGAAATTCAACAAGAAGTACAGCAAACAGAACTCAAGACCATATTAACAAGCAGCACACCATGATGAAGTATACGTACAGCAGGAATGCAGGGGTAGAAAATGTTAGTGCAACATGACAACAACGAAGCCCGGGGAAAGAATGGTTGGTGGTGTATTTACACTACTATGTGCACTGAAGATACAACAGAAGAAGCTCAGGGTCATGGTCGTTACATCAAAGTCTGACACATCACCATCTTTGTCCTATTTAACAGGGAAAATAGAGGCATTTCTACTCAAACCAGGACCAGGGGGAAGATGTGTCTCTCCCACTTTCCAATGTTACAATAGGCCTCTTACCATATCCATTAGACCCGAGTAATCCTGGAAGGTTGCTGGTCTCAAAGAAGGTAAAACAGTAGGAGTTGCACACAGGTAATATTCTCACACACACATACATGAACACACACATATATACACACACATATACACATATACACACTCACATACATGCACACATACATACATAAACATACATATATACACATAGACACACACACAAACACATATGTACACACACATACGGACAGACATACACACACATACACAAACATACCCATACACACACTCCAACAGACAGACTCACATACACATACAGACAGACAGACACACTTTTAAAAAGATACTTAAACTAAAAAGTGTTTTTTCAAGTTCTGTTACCTTTCCCACCATATTACTGAATTTTAAATCTCCAAACAGAGTTCTTAAATCCAGGTCTCTATATTTTTCCAACTTTTGAATCAGGGTTTTGTAAGTAATCATAATCTCCCTCCGAAACTGCAAAACAAAGTATGATAAATTGCCATAAGTAAAATTATTTCCAACTATAAAATTCAGAAAGTTTTGTATGAAAAATCATATTACACTAATTGAGAATGGTCAACAATGTTTGGAAACCCTTCCAGACAATACTTGTTTATTTCATCTGGCCATATAGCACCTTATTTTAACAGTTTCATGAAGTTACAAATAATATAAATTCAATGTGTTTCACTATGACACATTTCAACTGAGCATCTAAGAAGAAACACAACTCTGCTCCTCATGGGCATCTATGGTGCTGTAAACAGTCATTGCCAACAGTTCTGAGGTCATGTCCACTACAAATGGAGTCATAAGATACATTTCAGTGTATTTTAAATTATAAGTTTTCCTCACATTAGGTTAATGTTAAAAACTTCTTTAAGGTAAGTTAGGATATAAATTATTTTATAAATAAAATTCTCCAGTAAAATTTATTCTAGACAGAAAATTTGCAAGATTTCTCAGAAGACAGACTCAGAAAGTGCTACCAACAGAAGACTATAAACTCAGGCTGGGTATGGTGGTATATGCCTTTAATCCCAGCATTCAGGGCTACAGAGGAAAGCATAGCTTTGTGAGTTCCAGGCCAAACTGAGCTACACAGTGAGACAACGGAAGGTAAAAAAAACAAAATAGTAACAACAACAGAAAATCAGCATTTAATGTTTGCCCTAGGGCATAAAAATAAAAAATAAACTGTTTCAGCTCACAGTTGACAGCCAGAGTTAAGAATATATTAATGATAGGAATCCTAATCAAAGCCAAATAAACTACTCTGTCATGTCATAACTATTTGCACATATGCAAATGTGTGATGATGGGCACGTTAACTAATTCTAAACCTATTTTGATTAGCTTTGAAATGATATTCACATATAGAATTTGCCTTAACTAGTGAAAATAAGCAAACTATATTTATTAATAAAGTTGGTACATGTGCTTTCTTCTGAAAATTTCAACAAATTAATTCTCAAATATACCATTATAGGCAAAATAAAAACATCATGGATTTTGGATTCTGATTGTTTGAAAAGCCAGTGAGTTATTAATAGGCTGAAGAATTTAAGAAGAAATAAACTTTCTTAACTTTCTTTAACCTGGCCTGGTTGGTTTTCATTAAAGTCAGCCATACTAGTAGATCTCAGCAACAGAGACATACCTTTGCCTCCAATTTCATGTCTTTTTGTCCTTTGTTAACTCAAATTTCACATACCACACAATGTTTGAGGACATAGGGGACTGGGTAACACTGCTTCTCATAAATTCTACATTCTTTTATACTACTCACTTGGTAGTGTGTACTGGGATTATGTTGTTGCATTGTAAATAACTGTCCCACCTACTGGTTTAATAAAAATGCTGATTGGCCAAAGGCAGAAAGTAAGCGTGGGTGGGGCTACTAGACTAAGAAAACTCTGGGAACAGGAAGAACAGAGCAGAGATGCCACAGAGATGCCAGAAAAGCCAGCAGATGCAGAGGACAACTATGCTGCTCTGAGAAAAGGTGCCGAGCTGCATGGCTGAACAGGATAAGAGTCATGGATTAGTTTAAGAGTAAAGAGCTAGCTAGCAATATGCCAGAGCCATGGGCTGATCAGTATAAAATTAATACAAGACTTTGTGTGATTATTTAGGACTGTTGGTCTGGTATCTTGGGGTAATTCCTGGCCAGAAACTTCATACAAGAGTAATGTTTTTGAACAGGTCTACATATTCAAGCATCTATTTCATCATCTTCAAATACTGATGATTCTTATGCCTGCCCATAAAATCTTTTGTGAATGCTTAAATAAATAATTCATAAGTGTTAAGAACATTTATCACAAATTCTTAGCAAATTACTATAGGTCATCACTGTTAATTAATTTTCATTATTTACCTATCAATATCATCCTATTGAATCTATAATAATTTCTGATTGTTGGTAGAGTCAATATTTAATTAAGATAGCTATGTTTTAAGGATTTTTTTTAGTTTTGTGTATATGTATGTGTGTGTATGTATGTATGTATGTATATTCATAGATATGTAGGTATGTGCATGTAAGTGCAGTATACAGAGACCAGAGGTGTCAAATCCCTTTGGAACTGGAGTTGTAGGCAATTATAAACTACCTGACATGGGCTCAAGAGTAGTATGCACTCTTAAGTACTGAGTCTTATCTCCTGAATTAATATAGAAATGCTTACAAAATTCCATATCATTGTCCTTTAGATATACATTACCTGCTTGAAAAACATCTGCTCCTTATATGTGCTTTGCATAAAATATGCATAAAGACGGAGGATGTCAGATGTTTGCCCTGAGAATAGCACAACGTTGACCTTCACTGCCCAAGACTGAATGATTGCAAAGTTGAAAAGGTGTGTCTGCTGTTTGTTCAGGCCTTCATCAGCAATAATCAGGAAGTATGGGCAACTCTCACCCAAGAAAATATTCCACTCTTTTGATAAGCATCCAGAAAATTTAGTCCAAACCTCAATGGTGGTATTCTTCTGAAGATGCAGAATTAAAGCAGTTCTCAGTGTAAGTAGTTCAGGAACATTGAAGTATGCATATTCAGCATCCTATAAAGGAGGAGGTGATGTACATTATTTGAAAAGTATCATTTAGTAGTTTACTAGTTCGGGCAGTTAAGGCTGTTGAGTTGAGGGAATATAATACAGCAGGGTTTGCGGTTGGTTGGTTTTTGTTTTTGTTTTTGTTTTTGTTTTTTCTGTCATCTAAGTAAATTGACCCTGGAATTTTGCTGTATCACAGATGTATGTGATAAATCACACTTTGGACCTAAAAGTAAGCCCATGGTACCCAGCGTTTAATATACTTTGCATTCTTGTTTCCTTATCACCTCGATAAAACGAAGGACATTTTTTTAAACAACTATGAAAACAGTAATTTTTAATTAGAAATTTGATGAAATTGGGAGCTGAAGGAAAATACATTATTCCAGAGAATAATTCCAGACTGCAGTGACATTTCTTAAACATCATGATTTTTTCTTAGTAGACCAAAATCTATGTGACTTATTGTAAACATAGGGCAGAACTTTGGCCCCTATACAAAATTATCATGGCCAGAAATGCTCAAAAATATACAGTAACATGAGTCGCTGATCAAACAAGTCTGCTCCAGAATCCCTGAGTACAGCTTTAGCTGCCCTGAGAACAAGGACAGGAAAAGATGGTGGCAGGTACATAAAACTGTATTTGAAATTGTTGAAAGTTTATTAATTACACTAAATTTGATATTCTCTCATTGGTATTTATAACAGCATATGGTAGCAAATAATGTTAGTGAGTTGCTGCGGGCTCAGACACAACAATTCAATGTACTCAAATAAATTTCCTGCTGAGTGATAAAGACAGAGTAGTTCTCGAAGTTGGAAGATTAAAATTGAAGTGAGTGGGGCCACTGTTGAGAATGTCACCAACTCTTGTGACTCTGTCTATCCAGTGAGTTCCATCATTACACATTACAAAATAATCTAGTTGTATTTATTCCTGAACAATACAATGTTAGCTAATCACTTTTTTCTCTTCTTCCTTTTAAACTTTATGACTTTTTATTTGTTTTGTGTCTTTTGTTTTGTTTTGTTTATTTTTTGTGCTGAAGATTGAACCCACACCCTTGTGTGCACCAGGTAAGTTTTCTACCACTAAGTTTCATGTCTAGATTTTTTTTTTCTTTTAAGGTTTTTCCTGGTGGGCTAGCCTTCTTATCAACTCACAGTGTGAGACTCAGGTGGGCCTCCAATATCATTTTCTAAACTTTCAAATATACATATTACTTTGCAATCAAAGGTTAAAATGTTTGTAAAATTTTTATAAAAAAACAGTATTAGTCACAGCCATGTGTGGCCGTGAACACCTAAAATCCTTTCACTTGGGAGGCAGAGAATCGCGAGTCCAAGGTTACTTCAGGTATAAGAGTTTTTAGCTCTAATTAGTTATTCAAATAAATTCCAATTTCATTCTTCAGAGAATAGACAGCTCAGGTGTCTTGTGTTACCTTGAAGAAAACTATGGCAAAGTGTCCTCCTTTGCTAATAACATCCGACAGGTAGCGCTCAACCAAGTAGAAGAAATGAAGACTTTGTCCTGGCTCAAGTGACTCCTCACACACACATGTGATAAGTAAGGAGTCTCCATCAATCAGAAAAAACTCAGATTCAACAAAATCATTGAATAAACTGGAATAGCTGAAAAGAAGAACAAAAAATATTAAAACAAAACTCATATGGATGACATAATACCCCCAAACAGTAGACCATAGCATTGTCACTGCCATTAATAACCTAAACTGCTGAATACACTGTTGCATATAATAGCATATATGTATATCATGTATAGAATGTATATTCACACACACACACACACACACACACACACACACACACACACACACACACAGGTGCAGGTACAGATCAATATTACCATATAAGGTCAAATAGCTCTACAGGAAAGGGGGGATATTACACATGATCTCAAAAGTCTTGAGTGTCACAAAAATACTTACTCAGCCTTTGGCATATTTCCCAGGATTAATTGTGACATTTCCTCTAAAATCACTGGGCAATGTTTTTCTAAAAAGGGAAAGAAGAGAGATTTTTTTTTAACCAGTCTTTTTAAGGGGTCATGGTTTTTATTTGAGAAATAAGAAACAGTTATGTAGTTAATCTGTGAAGAACATATTATATTTATAATGCTATAAATATTTTGAATTGAAAGTTACCCATTTTTGCTGCCATTCTTGCCTCCAACCTCAATTGGGAAATATTAAAATTGCAAATATCCTTTATTCTGTTTCCTCTAAATAATCATTATTAATGAGATGTTATTATCTGCAAAGAAAAAGAAAAACCGGTCACCTTTCCTAGCAGCAGAAATGCCCTGAATGGCTATCTTTCTAACAAAACATTGAGTGGCAGAAATGTAAGAATGAGCACAATCAATGTATGCTCTGTTCTGGGGGGACAGAAATCAAGAAAACAACCATTAATCATCTAACTGAATATTCAACTAACAATCACAAATGTGATCAAGTCAAAGAGATATAACATTCCCTAAAGAAGCAATTCCCAAGGAAAGCTCTAAAGGATTAAAGAAGAACTAAACTAAACGGAGGGACGTTAGGGTCCAGGCAGAGAAAAGCAGAACACGCAATGGAACACGCATGGCCTGTGGTATGAGGAATGAAGATGGAGCCAGGTTCCTGTAGGAAGCTAGGAGGCTGGAGTGGGGAGTGGGAGAAATCTTGCTTTTCAAGAGAGGGCTTGAGAAGCATGCATGTCCCTTAAGCATGTGTTACAGTTAGCTAGTAAGGGTTTTAAGGAGACGTGATGACTGCATTTTGAAAGAGTCCGCGAGCACAGTACAGAGGTGAGAGCAAAGTTCTCGTGGGGAGCCAGAGAGAAAGCTGCTGATGGGCAAACTAATGACGGCAGCTTGGTGAGATTAAGGTTTAATAAGAGTTCAAGGGAATGAGGCTGGAAAGGTGTCGGTTTATTTGATGGAGGTTAAAAGGTAAGTATGACATTGTTTAACAGCAAATCCAATATGGGTAGAGAAGATCTGGGAAGAGCGCTGTAAGACACTAAAGACTCAGGGATGAGTGATGTTTGCATAAGACTGCTTGATAAAAAGCATGAGGGACAGAGTTTGAATCTCTGGCACTCATGTAAAAACCTAGATATGGCCTCATCTTTCTGAAACTAGTATTAGGATTCAGGCAGCCACCAGGAACCCATTGACTAGTGAGTCTAGCTAAAATCACAAGCTCCTAATTTAGTGGTTGATCCTGTCTCAAGGCAATAAAAATGGGGAGCAATAGCAAAAACACTCAATAGCCTCCTTGGCCCTCCAAATGAATGTGCAGCAGCACATAGATGCACTCATACAAAAGCATGCAACACAATCACACGCACACACACAAATTGTAAATCCATGCCCCAGGGTAAATTATTCAGCCATTCTCTGAACCAAAATCTTGGAATAAGATTATAAATCAAGCAAAGGTCATGAATTCATTTGACCAGCTTTGTATGGCTTTGAGACTTACCATAGGACATGTGATGTAAATTCTTAAATGTGGAAGGTTAGATATCAAACACAAGGTCTCAATCATATTAGAATAGATATGTCATTTGCTTATTAATGATAAAAAGGAGTCACTGAGACAAACAAGCTTGCTTGGCCACAGAAAGATAACATCATAGAAGTGAAGGGGACTAAATACATATATCTGAAGATTACTAGTAATTAATAAATTTCAGGAAAGATGAGACTGCAAAGATGACCTAGAAATTGTTCAGAGGCACAGCCAAATGCAGGTATCTGTTTTAGAGTATGTCTAAGTTAATAAGTAGATTTTAATGTGAAGATAGATAGATACATAGATAGATAGATAGATAGATACACAGATGTACAGACAGAGAAATACATGGACAGATAATTCAGAAGACAGGAATTTCTATCCCATGCAGCAGGAACATAGAGTGGTGAGGTAAACAGTGATACCAAATACTAAAATGACTAAGAATGTCTGTCTGAGAAAAATAATTAAATCTGAAGAAAAAAAAAAAGGTGGCTATGGCCAGGATATTTAAGAAGCACATGGGCAGCGGTGTAAGCATGGTCTCCTAACCTACGCAGTTACTCGTAGTTTTCAGAGCCTTGTACAGCGTCAGTTACCGCCACACACCATACTTGCCTACAGTGTACTCAAGCATATCTGAAGCAGGTCCTCAGCCCCTAGTAGGCATCCTGAGGAAGTTAAGTCAAGCATGACAGTATGATGTGCTAAGAGTGTCAACACCAAGGACACAGGGAACCAAGGAGCTCTTTTAAAAGAAAGGCAAAATTAGATTCTAATCCTCAGAAGTTTTGAGAACAGGGTATAAAGATAATGAACTACAGAAGCTTGCTGGGGAAGGTAAAGCATGGTAGTCTGGGGAGAAAAAAAAATCAACATCATGTTACACAGGACACAGTAATAAGGCACTGCACGATGAATTTGGAGGTTCTGCGGTATGCTCTATATGGACCACAATGCATGTGCATTGCACATGCAGTCACCCACTGGTTGGAGATTAAACTGGAAAGGCAAAAAGAATCAGATTTTAAACAGTCTTGTACCCCAGGTTAAAGATTTTAGACACTTTCCTGAAAAAAAACTCTCCATTACCCATATAGTCCTCAAATTTGGTAATTGTGCATCAGCTGGCGTCAGCTGGCATTCTCCACATTCTACCAAGCTTAAAAGAAAAAAGACCAGTCAGTGAAAACTGAGCAGGAAAAGAAAATAAGCCTTCAATATTTTACAAAAAAAAAAAAAAGAGAGAGGGTCTAGGGAGCAAGTGTAGCTTAGAAGACCCTGGTCAGTTCCCAACATCCACCTCTGGCAGATCCCAAATGCCTGTAATTCAAGCTCCAGGGGATCCAACACTTTCTGATCTCTGAGAACATCCATACCCATGTGGCAGAGCACATACATGCACACGCACATACACACCACTATTTTTTAACGTAGAGTTTCAAGAAAGCATAGTGTTTAATTCTATTCTTTACAATAATAAGAGCCAACTCATAAATCATTCAAATTCCAGATGTCCATGGTATATCTGGAATTTTTTATCGAACTGAAAATAACTAAATTGAAGGAATAGAGTTTAATTAAATAGTCGTAACTTCCAAAGAGTCACAGGTGCCTGCAACACAGCACTACTTTTAAAACAGTTATAGTATAAAAACATTTTTAATTTTACAGTTAAGAGATTCATCCCACACCCTGCATGCCTACTCTTATCTTGCATACACTATTGTGGGAATGCATTTGTGTGTGCTGTATCTTTAAATAAAAGTGCTGTGTTGGGTCATGGCGGGCACCATAGAAAAAGTGGGAGGAGAATCAGAGCTTAGGTGGAGAAGCAGGGCGGAGTTAGGGGCAGATCGAGCGAGCTGCGAAAAGAACAACATGTAAAGAACACGGGTGAGCTACGGGCCGGGCCCACGTGGGCCACAGATTAATAGAGATGGGTTGATTTAAGATGTAAGAGCTAGCTAGCAATGTGCCTGAGCCATAGGCCAAACAGCATGAAGTAAACAGAAGCGTCTGAGTCGTTTCTGGGGGCCTAGGCGGCGGTGCGCAGATAAGCAGTCCCGGGCAGGTCTGTGGGTCCGGGACCTCTGGGGCATGGGACCCGCGAACTCACTACAACACACTATGTGAGAGCTTCTCCAGTGAGCTCCGAAATGAATTATATGCAATTCTTATCAGGCAAACAGATGTCCCAACCATTGTCTCACTCCTCCTACATCTCCCTCTCATTTAAAGGGCATGCTATAGAAACTAGAACCAGCTATTTGCATACCTGTAATAACTACTAAATAAGTGTATTGCACAAGTGTTTGCACACTACACACACAAACACACACACACACACACACACACACACACACACACAAATTATTTACCAATCAGAAGAAAAACAGAAGATCCCAGTTCTCAATAAAAATGTTAAGGTTAAGGATGCAGCTCCAAGAAGAAGAAAAATGCCTGTATCTATTTACATATGCTCTTCATTCTCCACTGTGAACAAGAACACCTGTATCCAGTTATACCCCGAAACAATATGGGAAGGCTCCCCTGAGGAGAACTAGAAGGAGAACTAGAAGAACTATAAGCCAGGGGATAAAAAACTGATAGAAATTGAAAAGATTCTCTCTTTCCTTTACACCAGAAGAAATATGAACTCTTGTCCTGTGGCTGTGTAGAAGCAATTGTTAGAAAATCCATTGAAAACTAGTTTCTCTTCTCCTACCAAGGCCAAGGTTGTTAAAAATTTCTATCCTGACAATCCCTGTACCTCTGTCCTTGTCTCTGGACATTTTTTTTTTCTGGAGACATTGTTAATCAACCATCTGGTGGTTTCACTCCCAGAGCTCACCCCACGTCTGATAATGTGATGGCATCTGTCCTTGTTTGACCAAATACCACTTGGGGGATGGGAAAGATTGTCAAACCTCTTACTTTTTAAAAATTTCAACAACTAAAGGGTGCAGATGGCTCTTTGGCTATCCGTCTGGACTGCAGTCCCAGGTTGAATTCAGTCTGTCCTGTGGAAGACGACCTAGCATCTACCAAGTGTAGCCCAGGTTCTTCTCATAGGGTAGACTTCTGGACAAAGTCGACAGACAAAAATTACAAATATTGAAAAGAAGAATACAAAACTGCTAAGGTTAAATATTTTCTAAAGGCTAATTTGGAAAAGAAACATTTTAATAGAGTTATATCTGTTATTTATATGTAGTTTTATTTCTTTATATGTAGCTATTTATTTATTTATATATACTGATGACCAAAACTGTGAATGACAAGACTTAGACCCATCTTTAAGGTTTTGCAGGAACCTTAGTAACTGGCAAAGCAACGTGGTTATCTTTGGCTAGAGTCACAGTAAAATAGTTCCTTCAAAAGTGGCCATTAAAAAATTTAGAAAAAAAATGTAATGAGTCTTATTTCTTTGTTTTGAGCATTGTGCACATGTTCACATGTAAAAGTAGAGGGCAGAGGCCAATGTCTGGACCAGCTATCACCTTCCACCTAGTGGGTCCTGAGATAGAGCTCAGGTTTGCAGACTTGGTAACTAGTGCCCTTGGCTGCTGAGCCACTTCACTGGCCCCATTTAAAAGATGTTAAAGCAGATACTTAAATGAACTTGACTTCTTTTAAGTCGTTGTCCTAAAACGTCTGACAGGCAAAACAAATTAGTATCTTAGTTAATCATAAAATCTGATTTTTAAACCACTTGTTGGCAGAGAAGAACAATAATAACCTAATTTTTAAGAGCCCTGCTTTCGAGTTTTATAAGAATAAATAAAATTTGACCTTAGGAATTTCATATACGAATATTTTATTTACATCACTTGCCTCCTCCCTCTCCTTCCTTCAGTTTCTCCTTCGTATCTTCCATTTCCTCTCAAGTTCAGGCCTCTGTTTTAAGTATATTGTTACATACATGTATATCAGTTTACAAATACAAGCTGCTAATTGATAACCTTCAAAAATAACTACATACATTCTGTGGTTCGTCTTCCACAAAGCCTTTGCCGTGTATCTGCTTCTCCTGGAAAGTTGAGACTACCTCCTGAGATTGCTCTCATCTCTCCTCCATCCTGGAATAATCCAGTCTTTGCACGTATTTTTTTTTCTGACAATAATTCTTTTTTATTTTTAAAGAAACCTTCTTCTATTTTTACCTATTTTTAAATGAAAATACACACACTTTTTTTCCTCTTCTACTCACTCCTTTTTATTTTCCTTCCTCCAGCCCATGAGCTATAATAACAAAGCAAGCAAATTTTAAAAAATTATTAAAGTAGAAGTGAATCCAAATTTCACTTACAACATATTACAACAAATTAAGAATATATGTTCATAGTCATCAACACTCCAAGGCTGTTGTCCCTATGAAAACTCCTGGGGTTTTAAGACCCTTAACACATTTTATTCAGCTGGGTCTCACTTGAGTCAGAGAGTTAGAGAATGTTGCACTCCAGCACAAGCAGACCATGATTTAAAAAAAAAAAAAGAAGAAGAAGAATCATATACATATATATGTATGTATGTATATATATGTATATATATATATATATATGTTAACTTTTAGTGTCAGTTTGGGATATAAAAGATATTTGCTCCTTAGAGTACCTGGAGGAAACAGTAAACTGTTTTCTGGACCAAAGAAAAGAAAGAAAAATGGTATCCCGTAGAACAGGATGGGCAGAAATCTTGCAGTTGGGTCTAATGATGGCAGACTAGGTCTGAAGCATCGGTATACTGTTTTTTGTTTGTTTGTTTGTTTTTGTTTTTTTTTAAATCTAAAGCAATGCCGACCAGGGAAGCAGCTAGGAAATTTTCAGGTCTTCACTGTCACTCCTCTGCTCCAAATCTAATCCCCAAGTCTCATCTTCATCCTTGTACCAATCAGCTGGATGTTGCCTCTATTCTCTGTCCCCATTCCTAGAGGACTAAGCAGATCTTCATGGCGTACCCTACTTTCCTCCCTCCTGTGGACTCCATTAGCCCATTCCCCCAGCCTATTTTCATCCTCAAGTGTTAGCTCCTAATACCAATAAACACAGTCTAACTTGAACCCCCAGTGGCCACCCCAGGTAAGATCTCAGAAGCATTTCCCTCCAGGCAGCACACAGCCACCACCCAGAGAGGGCAACGGAATACAAGGAATAGAAGACCCACTTGCCAAAGACAAGACCAGATATCAGCACCTACAATTGTGATCAACCCAAATTGACCTAAAGGCCAGTATTAAAGCACAGTCAGTAACAGCCAGGACAATGTGTTTCTGGTGGAGCCTAGCAACCCTACTACAGTAAATCCTGAGAAATTCAGTAGAGCTGAAGCACAAACCAAGGACTTAAAAAATAGGCCTTATTAATATGTTAACATTCCTTAAAGAAGAAATGAATAGATTGATCAAAGAAATCTATGAAAATGCAGAGCGAAAAAGAAAATAAATAGTCTGAGACTTGCAAGATAGAAATAGAATTATTAAAGAAAATCCAAACTGAGTAAAACCTGAAACTGAAAATTTTAGGTGTAGGATGAAGGTTAGATCTCCCTAGGATGGGGAGATAGAATATCTAGTGATAGGTAGATGTGGGGAGGGCGTGATGTGGAATACAGCGTGGAAGAAGGAGGAGGAAGCAGAGAGAGACACATCTAAAACCAATAAACACTTGACAGGGTCATATGGAAAGCTAGTACAATACAAACTTCCTATCATAAATGCATATGTGAAGTGAATCTAAATGAATCTGTCAAATAAGGGAGGATACAGAGCCACAACTTGACATCTCCTGTTACCAAACGAAGTTTCCAGTACCAGGAATGGATTACATCTAATCTAGTTCTTGGTCAAAAAGTCCCATGGGAACCCTCAAATAGCCCAGGCGATTGCCAAGGCTTTTGATGGCTCTCCACAAACTAACAGTTAGGCCCTGTTACCAAAGACAACCTCTGAGCAATTAATTGAATGTGGACAAATCAAGCTAGTGCCTTCTTAAAGGATTCATTTCTATGTTTCTTATGTTCAAGTAGTTTTCATGTATGTTATTACAAGGTACTATGGAAGCTACCAAAGGAGAAAGGTAAACACCAATCCAGTTACAAACCCTTCAGTCTACAAGAGTAACCTGCTACTGAAATATGCTCATAGATGGACAAAGTTTGTGGGAGTAACCAAACAATAAGGTCTACTCAGTGAGATGGAACCCATACCCAGTGCTGCTTGGGTGGCCAAGAATAGACTATTAGATAGGCTAGGGACCTAAGAAAAAATAAAATGCTATTATTCTGCAAAAGCAATACAGCAATAAAAATGACGCTCCACTATACTCATAGATCAATACTTTGTTCAGCCATCATCAGAGAAGCTTCTTCTTGTAGCACATGGAAACAAATTTGGAGACTCACAGCCAACCATGTAGACAGTGAGAGAGAGAGCTTGGAACACTTAGCCTTAAAATAAATATCTCTATCTCTATCAAACCCCATCCTTCTAGACCCAACAGTGCTGTGGCAGTATTGTGTAAAAGCACCTTCATGCATCTGCACCAGGAGAGCTGTAAGGAGAAGTGAGCGCATGCCTAGAAGCTATCTCTGATAGGTAGTCACTTGTAAGTGAAAAGTTGGTTTTCTTCAAGGGAGTCTCAGTGGGAAAACTATCCACTCTTAAGGGTAGGCCTCATATCCAGCTGTAAATGCCAACAAAAAGTCAAGGCGTCTCTGGGGCTCTTTGTCTCATAATATTGAGTCAGAGCATTTTTTTTCCTATCTTACAGATCCTTAGCACATATATAATATGGTCTCTGGTTTTGTGTTTTTATGGGATTCCTGTGTGTGTAAACACGTATATATCTGCCATCTATGTTGGGACGTTTCATTCTGAGCTGGTGATATGAAACAAACCGCTTTCCGTCTCATCTCCAGCCAGCAGACCCCACAGAGACAGACAAAACGAGACAGACAGTTATCCCAGAGCTCATTCTTGCCACACTGGTACAGATCCTCTTGAAACATTGAGTCTTAGTGTCTACAAATGTCAACATCCTGGGATGGAGCATTAATTCACATCAAGCAAGTAGTAATATGTACAAGGCAAGCTATTAATAATATGTATGGATTGTTCTCCTCTACAGCATGCAATACACAAGCACCTCCATTAGAGTAAATATAAATGTGTCGCTTCTCAGAGTTAATAATTTGAGGACTAAAATATGGAAAATTCTTAGATGATAAATGGGTGGGAATAAAATTGGCCAAGTACATAGTTTCAAAGTAATATTCATTGTTAGAACAAAGCTTTAAAAGTCAGTTGAAAAGCTTCTCCAAGTATTGAAGGAAAGGACAAGCAGACGACAAAAATAACAAGAAAAATAACAAAAACAAAAGCAGACAGGGATATTCATACGGCCAAGGAACACCTAGGCTTTCAGCCTTATTGACAAACACCATACAGCTTTAAGCTACAAAATTTATTTACTTTCTCTATGTATCAGCCTATAGAAGTATATGGGTGGATAGGTATAAAAAATACTTAAGTGTGCTTGGGAAGCCATTTGTAAGAGAATTAAAATAAGCAATTTTGCTGGATATTTTTATGAAGAAAAAAATACAATTTCTAATTTCTAAAAGAAAATATCTGAGAGCCAGAATTCTGCCTCAAACATACATTCCAGTTCATTGAGAATACAAAAAAGATGCAGCTTGTTATTAAAAAGCGAGAAATTCCACTAGTTATGTATTTAAAGGAAGTAGTGGAATGCACAGGAGAATACTCAGAAAACAGAGAAACTGTGCAAGATAAAAGAATTCAATGAAGCTATGTACACAGTTTAAAGGTTAAAGGTCTATTTCCACTGGTAGTAACAATGATACAAAACTCTATTTTCCATCCAAACAAGAAAATTGCATCTACAGTGAATAATATTTCCATAATTGGGCCAGTAAGATTGCTCAGTAGGAAAAGGTGCTTGCCACCTAGCCTAATGAGCTGCATTCCATCCTTGAGACTTACATGTACAAGAAGAAAACATACTCCTTCAAGCTGTCCTCTGATCCCCACAAGCACACTCTGCCTGTAAGGAATATGTACATGGGAGCTGGAAAGATAAAAAATGGCCAAATAATTAAGATTCTGCGCTGTTGCAGAGAATTTGAATTCTGTTCCTAGAACTCAGTACAGATTCTCACAATTGTCTGTAATTCCAGATCCTTGAGATTCAGTGCCTCTGGCCCTCTGGTAAGTTTGTGCACACATGCACATCCCCATATAGCACACAGACACACACACAGGCACACACACACACACACACACATACACACACACACTCATACTTGAAAATAAATCTAAAAACTATATACTGGTTTCTCATTTCTGAACCACTATGAGAAAAATTACAAGAATTGTCACAAAATCCCACAAAACATAATAGAGATTGAATATATATATATATATATATATATATATAGAGAGAGAGAGAGAGAGAGAGAGAGAGAGCAACCAAATTGAGATCATTAAAAAATAACTAGAAGAAAATAAGAAAGGATGCTAAGTGCCTCCTTCACAAGGTAAATAGAGACAGTATCTAAAGATGATGTAGCAAAAACAATTCCTTAGACCGAGTTGTTCAGATGCCTTTCTAAAAAGGACTATATAAGTAAGGGACAATCTACGGGGAAGAATCAGTAGCATGTCACCGTTTCACAACTCCCAGGGCAAAAACAGGTCTTGCTAACAGTGGAATAAACATTGAGGCAAAATCTGCACCCAGACTGATGTGAGTAACCTGTCCACCCTCTCTCCCCACGAAAGTCAAAGCTGAACTTCACAAGAACTCTAGCAATAACGACTAATTTACATGACATGCAGAAGAACCGAGACACATTAATATACCACAAGGAGTAGGAGATGTCTACAAGACACTACACACATCACTCAGGTCCTATAAATTATAATGGGATAGAAGAAATTCAAAAGGCATATCTATCATCTAAACTCAGTATTGTCAGAATTATACTTGTATGTATTATGCTTGGAGGAATATTTAATAAAATAAGAGGAATGAAATGGGAAGAGGGGAGGGGAAGAGAGAAGAAGGGCGGGGAGGTGGAGTAAAGGAAATTAGGAATATTGGACACAGAACATTGGAAAGCATAGCCACCTGTGAGGGGGACAGCGCAAAGTTTTAGACACTGAGTAAGCGGATTGCAACAATTTTCAAGGAAGCAGAGAAAGCCAGTTTTTGTGCTGACCTCAAGCAACCCGAATGCTCACCCGGGAGCTCACAGAGAAGCTCAGCCGCTGGCAGACACCTTCAGTTCAGGCAGGTGCTCTGCTAAAGCAGTTAGCCTATGCCTGCACAGGATCTGTAAAATAATACATTTGTTTTGTTTAAAGACACTGAGAGTGTGCTTGTTAGTTACCACCTATTGCCTTTCCTTCTGCACCCGCCAGGCTCTGGCCTCGGGAGTAGGCGGGTCTGTGCTCCACTGCCCGAGGAAGCCCCCCCACCCCCAGTCCAGTCCCTTCAGCTCTGCAGCAGCCCCTCCTTCTGGACTCCTCTGACTTTGACACGCCCTGCAAGCCCCTGGCGGGGGGGCCCAGAAGCATCCTCTGCAAAGCCCAGGACCAAATACCTGGGACCTGCTACTTGCAAAGGGCAGCTGATCTGCTCAGCTGGAACGGAGAAGATGATTGCTCAAAGCTACCCAGGCTGCCTTTTATGCCTGAAGAATGGTTTCGGTTTCCCTTCTGCTTCCAGAAGACTTAAGTTTCGATTTCCATTCCAATTTGGGAAGTGTAGCTTTTAGCATCATTCTGTAAATTCAGAGCTGTAAAATAGGGAAAACGGAGGCTTTGGGATAAGTATGGAGGGCATTGTGACAGATAATTCTGGGGACATCGAGGTATCATTGGAGAGGCCCAGAGAAGCAGGCAACCAGGTGGGATGCTCGTCGCTCCTGCAGGTGTGCTTAAGACATTAAACTGGCGACAGGAAGGGACTAGAGAACTGGAGCCTGTTATTAATTTACTTGGGATCTTCTTTGGCCAAACACCTCCAAACAAACTGAACATGGAACCTGCTTCTTTTTATTTCTGCCTTAATTTCTTCTTTCTCCCCCTCCCCTCCCCCTCCCCCTCTCCCTCCCCCCCCCCTCCCTCCCCCCTCCCCCTCTCCCTCCCCCCTCCCCTCTCCCTCCCCCCTCCCCTCCCCCTCCCCCCTCCCCTCCCCCTCCCCCTCCCCCCCCTCTCTCTCCATCCCAACAATTTGGGTTGGATAGCTCACTTGCTTAGTATCCTTTGTAACTTTAGGAAGGCTTTAAATATGCAAATTCTAGAAAGTGGGAAGTCTTGACCACAGTGGGACTACAAGCTGCATCCTCAGTAAGGAACTGGCAGAACTCTATTCCATGGGGAAAGAGCAAGTGGATGTAGTAAACAGTACATTTCAAATCATACATACGTTCAGTTGCTTAGCAAACATTCAACACTCAATAGGCCACTAAGAATGAGCCCCTCCCTCATAGCTTTCAACTCATTCCTGTTTCCTTGGGAACCTTACAAAGGGATGCTTCAGCTCTGATCCACCTTAACGTTAATGAGAAGGCCGAGGTGTAAGGCCCATCCACAGAAGGCCATGTCCTGGTGGAGAATGTGTGATCTGAGTTCTTCTTCTGACCCTGGGTGGAGACATGAAGCTGTGATATGCCTTGTTTTCTAGTCTTTCCAAAGATTGGGAAATTATGTATTATTGTCCCCTTCTTAAGAGTTAATACAGTTGTGTATGTCTACCACCTGGCTAGAAGACCACCTCTCAATAATGCCGACTCAACGAAGGACATTCTAGGAAAATGGTAGAGATAATCATCCCCTTCATAAGATATTGTACCTAGAAGTAACCCCATCCACATGCAATTGTTCGCAGATCTTTGCTTCTTACAGTGTCTGTTTTTCTGAGTTATAATTCAAAAAGGCATTATCTTTTCTTCGGCTCTTTCTATATACTTGGATACTAACTAAAATTCTAAGCATGCTGGCTTTTGAACTCTGGACTTTCTAAACAATTCTGGATTCTTATTTACTCTTTAATAATATTGATAAATTGAATGCTACTCTTTCCTGCTTCCTCCAATAGAAGTCAGTGTCCCAATTCTCTGGGATTGCAGTAACTGGCAACAGACACTGTGCAGACTAGGCTAAGCTAAGGATCATAGGAAGGGGAGGGGTCAGTTATTCCAGGTGGGCCAAAAATAATCATAAGCAGAGCCTTACCATGGTGGGGGCAGAAATCCAGGTTGGTAATCTAATTACAAGTGGAGTTATTTTGTGACAGTCTGTGGAGGAGATGGGAAGACTGCAAGTCAAGAAATTGAAATAATCCACTGGAGAAGGTGAGTATCCTCCTGTTGATTAAGTCAACTTTGAGCATTGTGAGGCTGTTACTTAGCCAGCTGATCAAGAGTAAGCTAGAACTCCAGGAAAGCTCTTGGTAGAGAAAACAGGCCAGGATTGGGTCTTAAAATCAAAAGGCTGAAATCACATTACACAGGATATAAACTAAGGATAGTTTACAATGAACCTTACAGCAGAGAAGAAGGGACCCCTAGATTTGTAGAACATTATACGTTATACAAAGAGTGACCTTTTGCATACGTCCAAAACTCCCAGCAGTGGAGGAGGAATCTTTTTGTTTAAAAGATAAGAAATACCATTTCTTTACATGCTGCATGAGGAGATCCAACTATTGAATAAAAACCCCAAGAAACTAGAATTGCTCCCAGGATTTCCAAAGGCTTATGCCCTATAAGATAGGACCTTGCAGAAGACACAGCCTGCAAGGGAAGAGGAGAAAGCAGAGAAACATTCTATATACCATGCCTGAGCTGCTTGCTTAAATATTGTCTCTTGTCTTCTATTTAAACCTTACCCTCACATCAGGACCCTGGAAGTGGCCTTGGACACAGACTGGACCATTTTGTCAGTCACATCAAGATTCTGAAGATGGACTTAGACACTCGCTGTCAATTACATCAAGACTGTGACAGTGGGCTTAGACACTCATCAGACCTGTTTGTCAGTCTTCTCATTGTGACCATTTCAGATAAACCTTGGCTTTCTGTTTTCATTGTTCACGTGCCTACTTTAATTGGCTTATAGAAGACAAAAACCCCTTTGTTCAGAACATGGGAGATATAAACCTGAGTTACTGGAACAACCAGAGTCAATTCTTTCTTTTTCATTGTTATTATTTAATTTATTACTTACAAATTCAATGAATATTATATGGGACTAAGGTGATCATATTATCTCATAACTCCTTCCCCACCCACTGGACTGTTCTTTCTCAATCCCTACTTGTTTTATGGCTTTTTATTGTTCCCAACCCATAGCACTTAATTAGGATTTCTGAACTGAGCATGGAAAGAGTATATTTACTGGAGCAAGGGGAAATTATCTATGTCTGCCATACAGTATGACTCTTCCAGAAAGCGTTAACCATTTGCTTGTCTTCAGGAAAAATGGGTATTGGTACCGCACGTGAGAACAGACACACTACCATACTAGAGTTTATCCAGGGAAGTTGCAAGGGAAGAGAAACAAGAAGAAAGAGCGTGAGCCCCTCCCCGGCTTTATGGCTTTTCCTTATAAGAGCACAGGTAGACAAAGATTTACATAGCCACGCCTAGGGCATGGATATGAATGAGAGCAACGTGCGTGCGCTCTGCATGACTAGCCCTCTGAATGACTAATACGTTTACCACATACCTGCTATGCACCAGGAATTCTTACTGTGACTGTAGGGATCTCATGAACCCCTCTCTCATCCATGATGGAGCATTGATAGGCCTTGTCGTGTGCAGGTAGACACTGCTGCTGTGAATACACAGCCATGTCATGTTTAGAATACCGTATGTCACAGCACTCCTTCGCATTTTGAGCTCTTATATTCTTTCCACACCTTCTGTAATATTCCTTAAGCCTTGGAGGGGAAAAAATAGATGTCTCACTTCATGCTGAGCACTCGGCTGTCTCTTATTTCCTGATTAGTCTTTGCATTAGCCATCTCCACTGCAAACAAAAGCATCTCTGATCAAAGCTGAGAGCAGCACACATCTACAAAGATACATACAAATATTTAGAAGGAATTCGACTGTATATTCATATAACAAAAGAACAGAAGTATATTCCTCTTAGAGCCTGGAACTTCCCCAGTCATGGACTTTGGACCGAGTTTACATTGCCAGGCATGAATTCCTCCTGTGAAATAGAGCTAAAATCTAAAATTAGAAAGTGACTGGTTACCTCCATAACAGCCCCGTCACTAATGCAGCAGTGGCCACATCTTGTCCGACAGGTTAGTATTACAGAAACCATGTTCCTTTTTAGATCTTCTAGAAACCACTCCTGATATCACCTTGATATGAGCCCAATGAAACTGACTTTCCAAACAGTCTAAGAATAAGGTTGCCTTATTTTAAGCCACTAAATATATGATAATTTATTACAGGAGCCAAAGCAAAAGTATGCAATACCATAGGCTAATGAGGTAGGAAAACCATGACATGTTTGGTAAATAGCAAAACTATGAGACTATTACAACTAGCATGAGCTCAGCCATAGGGGAGTATCCTCACACTTGTTATCATAGTGTTAGCACAATTTTACAAGCTGGGTACTTCTGTGTTCCTTTAAAGATGAGATAGATAAGGATTAAAGTGATGTGAGTACAAAGATGCTAACTTGATATAAACCAAAGTTTGCTTACAGAATTTTTAACTATATCATCTTTGGCAAACACTTCTCATTCTAGGACTGAAATTCTTCTAGCTAGTAGGCCAATTATTTTGTTCTTATGTATTTGTAATTAAACTTGTCTACTGTTATTTGGGGTTCTCTTTCTGGGAATTTGGGAGGTGAGCAAGCGCTGTGGTAACCCATCTTTGCTTTGACTTTTAATGACATCAGATTTGCCAGGTAAGAACTTAATTAATATCGGTTCCTCCTCCTCAGTTTTCTAGTCCTGGTCTGCTTGCTGTTACTATAATATCATGCAATACCATGGGCAATTTAGAAGGAAAAATTATATTGATCATAGTATTGGAAACTTTGAAATCGAGTTTCAGAGTGCCAGCATCAGGCAGAAAGTCCACCTTGGCAGCGTCTAGAGCAATGGTCCTCACCATTCCTAGTGCTGGAAACTTTAATACAGAAATTATTTTTGGTGCTACTTCATAAATCAATGTTGCTGCTGTTATAAATCATAATTTAAATGCCTGACTGCAGGATATCTGGTGTGCAACCCCTGTGAGAAGGTTGTTTGACCCACGATTTGAGAATCCCTGATGGGGAGGGAAGGCAGGTGATTCACAATCCTTTACTTGCTGCTAATTCATTGGTGAAGTCAGAGTCTTTATAAAATCAGCAAATGCCTCCCATATAAGGACCTATACTTCCACTTGATTGCATTGATGAATTCATTTATAACACATAATTCTAAGAGACACATGTAAGCCATAATATGCTCCAAAATGTATAAAAATCCTCAGGAGCTTTGCATCTTATGGTGTTTGGGGTTTCTGTTATCCTTTCTCAGTCTCCATTATCTGTTCCTGTGCCACTCCCTGAACTTTCTCCCAAGGTTTGACTTCATACATTAATTACACTTCCACTTCACTTCTTATCCTGTACTTTAGCCTCTTTGAATTACTAAGTGTTGGTCTTCTCAGGGTGAAGTCCATCCGCTCACATTTCAACTTTCCTCTACTTAACATATACAACCATCGGTGCCTTGTGCCTTCTCTCTATACTTACCTGCAGTCTGATACTCTAAATAAGTCAATTTTCGGTACTTGAACATTGAGGTAAATGACCAGATTTGTATTCCATCAAATTAATTGTTCATAAATATCATAGTCAAGTGGCTAGAAAGTTCCAGATTTGTGATCTGTAAAACCTCTGCCCAGGGGCACCAAGTATGTTAGCAATTAATGTCTCTCAAGAAGATATAGTCCTTGATTGCCAAAGGCCATATTATGTATCAGAAATCCATGGCCAAGATCTGGTATATTTTAGTGATTACTCACTCAGAAAGGAAGCTGTGAGTGACATTCAGCAACAGGCTCTCTGAAGGCTAACTGGAGTGCTCATTGGTTTCAGTGTAGATGGTTTTAAGGACATCTGGTTGGACAGGGTCCTCATTTAAAGGGAGCTGATTTACAACTAGTATCTGTTAAAATAATGGTAGGATTTGAAAACGTGGAGCATAATATATCCAAGTCTCAAACAACCAGAAAGTACTTGACTTTCACATTATGAGTCCCAAAACAAACCGTAGTTAGATCTTAAGAATGACAGAAATGGAAGAGCCTTCACTTCAGTAAATAACTCTCAGGAGTTTATACATTTTGATAGGACCTGGTACCTACATGTTTTGTTAATTAGTTTTATATCAAGGTGACACAGTCTGAGAAGAAGACACTTCAAGAAACTGCCTCCAAGCCTCATTTGTATGTTCTTCATTAGTGATGGTTAGAGGAGAACCCAGCCTATTGTGGGTGGTGCCATCCCTGGAGCTGACAAGAAAGCAGGCTAGGAAGCCATGAGGAAAAAGCCAGTAAGCCAAACTTCTTCATGGCTTCTACATCAATTCTTATCTCCAGGTTCCTACTTTGACCTCCTTTGATGATAAGCTGTTGTAAGTAAGAGTGAACTAACCATTTTTCTCTCGAAGTTGTTTTAGTCACAGCAATAGAAACCCCAACTCTGACATATGTGAAACAATGGTTCTTTGTAAGTGTATTTGTAGATACTTATGTGTCCTCTGTGGGTGTTTCAAATTAATATTGTTAAAGGATGAAGTCATTGGTGCAATATCGTATGTGTGCTTACAGAGAAGGGTGGATACAGTAATTTTGCCTGAGTGTCTGTATATGATGACAGGTTGCTAAGTATCTGTTAAAGATGCTTTGTGTTCCTTCAGAGGTAGCACTTCCTACCCTGACTCATTCTGAAACCTGACTAGAGATGGCAAGTGAATGGAAGGACAGATACATAGAAACAGCTGCAGAAATTCCAGGTGGGCTATGTGCAATCTGATACAGCAAGGCTAACTCTGCAGCAACCCAGAACTCACCATGTTTAGTAGGTATATTACAGGAGGCATCATGGCTTTGGGAGGGGGTTTCTGTAGGCAAGCATTCTCAGATTGTAAACTACTAGAAGGAGGAAAGTACAGTTGTGAATTTCATACTTCCTAGTCAATTGTCTGACAGTACTATTACCTGAACACACTGTCAATATTGGCACTCAGACCAGAGGAAGACTTTGCCATCCCTCTGAGGCTGACCAAATCAGGACTGTGCTATTCTCAGGGGCTTGAGTCAGTGGTCCTTGATATGGCCATAGCAATGTGAACAAAACACATTCACTCCTAACTTCACCTGCTCTTTACACATTTAACCAAGGTTTCCTTGGCTCCCTATTCAGCCAAGGTAAAGTAAAAAGGAAAGGTGGTTAAACCATAGATGAGCATGTGTTAGTCAAATCTATAATAGCAATTCTCACAGTTTTGAAGGCCTTGTAGTCCAGTTTTATGATGCCAGTATCTGGCAAGAAATCTGATCCTACAGAGCAAGTATTTTAAGAATATTGAGGATTAAGCATAAGGACAGAACATAGTCCACGGCATCAAGTGGTAATAATGCACTATGGGAACAATTACTCTTCAAATTTCAGAGCATGGCAGATAAAACTCTTAGACATAGACACTGTGATAATAATGACTTCTAAATTCGTTAGGTCAATAATTGCTGGAGAGTTTAATAACCTCCTACCATACTGTTTTGCATTTGCTTTTCTTTCTGACTCTGGACTATTTGTCATTTCAAGCACTTATCTTGCATGTACTGTTGTTAAAATAAAAAAATAATATTATTTAATTCTGCGTCTGTAACAAGTTTTTAGAAAGCCGAGATAGTTCCACACATGGTTCAAATTAAAATATTCCAACCCTGTGCTGTACAAAACTTGCATAGGATTGAATGATGTAATTCAATGACGAATCTTCTTTCTACAATATTCAACTTAAAAATCAGGGAACAGAGCCTGTCGTCACAATATACTCAAATGTGTATCTATGGAAACACTGTTGTGCAGACACTTTATTTGCCTCCCTCCCCTTTTTTCTGCAGAAACAAATAAAATGCTTCCTTGTTTAAGAAGCAATGCATTTAAACTATGCCACCAAGACGTGTAAAATTAGACCAATGACAGCGGGTCTGGAATATTTCTGCCACAGGCTCTTTTGACACCTGTTGACCAGTCATTTAGAGAAAAACTTGGGGGGCTGAAGATGCTTTAGTTCTACGGACATTCCTTCCCCAAATAGTTTTTATCAAGTTGCTATGCCAAAAGCAGCAGCAAGGCTGGCAGACTTCCGGCTGCAAGGCTCAGCAACTGTCCTCAACGGGTGCCATTTTCTCAGTGCTTAAATCCTCTTTGGGTCCAACAGCTGATTGCCTCCTTTGTTCCACCCTTCCTTTCTGGTTCCCTAGGGAGTGGCAGCCACATACTTCCCAGCCCAGCCCGCTTCCTTGGAAGCGCTACTGACAAGGCCACACAGCTGTCTGCAGATGTCTGATAGTGCCCCCAGTACTGGAGAGTTAGGTATTCCCTCACCTCCATCCATGAGGTGGGTGAAATGTAAACTTAAAGAAAAAGGAAACAGATTTGCTTTAGGTCAAGTAAATGGCAAAGTCTGTTCTAAATATCCTTTTGTCTGGGTAGATTTGTTCTTCTCTTCAACTGAAGAAAAACAAAAATCTCAAGGTATCCCATTTGATATATCCATTACTTTTATATACACTCCGTTTTAAATATTAAAACTTCAATCATAAAAATTATGCTGATGTTTTAAAGCAATGTGCTCGTTGTGTAACTGAAGAACCTGCCTGGTTCCATTTTGACGGCAGGAGCCATATGCTGTATTTTTAAAAATCAGTTTCTATTTACTATGAGAATTGAACTGCTCTCTGTTCTCTGGTACATGACTTTCCCCAACTGATGACCCTGTTTTGTTTTTGATACCTTGACTCTCCCTGACCCCTCCCTATCACATGGTGGTTAACCATGTTTTTAAAAAGATGTTTTATATTTTCTTACTGCCTCATTCTCCCTTCTATAAAACTACATGTAAGTTTACTCCTTAAAGGAGGTCCAAGAGATAGATTCAGGGCTGCTCTCTTTAACCTGACTTAGGAGACAGTCCCTGATCAGGGACTTGGGAGTACCCCAATAAAATTCAAGCCTGCTTCAAATTTGGCTAAAATTGTGGTAGTGGTCTTCTTCTTGACATTGGGATTAACATATTTACAAATAAGCCTCTTTCTATGTTGGCCTGTGAGTTTCCAGTGAATTCTCCTCTCTTCACTTCCTATCCTGCTATAATGGTGCTGAGGAGACATGTCCCGCATTGTCTGGGAACTTAAGCATAGGTCATGTTAGCCATACATGTTTCCCAGATTTTAGCTGGCTAAGATGATGTGCCCTGAGGTCAATGTGTAATAGTACCTGCTCTTCACTACAGATGGCTCAAGTTGAGACAGCAGCAGTCACACGGGGAGCTCCAGAGATGCAGTTATGCTGAGTCCTTTACCCATGCTGCCATTTCAGTGATGCAGCTGTGGGATATCTACGTGAGTAGAGCAGTCATGGGTTCAAGCCAATGGAAAGTATTTATAAGCCACCCAGTGACTACTATGGGTGTTCTGGACCCCAGTGCAGTCCTGAGCCTTTCTTGGGGTAACATTTTAAGCATAAAAAGTGGGCACCAAAGACCTTGTGTTCAAAACATCACAGGTTTTATCTTGATAAAAAGGTCATATCCTGTTTTCCACTTTGAATTCTGGGAATGGATATGGTTAATAATCTGGTGACCTCTGGGCTACCTGTATGGCCAGGTACTCCTCAACACTTACAGCAAGACTAGAAACAGTTAATACCCTACTTGACCTCTTTGCTTCCTGCAGGGTGAGACTACACATACCCACCCCAAGACCCTTATAGATAGGAACAAAAATGATTAATAGCCTGGTGGTTTCTGAATTATCTGTATGAACAAGACCACACTAGATCCTTCCATGGCCATGTAAGATAACATACGCTGTCTATCTACATAATCCATCTTCATGGAAGAGGTGATAGGCACTTTAAAAACCTTTCAGTGTGACTGTACCTTAAGCTTAATTATGCACATGGAATTGTGTACAACAGGAAACTTTTTTAATTTATATTAAAAAATGTCTTTTTTTCCATGTATCCTCCTGCTCCCCCTCCCTTCCCTCCTCCCAATCCCTCCCAGTCAGCCTTCAGCCTCCCTTCTCTCCATCCCCCATCCCCTCCCCCAAAACGCAAGAAGTCCCAAGGTGGGTCAGCTCAGTGTGGCAGATTCACTCCAGGAAAGTCTGATTTCCTCATCCCAATATCAAGACTGAGTTAAGGGATCCTTTGCAGGGAATAGGCCCCCAGGTGCCAGTCCATGCACAGAAATACAGTCTGATCCCACCCCTCGAGACTCCACATACTGCCCATGCCAATCGACAGTTGCCTACCCTTGGAGGGCCTATGTCCTTTTCCTGATGAGTCCTCAGTGGCTGTTCTTGATTCAGTGAGCTCCCCAGAGCTCCAGCCATCACTGTGGGAATTTTCCTCACAATCCCTATCCCCTTACTCATACAGACTCTCCTCCTCTGCTCTCAGGTAGACCAGGCTCTCGGCCCAGTATTCAGCCATGGATCTCTGCCTCCACTTCTATTCTTTGTTGGTTGGAGGTTCTGTGATGATACTTAAGGTGGTTATTCATTTGATTCTAGGGGAAGTCCTATTTAGGCACTCCCTCCACTATTGGTTGGAGACTTAGCTAGGGACATCCTGTGAGTTCTTGGATGTTTCCCTAGCACCTGGTCTCTTTCCAACCACATCATTGGCTTCGTCTGTCAAGATATCCATCTCTTTTTTTTTCTCCCTTTTTATTGCTCCTCTTATTCAACCATCTTCTTCTCTCATGATTTGTTCCCACCTCTTCTTGGTTGCAATCCGTTATGATCCCAAGTGCTAAGGAGATCTTCTCTATTTTCTCTTCTTAGGGGAATCTCTGGATGTGTCTCTTAAGCTGTTTCTGATCCAAAACTGTTCAGAGGTTGTAGTTTGCAGCTTGAGTATTCTTTGTTTTTTTGTCTAAAATCCGCTTATGAGTGAGTATATCCCATGCCTGTCTTTCTGGGCTTGTGAGACCTCTCTCAGGAGGTTATTCTCCAAATCCATCCATTTGCCTGCAAATTTTAGATTTTTTTCTGCTGAGAAGTACTCCAGTATAGATGTACCACAGTTTGTTAATCTATTCTTCAATTGAAGGACATCTTGCTATTATAATTAATGCTGTTATGAACATACTTGAGCTAATGCCTTTGAGGTACAAATTCCATTCTTTGATAATATACCACTATTTGTGCCCAATAATGGTATTGCTGGATCGTTAGGGAGATTGGTTCTCAGTTTTCTGAGGAACTGCCATACTGTACAGTACCATTCCAGAGAGCTGTACAATCCTCTCCAGCATAAGCTTCCATCTGTGTTTTTTATCTTCACCATTCTGACAGATGTAAGGTGGTATCTCAAAGTTGTTTTGATTTGCATTTCCTGATGACTAAGAAAGTTGAGCAATTTTTTAAGTGTCTTTCAGCCATTTGTAATTCTTCTGTTGAGAATCCCCTTTTTAGCTCTGAACCTCATTTTTTAATTGGGTTATTTAGGTTTGGGGGCTCTAGTTTCTTGAATTCTCTATATATTTTAGAGATCAGTCCTCTGTCAGATGTAGGGTTGATGAAGATGTTTTCTCATTCTGTTGGCTGTTCTTTTGTCCTATTGACTGTGTCCTTTGCCTTACAGAAGCTTCTCAATTTCAGAAGAATCCATTTAACAATTGTTGTTCTTAGTGTCTATGCTACTGGTGTTATAGTTAAGAAATGGTCACCTGTGCCGGTGCTTTGGAGGGTATTTCCCACTTTCTTTTCAATCAGGTTCAGCAAAGCTGGGTTTATGTTGAGGTATTTGAACCACTTGGACTTAAGTTTTGTGCAGGGTGATAGATATGAATCTATTTGTATTCTTCTACATACTACCATCCACTTATGTCGACAACATTTGTTGAAAATACTATCTTTTTTTCCATTGTATAATCTTGGACTCTTTGCCAAAAATCAGGTGTTTATTTGTATGTGGGTTAATTTCAGGGTCTTTGATTTGATTCCATTGATCTACAAGTCTGTTTTTATTCCAGTACCAGGTTGTTTTTATTACTTTAACACTATAGTATAGCTTGAAATCAAGAATGGTGATTCATCCTGAAGTTTTCTTATTTGGAAATCCTGGGTTTCCTGTTATTCCATATGAAGTTGAGCATTGTTCTTTCAAGGTCTGTAAAAAAAAAAATTGTGTTACGATTTTGATGGGGATTGCATTGAATCTGTAGATTGCTTTTGGTAAAACTGCCGTTTTTACTACATTGATCCTATCTATCCAAGAGCATGGGAGATCTTTCCATTTTCTGATATCTTCTTCAGTTTCTTATTCAATGATTTACAGTTTTTGTCTAACAGACCTGCTACTTCTTTGATTAGAGTTACACTAAGATATTTAATGCTATTTGCAGCTATTATAAAGGGTCATTTTCCCTTCTTTTTCAGACCTTTTATCCTTAGTATATAGGAGGGCTAATTTTTTTTTTAGTTAATCTTGTACCCTGCTACATTGCTGAAGGTGTTCATCAGCTGTAGAAGGTCCATGGTAGAATCTTGGGGGTCACTTATGTATGTGATCATATCATCTGCAAATAGAGATAGTTTGGCTTCTTCCTTTCAATTTGTATTGCCTTAGTCTCCTTTTGATCTCTTATTGCTTTAGCTAAAACTTTGAGAACTATTTTGAATAGATAGGGGAGAAAGGACAGCCTTGTCTTGTTCCCGATTTTGGTTGGATTGATTTGAGTGTCTCTCCATTTAGTTTGATGTTGGCTGTTGGCTTGCTATATTGTGCCTTTATTATATTTAGGTATTCACTCTGTGTTCCTGATCTTTCCAGGACTTTTGTTGTGAAGAAGTGTTGAATTTTATTAAAGGCTTTTTCAGCATCTAATGAGATGACTGTGTGGTTGCTTTCTTTCAGCTTGTTTATATGATGGATGACCTTCACAGCTTTTCATTTGAATCATCTCTGAGATGAAGTTTACTTGACTGTGGTGGATGATTTTTATGATATGTTGCTGAGTTTGGTTTTTCCAGAATTTTATTGAGTATTTTTGCATCAATGTTCATGTGGGAGATTGTTCTGTAATTCTCTTTCTTTGTTGTATCTTTGACTGGTTTGGGTATCAAGGTGACTGTGGCCTCATAAAAGAGTTTGGCAGTGTTCCTTCAGTTTTTACTTTATGGAACAGTTTGAGGAGTATTGCTATTGGTTCTTCTTTGAATATCTGGTAGAATTCTGCACTGAAACCATCTGGTCCTGGAATTTTTTTACTTGGGAGACTTTTAGTAACAGCTTCAATTTCCTTTGGGTTTATAGATCTGTTTAGGTCATTTATCTGATCTTGATTTAATTTTGATAAGTGGTACCTGTTCAGAAAGCTGTCCATTTCTTTTAGGTTTTCAATTTTAGTGGAGTGTAGATTTTCAAAATATGACCTGATAATTCTCTGGACTTACTGGGTGTCTGTTGATATGTTTCCCTTTTCATTTCTGATTCTGCTAATTTGAATTCTCTCTTTCTCTGCTTTTTGCTTAGTTTGGATAAGGTTTTCATATATCTTGTTAACTTTATCAAACTCTTTGATTCATTTATTCTTTGTATTGTTCTTTGTTTCTTCTATACTGGTTTAAATCCTAAGTTTCATTATTTTTTGCCATCTACTCCTTCTATGTGAGTTTGCTTCTAATTCTTCTAAAGCCTTCAGCTGTGCTGTTAGGTCTCTTGTGTGAGATTTCTCTAGGTTTTTCATACAGGCATCTAGTGCTATGAGTTTTTCACTTAACACTGATTTTACTATGTCCCATAAACTTGGATATGTTGTAGATTTATTTTCATTAAATTCTAGGAAGTCTTTGATTTCTTTCTTACCTTCTTTCTTGACCCAGGGGTGGTTCAATTTATAGATGTTCAGTTTCCATGAATTTGTAGATTTTCTGTGATTTTTGTTGTTGTTGAATTCTAACTTTAAGTCATGGTGGTCTGATGTGATACAAGCAGTCATTCCCATTTATTTTGTATGTATTGACATTTGCTTTATGATTGAGTATATGGTCAATTTTAGGGAAAGTTCCATGGGATTCTGAGAAATATGCATATTCATTTGTGTTTGGGTGGAGTTCTGTATATATCTATTAAGTCCATTTGGGTCATAACATCTGTTAGATCCCTTATTTCTCTGTTGAGTTTCTGTGTGGTTGACCTATCCAAGAGTGAAAGTAGGGTATTGATGTCTCTCTCCCATTATTAGTATGTGGAGTCTGATGTGAGGTTTAAGCTTTAATAGTGTTTCTTTTACATATGTAGGTAGGTTTAGTAGGTTTATTTTATATATGCCCTTGTTTGGGGGCATAAATATTCAGGATTTAAACTTTATTTGGTGGATTTTTCCTGAAATAAATAAGTAATGTCTGTCCTTGTCTCTTTTGATTGATTTTAATTTGAAGTCTATTTTGTTACATATTAGGATGGCTGCACCAGCTTGTTTTTTAGGAGAATTTGACTGGAAGTTTTTTCCCAACCCTTTACTCTAAGCTTGTGTCTGTCTTTGGAGTTGAGGTGTATTTCTTGTAGGCAATAGAAGGATGGTTTCTGTTTTTGTATCCATCATGTTAGGGTGTGTCTTTTTACAAGTAAATTGAATCCGTTGATATTAAGGGCTTTAATGACCAATGATTGTTATTTCTTGTTATTTTTGGTGGTAGCATGTTTGTATTTCCCTTCTTTGAGTTCCACCCCCCCTTGTGAGATTATCGATTATTTGTGGTTTCATGGTTGTATCTGGTTTCCTTAGGTTGTAGTTTTCCTCTAGTGCTTTCTGTGGATTTATGGATAGGTATTGTTTAAACCAAGTTTTGTCATGAAATATCTTGTTTACTGCATCTATGATGATTGATAGTTTTGCTGGGTACAATAGTCTGGGTTGGCAACCCTGCTCTTTAAATGACTGTATAACATCTGACCAGGACCTTCTTGCTTTCATTGTTTCCACTGAATAGTTAGTCGGGTATTATTCTGATGGGTTTGCCTTTATAGGTAATTTGGCCTTTTCCTTGCAGCTCTTAGTATTTTTTCTTTGCTCTGAAGGTTTTGTGGCTTAATTATTATGTGGTGATCAGACTTTTGGGGGGAGGGTTCCTAGTCTATTTCTGTAAGCTTCTTGTATCCTTATAGATATTTCTTTCTTTAGGTCAGGAAAGTTTTCTTCTATGATTTTGTTGACTATATTTTCTGTGCCTTTGAGCTGGTATTCTTGTCCTTCTTTGATTCCAGTTATTCTCAGGTTTAGTCTTTTCATGATGTCCCAGATTTTCTGGATTTTTTGTGTTATGACTTTTTTGGTTTTAGTGCTTTCTTTACCTGTGTATCATTCTGCACAAAACTCAAGTCCAAGTGGATCAAAGACCTCAACATAAACCCAGATATATTGAACATGATAGGACATAAAGTGAGGGATATCCTTGAGCATATTGACACAGGAGATAACTTCCTGAACAGAACAGATGCTAATATTGACAATAAATGGGACCTCATTAAACTTAAAGCTTCTGTAAGACAAAGGACATGGTCAATAGAACAAAACAGCAGCCTACAGAATGGAAAAGATCTTCACCAACTCTACATCCCATGGAAGGTTTATTTCCAAATTATATAAACAATTCAAGAATCTAACATCAAAAAAACCCCAAATAATCCATTTTAAAAATGGGGTACAGATACAAACATAAAATTCTCAAAAGGAAAGAATCACTTAAGTGTTCAACATCCTTATTCATCTTGGAAATGCAAATCAAAACAATACGGAGATATCATCTTACACCTGTCAGAATGACTAAGGTCAAAATCAGAAGTGACAGTTTATTGCTGGAGAGGATATGGAGCAAAAAAGGAACTCCCCCCTTCCTTTTTTTGCTGGTGGAAGTACAAACTTGTACAGCTACTTTGGAAATCAATATGGTAGTTTCTCAGAAAACTGGAAGTCAATCTACCTCAAGACCCAGCTATACCACTCCTGGGTCTGTACTCAAAGGACACTTTACCATACTTCAAAAATACTTGGATAACTATGTTCATAACAATATTATTCATAAAATCCTGAACTTGGGGGAAAAAACCTAGATGTGCCTCAGCTGAAGAATGGAGATAAAGAACATGTGGCACGTTTATACAATGGAGTATTGCTGAGCCGTTAAATATCAAGAAATTTGATGGCAAGTGGATGGAACTAGAAAAGATCATTCCTGAGTGATGTAATCCAGACTCAGAAAAACAATCCTGCTATGTACTTTCTCATAAGTGAATATTAGCCATAAAGTAAAGGAGAATCATGCTACAATCCACAGACCCAGAGAAGCTAAGTAACAATAACAAGGGGAGTTCAAGAAAGTAATAAATGAATCTCACTGTGAGTGAGAAAAAGAACGAGCATTAGTCAGTAGGAGGGGAAGGGACCTAGAAAGAGGAATTGGGATCAGAATAGAAAAGTCATGCACTTGCATCTAACTCCAAGCACAAAAAGACCTAAGATTCAGCCAGAATCACAGCAATGCAGCTGTGGATGTCATTTGGGGTCAGAACACTCTGAGTGGATTTGCTGCTTTCCAGTTACTCCATTAGCAGCTACTGGAAATAGAAAAGGCACATGATCCAAAATGATGATCTCATCAAGTACTCCAAGCTACTGTACTCAAAGTGCTTAAAGATAACTTGTCTTCAATCAACCTAAGCAGAGTAAAAGGTATAAAGAAATCTACTATCATATACGGAACTCCCTAGACATTCTGTGCTGAATACCTCAGAATATAATTGAAAGGTCTAAAAATAAAAAAGTAGTGTTTGCCCCTGTTTATATTTTAGGCATGACGTTGGGAATGGAGAGGGGCTGAGGTAATTTATTTCATGAGGTTTGTACCAGTATTAAGAAGCAAAGAAAAAGCTATATAATAAAAATAAGTATTTGAAAATTTCTAGAAGAATCACCTCCTTATGAGTTTTATATCTCCCTGATCACAGTTCCATGTGTGTGATATCATCATTCAGTCCTTCCCACACACACTAGGTATACAAACAATTCAGCATTAAAGCCTCAGGCATCACTCCTAGAATTGTTTCTCTCATGTAGAGAATCTAGATTTATAGACATACGTGATATGAAAGAAGACCTAAGAGACAAAGAAATCTAACTAAAGAGATGAGTGTAGGTGGGACAGGAGACGCAAAGACAAATATTGGTTGCAAGTTTTCTCTCATATGCAGACCAGGAAAGGAGAGGAAACCAAGCAGAGGAGGCAGGAGGGACAAGGAGCAGTGGGGCGAACATGAACAAGGTAAAATGATTCAGGAATTTTAAAGTGTCACATTAACCCAATATTATTACAATGTAATATTAACAGTAGTGGTGGTGATAAGAGCAGAAACAAAGAGAATTAGGCTCTGGTGTCACACCATCTAAATTTGTGTCTTAGCCTGAAAATACTAATGACCTCTTTTGGGGAATTAGGGTGACTTTCATATGTCTCTCCTCATCCATAGATTGAAATAATCCCAGTGTTTTATAATACAGACATTGTAATGATTAAGAGAAAGCACATACAATTGATACATGTCCATGATGTAGACAAATGCTTGACATATTTTCATTTCACATATGCTTATTAAGCAATGTTTAGGGAAGCAGTAATGCATGGGTCAAAAACACAAAGCTGTTCATTAATTTGAAAATGCAATAAAGAAAAGAAAATTTGTAAACAAAGCATTATGACAACTAGATAGGCATAGTGTCAAAGAAACTATAATAGATCTGAACCCCATCTTTTAATTGGATTATGTGGGGGTTTGGCCTCTCCTTTTTTGAGTTTTCTATATATTTTGGAGATCAGTCCTTTGTCAGATGTAGGTGTCAGGGTTAATGAAGATCTTTTTCCATTCTGTCATTTTGTCCTATTGACTGTGTCCTTTGCCTTACAGAAGCTTCTCAATTTCAGAAGGAGCCATTTAACAATTGTTGTTCTTAGTGTCTGTGCTACTGGTGTTATATTTAGGAAGTGGTCACCTGTACCAATGCGTTGGAGGGTATTTCCCACTCTCTTCTCTATCAAGTTCAGTGTAGCCAGGTTTATGTTGAGGTCTTTGATTCACTTGGAACTGATTTTTGTGCAGGGTTTGGAAATATTTGCATCCTTCTACATACTACCATCCAGTTAGGCCAACATCATTCTTTTGAAAATACTATCTTTTTTCCATTGAATATTTTTGGCCTCTTTGTCAAAAATCAGGTGTTCATGGGTGTGTGGGTTAATGTTAGTGTCTTTGATTAGATTCCATTGATTCACAAGTCTCTTTTAATGCCAGTACCAGGCTGTTTTTATTAATGTAGCTCTATAGTATAGTTTGAAGTCAGAGATGGTGATTCCTTCTGAAGTTCTTTTACTGAGCAGGATTGTTTTGGCAATCCTGGGTTTCCTGTTATTCCATATGAAGTTGAGTATTGGTCTTTCAAGGTCTGTGAAAAAAAAATGTGTTGGGATTTTGATGAAAACTGCATTGAATCTATAGACTACTTTTGGTAAGATTGACATTTTTACTATGTTGATTCTACATATCCAGGAGGATGGGAGATGTTTTCATTTTCTGACATTTTCTTTATTTTCTTTTTTCAATGACTTAAAGTTCTTGTCAAACAGATCTGTCACTTCTTTGGTTAGAGCTTCTTCAAAGTATTTAATGCTACTTTCAGCTATTATAAAGGGTGCTCTTTCCTTTATTTCTTTTTCAGGCCTTTTGTCCCTAGTGTATATGAGGTCTATCAATTTATTTGAGTTAATATTGTACCCTGATACATTTCTGAAGGTGTTTATCAGCTGTAGGAGTTCCCGGTAGAATTTTGAGGGTCATTTGTGTGTGTGATCATATCATCTTCAAATAGAGATAGTTTGGCTTCTTCCTTTCAATTTGTAACCCCTTAATCTTCTTTTGTTACCTTATTGCTTTAGTGAAAACTTCAAGAACTATATTGAATAGATAAGGGAAAAGAGGACAGTCTTGTCTTGTTCCTGACTTTAGTGGAATTGCTTTGAGTTTCTCTCCATTTAGTTTGATGTTGGCTGTTGGCTTGATGTGTGTTGCCTTTATTATGTTTAAGTATTTCCACTGTGTTCCTTATCTCTCCAGGACTTTAATCATGAAAAAGTGGTAAATTTTGTCAAAAGCTTTTTCAGTGTTTAGGGAGATAATCATGTGAGGTTTTGTTTTTTTTCTTTCTTTCATATTGTTTATATGATAGATGACATTGACAGTTTTTGGTTCATTGAACCAGAGGCCAAACCCAATTAAAAAGTGAGTTTCAGAGATCTCCTGAGAAAATTCGGATTATGAGAGGGAGTGAGCAAGGGGAGGTGGGAACAAATTATGAGAGAAGGAGATGGTTGAATGAGAGAAGCACCAGAGAGGGAGAACAAAGAAATAGATATCTTGATAGAGGGGGGCACTGTAGAGTTAAAAAGAAACCTGGTGCCAAGGTAACCTCCAAGAACCCACAAGATGGCCCTGGCTAGTACCAAGCAATAGCGGAGAGGGTGCCTAAACGGGACTTCCCCTATAATTAAATGAATGACCACACTAATTGTCATTATACAACCTTCATCCAGCAATGGAGAGAGGCAGAAGCAGAGATCAAAGCTAAGCACTAGTTTGAGCTCCTGGTCCATCTTACAAGGAGGCAGGGAGAGGAGAGAGTGTGTGAGCAAAGGGATCAAAATCATAAGGAGGAGTCCCACAGAGGTGGCAGATCCAAGCTATTGAGAGCTCAATGAATCAGAAATAACCACTGGGGAACCTTCATAGAGAGGAACTGAACTCTCCAAAAGTAGACCATTGATTGTCAAAATGGCATGAGTAATTTAAGGAGCCTCTTGGAGTAGGATCAGACTATGTTCCTGGTGCATGAACAGACAGATTGGAGCCCATTCCCTACAGAGGAACACCTAACACTGCCTCAATACTGGAATATGGGACTCCGACCTACTTCATCTGGATATGCCAAACTGAACTGACTTGGGACTGCTTGCCCTTCTTGGGGAATGGACGCTGGGAGAGGCTGAGGGACTAGGAGGAGGAAAGAGAAGGTAAACAGATATAAGAAAAACTTCTTAAATAAAAAGAAGGTACCCCCAAAAGAAACTGTTAAGGTTAAACTCATTCAGCAAAAACAGGACAGCTTTATAAAAACCTAAAATATAAATATGTGAAGCACAAAAGCAGAAAAAGGCTTGGGGTGCTCTAGGCAGAGGTGTGGGGATTATGGAGGACTGTCAACAGTAGCAATAGTTTCAATTTTGAATGAATACATAGCCAACCAAAATAAAAGAATTAAGTATAAGCGGCAGATTGGTAGGAAGATGGTAAACGTCTAACCAAAGTAAGAACAAAAAATACCCAGCAAAAATCAACTGGGAAAGCGACCTATAAAGCAAACAGCTGAAGTTCCTCCCACCTCCCCAAAAAAGGAGTTCCCAGACAGAGCAGAGTGTCCACTAGAGTGAGCTTCAAAATGAAAAATTAACAAAGAGCAACAAGTGGCAATTGCATCGTCTAACTTGGTGGCCAGACATGCAGTAGAAAATCCTTATTGGCTTTCCTAACTGAACTTTGTCTCCATGGCTGAGCCTTCGAAGGCTGGATGTCCTATGGCTGAACTTCCCACTTCTTCTGAATACTGTGATCACTTCTTAATTCTATAATTCTTTGTTTTACATGTGTATGTGTATGCCTGCTTGCCTGTATGGAAGCCAGAGAGGGTGCCAGATGCTACGTAATTGGAGTTAACATTATTTGTAAGTGTCTTGGTATTGGTGGTGGGAATCAAATTGGGTTCTCTGAAAATGATCTAAGAGCCATCTCTCCAGTCTCATGCTGGTGCTTTTATTTCGTGAAATAAGCAGCAGTGACACCAGTTAGGAACAGTCTACTTTAGAACTGTTCTACAGGACAACATTTTTCCCATCCCTGTCAGAGTTGGAGAGCTCAGCTCAGCACCAGACAAGAAGCCTTAGAAGACACCATGAGACAAATATCCTTTGGTTTGAAATGGAGAATGGTCACAGCTTCACTTTCAGGGTTAGCTTCTCAGCTCATACCATATATGATAATTCAGCAAAATATATTGACATAAGTTCTCGGAAATTAAAAATGAAAAAACCAAAACTCTTAGGGCTGGAGAGTTGACTCAACGGATAAGAGAATTCCATGCATTTCCAGAGGACCTGGGTTCTGTTCACAGTACCATCAGGTGGTTCACAACCACCTATAATTCCAGCTCTGGGAGGGTCCAGTGCCTGTAGACTCCACAAGGGCCTAAACTTAAATGCACAGACCCAACTCAATACAGGAACAAGCACATACATATAATTTAAAATAAGTTACATTTTATCTTTAACAAATCTAAATCTAAATCATTAGAAGCAAAAAGCATCATGAAGCACGAACTAGAACAATAAAATCAGATGTCAGTCATTGTCAAGGAATAGTATTTCTAGATAAGCCATAAACTGCCCTAAAAAGGATTGTGCCCATCAAATGGCCCCCTGATCTCTATCCTCAGAGGAGCATGAAAGGAACCTGCAATAGGAAGGAGAGATTTTGATCTATCCTGGCAAACACACGGGAGGATAATTACTAAGAAAGCTATTTTATTGTTAAAAGCCAGAAAGCTTACTGGAACTCAGGAAGAGTTCTGTAAGTGTACAACCAAGGTTGGAAGAGGAAACAGAAAGATTTTAGAACTAGAAGTCAGCAACTTTGTCTAAAATAGTAAACAAATAAGATTATAAATATATGTGTGTATATGTAATATATTTACAAGAAATAAAGCTATCTAGGGATCTTGATAACTATATCAAGAAATATAGTTATCTAGGGATGACCCTCAGGGAAACTAAAACTTGAAGCCCGTGGTGATATATTTTATATTTAATAAAAATCAATCTGGAATATCAGAAAACAGATCTGCCCACGATCAAACCACGAGGGTCAGAGAGTGGTAACTCACGACTTTAGTCCCAGCATGGGAAAGACCAAGTGGTGACCTACACCTTAAATCCCATGACTCCAGAGACAGAGATCATTCTGTGTTTCTGTTTCTGAGTTCAGGGCCTAACTACCAACAGTGGTAGCTCACACTTTTAATCTTAACTCTGGAATAGAATACAGAGTTGAACCCAGAAGTGAAACAATGGGGCAAAGACGATATTTAAAGAGGTGTAAGCAGAGAATGAGAGATTCGGTAGAAGTGACAAGCAGCCAGGCTGAAGACTTTGGAAGACAGCTGGGTGAGAATTGACTGTGGTCTGATTCCTCTCTCTGATGTTCCAGCCTTTTCCCCAATATCTGGTTTTGAGCTTTCATTTAATAACAACTAAAAATCGTGTTTCAGAAGTCTACGTGCTTTTCAAAAGGGGAAACAGATAAGAGTGTTTATTTTTGTTTTATTGCCCTTCTGCCTGAAATAAAAACCAGTCATTTATGATATGGTATACAACCAGATAAAATCCAATGATTGCTAAGTGAGGCTGATGTGTACCAATAAGTCAAGTATTGAAAGCATGTTGCACACAAGCACAAAATCCAGATATCTAAAATAAATATAAATTACAGATGCATGAGTAAGTGAAGATGGATAGATTGATGAACAAATACAGATAGGCAGATAACAAATAGAATGGTAATTTTTGGAGAGATTATAGATGATATGGATATGCATAGATAGGTAGCAGGTGAAGACAGACAAAAGATAATAGAGATGGATAAACAGATAATAGGCATAAATAGATGTTAGATGATAGACAAGAAATAGATGGACAGATTGATAGGTGGATGATAGATAGATGATAGATAAATAGGTAGATAGATAGATATGTAATAGACACATAAATAATGGTAGGCAGAATATGTATGATAGATAACAGACAAATAAAAAGATAGATGAGAGATAAACAGACAGACAGACAGACAGACAGATAGGTGATAGAAGATAAAAGCTACAGAAATGTCTTTTTAAGGACAGGATCTCCCTTTGCAATTCAAGCTAGCCTAGAACTCACAATTCTCCTGCCTCAATATTTCTGGTTCTTTGAGTGACAGGCTTACTACATCACATCTAGCTGTTTTATATTTTTCAAATAAAACATCAGGAAGAATGCACCCCAAAAATCTAGCCCAAATTTTCTCTGTTCTGCCCAGGCCTGTGGTCTGACAAATCTCTCCCATGCATGACCCCATAGCCGCTTATAAAATCATTTCTCAGAGGCTTATATTAATTACAAACTGTTCAGCTCAGGATTCTTGTTAGCTAGCTCTTACATCTTAACTCAACACATTTTTTTTCTAATCTACACCTTGCCACATGGCTCAGTGGCATTACCTGTGCTCCATTACATCTTGTTCCCCCAGCAACTGACAGCCTCTGTCTAACTCTGCCCTTCTTCTCTTATATCTTTTCATGAATTTCCCACCTGCCTCTAAGCATCCTTGCAATAGGCCAAAACAGGTTCTTTATTAACCAATGGTAATAAAGCATATTCACAATATACAGAAAGACGCTCCATATCACAAAATATTCCTAGTACCTTTTGGACAGAATCAGGCGAAGAGGAGCCTGCAAAAACTTATCCTCAAATATTTTTGCATGTGTGACAGCTGTATTTTTCTACTACCTTGCAAACTTTTGATTTGTTGCATGGCACAACACAGCTTGCAGAAAGTATATCTGAATCCCCAAAGATTTGTGTCACATAGAAGTGATTCTCTGAATTAAGGTGGTGGGAGGTTCCTTTTCCTAATTTCCTAGTCTAACCCATAAAAATGGACAGCTCCGCTGTATGCCTCAGGTCCACAGCATGAAATGTGCCTTATAATTACCAGTTTACACACATAACCCCCAATCCTCATTGGGAACCCAGATCCTGAACACACACGAAGGAAGGAAGTGGAGGAGAAGAGACTGAGTACAGAGTTCACGTAGGAGCTTCCTGGAGACACCGGACTTTAGACTCTAATGGTCTGGGCGCTTCAGCATCTCAGCTTCTGCACATAGAGGAAGAGTGTCAGTCTCTTTTCTTCTCCCTGCAGTCTTCCTGGTTTCGGTTTCCCCAGTCTATAGGTGACAGAATAGTGATTCAGATGAGATATGTCTGAGAGTTTTAAAGTGCAAGGTCAGATGCACTCATGTCATAATCAGGAATGGAAGGGAACAGTGTTGGACTTCAGAGAAGTGAGAAACAGAAAACAATGTGGGATACTATGTATTGGGAAATTCTAAGTTAAGATTTGTGGGGGGGTTCTTTGTGTATTTTGTCTGAGAGGCACGGGGGCATATAAAAACAGTAAAAGAGGTTGCAGGTTTAAAGCCATTTTGCGAAAACCTTCAACAGCAATTCTACAAAGCGTGAACATTTGAAACACCAACCATCTGCCACTTCAGTTGTATAATCACAGTGCAATAAGCAATTTATAAGCGAAAAATAATGTATACATTACCAACTGTAAAGACATATAAGCAGAACAGTAATAGCCAGTAGACCTTGAAGTGACAGCTTTAGCTTTTATTCTCCAGGACAGCTCCTTGATTAAGAACTGACCCACCAAGTGACATTACAGTGACAGCCACAGATGTCAAATGAGCACACTGGGTCTGTGATATTTCTGCCACAGCCTTTTTCGACACCTGTTGATCATTCAATCAGAGGTAACCTCAGAGCTGAAGATAAGCCAGCTCTGTGGAAATTCCTTCCCGAAATAGCAAGAGCTGAGCAAATTGCTGGGCCTGCAAGTCGTGGTGGGCAGGGCCCAGAGCTGTTTGTGGCTCAGCAACTGTCTTTCATGGTTGGCATTTTTTCACTGTCTAAACCCTCCTTTGGTCCAACAGCTGATTTCCTCCTTTGACTCACTCTTCCTTTCTGATTTCCTAGGGAGTGACAGCCACATCCTTTGACTAAGGACTTCTTTAGAAGCAGGCACTGAAATGCCCACACAGCTGTCTACAGTTGTCTGGCAGTAACCTCTGCCCTCACAAGTCTGCTGATCCCTTACCAAGTCCTTCCATGAGTTGTGAAAAATGGAGTCTTTGGGAGAAACAAAATACTGAGGTTTTTGCCTCTAAGTCAAATGACTTCCCAAAGCCATTCCTAAACTTCTTGCTAGATTTGTCTTTATCCTCCAGTGAATAAAACTGGAGTAGGGGGGAAGGGGCCCATACAACTTAGGGAAGTCTTCACATTTTAAAACCATCAAACTGTGCATTTAAACTTTAATCATTGACTCTTTATGATTAGTTTTCATATTCAAACCACATTTTTTTCTTTGTGTTACTTTTTCTTTGTTAATATAAATAGCTCCAGAAAAGTCACATTTTGTGGTTACTTAAAAATTCCATGAGTTTACTAAGCCATTCCATAAACTGCACATGCATTTTGTTCTTATGAATAATGTAGAACTGCACATTTTATATGACATGTCTCTTTTAATTAGAACTATGTCCTCAATAGGTCTAGGATAGAGTAGGTCAAAGGATATGACATTTTAAAGGTAGCCAGATGAAGATGGATGTTCATATTGCAGACTGTAGTCCAGTAGTGATCTGCAAATCAGCAGGCAAGGACCAACTAGCAAGAGAGGTAGCTTTTTTTAGAGCTATTTAAAAATGACAAAGCTTATTTTAATCCCCAAGCCACAACCTGTAAAATCCAGAGTTTCTTTAAATGATTACTCTCTACCTTATAGTCAAAGAACTTGAAGAATTATGATTATCTATTAGGTTAATCCAACAGGTTAATCAACAAAAAACCCATGTTCTAACAATTGATATGAAGTAAGCTTATTGAGTGAATAGAATCTTTTCTTGCCACTATTTTCATAGTAACTAATCAGATACAAATTTCAAAGAAAAAATATGAGAAAGGATAGAAAGATTCCTCAAATATTACTTCCCAGCTATAATAACTGACAAGAGTAATTTCTGAATAGATGGTAAAATAAACATAATTTTTCATATCACTTTTTCTATTTTCAAACGCACCTTTAAAATATTTTATATTAATAAGGAAAATCATGGAGAGTAAGAAACAGTAACAGATAATTTATGACATTATATTAAGAAGTAATTACATGGTATTCATGCTGCAGTAAAGTTTGTCCTGCACCTTGACCAAATCAATGCATTTTTTTCTCTCAAAGGTGAACCATTGTGGAGACTGAGTAGAGCATATACCAGGAGAAGAAAAGAATTTGAAATCAGATACATATATGTGTATTCATGCATGCTTATTTATGCATTCCTTTACATTTCCTCCATTGACCATTTACTGAATAAAGTGAAATATAAGTACAATTCTTTTTCAGATTTATTTATTTATTTGTGTGTGTGTGTGTGCGTGCATGCGCGCGCATCCATATGGAGGCCAAAAGAAGACATTGGAGCCCCGATGCAGAGTTGCAGACAGTTGTGAGCCACCCAATCTGCATGCAAAGAACTGATCTCTGGTCTTCTGCAAATATTAACAGATGAGCCAACTTTTCAGGCCCTACACCCAATTCTTTAATCTATAATAAAAGAGAGATCAGTGGAATCATACAACACTCCCCTCACAAAAATGCTGCCATTTTTAGGGACTGTTCACATGTAAGCATCCAATATGCCATTTTACGGAATCCTTCCTGTAGATTTGGCTATGGACATTTATCTGAATGAAAACTTGTATTGCTTTCTAATTCCATAAAACAAAGTCCCTTTTGGATTGAGTCTACATTATTTGTAGATTTTTTTTTTCTTGTGAAAACTGACTTGCCACTAAATCAGTTCTTCCTGTGATAGAAACAGGATATTCAATTTCTTTTAGTACTGCGTTCCCGTCTTATCTTCCACATGTGGTAGGACTTGCATGCAAGAGCTGGGGAGATGATTTGGTGGTTAAGAGCACTTGTTGCTCCTCAGGGGACTAGAGTTCAGTTCTTAGAACCCATACCAGAGGTTCACAGCCACCTGTCACTCCAACTTCAGTCTCTGTGGGATCCTGTACACATACCCACACACAGAGATACACACACACACACACACACACACACACACACACACACATACATATATATACATAAATAAAATCTTTTTTAAAAAAAGATTTGCATAGGGTCTGGAGACATGGCTCAAGCAGTTAAGAGCACTGGCTACTCTTCCAAAGAACCCAGGTTCAATTCCAAGCACCCACATGTAAGCTCACAAATGTCCGTTACTACAATTTCAGGGGATCTGACACTCTCATACAGAAAGACATGCAGGCAAAATCTCAGTGTACATTAAATAAAGAATTTTTTTAAAAGACTTGCGTATTCATCGGTTGTATTTGTTGGTGTTTTATGTCTAAGTACTATTTAACATATATATGTACATGATTAAATGTGTACATATGTACCATGTACATACATACATACATGTGTGCATTTGTACTTTAAAGTGTAATAAATTAGAACCATTTCTCACACTCCAAAATTACATTTTAAATGAGAATAGATGTTGAGTTTTGTTCAAAGCCTTGCTAACAATCTATGAAATAGCCATATGGATTTTCCTTTTCAACTTACTAATGGGTTAAATTAAATTCTTTATCTTTGTATGGTAAGAAAACTATTACAACTTGTATAAATTTAAGTTGCAGTATATTTTAAGTTTAATATACCATTTCTTTCTGCTTGTTAATAATTCTTTCAAAAATTACATATTGCTCTTCAAAATGCTATGCTTTTACTGTATGCAATTTGACATTATTTAGCGAATGATGATGTAATTATAATAGGATACATGATTTTATTTTGTTTTTATAAAGACATATGCTTTTCTTAAGTTAAGTAAAGTCTTTTGAAATTGATTTTTTTGTTTGTTTGGTTTTGGTCTGGGTTTTGTTGTTATAGTTGTGTTCATTTTTTGCTCTGTGTACAACATTTCTCTACAGTTGCCCCTTTAGGCAGATTGGAAATGAGATCTCTGGAGCGAGAAATATAACTTTGTGGTGCAGTGCTAAGGGAGCACATAATACCTGAACTGCCCAAAAATCATATATAAACAGAAAGTATGGAATCTGGTCTCACTTTTCACATACAAGTTCAATTCTACTTTCGTTATTTTGGTGTTGGGTTCTTTTTCCTTAATCCTTTCGTGAATATACAAAGTCAATTTTTGTTCTATGTTGATTATTCCATTTGTACTATTTTCTTACAATGGTAAAAATAAACTAGACAATAGCACTTAAGAGTGGTTACCACTTATGTTCTATGAAGAGGAAGTTGTAAAATCACTAACTAATGAGTGTAAGGGTGAATTGTCCACTGTGTCAAGGATCAGAGGAGACCATGAAACAAACCTCAGACTCTACTATCAGGAATGGACGTCTTTAGAAACTAGAACAAAGGTCATGGTAGCCAATTAAAGATTCAGGGCTTTCCTTCTGAATTACCTGGGACCGTTCATGTGATTGAACTCACACTCTAGTACACAGTCTTGGTTAGATTATGCTGTGGTGGATGATTTTTGGTTAGAGAAGCTATTGGCTCTCCCTACCTCTATTTATTATTAACAGGAGGAGAAGGCAGGCTGGGTCACAGTAAGCTGCTACAGAATAGTTAACAAATGCATTTGTGACAGACTTTTCTGTGAAAGTTTCATGCTGGTCTTAGATAATGTTCACTTACCATTTGTTTGGGTTTTTCCAGTAAATTATTTGCTAAATATTCTTGATGCATCAGGCTAAGTGCTCTGTCCTGTAAGATTCAGCCTCCACTTGTAATCCATTTGTAGCGTTCAGTATCCATTTCTTTATGCTTGGGACATATTTAGTACTCACTGTAGTCATATAACAATTTTTAATTAAATGCTGAAGTAAGAAAGCAGTTGTGATCTCCACACAATGTGGCAGGTGTCTTAATTTTTAAATAGTTATCAGTTCACTATTTTAGAAGAACCCACCACATGACTAAAAGTTAGACTCACAAAGAGATTACTCTAGGAGTCTTCCTCCAGAATGTCAGTTTTTTTAAAAAAAAAAAATGGAAATCATAAAGTATTCTACTAGATAATTAAGGGCATATGAGAAGATCAGGTGCTGACTTCCAACCACAAGGTCAGAGTGGAATATGTTTAGATGGCATGCTTATTAAATCACAACAGTTCCTTCTACACAAGGTGGCGTTAATTTCTAAGAACCCAGCCTGAGATCTGGGGTTGCTTCTCAGTCCCACTGCTGGGATTCCTGATTGTGGCACTCAGCTGAAACATGAGTTCAGTTACCAAATATAGCCGAATAGAGTAAGAGAACAGATGGGTGTCTCGGGCCACAGTTGTCTCAGTACCACAGACCAAGCAGTCCTTAATGGACAGGCAAGACCAGCCTCCTCTCAGCAGGAGAAAGAAGAAAAGCTCTTATGAAACCCATCACCTTGGGGAGGCTTCACACTGACCGAGCTTTGGAAAGGTCTCTAAGGTATACTTTAACATACTTACTAGTAGGACAATGTTTGCAAGACTTTTATAGTTGAAAATATCTCAGTAGCTTTGTCTCGCACTGTGTTACCATTTATAAAATGTTTGGTTTTTCTTTTACAAAGATAAGAAGTGTAAGGTTAATTTTGTAATTTTTTTTCCCCATAACAAGTAACACATTAACTTTGCTGGGTTTCTCTCTGCCCACACTGTCAGGCATCTACCTTTGTGTAATAATATTAGGTGTCCTAAATCATTGTGATCAATTCCAAAAGGGTTAAACGTGTTTCTGGATGGAGTAAAATTTGTCAAGAGTGTACATTTGTTGTACTTCACGATCAATGAAACCTGTAGTCATCTTGACCCTCGTTCATATTTAAGCTAAAAACTGATGGATTAAAATAATGAGCTTTGGGTCTTAAATAACATTCTGAGTTACTAGCTACCTTTTGAAAGATTTCTAAATAACTCATAGGACATAGTTAAATTGGTTGGCAAGATAGCACCAGGTAATACAAAACAATTTATATATATATTTATATATATACATGAATAAAATACTCCTGACTCTTAGCATCCACATTATAGTATGTCAGATATAAAGATCAGAACACAGTCTTATATTTTGCTGTTTTTAAGCTACAGAGGAAACTGTCTTGAATCCAACACATGACACTGGTGTAAAATTATTTCAGGCTCATATTACTTTTTAGCATTTTCTAAAAATACTAACTACCTTCTAGTAGAAATACTATGACCAAATACAAAGTCTATCATTTGGCAATAGAAAACTATTCAAAATTTGTTCAATTGATGTGTATGACAAAATCAAGTCCTTTTATATTTTAAAGATACTATCCAACTATTTCTCAAAGAAATTAAATACTCAGCTCAAATATTCAGAACTTTAAAGTTGCTAACTGAAGAGGCAGTCTGGGGGCCCTATCTAGCTGTAACCACTCTATAAATGTGGTTACACATTCCTAGTCCCATGTTTCTGGCATCCAGTGTAGATTGGGGTCCTTGTACTTTGGCTCTATGCCTGCTTTCTGTCTAGGCTTCTTTGTTCTGAGCTTAAATGGATATTTCAGTTGGGCTACATCACACTTGACAAGACAGTGAGGCTCTAGATCACACTGGGACCACTGTGATTTGTTGATTTTGTTTCATTTTGTGTTTTCTTCTTAAAAACATCAGAAGAGGAAGTATTTATGTTTACAAAATAAAGTGACCTCGTTTTTTAAGATTGATATACCTGCCTAGCCAGGACAAGAATGTCCAGTGCTTCAACAGGGTGGTGAGGAGTCTTCAAAGGACACTAGGATTCTTCAGCTCATCTAGGGATCAAGGCCATGGAGACTGAGTGGCCAACCCTAGTGAAATTCAAGCAAAAAACCCAAAAATAACCCCAAAAAGCAAACAAACAAACAACCCCAACTAAACAAAGAATTCTGACTATAATCATAGAGAACATAGAAACATACTTTTGAATTTAAATGAAAATGGGTGAATCAGAAATAAAATATATAGTTATTTCCAATGGATTATATACATATAAATATTTATATAATATACATTATATTACATGTTATATAAATATTATTATAAAATTATATTATACTATAATATTTTATACATATTATATATATACATATATATATAAAGATAAAATAAAGAGGGCACCAGGAAAAAAACAAAACACACAAATCCTCCAATTAAACATGTTATATGTGTTCGTACTGAGTGAACTGTCAGATTCTACACCCAAAATTAAGATAAAGTGTTCTACTTTTGGAAAAGGATTTATTTTAAAACCATAGTGTAAATTTAAGATACCTTCCTGTAATGACAATGTATCCAGTAATCAGGAGGAGAAAAAAGCTTGTGTATTTATTAAGAAATGGTTATACAATTAAAGTCATTTTGCATCAAACATATGATTTTATGAATATTTTCACATTTTGCTTTTGCCCTACAGGGCTCTTTGCAACAACAAAAATATGGAGAAAAGAGAGACAAAAAGAAAGGAAGAAAGAAATAATAAGCAAGATTCTAAAATAACAAAAATAAACTTTAGGGCTTTTGTTTTGAATCGGCTTTCTGATAGTTTTTATAAATAGTGTCAGCAACATTGAATTATTTGATCAAAAATTACTAATTTTTAGTGTTTACAAACAAATGAGAATGCTCACATTAAATATTGAAACAGCTTACAATAGAACTTTTCTCCCTACGATTATGTCTTGAAATTTCCATCTCCTGTTTAAATCCCACCATAAAGCTAACCAGAATGTATTGATTGGATTGTACTCATTTCATCCTTTTCACATATTGATTGCTATGCACACATGAATTTTTAGGTTATTGAAACATCTCTCCTCCTCTCTGAAATCGGAAATCTCCAAAGCATCTGGAGATAGTAGACAAGGGTAAATTACTTAGCAGTCAGTTTCTTTTCTAACGTGAATTTTTCTTTCAAGATTCTAGCAGCTCTCTAGTGTCTCTCAAAGTATTCCACAGATAAAGCTCCTTCCCCTTAACTAAATTTTTAAGATAATTGCACATAACCCCAATGGGGAGAGAGAACTTTGCAGTTACATGCAAGCTTCAATGCTGAGTCTACCATCTCCCAGTGCTACCTACACATTGGGTCAAATAGCTGAGCCTTTTGTTTCAGTTTTGAGTATTAAGAATACCAAAGTAGAAAGATGGTTGTCTACAGGGTCAAATGACTTACTATCAAAATTCGTATCCCAGAAGCAATCATGGAAAGCCCTGCTTCTACTGTTTGTGAAGAAAATGTTCTTTGAAATACTCTTCCTTGGCAGTGTGTGTCTGCCTTGTCTTTCTTTTAAGTCTGAAAATTTATTCCTAAATCAACAATCAGTATTGCCTTGTGTCAATAGGGTTATTATGGAAAGCTTCCCACAAATATATGCACACACATATACAGTATAAATGTATATAGCATATATATGCATATATTATATGTTTGTATTTTACTAACAATGCAGAAGATTCTCCCAAGTTTTGTGAATATAATTTTTAGATAAACTATATGTCAAAGTCAGCAACTTTAAAAGCCAATGCTATTTAAAACTTATAGCCATCTTTTCATCCATTTGCATATTCAGGATCTCAAAAATAAATATTTCCCCAAATACTAGGATTGTAACACTAAGATTTCATGTTAAGATTTGTGATACATATGCCAAGTACAGTCTTCAACATAAACATCATATGCTCCATACTTTATAGTATAACATAATTCCACAGAATTCAGATATTAATTCAAAGAGAAACTGTGATTCATAAAATTATATGTACAAATAATTTTCCAATTAAGTGCTATATAATTCATAAAATGAATGGAATAAGTACATGAAGTTAATAGAATCTGTGATCATAGGAGTTTACATTTGGAAACAATATCTCTTTAGAACGAGCAAAAGTTTTTGATAAGTTGCCTGCTCATAGTTAGGAATGGATGAGTATCGTTGATACCTTGTGGTACTGGCTACACCTCCCAAACCTTTGCAAAACCAAAGCTTGCTTAAGAGCAAGAAACCGACATCATGAATGCATGTCAAAATTTCCCTGCAAGGATTTGCCTGCAAGTCATGAGGGGACATCAGCGGCTGTGGCTTCTGTGATACAGTTTGAGGGAGACCAAGGCCTGAGTCCAACCTCTGCTTGTGTCTGTCACTACCCTTATCTCCAGCAACAATGCACTTCCAATCAGCCATGGTCTCCATACACTGTTCCTAAAATGTAAATTACATTTCATTTATCATATTTCATGTTATTTGTGGCTGTATGCCATAAAAACAGAGTATAACTGTCCAAATGCAATTCAAAAAAGATAAAAGGACATTTACGTATAAAAAAATACAGAACCTGACATTTTATTCTTAATTAACTTCTCATGCCTCTTTATTATAATATTAGATCATGTAGCATGCCTGAATCTCTGAGCCTCAATTCCCAGGACCACCAGTGGGAAAAAAATAAAGAAATATTAGAATGTTAGTCCTTCAGAAGGTATAGTAGACACCTTATTACCTAGATGCTGAGATATTAAACTCAAGATTTAATTCTAACTTTGATAGTATCCATGTTACATATGTCACAAAGAGTCACATCTTTTACACAGTTCTGTCTCATACAGGCAGAATATCCTTCATGTGAAATGATTAGAATCAGAAATATCTCAGATATCATATTTTTTAATTTTTTAAATATTTGAACAGACATAATGTGGCAATTAGGAGACAGACCCCAAATTTAAATATAAACTCATGTATGCTTTATATACACTTTGCACACGATGTTTTTAATTATCATTTTAACAATTTGATGCATACAACAGAATTCTCTGGTGAGGAACTTTCTACTCATGGTGTTGGGTCCGCACTTAAAAGATTCTAGACTTTCAACTATTTGGGTTTTCAGAATTTGGGATAGAGCTGTCCAACACACACTACAATTGCCAGAAAAAAAGAATAAGTAATTTTCTGCTTCTGATGCTTTTCATATCAAGCTTTCTTGGGCATTGATTGGAAAAAACCATAAAAGTCAGAACCTTTTAGTGTACTCTCTTATACATTTCAAAGTGAGCAAGTGTTGTACATCTCAGATGAAAAGAACAACAGTTCTATCATAAGAAAGCTCTGTCAGTGACAAAGATGGTTAGATTTTGTCCTTCCAAAATGTTGAACTTTATTAAAGAACAATAACTTTACAAGACAAACCAATTTCTTTCGTTTTAATTGAGGAAGCACTCCTAGTTGGTATTGATGGTCATTAGCAAACACAGGTACCTCAATCTTTTTTTCCTTAATATTTATTTATGTGTTTATTAATTTATAATTCTTGTGTGGACCATGGCATACATTTGCAGGTCAGAGCATGGCTTTCAAAAGTTGTTTTTTATCTTTTTCCTTGTTAAGGCATCTGTCAATTCTTCTGCTGCACTGTATACTCTAGGCTAGCTGGGCTATAAGCTTCCCTGGTGATTCTCCTGTCTCTGCCATCCATCTTGCCACAGGCGTGCTGGCACTTTAGTGTGTACCATTGCAGCCAGTGTTTTATGTGATTTCCAAAAATCTGAGGTTGTACAGCTAACCTCAGAGTTACTTCCCAGCCCTACTAGTCCCCAGTGTTAATTACAACAAAAATTGTTTGTATATTATACTACATATGTGTCTCTACATGTGTTCTACAATAGATAAAAATATGCAGTATTTTATCTGTGTGATAAAATGACGCTTATAAGCGTTTGAAGAGCCTGCGCTATTCAGGGGACTACACTGGAAGTCAAGGCAGAGCACTGATACAGATGCAAGACCTCTCTGTAGGAGACGAGATAAGAACCACAGGCACAGATCTGTTGAGTGCAGAGTTGTCAGCGCAGGTCTGGGCAACAGGCAGCTTGAATGTCAGCTTCAAGTGTTCCATGTGTATCAGAGGCAAGAGAAACTATTTGAATTGGAGCCTGGAAGGAGGCAAAGGTCTATTTCAGTGACAATTTTCCTGGATGGGGCAGATCATTATGAGTGATGAGAACATGGGTCCATACATCTGCCATATCTCAGTCTTGCATCTACCACATCTTTTTTTTTTTTTTTTTTAACAGTCCTTGGATCTGTGGGGAAAGGGGTTTCTGTATCTATTGCTAGAGGAAGCTATACTATCCCAATCTACTGGGCTTCTCTTCCAACTAGCATCTCCCACACCAGCATTGTGCTGCTTGCTATTGGAAAGCTGCTTGTTCAGGAGTAGACACAATTTGGTGACTTTGATGGTAATGTATGTGACAAAGAAACTTAGATATGGTCCATATACATAGACACTATCCAAAGTTGATCAGAATCTTAGAATATCTGACCACTGAGGTGTGTAACCGTGGCTGCATCTAGACTTACTTTGGGTTAGAGGCAAGGAAAGGGGATGTTCTTGAAGTATGAAACTACTCTTTCTGGATACTCTCATGTTTCTTACTGCACAGATAGCAATGTATTAGGAACCCTGGGTCTGATTTGCTCTTTTCTTCTAAAACTGTGACAATACACTAACAAGATCCCCTGAAAATTCTGGATCTGGGTTCCACCCAGTGATGAAGTACAGAAGTAATTACAGGACCATGGAAAATAAACAGCTGACTGAGACTTTGGACAGACATAAATGGCAGGTTAGGAAGACAGTCGTATGGACAATATTATATAACAACAAGCATCTTTAAAAGAAAACCATTCCCTCACTTAATTATCCAAATAGGACAGAAAACACATAAAGTGAGATGTCAGGCAGTAACCAGTATGGGAGGCATCTCAGAGAGCTGAAAACAGCTTTTATGGAGCTCAATGGGCTTGAAGAAAATAAAGAAATGTTTAATATTCTAAAAGAGAAATTTAAAGGACAGAAGATTTTCTTTAATTCAAGAAGTAAGTCTTGAGCTTCAGAATACACTCATGACAATTTGAAGGGCATCAGAGGCTTCATGGGAAGGAGAGCTAAGGGAAGGAAAAATCGTGACATGCGGACATTCAAACCTTTAGAGCTGGAAAGAAGGAAGGAATGAGGCTTTGTAAGCCTTAGGGACTGTTCGTTTCACACGTGAGAGATGCACACACTACCAGATGCCACGGAGAGAGCTTATTCAGGGGAGTTGCTGAGTGAGAGAAAGGGGAAGGGGGAGAGAGGGGAGAGGAAAGAGAGAGTTTCACATGGTGGTGGGCAGCTCCTTTTAAGAAAGTAGTGGGCACAGATTTACATAGCCAAGCCTAGGGGCGGGCCCGTAGGTGGTGTTCTGTCTGGAGCCCTGTTGCGTTTACCATGTGGCCGCTAGTGCCATGAATCCTTACAGCTCACCCCTATGTTCATTATAAAAAAGAAAGACAGGTTTATGGGGGGGGGGGCAGGGAAAATGGAACAGGGTTGACAGATCTCTTAAGGCTGCTTCAAGCTGTCTTGAGGGTGAAGACCTGTATCCTCTGGTGGTCTGTCTGCTGGGTTTTGTGGCCGAGTCCGGCAGTCCAGGTGAGTTTAAGGCAAAGGACGATGGATTTTGATTTTCTGGAGCTGTGGGGGTGGGGTGGGGGGAAGACCAAAAACAAAAACAAAAATAACTGAGTTAGTAAGACAACCTTGGAAAGTGACGTATATGGCGATGGTCCTCTGCTCTGCTATTATAGGACCTAGAGGTTAAATGAACAGAAGAGGAAAAAGAAAGAGGGAACAGTTTGAAATTTAAGGTTTAAATAAACCTTAAAGTCTAGGGGACTCCTGCTGCACAATAAAGTTCGCGGGTCTCTGCTAGGTCTGGGGATGGGAAGAGGTTAAAATATCTCGGTTTTTATTTACCTGTTGCCGAGGTTAAAAGGGCTTCTGGTTCCTGGGGGGTGAGGGGACAGTCTGTTTTACCTGTATTGGCTCTAAAAATGGTTCCTGGTTCCTTTTCTCAAGTCTTGGGGGGGGAGGGGTGTCAGCTGTTTTCAGGTGGTAAGTTGGCTCTTGGGTGCTTCCATTCTCCAGAAACTGTGGCTGGAGGGTTAGTCTGTGGCGAGGGGAAGGGCAAGGCAAAATATCTTGGAGATTTTTATGTTCTCTCTGGATTCTGAGAAGCTGGCTGGAATGGAAACTTAGAGATGAGAAATTTTAGGGAAATGCATCCGAATCTGGTGTTGACAGGCTGAGCAGATAGCAGGAGAAGCAAAGGAGCGGCTGACGAATCTGGATTCAGGAAAATGTGATGACTAAAAGAAATGAAGTCTCTTATTTTAGCTTAAAAATCCCTTCCCATTAGCGGTACAGGCAGGTTGGCATGACCAAAAGTGAGTGGGTGACAGGGATACCTCTGAAAATGTGATTGCTTGCTTCCCACCCCGACAATGGAGGCTAGAGAGGTAAACTCCAAAACTCCTGCAGGACCGAGTACTGTGGCATCCATGTTCAGGGGAAGAAGATGGCCCACCCTGATACCATTATGACTAGCAGAGGCTCCCTTTTCATCATGGCAGTGGTCGGGAAGGCAGCACCAAACACCCTGGCAGCACCAAATACCCACAAACAGGCCTAGGAAATCAGTCAGGGAGTGCTCTGTGTGTAATGTCCCCTGCCATGTGGGGCTTGGGAACAGTCACTAAGACCAGTGTTTCCCTTGATGGCACCCAGGACAAGGCCTAAACAGCCTCTGTGAGGCCAGGGAAGACCAGAGATCAGTGACCAAGTTAGCCACACTCAAAGGATGCACTGAGGTCTTTGCTATACTGAGGTCTCTGCCATTGGAAGAAGCAAAGGAAGGGTCAGATTGCTTTTGCCAGCAGGAGGTATCTTTCTTGGCGGGTTTTCTCATCTCTCCTGTGATAGACCTTAAGAAGCCTAAGACTTCTGCCTGTGGAGTCAGTGATCCCCTCTCAAGAGATGTAATTCTGATGTCGGGGGTCGGGTAAAAATGGGTCATGAGAAGATGCTTTTCTTTAGCGCACTCAAAATCTAAGTTAGTGTACCATGAGAAAGCATTTGTGAGGCTTCAGAGCAGCTCTACACAGACTTCCAGTAAGCAGGTCACAAAATTGCCTCTGGCTAAGACTCACCTTGGTGTATTGTAATTCTAATGGAGTCTACTAATGGGACAGCCTCAGCTCCCAGGGTGGGCTACCTTTGTCCAGTGAACTTTCTCTGCATGAGTTTTAGCCTGTTTCCAAACTTGCCTACACTCTTGAGAAGTTATTGACAGGGTATAAACTTTTACTGTCTTATCTATGGATCTGGTCCTGTGTCTGGAAACAGATGGAGAACAGGAAGCCAGAAGAGAAAGTTTAGAGCTGAGACATGAAAAAAGATAAGGAAAAACTTCTTCCATCTGCCTGTATGCTTGCAAAAGTTAACTACCGTTAAATATCGGGGTCCAGCAAGCTCTTAGGTGGCAATTTTGAGTTATGATCTAAGGGATACTAAAGCCATTTCTTTGTGCAAAAATGGATAAGCTTGGTGGTGTCTAAATAAGGCATAAGACTAAGCGGCTTGAGAGTTTCAAGCACACATCCTAGGGGTAAGGATGGAGAGATATTTTTCGTTGGCTTATTTCCCATTACTGAGGCCCAGAGGGGAGGGATCCACTGCTAAACCTGGGTCATCACTCAGTCGGCAACTGATCTCAGGGGACACAACACTAGTTACTGCTAAATAACCCGTCAGCTCTCAGTAGCAGGCGCTAGAACACAGCCAAAAACTTCAGCCACGAGGGTGGGCACACAAACCACGCTTGCTATCACTAGATGCTCGTCAACCAACTATGATAGGCATACGGCCAAGCCTGAACCAATGCTTGCCTCTCCTAAAAACTCTGTAGTTCTCAGGAGCAGTTGTACAAACCGTGCTAAGCAACCACAGGCACCCGTCAGCGCCTGGAGTGGGCATCCAGCCCAGGTTACTGATAGGAACTCATCAGCCCCTGCAGCAGGCGCTAAGGCGAATCCCTGAGGTCCATGTCCAGGAACAGGATCAAAGATTCAAGCTGGGCTTCAATAGCAGGGAAGGCCAGAAATGAGTGTCTGGCAAGAAGGAAAAGCCATGACCAGTGAAGATCATGGCTGGGGTGGCCCTCTGCGGGACTATGGCCCTACTGGAAAGCTGGATGATCAGTAGTCTTTTCTGGAGACAATAGTTCGCGTTTACACTGACTGGAAAGGGGAAAACTTACCAATCAAAGCCGGTGGTGCACCAAGGAGCTGCAGCAGGGCAGATGGAAGGTGGCCTGGCAGTGTCCCCGGATCAGGATCTCTTAGAATTTATGTGCACCTACCTACATCTAGGATAGAGCCTACCCGAGTCATGGCACCTAATGTTAGTTTCATGCGTGAGAGATAGCCGCATACACTGCCAGATGCCACCCGAGAGTTTATTCAGGGGAGTTGCTGAGAGAGAGAAAGGGGGTAGAGGAGAGGGGGGGAGGAGAGAGAGCTTCATGTGGCAGGCGGCTCCTTTTAAGAGAGCGAGTGGGCACAGATTTATATAGCCATGCCTAGGGATAAGCCTTTCCTACAAGGTGTTCTGCCAGTGCCATATAGGGTTTACCACATGGCTGCCATGTGCCTTGAATCATTACAGGTACAATGCCAAGACTCAGTTTTGTGAATTTAAAGATGACTTGAGAACATCAAAGAGAGAAGATAGAAAAAATAACAGAAAACTTTCCAAGCCTGGAGAAACACACACACACACACAAAGATCAAGGGTCACAGGTCAAATGTTAACTCAATGAGGTCGACCCTAAGAGGTCTCTTAACATGACCTTTTTCAAAGGTGAAAAAGACTGCTCTATGTGGTGAAGTTCCAAGCCAGTGAGATTCCTGTCTCAAAGGGAAAGAAGTACCTAATCTTCACACACACACTCTTTATATGCTAACCAACAACCCCAACACACACAAAAGGGAAAAAATGCAAAATGGGACACTAAAATTCAAAATGTGGGAGAAATTAACTAAGGTCATATAACCGTGGTGTTCTATTAGTTTATTACCTCTTGTTCTTTGTTCGGTCTATATTTCAATAAGCATATTAGGTGCTATTCAAAATAGATAAACAAAATATTTTGTGTGTATATAGGGTGGTGTGTTCATATGTATGAGGGAACACAAGTGAATCCTGCTATACCATCGTGTTCATTGATTGTGTGTGTGTGTGTGTGTGTGTGTGTGTGTGTGTGTGTGTGTGTGTGTGTGGTCTAAAGCTGATGAAGAGTGTCTTCCTCCATCATTTATTGAGGTTGGGGTATTTTAATTAAACCTAGAACTCATTAATCAGCTAGAATAACACACAGATTTGCTTCAGGGATTCCACAATCTGTGGTTCCTGGGTGCTGCATTATAGGTGACAGCCACCAGCATTTCTCAGCACACTTTTACATGGGTCCTGGGAATCTAAACTATTGTCTTCACATGTACACATGTCTTATTAGCTGAACCATCTCCTCGGTCCCCGAAAGGCGTATCACCACAGTGACTAATCTGAGAACCAAAAAAGACTGTGAAAGGGGAAAAAACTATAAAAATATTAGTAAACAGGTTTAGCCAGATTAAAACATTAGTCAGTGTATGAATATATCAAATATTACCTGGTATCCTTTAAATGGACATTTTGTTTTTGTTTATAGTTTTCAAATAAAATTTCTCTGGGTAGTCCTGGCTGTCCCGGGATTCATTCGGTAGTCCATGCTGGCCTTGAACTCAGAGATCCACCTTCTTCTGCCTCCCAAATGCTGGGATTAAAGGCAAGCGCTGCTACCTCCACCACAACCCAACTAAATGGACATTTATAATGTCTGTGTATGACCCTTGAAATGGATTTTTAGGGTCTGTGAATGGCTCAGTGTTCCAAGCATGACCTCAGTTAAAGCCTCGGGGCCCATGTGATGGAAGGGAGAATTGACTCTCAAAAGTTGTCCTCTGCCTTCCACACATGTGTACCCTCATACTGATAAGTAAATGCAGAAGACAGTTTAGAGAATTTTTTAAACTCAGGGTCAGCAGCAGAAGGACATTTAATGAAGAAGGTGGGACTCTGGTCTGGAGAGCAGTGGGATGCTAACAGATTGCCTTTGTCTCTGTCACTCCTTTTCCCAACAATCCCAAAACTAAGCCCAAAGATGTGTGTGATACTAGAGACTATCAGAGGCTGTGGTCTAATGTGGTAAGCACTAGCCACGGGAAGACTCCAGCCACATCTCCTGACTTCAGCTTGCTCACAGCTTAGTGAGGCTCTTCAACATCGCTATACATTTATTTGAGACAAGACATATGTAAGTCACTGGTAGAACACTTGCCTAACATGCTCAAGGCCCTAGGCTCTATGCCCAGAACTGAAAGAAAGGAAGGAAGAAGAGAGAGGGAGGGAGGGGGGAGAAAGAAAGAAAAGAGGAAGGAAGGATCTCATAATAAGATAAATGTAATGATGAGCTTCACGGTACCTAGAATGAAATAGTACTAACCAGAGAATTCTAGAAACTCTTCAAAGGAAACGGAAGTTAAACAAACCCTTTGCACAGATGAACTGGTTAAGAAAGCAGAAGGACAAAGAAACAAACAAGAGAGGGGATTTTAAGCAAAATGGAAATGCATGCACATTCACAGCACATAAAAGTATGTGGACTGTCCGAGGAATGGAGAGGCAGACTGGGCTGGAAGTGGGCTGTGTGAGGTCGCTGCAGGGTGCTGTTGGAAAGTCCTCATCTGACAGGTTGTCAGTTAGCACTTTTAACCCAGATAGGCTGTGAAACTTTTCACTTGGGCAGGAAAAGGGAGGGACACCTGGAGGAGGGGTGAAGGCATTGACAAGACTCACTCACAATCTTTGATTCCTGCTGCAAATTGCTTAACCGATTTTAGTACCAGCCAACTGTCATGTTCCTCCGTATGGTTTATATATATGATCCTTAATGCTGGACTGTTGGAAATCCATGAAGCAGAAAGCCTTCCTGACACACTCCACCCTTCTTAACGTTTCCATGTACCAGTACACGACTGTCACCAACTCCATGTTCTACCATCTACTACAGGAAGCAAAAGTGAGGAGCATGATGACAAATAACATGGATAGGGCCAAAGAGCAGCCACTTGCCTTGTGGGGAAGAACCTAGAACCACACGCATTCCAAGAAATCAGAGAAGAATTCTGATTTAGAGAAGTTTTAGGAGAGATGTCACATATACTAAACTAAACGGAGGAGGTATGAAAAGAAGAAAGGCATTTCCAGGCAACTCAAAAAGGAAGGAGTCGGGACCAGAGATGGTAAAAGCTACAAGACCTCTCTGGTGCCCCTAGAAATCTGTGATGCTCACTGAAGAACCATATGACTGCTTTGCCGTTTTCCCCCTTCCCTCTTTATTGAGCAAAAGCAATGTAAATGGATCTTCTCAATTTGCCTCATAGTCTGCATCTCTCACAACAGCTAGTGTTAGAAAGACCATCACTTAACATCTAAGGTGAAGTCTCAGGGAAACAACGGAGATATTTGCAACTGTGTATCACTCCCTGTGTTGACTGACACAAAAAGTCCTCGAAACAGAATTTCCAGTGAACTTGGACCACCTGGAAACCTCTCTTGTTTACCCACTATGAGTGAGCATTTTCCTAGACTGTGTACAAGCTCCAGCAGCAATAATTGCATTGAAAATGAAATCTGGAGCAGTTATGCAATCACGCTATTATTCCACTTTTCATACTGTGCAAGCAGTTTTTGAACAGCACCAAATCCTGACAACTGGATCCCAGTAGGTGAAGCCTCCTTAAAACCAAAACGTAAGTTAGTAAGCAGGTCAGATATAATGTGCCTGCAGCAAACAGCTCCTATTTAACAGTAAAAACCCACTGCTTTTCATCATTCAGTTGGCTTTAAGCTTCCTTATATGATGCTCTCAGTGAAGCTTAAAACACATTACAGCATGCTCTTATACTAAATTATAAGGGAGTTAGTGATAGATGAAGCTCGTTTTATTAATATGATACAGTTTGAAAATTTCTCCTGTAAAACTACAGTGTAATCATGCTAACATACAGGATTACCAGTGGGCTCTGGACTCACTGGACATGAATCTTGGTTCTCTTGGAGGGTGAGATGTTGAGACAGAGGGTCTAAGTGTGGGTCCCTGGCTTGCCTGGAACTTTCTCTGTGGTGTAGGCTGGCCTCAGAAGGGCCATGCTTCCCACCTCCTGAGTGCTGGATTACAGGCCTGTGCAACCATGCAGGGCTGAGCATTGGCTCTCATGTGTAGAGCTGCCTGTTTTCTTCTTTCAAGCCTGGAGCTTGCTGTGGAAATCATGAGAAAAATAGTCTACACACTGATTTTTCGTGCAATGCCTGTTTCCAGGTAAGCATGTCCACCATTAGCCATGACCATTATTAGTAAGGTTACCACTGGCTATTTTTAGTCTTTATGCAAGAATTCATTATAATGTACTTAGAAATGATATTGTTCCAAAAAAGACTGTCTGTGACTACCTTCAACAAAGTGTGTAAATTTAAGTGTTCTCAGCAAGAAGGAAAGAAAATTGAAATCTATAAGATGATAAGTCTATTACAATGATTGATTATTGTAGGAATTCCATCATGTTCATCTCCATGAAATCTCAAACCCCACACTTTAAACATAGGTTATTGTAATTGCCACATAGCAAAACTTATTTTTATTAGTTTAAAAGGAAATACCACTATTATTTTAAAAAATACTAAAACCAGGATTCAATTCACAAAGCTCTCTCTCTCTAAGGTAGGAAAGAGCATCGCACCACCTGGGCGCCTCTCCAGTGGTTCTCACAACACACTTAGTTTATTCCACTGGGCCTTTGGAACCTTAATCTTAAAATCAAACTTCCACCCATGAATGTCAATGCAGCATGGATTTCTCAGTGGCTGTGCCCATTCGCCTTCTGTGTGACCTAAAAGTGAAGACCTGGGTCTTCTGTCCCTACACCCATCTCTGAACTGCTGTCCTTTGTAACAGAGAATTTTCTGGTCACTCCAATTAATGACACCATAATAAATCACCTCTAACTTCAATTAAGGCCCCATCTCTGCTTGAAAGTCATCCTCACAGACCTCCTTCCTTTTCTGAGCAATATTTTAAGCGGCACAGCAATTTCAAGCTAGGTACCCTTTTTGGAAGTTACAGATTTATACAAATATTCATCTCCCTTTGTATTATAATAATCTTCTCAGATCTTTGGACACAATGGTTACAAGTCATTTTCATTTCTAACACGCATGCTTCACGTCCTCTTGTGAACACACTAATGCTATCTGCTAAAACAACAAAAGAAATGGGGGCAGGGGGAAGGGAAGGAGAAGAAGTCTCCTCACTAGGATCCCCCTTTGGTTCTGGGGCCACCTCCCTTTTGTCTTTTCCACTAACACTCCAAGCTGATGGTGCACTCACAGCCTGTACTTGCCATTTCTCCAGCAGTCTGGTTTCAGTCTCTGCTGCAGACAGCCAAACTGTTGTTTCTAGCAATGCTGTGTGTTCCCAGTCAATCGAGGCAAAGGGCACCGTCTCCTCCAAAAGACACCTACTTTTTCAGTTTCCATGGTTCCCGCTTGTTTTCTTCCAGAGTTCCGGGGGATTCTATTCTCTCCTCCTTTCTTTCTTCACAGCCTTTACCCTCCTGTGACTTAAGGATTCCCAGCCCAGCTCTACCCTCTCTTCCTGAGCTCTGGACGAGCATCTCATATTGTCTTCTGGGAAAGACAAGAGATCCCTCGAGTACAAAAGGCTCAAATCAAACTCAAATTTGCTTCTTAAGGCATACTGCTCTGCACGCGGCTCATACGTTAATGGAATGATCCATGATGTTGTAAAAATCAGCAACCCTATGTGTGGCGTTTCTGTGTTCGGTCACCATGTGTCATTCTTTCAGATCCATTTTCCCCATGAAACTTGGTTTTCCTTCTAGATGGCATCATGTTTTATTTTTCTCTTACATGTGCTAGGCGCATTATATCATATGTGCATGTGACTGAATCACATCTATTAAGTTTATGAAAGGTAAAAGCTTATTCTTTACAAAGAATATATATATAATACACACACACACACACACACACACACACACACACACACCCAGCAGTGGCGATGTTCAATAAACACATGTCAAATAGGTGGTTGTTTTTCACAGATAGTCCTATCTATGAAAATGCTCAGCTCATATGTCAAATGTGTCATTTCAAGAAACAAAATTTTGTTGCAATAATCTACATGGATTTTTATCTTAGCTTGTTCTAGGTGTGGTAGACAATATCTTCTAGTCTCAAGCTCAATATTTTAAGTAAAATAATTTTTTCCATGAACTGTAACTATATTGGCTTCTCTTCCAAGGAAAAAGAAAATTTCAGAGAAGCAAAAATACAATCTGGTTTGCCTTTGTTTATGTCTTAGCTCCTGTTCTATGGCTATAGTGAAACCCCATGACCAAATGTAACCTGAGGAGGAAAGTAGTTATTTCTCTTACACTTTCAGGTGACAGTCCATCACTGTGGGAAGTCAGCACAGGAACTCAAACAGGGCAGGAGCTAATGCAGAGGCCACGGAGGAGTGCAGATTACTGGCTTGCTCCTCATGACCTGCTCATCCTGCTTTCTTGTAGAACAAGCAACCACCAATGGTCTGCACCTACCCACGTCAATTACTAATTAAGAAAATGCCCTACAGGCCTGCCTACAGCTAGACCTTATGAAGGCATTGCTTCAAATGAGGCTCTCTCCTCCCCTTTAATTCTAACTATATGTTTCAAGATGACCTCAAATCAGCCAGCGCTATACCCAAGCACATTTTTAGCCCAAGATTGTCTCCCTTCCGATCTTCTTGAATCTTGTAGGTTCACATTCTTGGTACTGCTTCTTTTCACCCTAAGAAATGAGTGTGCCCAAATGTTATCAACAATACTCAATGATCATACTTAGGAGCTTTGTGCTGAGCAAACCAACCTGCCTTTTCAGGAAAAATGATAACTGGCTCTTAAATAAACAGGCGTTTGAGGTCCTCTTTCAAGAAAATACTGGGTAGGCTGTACTGCTAGACATTTGATTCTATGGGGATCTAAGCCTTGCGTTATCTTTAGGCAAGCTTATAAATCTTTGTAGAAATCTGTTGGCAATGCAAATTATACTTGTTCATGATATACAAATTATTCTTATAGTAAAAATAGTTCTGACTTGCTTTCTGTATAACTCCAAACATTGTATTTTATTGTTCTATAGATTTAACCAGTTGTAAGTCGACCAACAAATTTAATTATTCATAATCACTTACATATGTGTCTAGTCTTCAGTGCCTTCTTTGAAATGGTTGTAAACTCCCAATGGTTCCATCATTAATTAGCTAAATAAAGTCTTACGTGTATATCTGTTTTATGCTTGATTATTTTGCCACGATTCTGTCATCTCAAAATTATAGTTTAACTACCTGTTGCTCGTATGCAAAATACATTTACATATTAAAAATGGGCCAAGCACAGACTTTCCCCATGAGGAGAGCAATTAGGTTAATTCCATCCTGTCTCACAAGCAAGACAAAGGAACTAAAGCCATAGTTCTCAATTTTTCTAATGCTACAACCCTTTATAATAGTTTCTCGTGTTGTGAACCCCCCCAACATAAAATTATTTTGTTGCTACTTCAGGGCTGCGATTTCGCTACTGTTATAAATTATAACATAAATATCTGGCATACAGGATTTCTGATATGCAGCCAGCAAAGGAGTCATGACCCATAGTTTGAGAACCACTGATCTAGAGTAACATTGAGCTGATAAAATGGGCCCGATGATAAGAACAGGACAGTGGAGCTTTAGGATTTTCTCAGTTAGATGCCTCAGAAATTCCAGTGTCTCAAACCACTTATGAAGACCTGGAAATTCCCTTGGGAATACCTGATACTTACTCTTTGGAAGAGGCTCAAGGAAGTTGGAGTCTATTGTCACTGGAGGGTGGCAACAACAGAAATGGATGCCCTGGCTGAGGAAGATGGAATGGCAGGCAGCAACATCCCCTGTACACAGAAGATGCTGCCCACTGTTCGATCTTCTTTGTTCAGTTAACCTTCTCAGTAAACACCTACAGACATGCTCAGAGCTCTGTGTCTTGGGGAGTTTCAAATTCTGTCAAGTTGACAATTAAGATTAATCATCAGGATGTTCTTTGAGATCGGATTTCCTTATCTGGAAAGCTGCTTCAAGATTATTGGCCCAATTCAAGCCTCATTAGGCACATTTCTAGGGGTATCCCACCAGTTACTACTGGCAAACCTTACGAAGTTGAAGTTCACTATGTTCAGTAGCTTCTTTGATGACTTCTAAACTCAATTGTGAAGGACAGATTACTTTGGCAACTTTCCAACCTTCCCTCCTACAATCCTACAAACAACATCACAGAGTGGCAGGAGATCCATTGCTTCGCAATGAGCATAAGGAGAATTAAAGTGATGCTCAATACCAGAGCAACCTTTGTTGTATTCAGATGATACTCCTAGATAAAAATCCTTTGTTGAACACAGTTGTCTGTGTCAATGAGACTGGGCTACTTCTCTCCCATCACTCCTAGGCACTCTGCAACTTTCTTTGGAAGCTCTGTTGATTTTTTTTTCTACAACCTTCCTGACACTTATTTAATGACTTCATCTGTTTCACTTTATTATCCATGTGAAACTTTAACTTATGAATGAAATGATCATGTCATAATTCTGGGTCAAGAGCCAGTCAGCAAACATCATCCCCTGGAGTTAATCCATCCTTCTGATATTTTATGTATGAAAATAAAAACTCTGAATTTTATTTATTGAAAAACAAAAATGCTTAAAGGCTCAATAGGTTGCTCAGTGGTTAAGAATCTTTACTGATTTTTCAGAACACTCATCTAGCTGAGCAGAAATAGAAGGTGGTTCACAATTCCCAATAACTCCAGCTCTAGAGCATCTGACACATTATTCCAGACAATTAGGGCAGCATGTCCCTGTACACACACACACACACACACACACACACATATAATAATAATAATAATAATAATAATAATAATAATAATAATAATAATAAATAACAATAAGATAAATCCTTGAAAAATAATCTGAAAGCCAGACATTTATACCTAACTATAATCCCAACTCCTTTGATAAACTGAGGCTAGAGAAAAATCTAAGAACCTGGAATCTTAGGCCAAATGCAAGTCTAAGACCAGCCTGTTAGTTTGACATGTCTCCAAATAAAAAAAAAATTATTAGTTATGACTTCTAAAAATTAACATGTAGATATCAGTATCCACAAATAAAGTATGTGGGCATGGTCATGCTTGTTCATTTATGTATCATTTATGGCTGGTTTTATGCTAACATGTCATTTAGCATATAACAGGATGGTACAGCCACCAAGTTTAAAACACAATACATTTCTTCACCCTGTTCCTTGAGAGGACAGTTCGGGAATACTTAGTGTGGAGCACACGCATGCTCACAGTACCTGGAAGTTAGTGAAGATTGCTGTCTGTTAAAATGAACACACAGAAATGAAGATAATATCACACAAAGAAAGATTGAGACAATTTATGGAGACTAAAAAATGCATACATCATAAGTTACAAACACAAATATTTGATCTTTCGATTTACACTTATTGAATGAATGTCGAAATTGTTCGGCTGTCCTTTGTGAACTAGGGCCATAGGAGCAAAATCTGTGTGCTGATTACCTTTGTCATCTTGATACAAACCAGAGACTCACCTATGAAAAGCAACCTCAACTGAGAAAGGAACTCCATCAGATTGGCCTGGGGGCGTGGCTTGGGGCGTGGCCTGTGGGCGTGGCTATTCCTAGACAGGTTGTGCTGAGTTGTGTAAGAGAGGAAGTTGAGCAAGCCATGGAGAGTAAGTCAGCAAGCAGCATTCCTCCATGGCCTCTACTTCAGTTCCTGCCTCCAGGTTCTTGCTTGAGGCTCTCTCTTAGCTCCCCACTCCCGCCTACTCCCACCCTGGCCACCATGATGCCTTTAACCTATAAACCAAATAAAACCTTTCCTCTCCATGCGGCTTCTGTCCAGAGTGTTTATTTGCAACAGAAAATAAACTAGGACAATCAGACTGACCAGATTTACTAACATTAGCAAGTACTTATCTGAAACCATGCTGAGATGAGACCACAGGTGAGGTATGTGATGAGGGGAGAGTGCAGAAAACAGCTGCCTGTCTGTGTAAGCTGTGTGCCTGCTGAAGACCTCATCTTCTTGAATCATTTGCTAGTAGTTACTGCAATGCTTTGTGCTGACTTACAAGGTGTGCATTAACCTGAAACTAAAAAGCATGGCAGCTATTGTAACCCACACCTCTAGGTCTAAGACCAGGTCAAGGCCAGGTTGATGTGCATAGCAAGATACTGTCTCAAAAGTCTAAAATAAATAATTAATTAGTTGTAAGTTGTAAACACAGGAATATTTGACCTTTCTTTTAATGTACAAAATAAAGAAGATTGTTATATAGGGTCACCTTAATGTTTTTTCCGAGTGTAGTTACTAGTAATATAAAATAAATAGGGAGAGACTGTTAGTACTGATGAAGATTCTGTGTTGTCTTTCAGAAAACAAGAACACAGATTTCCTGCGCCTCCCTCCAGCCTTCCTACAACAAGCAAGGGGTGTGTGGAGACCTTTCAAATATGTCAGAGACTTCCTCCCACGACTCCTTCTATGATTCTTTATCAGACATGCAGGAAGAGGGCAAAAGTGCCGACTTCTTCCCAGGGCTCTCTGCTTTTCTCAGCCAGGAAGAAATAAACAAAAGTCTTGACCTGGCCCGCAGGGCTATAGACAACTCTGAAACTGAAGATTTTGACTCAGAAAAGGAGATCTCGCAGATTTTCAGCAAGTCTCCTGTAAGCCTCTGTGAGACTCCTTCTCACGAGGAAACCAAATCCGGCCACCAGACTCCCTCAGAAGGACCTCAGCACAGCAGGCCAGCACCTGCCCAGCCTCTGGTAGGAGAGCAATCTGAAAGGATCACTTCCCCAGCTTCAAGAAGGAAACCTGGAGTATCACCCTTGCTGGCCAGCCCCAGCTACATCCGGAGTCTCCGCAAGGCTGAAAAACGGGGTTCAAAAATTCCCAATCCAAGTGCAAAGCCCAAAGCTGCCCAGCAAAGCAAAGGGGGCCCGCAGAGCCAACTGTGTGACAAGGCAGCTAGTTTCATTGAGGAATTGACGTCCATATTTAGAGAGGCAGCCAAGCCAAGAAACAGAAGCCCAAATGGTGAGTCCTCATCACCAGATAGTGGCTATCTATCTCCTAAAAACCAGCCATCAACTCTGACGAGCGCCTCAGCCAGCCAGAGCCCCACTGGGGACCAGTTAGACCAGCAGGAGATGGAAGCAGAGGTCAAGCTACCCCAGGGCAGCCTTTGCTACCAGGCTCCCCAAGCGCCTGAAGAAGCCTTGCCACATACCCTCATCCCTCACCCACAGCCCCAGAAAGCTCACCATTTGGCCTCTGCACCTCGGTTCATCCAGAAGCTGAGGAGCCAAGAAGTCGCCGAAGGAAGCAGAGTTTACTTGGAGTGTAGAGTCACAGGAAACCCAACTCCCCGAGTCAGGTAAGATCTCTAATTATGAACGTTGTGTGATTTTTGTTGACTTCCAGTGTTACTCCAGGGAGAAGACTCTCCAGGGAGAGTTCTTGTATTGCTAGTCCTCTCCAGTTTCTGTAGTAGAATTTTCTCAAACACCTGGCAAACAAAAGCAGGACATACAGCAACACTACCAGGTGTCCCAAGCGGGACATATTTTTGCTATTGGCAGGGGCCAATTCATAGACTTTAAGAAAAAGCAATGACTCAAGGGCTTTGAGAAATACCAGGAGTCTGTTATATAGGAGTCTATATGTTTACAGACCCTAGGGGGTGTAAAATGTGAAAACAATTTAATCCACAATATGGAGAAAAGTGTGGTTTTGGTCATGAGTCACTGAAGAAGACCAAAATCATCCCAGAAGTAGAAGCGACCCAGAGGTGAACCCCGAATAGACATCAATCCAAGGCATGGACCAAATTGCTTTGTTAACTAAAGACAAACACAATGCCTGCATCTACTAAGTGATACAACCAGAGCAGGCAGAATTTCTGTATGGAAGAACAGGTCTAGAACACAGCTGAGCTCAGTTCAGGACACCAGGGCAGGCCCAGCCCAGATGACAGTGAACTGAGTGCAGACCTAGGTGGGGGAAACGCCTCACACATGTCTGTTTTCCTTTCTATAAACTCTTCCTTTTAAATTACAGCAGATATACCTCCCTTCTTCTATGCACGGAAAGTTTAGGAGAGGAAACTTAGACCTATACTGAAAGACCATTAGAAGTCTTTCTTGGATTCTCCCTTAATAAAGACACTTTGGAGACTTGGCATCTTCACCGTGAGATGAGAAGTGTAATAAGAAATCACATTCTATTTTGTGGTGGTTAAAGTAAATTGTTCGTAAAGCAACAATGAATTACTGTGGTCTTGCACTTAGTATTACATGCTCTCTTTGTTATATCTCATTTCTTAATTGCAAGATAGGATTAGACTATAAAAATGAGGATTTATTGACTTATTTGAATGTTTTATTCAAACTATGTGAATGTATAAAAGCAAATTCAAATAACTTAATTTAGAAAAATAACGAAGTAGACAATGGTGGCTACACGTCAAAACAGACTTTGCACTTCGGGCCTTTACATACGTGCTCATGCACACATCACCAGCATTGGTTTCTTACTTCACGATCATGGCACAAAACGAAGCACTAATGCTATTTACTTGCGAATTTGGTGTCAATTTTTACTGCAATTTCTGATATTTTAAAGGAACTGACAGCAGGGGGCAGTACAAACCTTCTTAATGTATATACCTGGATGCTCCTCGGTAGTCTGTTTTGTCCATAGCAATTTGTTTCTTTCAGATTCTATCTCAGCTTTTAAGAAACTTACCAATTTTTAGAACCCAAAAATCAGTGAGAAATATGTCTATATGCGAGTCAAAGTATTGCTACTGGGTTTGAAACTGTGTGGTCCAATTTACACTTACGTCTCAAAGAGCCTCACCGAAAGGTAAATTTAGAGTAAGTATATGACATTTTCAAAACTTACCAAAACCATGATACTAATCAGCAAAGCACTCAATCAAATGAGCAGGTCATGATTCTGCGTTATAGTTCACTTAGTCATCTGGGAACTCTAACAAACATCAAAATCCCACCTGGCATTTTTGGAATGGTGCAGGGGGTTCTGGGTTTGCACATTAATTTAGTTAGTAGAACAATATTATTAAAAAATTTTTTCAAAGCTAATGACCAATGTTCATCAGAGATGTCTTCTTCTGCAGCCATTAAATCTTTGGTAAAATCCTCCATTGTTAATTTCTTAACTAACTACCACTTTATACGCTTTAGAGTTCATTTTTGCTTTATTCTGTTTTCAGAAAAAGAATAAAAATGCACAATGAGGTCAGGTGTTTTGTTTTAATTCCTGTTCTAGGGGTCTTGGCCATCCTTATTGTGCATTTGGAGGTACACCAAACTCCAAGATCATTAAACTTTATTGACCACCTGAGACAAGTGATGGTCTTAATGGAAAATCTTCTGTGGAGGCAATTTTGTATCAGGAAGAAAACCTTTAATAGAAAGTTCTCACACTTGGGCATTGGAACCTGGCTCAGTCTACATCACCTGGGACACTGACCTATATATTAGTAAGGCATTGTGGGTTGGAAGAACACCTTCTCAGGATCCAGAAGTAGTTGATTATCTTGGGAAATGGAAGGGAGTGTTCAGGAATCTGAAGCAATCAATGGGCAAAAGCCCAAAAGATACTGATTGCTGAATGCACATCCTATTGAGTAGTTGGCAGCTGTGCTGGGAAGGGACAGGGTGTGACTGGGTGGCAGACCAATGGAAAGAATGCACCACTGGCAGGTATGGCAGCAGGTGCCAAGATCCAGAGGTCAAGACTAGAACACAAGGAGAAACTTGAGTTTTCAAGAGTATAAACAAGTGAACAGCAAGACCACTGCTCCATAAGGACGCGGGAGGAATACACGAAATAGACATTCAGTTCTGATGAAATGCGGCAGAAGTACTGCATTTGGGCTGGGATCAGAATAAGGATACAGCAGACTATAATGGCATAACAAGGCTACAGAGCTGCTAGTCAGGGATCCTTAAATAAAGTCTAGAGATCACTTCAAATCCCTGGGCCAGACACAGTAGCATAAACCTTTAATCCCAGCACTAGGAAGCAGAGGCAGACAGATGTCTTTTGAGTTCAAAGCCAGACCGACCTAAATTGTGAGTTGCAGGCCAGTCAGGGCTGTATGGTGAAAGTCTGTATTAAAATACAAAAAGGAAGCCATGAGCATTATCACACTAATAAATTAGATAATGTATCCCCAACAAGAGGAGGGGTGAGGAGAAGAGCCGTGAGAAGCCAGGATGGTCATCTCAAAGCATTTCTACTCTAAACACAAACACCTGTCCCACTGCTACAGAATGTCACAAATGAGACAAAAAGATGATGATCCTTCCCTCCTTTATTCTTGCATATCTAAAAAATATCTCACAAAGAAAGACAAGCTACATTTAAATAGCATTTAAATAGTATGTGAATTATTGTTACCAATTTTAATTTAAACATTTTTAAAGATTTCATTTACTTATTTGAGTGTGTGTGTGTGTGTCTGTGTGTGTGTGTGTGTGTGTGTGTGTGTGTGTGTGTGTGTGTGTGTGTGTGTGTGTTTATGCCTCAGGGTAGGGGTCTGTGTAAGTGTATGTGCATATGTGTGTGTAACACTCCTAGAGACCAAAAGAGGGCATTAAAGACTTCTGTGAGCCATCAGATGGGACGTGAATTCTGGTCCTGCTGATTGAGCAGCAAGCACTCATCACTCTGAGTCGTCTCTGGTCTCATAGAAGTTGAACTATTTTGTCATCAGTTTCTCCATTTATGTCCTGTCTAATGGTCCTCTTGTTTTAGTCTTTAGAGGAGCCAAGTATAGGGCACCCAACACCAATCACCTTCCATGGTCCTCTGCTCTCATCCTTTGACTGAACTACTGTTGACTACACCAGGTTGTGGTGTGTGCTTATTATCCTAACACTGGGAAGATCGACAAAGCACGCTAGGGTCTTAGGTCAGCCTGAGCTACACAGTAAAATATAGTCTCAAACAAGATGGCTTTTGGTATTATAAAAGCCCGTATCCTTATCCCCTTCCCTCCTCTTCATCTTCCTCTTCCCTCTTGTTCTTCTTGTTTCCTTGTTTTTCCTCCTCCTCCTCCTCCTCCTCCTCCTCCTCCTCCTCCTCCTCCTCCTCCTCCTCCTCCTCCTCCTCCTCTTCTCCCGAAACAGGGTCCCACTGTGTAGACCTGGCTGGAACTCATCATGCAGGACTCCATAGGACCAGACTGGCCTCACCAAGATTCTCCTTCTGCTTCTGTAGTGCTGGGATTAAAGGTGTGTGCATACCTGGCACACTTTCTACTTTTAACACTATGTTTAATGACAGTTGTATCCTTTAAACCACTCAAATTTAAAAGGCCTAAGATACAAAACTATATGATAATGCATCAATAATAAAAACTGGTTAAGAGCCTGGAATGTAAGCCAGGTTTTCTTATTCCTTATCCTGTTGTCTGGGTCCATAGAAGGCCTCACCACTTATGAAACACTGAATGACTGTTTCTGACTCACTGAAAACCTCCAGAAGTAAAAGTGAGGGGAACTACCATGTTTAAAAATTGAGGCATGGGGAAAATTATATTCCAAATATTTTCAAAGAGATGGAAGTGTGATATTTCTAGAATATTTTCTACATAAAGAAAAGTGCCATTTATAGACAGACAAGTCTTTCCAGATCATGGTACCCAAATAGCCAGTCAGAGGCTTAATATTATTTGCAAACTCTTTTGTCTATGCCCCAGGCTTATTATTAACTAGCTCATTCATCTTAAATTAACCCATTTTTATTAATCTGTATTTTACCGTGTGTCTCATGGCTTTACCTGTATTCTATTACACCTTGTACCTCCGGTGGCTCACAGTATCTATCTGATTCTACCTTTCTTCTCCCTGTGTCTTTTGTGAATATCCCACCTAGCTATATCCTATCTTGCCCAAACAGCTTCTTTATTAACCAGTGATAGCAACACATGTTCACAGCATACAGAAAGACCATCCCACAGCCTTCTTCATGATTGTATCCCTTTTTCTTCAACACACTGACAATCATTGGTCAACATAAACTTTAAAAGAGTGTACATATTCTTCTCTTAATAGCTATAAAGAAATCTAAGACTTCTAGTTAGGATACTAGTCTATACACTTTCATGCTCAAATAATTGTAAAGTAAATGTAAACATATATAGAAGGGAAAATTCGAATACTGTCTTAATTAGAATTTCTATAGCTGTGAAGAGATAGCATGGCCACAGGAACTCTTACAAAGGAAGATATGTAATTAGGGTGGCTTACAGTTTCAGAGGTTTATTCAGTTATCATTATGGTGGGACATAGTGGAGTGCAGGCAGACATGGTGCTAGAAAAGGATATGAAAGTTAAACATCTTGGTCTGCAAGCAGCAGAAGGAATCTGTGTCCACACTGGGCATAGTTTAAGCACAGGAGACTCCAAAACCCATCACTGTAGTGATACACTTCCTCCAATAAGGCCACACCTACTTGAACAAGACCACACCTAGCAATAGTGGCAATCCCTATGAGCTTATGGGGGCCAATTACATTTAAACTACCACAAACATTTACCTACTGCAGTAAAAAGGGATCCAGTACATGCTTTAATATTCCAGATGCAGTTCCTTCTAACTGGTGCCTATTATATCATCCTTATAAGCATTGTAAAGCTTTATTTAGTATACATACTTATGACAAATTAAATTCTTTCTTTTTATAATTAAAACTAAGCACCTCCAGTAATTTACTCCAAGTAATTTACATGAACAAGACCTTGTCAAAAGCCAAAGCAACAAGACTATCCATATGCAGTCCGTGCAACAATGTCTGTGGATATTTGCATTCCCTCAAGAACAACCACAATAAAACATATCATGAATCTTTATATTAGTGAGGGTGTCTGTTTGGGGCATAAGCCCATTTGTGGACCATGATGGTTTGGGGGAAATATGGCAATAACACCATTAGCTGGTAGGTTATAAATGTGAAGATACAGCTTGAGACAGTAATATACCACCAGATTAACAAAATGAAAAAAAAATTAACAATTACATTTGTTGTTACTACAATATGAAACATAGTTACAAATAATTTGGAACACACTTTTGAGATAACCAGTGAGTTTAAGATCTACATACATGATACCTCTATATTACATATCTATAAATATTTAAACATATCAAACGTAAAACGTCAAAACTTTCTTTCTAGAAATTCAAGAAAAAATGATTGTAGGCACCCTTGACTCCTCTTGTTCTCAGACCCCATCTCCTGTCCATCACTTCTTGTCTCCTCTAGACCAAACCTTCATCCTTTCTCTCAGTGTTCTCTAGTAGACTTCCTCGCGTCCACATTTGTCTATCGGTCTGCAGGACACCCACCATAGTTTGTTTTTGTTTGGTTTTCGTTTTCTGATGTTGTTTTTTTAATGAAATCATCATCACAGCATTGCATAAGTGACTTCTTATCTCACATGGGATAAAATGCACAGTCTTGGCAGGTACTAATCAGGCATCTTCTGTCTGGTTTGTCTTCCACTCCTTGTCACAGAAGAGCCCACTTCAGCCACCACGGGATCTTACTCACCTCCCTCATCAGGGGCCTATGTGCCTTCTGTTCCTTGTGCTTAGAGTGTTCTTTCTCCATATTTTTATCTCAGTTAGCTTAGGGTATTACCTTCTATAACTATCTGATGTTAAAAGGCTCTGGGTTCAATCCCAACATCAGAAGAAAACCTTCATGAAAATGTTTTGGTATCTAGCAACGTGAATTGGAAATGTTGGATCATAGCCATTTTCTGCTGTAAGTTATCCGTTAACTTACCAATTTTCTGGATTGCATTAGTTCTATTTGGGGACTTTTAAAAAACAGTTTTGTTTTTATTTTCATGTTCCAATAAAATACTGTGTATTCAGTCTTATGTCTAAGACCTTTTATGGTATAGTCTACCCAGGTTATTGACCACAGAAGACTAAGAAGAAAAAGTCCCATTAAGCGCTTGCATTTGCACACACACACATACCTTCTTACAACTAGACAATTAAATCTAATGTCTACTAAGACATGCCCATCATCATCCCCCAGTCCAAATGCTTCCTGTTCATCCTGTCATTTGGATTAAAGCAAGCATAAAATAAAATAGAGCCGAATCTATAAGGAAACCAAAACAATACTGTGTCTCCTCCTCTACCCAGTTAAACCTGTTTCCCACACTTGTAATTATTTTAAACCTTTTTTTCCTTCCCCATATATCCTCACTGATGCAAAATAATACGGCCTTTCTGTTTTGCAGCTGTCAATAAATGTTTGCCAGAGCATCAATTATTGTCAAGCTAGAAGTCAAAAGATGTAAGATGCAGAAATTGAGGTTTCTCCCTACTTTCTCCATACACAGTTTCTGTGCCTGAACGATTAGAAGTGCAGGGTCTGCCTGATGCCCTGTCCTCTCGCCCATTTCTCTGTTCTTTCCCAGGCCACTTCTGTACAATATTTGCCTCCTTGGAATTCTTCTTCTAAAATGTTGGCTAATGTCTCTCTGATAGTTTAAACAGAAAGCCCTCATTGATGAGACTGTTAAAAACTTTTGCTCTAAATCTTAAGAAACTGGAAAAGCTTGGTAGTGCTGACCCAGAAGATACTGCTGGGATTGCTGGGATTGCTGGTGCTGCCTCACCTCCTTTACTGGGTCTCACTTCCTCTTCTTGGGCAGCAAGGGGTGTGTGACAAAAACATTCATGATATCCATGACAAGGCTTCTCAGGCCACTATTTCAGTGAATCAAGAAGCAAGCTTCAGGGCCTACAAGATGGCCCAGAAGACAAAGGCATTTAAGGTAAAGATTAATGAGAACTAAAGTCATTCCCAGGACCCAAATGGCCGAGGGAGAGAACTAATAGCTACAGTTTGTCCATTGACCGCCACATAAGCATCATGGCATATGTGCAGATGTGGAGGCATGTGTACCCACCTACACATATAACACTAGAAAGATGATGGTGAAGGATAGATGATAGATAGATAGATAGATAGATAGATAGATAGATAATGAATAGATAGATGAATAGATGACAGATGATAGATAGATAAATAGATAGATATATTGATAGATATAATAGATATGTTAGATAGATGATACATGATATACAATTGTATAAAAATTTAAATAAATAAAAGAACATGCTCTATGTCTAAGAAGAATAAGAAATTGTCAAGAATCATTGTTGGTGAGAGCTGTCAATGGTCTCAGTCATAAACAACAGGGACCAAATCAGATGTTCTCATCAATTTATCTCCCAGTGAACAAGTTTCCATAGTTAACAAGAAAGCTAATAAAGAAACATTTAAGTAAGTTTACCTAAGAAATGAAAGCATTTATAGATAATCCCGTTAGAATTAAAATGCAAAAAAAAAAAAAAAAATGACAGAAAGGCCTAGAAGCTGTAGTTGCCTGTAGATTTAAAAGCAAGAGAAAAATCCTGGCTGTAAAATGTATCCCATAGGTCTCTTGGTAAGCTTAAAGTTGCATACCTTAATGGCCTTTCTAGTAAAGTAGAAATAATGAATTGTGCTGGGCATGTAGCAATCCATTAACATATTGGCATCTCACTTATAAAGTGTTCTATGATTTCTTTTGAAGAGACGACTCAGTGGTTAAGAGTGTTTCCTGTATACCCACAAGGACCAGAGTCTGGGTTCTATCACTCATGACAAGTCAGGAGACCTACCAACACCTGTACATCCGGTTCTGATAGAGTCAACACTGTTTTCTAGCCTCTGTGAATGTGCACAAGTGCATATGAGCTCGCTCGTGCGCTCTCTCTCTCTCTCTCTCTCTCTCACACACACACACACACAATTAACTTATTGATTACATGTTTTTAAAATGCTGACTTTTATTACTGTTGAGTTGGTATATGCTCTCTAATATTCTATCTGCTCAAAAATCACTGAACTTGCTTCCTTCCTTGAAAATCTTTGCACTGCAATTTCGTTTCTCACAGCCATTTACAATGGTGTGAAGATAACGGAAAGAGGATATGTAAACATTACAGGACAAACCAAGAGCTTGTAAGAAATCCCACACATGCTGAAACACATTTCTGAGCCTATTTTCACAGAGTCCTGTGTTTGAGTGTCGGGGTCAGAATCCACCCGTTTTTTCTGGCGTCACATTTCCTGGTCTTTGTATATTGCTACTTTACCTTACTTGGCTTTCCCTCCCTTTATGGCTGTTGGGAATGGGAATGAAGTTAAGGAAAAGTTAATTCTGCCAATCACCCCTCTGTGCTCCTAATAGTCTTCCCACCCTCTCCGTAACCTTGGTTCTGTGAGGGTCAGCCAGGTATTGTGAATTACTTCAACTTGGAAAGCTTTCCAAGCCCAGGCCTCTTGACCATTGTTCTTGAGGTTCATTAATTGTCCCTCAGCTTGTTTCACGGGTACCTGTTAAATATTTGCTAAGTCAATTGACGGTACTTTCCCAATACTTTTGCCATCTCCTTGTTTTTGTATTCCAATAATTTTAGCAGGAAGAAAACTCTAAAAATAATGTTATTAACAAACACAGGCTTTCTCCCAGCTACATAGATGAGCTTTGATTTTGTACTGACTCCCTAAGTATTATAGCATACTATAAAGCTCTCAAAAGGGGAAAAAAACGGGCCTTTGGATACTTACTGGCATGAAATTCCTGTTTTACAAGAACCTGACTGTAAAGTTTCAGATGCCTTCACAGCCAGAGCTGCTCAAGCTCTCACATCTTTCAGTGAAGCTGATTTAATTCCTTCATGGCCCACTTATTCATTTGCCTGGGGTGATACCTCACTGCAGAGCAGAGTATGCAAGTGTAACTTCAGCAATTACAAGCTCTCCGTAAACATCGCATTCTTTTGGCTGTTAGAAGTTAATATTATAAATGAAACTGTGGTGAATGTGATTATGAATGAAACGCAGTATAGTTTACTGTGTAAAGCATCACACAAATCTATTCTTCTCTCTCCCGGCATGTTCACATGATATGTAGCTATGGAGATCCTTCTTTCCTGCTTAGTTTTAGTTCTTTGGGCCACAAAATAGTAAAATATTTAATAATCTGCTGTACATAGATAGAGAAGTTTAATATCCAGCCTTCCCTGGCAGAAAAGTGAACAAACACAAGTGAGAGCCCATTTTGTCCCCTTGTTTATGAGTTCCAACAGTGAAGGCTGGCTCCACATGGCTGCATGTGGTCACAGCTACCTCCCTGGTTCTGTCATTTTCAGCCACAAAACATATATAAGGATACATATGCTAGGAGATGAGGATTTGTGACCCTAGGGGATAGCATTTAACCTTGCCTGATAGAATCAAAGAACCATTTCTAATGAGAGAGAGAGATGTTTGGTGAAAGTGTCTCCCAGTAATAGAGGAGAATCTTCTAAAAGGACGGTAGAGGGGTAAAGGAGAGAAAGGGGGAGGGAAGGGGAGAGATGAGAAACATGATAAAAAGAAAACTCATGTTGGAAGAAAGTGGAGTCTTCCTTTAAAAGAAAATCCTCCCAGTTATTTTACCAGATTAGAGGTTATCTAGTCCATATGTCTCCACAGAGCAGGTTCCAATTGTTCTTCGGCAGAGAAGGCAGCAGTTAAGGATGAAAAATCTCTGGAGATGAAGTGGAAAGCACTTCTGATTCAGCCTTGATCTCCAGGCAACCACAGATCACGATGAAGTTCTCCGCATCATTTTATAAATTTGATAATGATGAAGGAATAAGTAAAGGCCCCTCAGCTCTTTAGAAAGATAATCATGTGAAGATATTAGTCAAAAATAAGAAGATCCATTGAAGGTAATGTTTTAGCGAGACATGATTACTTCCAGTTAGGAACTTTGTCATATCCTATAGAACATGCCAGGTCTGTGACCAACAGAAGCATGGACACCCTCCCAACCCTATTAGGCACCACAATGAAATCAGATGGAGAATTATACACACCATAACCTGATGAGAATTCTTCTTAGACCTTTAATCATCATCCTAAAGCCACAACATAAAATAACTTCTTATATTTTTCTTATGGACCTACTGTAGTTTAAATCCCCATGAGAGTTATGTTCTTTTTCTCAGAAATCTAAATGGATATAATAATATTAATAGACAACATTACTTGAGCACTGACATGTGCCAGACTAAAAGTCTTCATATGCACCAGCCCACTAATTTGTAGAAGGTAGATACCACCAAGTTATAGATTCTGAGATGTGCATTTTGTTAGTAAACCTGTCTATAATCAAAATGCATGTTAAAGAAGATATTTTATAAACACCATCAAATAACAATCAGAATGTGGCTTCTATGGCTTATGCACAAACAAGTTTGCTCAGATCTGTCTTTGATCATTTTAGTTGCTTGCCTGTTTGATGATTATGTGGTTTGGATCGGAAATACCACTCGGAGGCTCACTAGACAATGGATTGTTTGTTGATCTACGGTATTATTGTTAATGTAGTGGAACCTTTAAGAGATGGAACCCAGTGGGAAAAAGTTAGATCATTGGATGTGCTCTTAATAAGTTTCTCTCTGCTTTCTACTCATCCTAAGTTCAAGCATTTTCTCTATTTATTACCTCTGTAGTTTTCGGGAAACCACTTCAATACCAAAGGAACTGTGGACTGAAATTCCTAAAGCGGTATGCAGAAATATAGTTTTTCTCCTTCAAAGTTTACTTATCTCAAGAAGTTTGTCACAGCAAAAGAAAGTTGACTTATACAGCACCACAAGCTGCTTTTTTCTCTTTCTTGATGGTCTATAAAATAATGGCATGTTATGGGTGTTGCAGCATGTTAGATTTAATAACTGACAACTTTGCTATTTCTATGTTAAAAATAAATGGGTCAGGAAAGTTTAGTAAAATTGCCCAATGACCTAGTATTAATAGGATCCATACCATGCAAGCTATCTCTAGATTTCTTATCTTTTATAGCTACCTAACACTGCCAAGTAAAGCAGAGTCGAGGGGACAGTGCTTCTTGGAGGTCGGTACTCTGATAGAGTTTGGGTAAGCCCTCATTCACATTGGAAACATCTCACACAGCAGCTATATATTATTTCTCTACAAACAAATGGCTTCCTTCCACTACTTCAGACAACATCAAGAAAACCCAGAAAAAGAAGGCACCGTGATCAATGATTTCATGGTTCTCGTGAGAAAATGTTTTAATATGTACGTTCCCAGAGTACTTGGGGGTGTTGATCTGAGGGGGAGTCAACATCTTTACTGGTAGAACAAGCCCTGCTGAGGCAGCTTGGGAAAGCAGAGCAACAGAGCCATGTGTCAGGTCTCTTCCTCTCATAAACAGAGCAGCAAGACCAAGAGGAACAGAATAACTATGATTTGCAGTCCAGCATGGTACCATTTAACTCTTACATTCCGTTGCCAGCATTTTAATTAAGGATGCCTTGGCATATGTTGGCCAGAATCCTGCTACATGGAATTGTTCTGTGTGCCAGGGATGAGGGCAAATCATCCCTGCCTGGAATAAAATAGGAAAGGACATCAGCAACAATGGTGGCAGTTTAATGATTGTTGATAGACTTCTGTTACAAAAGACCATTGTAAAATCCAACACAAGATGGTAATTTTTATGGAACAAATAATTTTAACCTTGAACAAGAAGGAAGCATCAAGATTAAAGAAATCGTTATCTGCTGCACTATGCAAGAGAGCACATCAAGGTGATCAGCACCCCTCAAATTAGTAGAAATATCACCAAGTGTCACATTTTAGTGGTCATGTAAGCAAGGAGAGTCTCTACAAAATACCACTGTGTCTCTTTGGAGTCGGTATCACTTACTAGATATAGAGAGCTATACTCCAACCAAATCATTTCTACCCTAGATTTTAACATTTGGGGGAAAATTTTATTGGAGGTAGATTGGAGCCTCTGTTGTAAGTGACTCCTTTGTTTCACTATTTCTTAATGGAACATGCTGATGTGCCATGTCAAATTAGAAAGCCATCAGTCTTACTAATTATAGGAAAAATAATAGTTTGAACAACAGGTATTCCACAGAAAAACAACCAGTGGCATCACACTAGCATGAGAGCTGTTGTGTTTGGATTGAGGGCTTTTTTTTTTTTTTTCCCAAACCCTAACAGGCCATTGCAAGACAAATAATGAATCCATTAACAAAATGTGTCTATCGCATTCCAAATCAAAGTGACGTTATAACCACTATGTTATCTATAATATAAGCCTGCAAGAGCTATGCTGCCAATTAAAAAAAAAAATCTTAATACATCTCTAGCCCCTTTTATCTGCCTGTCTTAAAATCTGAACATTGATTTGTCCACTGTTGTATTGCACAATAGCTTTAGCTCTTTGAAATTTGAAGGCGTGTTTCTAAAGAGGCCTAAGTAGCCTACCAGCTACTTCCCCATCCCCAGCACACACACACACACACACACACACACACACACACACACACACACACACACACCCCTCAGGTGTCCAGCACAGTGTTCTCGGGCTCTGTGGTCCCAGCAGCTTCTGGCCTCTGTGTGAGGTCCTCCTTAAGTTCTCAGATGCCATACATGTGGTTCTTCCCTCCTTTTGATAGGTTTCTGATTTCTAGATTGTGACAAATCAGAAAAATATTGAGCCCAACTGAAACCTGTCGTTCCTTGCAGTTCACTCTGATTGAAATGTTCAGTTTTCTCATCCACACCCATGGAATTAGAACAATGACCCAAACTGAAAGAGGTGTTGCTTTGTATCTCTCTCTCCCTCACATTAGCACTGCAAACAAGTCCTGTTTCCCTGACACTTGTTACTGCTTTTTCCTTCCATTGCCTTCCTGCCTCACTTTCTTCTGGCACTTCTGCTCAGCCTCCAGGTAGGTGTCTAGAAACAGGACTTGCTTTTCTTCTCATTATTTCAACTTAATATAAACCTGAACAGATTGCCTGTGCTTCCTGCTCATGAGATTGTGGGAAGCAGGAATTAGGATTCTGGCACATCAGTGTTGTCTCGGGGCCTCCCCTGCATGGATACATCTTACCAGTCAGATAGAGTAAGTGGATCTTAGATGGTCAGAGTTAAGGGGGGAGGGCAGTGCAAGTCAGAAGTTATAAAACCACGGGAACTACAGGAGACCAATGCTGGTTCCAAGGAGGGGCTTGGGAAGACACAAGGTGAGGGTTAGAAGCAGATCGCATGACAAACCATCACAAGAAGAAATGAAAAAGGCAGTTGAGTAGTGAGTGTAGAGATCATGATGACATCTATATCCCAAGTGTTTCCAGACCAAATGCATAAGGAAAAGGAATTAGCAAGTGAGAGTTTCCCCCTTTGCCAGCTGGTCCTGGCATCAGTCTGAGCTATTCCAGAGCATGAGGTTGGTTATGTGGTCATGATAACAAACATTTGACATTGATGTGACAGCAATTATTCTGAAGGGGCATGAGTCATTTCTGAAAAGATGCTAATAGGATTAGGGTAATGAACTTGGGATTGCTTCCTTATGACTCTGAGGATGAGAATAGGAGGGAATAAAGACAGTGCCTTGTGATGACTCTTTCCATATGCCTTCATAAAACCTTTCATAATAGATCCGAAACGAAATTAAAAAGCCATCCATTTGGATCAAGCAGATACACCATTGTATTAAGACTATTAAATCTGAATTCAGCCACATATTATTCAATAAAGGGGGTGTAAGAGATAATGATTTTGTCAATATGTAAACATCTCGGTGTGGGTTTGCAGAATTTAGATGGCACAGGTCAGTGATTTCATATAGACCTCTTGTGTGAGGTCTAGAGAATTGGCTACGAAATTTCTGGTTTAGTATGAGTTTCTTCTCAAATGTGTTAACAAGCTAAAATAACGGGATAAATATCAAGAGATGAACAGATATCAAAGCATCATCAAATCAGTTGCTCAAAACATCCAGCAGAACTAAAAAGGGCTCCGTAAGGGAGCCAGCTGGAGACCTCAACAGGGAGAATCCTGGGTAAAGCAGGCATCCTTACAGGTGGGCCTCCCGTGTGAAAGAAACAAATAATAGCCGACTGGAGTTCCCATTGGGGATGTCCTCTCTACCCTCTTGGAGTGAGCTTCCCATGACTGAGCTGCTAACTTCTCTTTCCCGTGCAGGAACTTACCTGGACAGGGATAATAATAAGGTCTGATGAGAAGGGTTACTTTGTAGCTGTTTTCAAGGATAAAATGCTTTCACTCTTGGGCTTTTCCCCTTCCCTGTCACAGAGTTAGGGGACCAGCCCCAAACAATAGCCTTGAAGAATACTTTGATTCAAACATGATCAGGTCAGGGGAGGGGAGCAACTCTAGCTTCCAGAAACAGCTTCTCAGTGGGTTTTAACAATAAATGGCAATGTACCTATAGCATACAGTATAGGCCCCTAGAGTCAATCACGAGTATGAGACAACTGACAAGCCATTTTGCAGTAAACTTTTAAAAAGCTTTGTTTTTAATTGCCTGTGTGTTGTGGTTGTGTGTAGGTGTGTGCCTGAAGGAGGCAACAGATCCTCTTGGAGCTGGAGTTATAGGCAGTTACAGCTACATGGTAGTAAGGATGCTGGGAAATGAACTTGGGTTCTCTGAAAGAGTAGTATGCTCTCTTAATGGCAGAACCATCTCTCTAGTCCCATAGTGAACTTTTAAAAATATAAATATAAGGAGTAACTTGGAAAATGACCACAATTGTAGCATGAGTTTTTTGGCCCAACTAGCCCCATGGTTTGGATCTGCCTGTGGCCACTTTCTCTCCCCCACCCCTCAAAAAAATAACTCAGATGCTTATATTTCTTTCATGCTAATTGGCCTATGGCTCAGGCATATTGCTAGCTAGCTAATTCATCTTAATTCAACCCATATCCTTTAATCTGTCCTGCCATGTGGCCCGTGGCTCATCTGCGCTCCTTATATGTTGCTTCATTGGGCTTCTGGGTGGATCTCTCTGTTACTCCTCCCTCTTTCATCTACCTATGCCGATTCCTGCCTACTGCTACGGTGCCTGTCATGGGCCAAAACAGTCCTTTATTTCCTACATCACTTTCCCTTTTTTATCTAATCAAAAAGGAAGGTTTCAATTTTAACATAGCAAGATTTACATATAACAAAACAGCTATCAAGTAAGAATTATAATTACAATATGTAATCTATTTGCATTTAACAAAATTAAAGAAAATATTCTATCATCTACCTTATTCTTGTGAGTCTAAAATTTCATATCTAAAATATCTTTTAAAATAACTAAGAAAAACTAATAACTATAACTATCTAATCTTCAACTCCATCAAAGACCACAGAAGAATATAATATTACCTAAGTAAACAGGAAGTACAAGCAACTTCCAAAATCTAGAGATGACACCTGTCTGCCTATACAGTCACCCAAAGTTCCTTTGTAACATTGGAGCATCCATCTTCAGCCTACAGGCTGAGAGTTTCTGGCATACCTTATAGTGAAGCAGAAAATCTGAAGGACTGTTCTACCCAATCTGGCATTCAGTCACTCTCCTTGTGTCTTGAAGAACATCTGACAGTTTTCTTTGGAGAGCAGGAACCTGAAGGACCATCTCAGCTTGTTCTGCCAAAATTCAGAGGTCATTTTCTTCTGGAGCCTGCATGTCCAGTTTATACACTATACTGTCAAGCAGTCAATGCAAGAACAGTTTTTTATCCAATGGCTAACCATTGCCACAAAGAAAGTAAACTCCACATGAAGTTTCTTAGATGCCCATTATTCTCTAGAAGTAAATTGATGCTGCCAGGAGCAGATCTATGTCACTGTCCAGAAAAGTCTTTAAAATATTTAAAATGCCATATTCTGTATGTCTAAAGTGTTTGAAGATTACCTATCTAATTGAAATATATCTTTGTATACCTAAATAACTAATATGACTGTAAGTTTGGTTATCATATATGACTATTAATCTGCATTTCTTAATTATACATTACAATTTTAAATGAGTTACATAAACATCATACCTTAAACAAGAGTAGAAAATACATACAGGAAAATTAATTGACCTTAAATTTGTATCAACAAACCAAAATCCATACCAATTTAAAATATTTTGAGATTAACATCTGATTTTTGGATTAAAGTAAATTCAATAATCTATCTTTTTATGATCATTCATATACCATATCCCCTTTTTCTTCTTAGAAAGAGATTGACTATGACCATTAACCATTTATAATGAAAACAAACATTTATAAACATTATTTTGAGAACTTGTGCATAACTTTCAATCACTACATCCTGCTGATTAAGGAGTGCTGACAATCTTTTGAGGGTCCTTAGGCTGATCATCTTAGTCTGTAGCCTTGAAGCTGATGTGACCATCTTTTCCCAGCAGAGACTTTTCAGGTGGTCTTGGTTGATGATACCATATTTGCCTGGAAGCAATCCACAGGTTCTCATCTTCTGTGGAAACAAAAGCAGAGCCTCTTTTCCAAAGCAACATATCCTTAGACATAAATTTCAAAGTCAATATACTTTTTAAATATATGTGTTTAACTTAGCAGCCTTTGCAATCAATTGTCTTTCTGCAGTTAGCTCATTAACACTTAAAAAATTATAAGAAAACACAATAATAACCATAATCCAGACTCTGTGTCTATTTTCCATTTTTATGTAGCTTATCATATTTTTATACTCTATTTCTCTTTTTTTAGAGGAATTTTTCTACCCTTTTTTTTTCTCTCCCAGCTTACGTATTCTTTTTCATACACTTTGTAACCCATTTAGAGGTTTCTTCTTTTATTTGAATCTGTTTTATTGCAAATCCTTAATCATTTTCTAACCAGAAGAGCTTTTAAAATTCTAGACTATACAGCTCTGGTTTGCCTGCTGACTCTGCCATTCTCAGTGACTTTTCAACATGGCGGAGTGTTATCTTCCCAATTCTGGGTGCCATCTGCAACAAGAGATTTCTAGCGCGGCTAGGCCCATGGTTGCTTTTTCCCCCAAAATGACTCAGACACTTCTATTAATTACATCCTGTTTGGACTATGGCTAAGGTATATTGCTACCTAGCTATTTCATCTTAATTCAGCCTATATCCATGTCCTGCCACATGGCCTGTGCCTCCCCTGTGTTCCTTACATGTTTCTTTTTTGGGCAGCTAGGTCAATCTCTGTCTCACTCCACCTTCTTTCTCCTACCTATGCTCCGATTCCTCTGGCTACCTCTATGGTGCCTGCAATGGCCAGAACAGTCCTTTATTCACAGCAAACAGAAAGATATTCCCACATCACACAATAGCCATTAAGATGATTCATGTGGTAAAGACACTTCTGCCAAGCCTGACGATCTGAGTTTTATCCTCTGGAGTATGATGGAAAGAGAGAGTAGACTCTCATAAGATATTCTATAACCTATACATGGTCATAGTTGCGCACACAAACAAACATTAAAACCCCAGGGTTGTAACATATTTATTGTCATTATCAGGTATTAGATACAATAAGTAATTTCATGTGCTCAGTTGTACATTGATGTGACAGGCAGAGAAGTCATTTGTTTACACCATCACAAGCCTGCTAGTAAGGCACTGTGCTACATTATGACAACTGTAATATCATGGAACCACCACAGAAGTTTATAGCCCCATTACAATTCAATGGGACTATCATTATATACAAGTAATCTGTTGTCAAGTGAGGGGTTATTGAGCAGGGCATTACCATGCATAGTGGCTCACTTATGACTCTGAGAGATAAAAATTTCACAAGTTGAAGGCCATCCCAGGGCGCATGATAAGTTCTTGGTACATCCAAAACAAACAAATTTTTCTAACAATCACTTAATATGAAGATCCATAGATTTCTCTCTACTTTTTAACCCATGACACTCTGACTGGTTGGCTTCCACAGGCATCAACAGAGCTGTCTCTTACTCTTCTTGGCCTAAGAAGTTCTTCTGTCAAGACTACTGTAGGTTTCTGATTATGTGGATCCTTGTAGACCCTGAACAAACCAAAAGAAGGGAAGGAAACTTGAGACATTTACTATATCACCTTCCTATAGAGTCCTTTGACCCTCTTAAGCAATAAAGATCTCCACAAAATATGATGTGCTTCTCAGTTCACAACGCTGCTCTCATCCTTTGATCCCGCTAGAGTTAGTGGTGCTAACCACTCTTCTTAGCCTCCAAGACTGTCCCTAATACTTACGATTTTCTTATATTGAGACCTTTATATTCAGTCTTTTCATGAAACACTCATATTTTAGTGGAGTTTTGCTGTCATTTATGTCTGGCTGAGACTAAAACCAATCGTTCTGACTTCCCATCTCAGGTTAGAAGATGCTGCATTATTATTACAAAATAAGGGGCATGATCACTTTCCAGAGGGCTTTCTTTTGAAATTGTTGAGGTAAATTCAGAATTGCTCATTGTCAAGTCATCTGGTTCCAATATTAGAAAGGAAAGGAAGAAGGAGGAAGAAGAATCACATTGACAATATCATTTGATGGCACTTGATGTCATTTACAGAATGTTCTCATTCTAGATTATTCAAGCATCTTCTATCAATTTGAAATAGGATGAATAATGCTGAACTGGGGATTATAGAAACATGGCATTTTTATAGTGAACTTAGTATTTTCTCAGAAATTCTACAGAATATGCTATCACTTACGTCTCATCATTTTACAAATGAAGAAACTAGGAATTAAAGAACATATTTACTGTGCGGTATTTGAATGTGCATGCCTCCCATAGGCTTGTATGTTTGAATACTTGGTTCTGCATTGGTAGAACTGGTGGAGAAGGATTATGAGGTGTGTGTGGTCTTGTTCGAGGAGGTATGTCACTGGGAATAAGCTTTGAAGTTTCAAAAGGCTCACACTGTTCCAAGTGTGTCTCTCACTGCCTGCTATTTGTAGATCAAGATGTGAACGTTCAGCTGTTCTTGCTCCCATGCCTTTGCTCCATCATCACAGAGTCTAACTCCCTGAAACCATAAGCTCAACTAAACACTTTCACCTATATGTTCTCTTGGCCATAATATTTTGTCACAATAATAAAAAAAGTAACTTAGAAACACAGTTAATACCAAATAATAACTAATACCAAAACTCAATTTACCTTGGTTAATTTATGATCACTACTAAGGTATATTTTTTGGATTATCCCCAGCAGACAAATTCATAATGTATTGTTTTAAATTTACTATTCCCTGACAGTCTTCTTTGGAGACTATCCATCCACCACAGGCATACTCACAAATATTTTCTTCTGTCTAATATAATCTTGAATGGAGAAATCCTCACTAAGGACCACTGATAGTGTAGAGTAAGAGTGAAATGTGTAATACAACGAGTAATAGTTCAAATTGGGAGTCACAAAAAATGAGGTTAAAAAAAAAAAACAAACAATTCCAGACCAAAGGAAAAGAGAAAGTCCTTGGCAAAATATCAGGTATACCATTAAGAGTCATGTCCTGCCCTTCAATACTTGACTTGCTTATTCAGTGATGTGACTTGCAGGATAAAACTCAGAATGGGGAGCCAGAGGGAGAAGGGAAGAGGTCTATCTGTTAAGCATTAAATGACATGGTGCGAAGTTAAGAAGGGCATAGTCTTGATGCATTGTTTTATGAAGATAGAAACAGGTACATCTTTGTCCCTTGGATCTTAAGCTAATAAGTCAACATCTTCTGTTCTACCAGCTTTATTAAAAAACAAGAACAGTCATCTTGTATTCAAAGTTTGGACATATTTCATTTTCAAAAACTGCCTATGATTGAACTTAACTGTGGTTCCTCTAATAGGACATCTTCATTAGGTATCAAAAGATTATCACAAAATCAAATACCATTGCAATTTTAAATCAAATAGTTGCCTGCAAAAGTGGAGGATATTGATATCTTTGTTTTCCAAAATAAATAGTAGTTTAAAATGAAAACAAATGCTTAAAGAAGTTATTACAGAAGCTAAAGTAAATCATATACTTTCCTCTCCTAAATTACTGGTTCATTTATTTTCATTTTATGTGTACCTGTTGTCCATGCAATATGTGTAAACTTCTAACTAGTTACATAATTCTCTACCTTATTTTAATTATACTTTATCCCTTCACTGTTGCGGTGTTCAGGTTATAATACATACAATTGAGTATTATAAAGAGCTGAGAGACTACAAACGTGGCTCTGCAGCTAAGAGCATGTGCAGTCATGAGAGCTAGACTTTGGATCCCAGTAACATAATAAGCTGGGTGTCTCACACATGCCTGTACCACCAGCTCTGATGGGGTGGAGCCAAGAGGATTGCTGGGGGTTGCTTTCTTCTAGCCTTGCTGAGAATGTGAACTCCAGGTTCAGGGGAAGATCCTGCCTCAAAAGACTAGGTGGAGAATGTAAAGGACGGTAAATACCCTATTCTGGCCTTTGTGTTTGTGCACAAGTCTGCACACGCACCCTCACACACTTGTACATGCATTTATGCAGACACATATGCATGCAAATAAATACATTACTTGTAAAAAGAGTTGGAAGAGAACTTTGAAGGAAATTTAAGAATCACAAGCGTATAAGTGATTTGATGGTAATGGCATAACCTCAGCTAACTCTCACTGATCTATTAAAACTAGAAAATGAGAAGTAGCTAATTGTATATTAGACTGGAAGTATATTATTGTAATTAATAATCTCAACCTTCTCACTAAACAAAATATTTATTTGCCTCTAGATTCTCCCAACCTTATTCGCCCATCTTTTTAAATCCCAGATGTGGAATTTTTTTAATTTGTTGTTCATGTGATAAATGATTCTAGAACACTCCCAGAAGGTAAAGCATTTTTAGGTACAAGAGGTTACAAGAGTGGTACGCGCCACTTCAGTGAACCTAGGATTGTGGGAGATAGACAGCTTAATATTTATAATTAGAAGTTCCCGCCTCTAAAGACAACGATGCAGTTTTCTCCTTCCCTAATTTAATTTATAATCTGTGAATTTGAAAGAACTTTTCCCCATCCTTTCTCCTCTGCTGGCCTCCTATTTCTACTGTTCTGCTTCGGCAATGTAATGAATGGATTCAAATAAGGAAAGTTAGTATTTCATTAAATGTCACATTTAAACTCCTTTATTTGCAGTTATGAACCTACTAAGCTTTGCAGTATAGAGTAGAAAAGACAGATGAAAAGTTTACATCCCAAAAGTCGTAATATTTAAGTGGGATATAAAAGTAGATAATCCCAGATGTTACATGATGTCACACATAACAATTAGTGGCCACCGTGCCAGGTGGAATTTCACCAGATTTGCCTGGTCCTAATCTTCCCAGGTTCTGTTCCCCCCTTTCTTTTCAAATCCTCTGCTTCTCAAATTGTACCTCTCTCTTAATTTTTAACAAAAAATTTCAAGTCCTTTGCCACTGATGGACAGTGGGATGTTCCCCCCTCTGGAGTCTTGGCATCAATTGACCCTGGATGTTTCCAGAAGAGAACTCTTCTGGAAGAAATTCTTGTACAAACTACCATCATATCTTTTAAACATTCTTCTTTTTGTCACATAACCCTAACTTGAGTCATGAATGAAAAGTACTGGCAAATAACATTGTTATAATATTATTAGTGACTGTATATACAGCAAAATTATACATGTATAGATCTATGTAATTGCAGAACTCTATGATGAATAGTCTTTCCCTTTTCACATATATATCAGGGTGCTTAAAAACAAGACCATCTTAAAGTAATAAAAAATTACCTAAATGACTAGATGTAATTTCTAAACTAATGATAAATTTAGAATAGATAGCCAAGCCAAGAACTTTGTGATTATTTTGCTCAGATGAGTTATAGGGCTTCAAGATTTTGGAGAGAATGTAATGGAATTTATCCTAAGGCAGAGGGATGTTATGGAACCAAAGTTCTGAGATGGAGCAAAGCTAAAATGTCAGTAGGGTAGAAGATTGTCAGGCAGGGACCATGAGTGATGTCCCTTACATTTCTTCTGTCTCAGCAGTGAACTGATTATGTAATGTTGGCCTAAGAAACTCAGACTCAGGCTCACAGATGAAGCAAAAGAGTTAGGCTACCCTTCAGAAATACTCATTTAAGCTTTAACAAAGCTGACAGAAAACTGTCCCTCACATCAACGGTCACACAAATCATTTAAGGTTGATACAAACAATACTTTCATAAGATATTGGACACGAGGCCAACAAAATTACCTACCTTGCTTAGGACATACCCAACACTTAATGTTCCCTGGAATAATGATTTTCCTTCCTTGAAAATTGTGGGTTAAGTCTCAGAGGCAAATCTTTCATCCTTAAGACCCACTCTCATAAAAAAAAATTCCCACAGGGAAATGGACCAGGCTTTTTAATGGGCTGCCAAACTGTTCCCAAATCATGACACCGAAATTTCTTATTAGTTATGAATGTTCAGCATTAGCTTAGCTCTGACTTTAGTCTGTTTTCTCTTTGCCTGTGTTTGGCTTTGGGTTTTTTAACCTTTCTTTCCTCTGTGTGTCCTATTTCACTGTGTCTCCTGTCCTGATGGCCGACGGCACCTGGCTTCCAGCCCCGGGCCTGTGCCTCTCTCCTCTCTCCTTCTTGTTCTTCCCTCACCTAGATTTCTCCTCTCACTTATTATCTCTGCCCACCAGCGCTGTCTAGCTATTGGCCATTCAGCTTTTGATTAGACCAATCAGGTGCCTTAGGCAAGCAAGGAAAAACACATTACATAATTACATTCAGCAAAACAAATGTATTGCATCTTTACATTATTCACAAAGGCAACAGAATGTAGCATGCCTTCAAAGACTTAAAGTAATATTGCACAGCATAAACAGATGTGACACATCTTTAGAGAGTTAAAATAATATGCTATAATAGCAAAATATGCTTTTTACTGCCACCAAAAGTGCAGAACACGCAATTATACCAGTCGTGCTAGGTCATGGCATATAAATGTGATGCAGACACCGAGGATTTCCAGGACTTAAAGTAATCAGCTTGGAGGACGTCTGCTTTTCCATATGCCTCAAGATAAACAAATAGGACAAATCTCAAGGGGAGATTAAAAAAAGTTCAAGGAAAAGAAATAGGTCTCCTTTTAAGACAGGCCACACCAGCACTGCTATAGATAAGAGTGTGTGACTGTAAAAGCACTTACTGCTGTGAGTGAGAGTCCATGAGTTTCAATCCTCAGCATCATATAGAAAACTGGCAGTAGAGCAGGCATGTAACCCAGTGCTGGGGCAGGAGGTGAGACAGGAGGATCATTGGGGCTCACTGACAACCATGGGGGAGAGCAAGGTTCAGCTTCAGTGAGAGACCCCGTCTCAAAGGAGTACGGTTTGTTGAGCAGGATGTGTGACATCATTTGGCCTCTGTACACCATATGCATACATGAATGTACACACACACACACACACACACACACACACACACACACACACGAGGTACATGTAGGGTGCAATGTTCTCCTTAGTTGTGGATTATACACACTCAAAGATAATAATGTGGCCAGAAAACAAAAACTAAACCAAACGAACAAAACAGGCACTGGAGAGACATTTGTGAGGCCACAGGCAACAGTACAATTCTATAAAGAGAAAAAGAGCTATCATGGACGGGAGGCTCTTAGGAAGAAATATTTGACCACGATTAGCCTTTTCCACAGAGTGACTGGAATCCTTAGGAAGAAAACCACGTTGATAAAGCACCACCCACAATGAATGTAAAAACCAGCAGGGTTCTCAATTCATCCTCCAAATGAATAATTCACTTCAAAACTTCTAGAGAATCAATGGCTTTTGTGTGGAGATAGCAAAGGTTGGAGTCCCAGGGCATTGGTGGGATTTCATGGGATGGAATGTTGAAGACCTTGCAGTACTGGGGAGAGTAGTGTGAAAATCATTCCGTCAGAACCAGTAGGCTAATTGCCTCTATTGAAAAGCTCAGCAAATTTAGATGAACAAGGGAAATTATGTCACCTCTTCAAATATCCGCCGTCTAATCTTTCCATATTCAAACACCTATGAAATGAATATCTCAACCTTCTACCCATTAGTTTTGAAGAGGAAGGAAGTGGACATGTAATGGCGAGTCTCTAAACATTCTTAGCATAGAAGCAGGGAACTTAGGACACAGTCCAGGTTCATTTTCTCTATACATAAAAGTGCAACGTTTTTAACTCCAACAGAACTGATCATGTAAGTGGGATGCTTTATAATTTCTACCAACATGTGGGGTATCTCTGTGTCACTGACTTCACCTGGGTGTTTTTTTTTTTTTTTTTAATTTTCACTTCCTTATCTTAATAAACAGGGGAGTTGGGTAAAGCTGCCCTGTATCTTGTCTAAGGTGCAAACTCTCTGTTCTTCATTCTTCAGCCATTCTTATTAATAATCTATTACCCTATACCCATGGCTTTTTCTACTACTTGGGGCTCTCCCCCAAAGCCCTTAACTTCTAATGCACATTCCTGTCTCTCATTTAACATTAATTCATTTTGTTCTGTCCACAAAAAAATTAAAAGTAAATTACATGTTCTAAAAGTCTGCTTACTTCTGTCTGTGTCTTCTGTCACCACCATCATTACCTTCCTGGATTACTTTTTACAGTATTTTAGAATTAAGAAATAAAAAACAATTTAGATTCATGAAATGCCTTTCCTACAGATATTTATCTAGAAGAAACTGCACTTAAGCTGTTTAGGTGGAGATTGTACAGCTGACTGAAGGGATATTTCAGACATTAGAAACAAAACAAAATCCTCACCCCTGGCCTTTTAAATAAAACACATGTGCTTTGCTCAGCCCCTGAACCACCTCATCCCAAGGATGGAAGCAATGGCAATTATTCCACATAACTGTCACTGAACAATTCTAAAGTGGCTTCATTTGTCTGCTTGTCATCTGCTATGGAGTGAATTTCTTAACTGTGGTGTTTTGCACAATTAGCTTTCAATTAAAAGACCTTATAATTACCTCATATCAACAAGGCAAGAACAGAAATGCCCTAAAGTGAATCATACTTACACTAATAATGTGGATCCTCAAGGTTTGGCATTAATGTTTATCTCCGATAGGCTTCCAAATCCATGATGATGATTCTGAGTCTCCAAACATCTTGAGTCTGCAAATGTTGGCTGAAAGTTTGTGAGAACAAATTTTTTTTTCAAGAGTTACAGTGTCTGCCTCCAGACCTGGCTCAAAATCAGACTTTATAGGCAGATGAAATAAGTAGAGAATTTTTATCTAAATATTTCACAGCATCAAAACTGAATAAAGGTTCATAGGAAGGAAAAGTTTCTTTTCTCTCAAGCCGGTTAAGTGTAGTTTATGCCCTACCCACATTCGTGGTTAGCCTGTTATTACGGTCATAAATTGGACTGCTCATCCCCAAATCTGAGAAAAACCATTCAAGGAACCAGGTTATATTCTTGGATGCTTTCCCTGTTTTAACACACCGGAGTGGCAACACCAGAACAAGCTGTGCTTTTATTCAGATTGTTTTTATGTGTAGGCACCATAACCAAATATTCACTTATGGTTAAGTGAAGTATTTGAGCCAACAGGATAAACAAAACAAAATAACAAGAACCAAGAAGACCTGAAGCAAAATGAAATTCTTGATAGTGTATACGATTCTTCACATTCAAGATTAGAAACAAAGGTTTAGGTTTAGTCAGTTATCCTAAGAATGTAGGCCATTACTTTTTGTTTTATCTAAAGCATAGTGAAATCTCTTGCCAAAAAAAAAAAAAAAAAAAAAAAAAAAAAAAAAAAAAAAAAAAAAAAAAAAAAAGTGCAGGCTGGTGAGATGGCTCAGTGGGTAAAGCTGCCTGCCACCAGGCCTGATAACTTGAGTTCAACCCTTTAGCCCCACATGGGGAAAGGAGAAATGAGCTCTTGCAATTTGTCTTCTGACTTTTCATGCACGGTTGTGTCTGTATGCAGACACTCAAAGACATAAATAAACATAATAACTTTGAATTAAAAAATAAAAAAGGTGAGCATGCCAAAAGAATCCAAAGACTTAACAGAATAAGAAATTTCAGAATGTAAACTGTAAGACCCTGCCAAGGCAAGTTCAGACTAAATTTGGTTTAAAGTTAAATAAACTTATGAAATTTATTTTTAACCCTCCACTCTTCTTTTTAAAATACCCTGGTATCTCACCCCCACTCTCCAGAATGCAAGCAGTTACACAAAGTTGAACACATAATAAATCTGGGGGGGGGGGGTAATTGAATTTCAAATTATACTGGGAATACTTTGGGAACACATCCAGGTCTTTGGGGGGAAGTCTTCTCCACACTGAACTGCCTTTTCTGTCTTAGAAGCCTCCCACCTCTTGGATACTATGACCTCACGGCCACATCAGCCTGAAATTAAGTCTTTCCCCCCAATAAAAGGAAAAATAGTTCTTCCAAGATTTGAGTAAATATATAACATACAGTAAAATTAGCTCATAGATTTATAATTTGACATTTGAAAAACCCACCAAGTACCTGCTACATGAGGAATTGCTTTTCCCATCATGTGTTATTTTCTACAATCCTCACAGCAACTGGGGAGAGTGGACAGAGAAAATTCAAATAACATTTCCAGGGAGTGAGAGTGAGAAATAATGCTGTCTGAGTCCCCAACAAGCCCAATGCTCTCTATGTTGCATTTGAAATCAGGTTCCCCCAAAAGCCTAACAGTTGGATGGAAACCTCACACTGCCTTTCTTTTTCTTTGGAGAAGCTGTGTGCAGATCACAGCCAGGGCAGCACACACACTGAACACACGCTCTACCACACAGCTCCTCCCCAGTGGCCTCACAGCTTCATCTAACTAATTTGCATGAGATACAGCAACCACCCTCATAATCAGATGGCTCTCAATGACCTCTGTCACTTCTGTTGATTCTTCCAAACAGAGGCACAGCTGCCTAAGGACAGATCTGGCCAACTTTACATGAAGAGAGCTAATTACATTAAAGTTTAGGAACCTTGAAGTCAGGGAAGAAAAGCACATCCTGCTCTTGCAGAGGACCAGTGTTTTGTTGCTGGCATATCACAGTCACATGTGACTTTAGCTTCAAGGGATCAGGTATCCTCTATCTGACATCCTCATGTGTCATGCACACATTCTCTCTCTCTCTCTCTCTCTCTCTCTCTCTCTCTCTCTCTCTCTCTCTCTCTGTGTGTGTGTGTGTGTGTGTGTGTGTGTGTGTGTGTGTGTGTGTGTGTGTGTGTGTGTGTGTGTTCTGTTCTACTAAGGTCGTTCTAAGGTCATTGACAGTCCTTAGGTGGGAACAGGTTCCCTTACAGTTCTGCCCTGGACACTGGACTCTCTCGTCTGCTTCCCTGGGGCTTTGCACAGTTCCTGACCACAGCCTTGCTGTGATCAGATTCCTTCTCAGCTTTTCACATTCACAGGTAGAGGCTCCAGAGATAAACTGAAGCAAGCTTAGGAGATCAGGACGGCTTTCCCTTTGTGTGAGGGGTGACTCGGTTTGATCTGTATCTGCTACAGTCATTTACTTTCTCCAGGTTTCCTCCTCTGCTTCTGAAATGTGAAACTGCCTAAAGCCTCTCACACTCCTCAGGTCCCTAGGGATTGTCCTGATTATGTTTTCATCCTGGCATGGTCTTGAGACATGAAAGGCTATGTCCATTGCCGACAATTCTGCTTCAGTTAGACAGCTTAAGCTCTAGCTGGTAAGATGAGAACTGTCTGAAATTTGTATTTCTTCATATTTTGGGTTTGTTTTTTAAAGAAAAGCAGAAGGTATGTTTGAGTGTATGCATGTGTGTGTTGCTTTCTTGCCTTTTTTTCTTTCTTGTTTCTCTTCCGGGTTTCTTATTTTACCCTTTAAGGAGTTAACACTGGACAACAGGAAATGGTTTTCTTTGTGTGTGAGAAGGCCTGCACGGTACTACACATTCTCTGACAAGAACCAGAGCCCTTCAGAGGCCCTCCCTGAACCAGAAGAACTTTTAACAAGTAGAAAAATCCCACTTACTTTTTGCTTCTGTCTTCCATCTCTGTGACGAATACCTCAGAGAAACAGTTTTCAAAAAGAACACTAGCTGACATTTTCCCATCTCTTTATCTTATGCTCCATTAGCTCCCCTCTCTGTTTTGAGGCCTGTGGTGAGGCCAAGTGTCAAGGCAGAGAAGACAGTGACAAAGAGAGAGGCTCACTGTAGGATAGACAGAAAGCAGAGCCGGGCAGGAAGCATGATAAGCCTTTCTGGAACATTCTCTAACTCACCTCTACCTCATAATGACATTATCAGATATGGAATCCATCAAGGGGTTAATCCTAATCCATTCATTGAGTCAGACTAAGAATGATACAGTCACCCCTAGGTGATGAAATTTACCAGCTGGAGCCAAGCCTTCAGCAAAGTTTGGGGGATTTCATAACCAAGCCATAGCACTAGTGAGATGATGAAGGTCCGTTTTGCATCATAGAGTTATCAAATTAACAGCCAAGTGATGAAGTCCTTATCAGGTGTTACTTCTCATCCAACTCCTCCCTGGCCCTCATTCTCTCTCATAGAAGAGCAGAATTATTCCAAGCTGTTGACTGTGGCAAGAATAGTTCGTCTCAGAATTCCTCCTGTCAAAGATAACGGTACTGTCTCCCTTGCTAATGAGGGCAGTTCCTTCCAGTGAAGTGATTATTACAGGGAAACAGTGGGAAGTGATACACTCTCCAGGGTCCCAACAACTATGAGGCCTCCTTGTTACTTAGGAACCAGAAAGCTGGGGAGAGTGTTCCCTACTTCTACTGGGCTCAAGCTGGGAAGATATTGTGAGAGGTAACTGCCCTGCTTCATCCATTTCTGTTGCTCCCTCTCCCCCCCCCATGTGAACTATTTAGATGATGGCATTTCCAACAACAAAATTAGACTCATGACTAATAAAAATAATTCCTCTTGTCTGACATAATCATATTAAGCAAATTAAGCTAACTCAGAAAGACAAATATCATGTTTTTCTCTTATTTGTGGTTCCTAGATGTTGTACAGTCAAATAAAATCATGCATTTAATATATGAGAGAAAAGTAGGAGTGAACTGTTTAGAGAAACAAAGGGGAAGAGTTGGGAGAGAAAGGGGAAGAGTATTGGTATGGGATAGAACTTGTTTAATATATGTTAAGTACTTGCTGATATGAAAATGTCCTATGGAACATGATATTACAAATCTGCCCTGGCATGGTCACTGCTCTATTGCTGCAGCCATAGCAACACTTATAAAGGGAAGTGTTTCATTGGGCTAGCTTACATTCAGAGTTCAGTCTGTTGTTAAAGGGAATGAACCACAATACCAGTAATCCATGCTAGAACTTACTTAGGAGGCTTTTGAAAAGCATGAAGACAGAAGAGAAAGTTGCTAGAGTAATGCGGGGTCTTTGGTTTATAAGGGCACAGGTGATGAATGGGTTTACGTGGTCATACCTGATCATGCATATGGATGAAAGGGGTATGCTCTGATGGTGCCATGCTGGGATAGTGCATTTACCAGGCAGCTACCATAGGCCAGAAATGCTACCACAGTCCATTATCATCATGGTGGGAAGCATGGCAGCACACAAGCAGACGTGGTGCTGGAGAGTACTGAGAGTCCTACATCTTGGCAGGCAGCAGGGAGAAATAGCAATATACTGGACCCGGCTTGAGGATTTGAAATCCCAAAGTTCCCCACACACCTCCCAGTGACACACTTATTCTGAAAAGGCCACACCTACTCTAACAAAGTCACACTTCCCAATAGTACCACTTCCTATGAGCCTACGGGGACATTTTCATTCAAACCACCATATTCACATGGGAAAATGCCTTAAAAAATATTCTCTTTGTTGTCCTTATGACACTCACTTTATTACAAATTAAATATGATTAAGGACTGGATTTTTTCTCTCTCATTAATACACACACAGGTGTACACACACACACAGGTGTACACACACACACACACACACACACACACACACACACACACACACACCTTAATATAGATACAGTCTTTAAAAGAATATTCTTTTTTTTTAAAGGCTCTGCATTTTATTACTGAACAAACCACTCCCCCTAACTTAAACAGGACCAAGTCTCCAGGTTAAAAATGTTGAACTCCAACTGGTAGGATTGACTGTTGATCATGATTGAGTATAAACTCTGTCTTGCCATTGTGAGAATCCTACAGACCCAGCTTTGTTCTTCTCCAGGGTCTTCTCGTGGAGATGTACCTGATGTTATTACCAGTTTTCATCCATATCCATTGAGGAACAGGATGATTTTGCTTTTGTTTCTTGGCCAGGAACCACTTGATTCTGCAAGTGTTGTGAGAAGACATGTCAAGGGTATAGTGCACAATGGTGGAGGAAAGGCCAAGAGCTAAAATACATTCTAAGCCATATAACTACCCAACTCAATTGTTGAAAAAAAATACTAGCGTCCACTCTAATAAGCAGACAACTATTGGACTCCTATTAAGTTTTAGTGCTGATTAGGAATGAAGAAGTAGACAAAACAGAAAAACATTCTCCTTTGGAGATGACATTTTCACTGCAGAAGTGAAAGTAAAGAAGTATATGTCTTGCCTAATGTCTCTCTACCATGTATGTGTTCAAACTCTTGAACTTGTCCAATAATCACTCCCAGATTATGCTGTTTCTGAACAACAGAAATACATAGGAAACTGAGGCACAGGGATGAACATTTGGCCGGGATCCCCAAGGGTATGATTCTTTTGCATTTGGCCCTGGAGTCTGTGTTTTCATATTTATAAGTATTGCCCTTCTGTTGCCTACCTTACTGCCAAGTTTTTAGTAAAATATCTAAGAGAATCATGAAATAAAAAAATAATTCAATTTATACTTATTTCTAGTATCAGCATTTATAGATTGCTTGTCACCTATTTTTCCCCGATTTATTAAGAAAATTCCGAGGATGGTCACTGAAATATTTGATTGCCTTTACAGGTGATCGCACACATCAGTCCAGGCTAATTATCAGAGGGATGCTCATTGTTATATTGGGATCATGTTTGTATGGCTAACCTTTTTGCTGAGGGTTGTTTGAGATCGCTCCATGAAGCTGAGGACAAACACTGTACATGTGCCTATAATGAGCAACAGGCAGTGTGAGAAGTGAGCCTTGAACAGATGAATGCCAGGCTGACTTCAGATCTGGCTACTTCTGTCTTGAGATAATCAAGATTGCAGCATTGATCCAGAATGAAACCATTTCTCCAGAAGCTTTTCTGTGTTCATCTCCTCTTCTTTCCAAAACTCAAATTCCACATACCTACTCTCTCTAAAGCCCGAGGCCCAGCCTTAAACAACCACTTCTTTGCTTTCTTTGACAACTAAAACTAGAACTAGATACCTTCTCTTCCACTTCCGCCAGCTAACACTGCATGTAGGAATCAAGATCTCTATCTTAATTTGAGCTTTATTTATCATCCACTTAGAGCATCTGATCTACATCTATCCATAAGATACAATTGTTCCATTAGTCTCTCCCTGGCTCCAAGATGACATTGTTGTGACTATGGATGTTCTTGTGTTGATATAAAGACAACAACTGAGTTTATACAATGGGAACTTTCCACAGCTGAGAAGAACAATTTTCTGTTCGTGTATGTTTGTGATGGAGAGGAGATGGCTAGATGATGACTTGGGCAACCATTTCGTAAAACTTAATTATGCCAATTTACTTGAACATGGGCCAAGGAACTGTCATTGTCAACCTTATTTTCCCATTTTAATACAGGAATAAAATGTCATTCCTCTGTACGAGTCCATCCTAGGAAGAACAGATCTCTGAGGGAAGAAATCGTGGGGCAGCCCTCCTGCTGAACCCAGTATCTTAATGGCTTTTCTATGTGTACAGTTGGCTCAAAGTTGACTTTGGGCAAATGCTACACATAGTAATCTGAGAAATGTGAAATTCCTTCAGGACACCTGAGAGGAAGTGAATGACAAGGGAAAATAGGAAGGAGGGGAACTTCCTGCAAGATCAGAGCACCTAAAACAGATCCGAAGTTGTTTAAAAATCCCCAAAGAAAGAGTGGTTAACAAGAAAAACAAACGTTTTAGAAAGGCGGATGTCTGCTTTTCAAGTTAAGATTTTTACCCTTCCTGCTCTGTAAACCTTCCCTGTCTCCCTGAATGAATAGTGAAATTCCTTAGCACATGGAAGGAGCATTCTCTGTAAATCAGACTGTAGAGACGGCACAGTTAGTGTAGGATACTGTCTGGTACCCAACTTGGCCACAGAGGATACATCCCAAGATCTCCCATAGGATACCTAAAGTGACAGGTAGTATCAGTCCTATATACATTTTATTTTCCATATACATAATTTACCAATCGTGAAGTTTAATTTATGAATTAAGTGCAAAAGACAATAAATAGCCATAACAGTCTCCAGTAATTAAAAAATATTTTCTAGTCCAAATCTTTCTCTGAATCTGTGTGACTATCTCCTTGCAGTAAATATCTTGGTGTCAGTTACTTCAGAAGATCCTTGCTTAGCACAGTCTTGATGCTCTGATTTAGGGCAGGTCTGTTGCTTGTATCTTCTACCCACAGATGTGATGTCTTTCATCTAAACCCTAGGATGTGCTGTAGGTATAATTCTTATGTCATCAGTGTGTAGGAGCTGAAAGCCCTTCAAATCTTGTATTTTGAGACTGTTAGTAAAAGATAAAAGGGTTACTTGAACACAAGTTGCCCATCTAGCAGATGCCATCACTGAGGCTAATGGGTAGGTATGATAGACAGCATGAATACTTTGGATAAATGATTTGTCTCACTGGTGGGGTAGAATTGAGAAGAGGATTTCATCACACTACTCAATATAGCATGTGATTTAAAAGCATATGATTCTCCCCCTGGAATTTTTCTTTGAATGTCTTCAGATTCCTGTAGATCACAGCTAACTGAAATCACAGAAAGCAATGCCAAAGGAAGCTGAGAGGTCCTATGGGAACTGCTGGCCTTTGTTTTCAAATAGCATGCTATAGGCCTCGTTGCTATTTGATATAAATAGAGAGTGTATAAAGGATTCCAACCAGTCATTTCCAGGTCCACGCGTATGAAACTTCAGAAAGTAAAACCTTGGATGAGGAGGAAGTACTATCATTTTCATTTAATGAATTGGGATCTTAAAGTCATAAGTCGCTATGATAATTTAGGCCTCTGAACATTCATTTAAGTGTCTCACAAGCTTCCACAGGTCTGGGAATTAACATGTCCAGGATGACAGACACCCCAGCCAACAGATGGAAAATACTGGTCAGATTTGTAAAACAGAAATGTAAGCTTATTATTGCCCCATTAATGATTACAAGACAAAATTGTTAACAGTTTATCTCCAGCACAGAGAGGAACAGATGACCACTCTCATTTCCTAAAATGTATTCTGTTTCCAACAGTGCTATAAAAGTCACTTCAATTTGCATTTTGTAACTGTATCCTTCAGTTCCAAATATCAGCCACAGACTGTTTTTCACATGAATATACAATGTCCTCTTTCCCCACCCATTCCCAATCTTTACATTACAATTTTAAAAATTGAATTTAAACTTAAAACTTTTTTTAAACCTATTAAATATCATCATTGTGTTTTCTTGGCCAGTTTCCAATTTATTAAAATATGTTTGAGTTCTGATTCTCTCATCCTTGGGTCAACTATAGATGAGAGCCATATGCCTTCACCCTATCAGGGGTTCTAAGGTGTGGAAAGAGAACATCTGGGGATGATTGCCCATCCACAGCTAGCCAGTTTCTCAATATCTCTAAAACAAACCTCAGACGAACTTGCCTAGTATTATTATGAAAACTGAGTGATATAGATGGGGGCATTGGCAGCATGCTTAGCTTTCTGGTGCTCTCACAGGACAACAATGTGAATAAGTTATAATAAATATGAATCCCTGTGGACTTGCCAAAATACTTTCATTTCCTTTAAGCTTCTGATACAATTATCAAACATTTGCTTCTTTAAAAAAATATTTTTATATATATATGCATGCATGCAGATACCTACTAAGGCCAGAAGACAGTGTTGGAGTCCCTAGAGCAGGAGGTAGCTGTGATCTGCCTAACGCAGGTGCTGAGAACCAAATTTAGGTCTTTCACAAGATCAGCATGTGCTTTTAACCTCGGAACCATCTCCAGACACTAGAAATGTTTGTTTTTTTGACCACCAATTTGCTGTGTAATAATCCTTTTGTACACTGTGAAGATTTGTCACTCAGATTGATTTAATAAAGAAGCTGACTGGCCGATATCTAAATAGGACAAGGTTAGGCAGGAGAGCCAAACTTAGAATGCTGGGAGGAAGAGGCAGAGCTGGGGAGTCCACAGCAGACACAGAGGAAACAGGAGATGAGCATGCCGAGCTAGTAAAAGTACCACCATGCAGCAAAGCCTAAGTAAGGAATACAGGTTAACTTAAAATGTAAGAGCTAGTGAGTAATAAGCCTGAGCTATTGGCTGAACATTTGTACTTAGTAGAACCTCCGTGTGTTTATGTGGGAGCTGCTGGTGGGAGAGAAACTTCTGCCTACATTACTGTGTATCAGGTTCAACTGCTCCAAGTGTAAGAGAAAAGTGAATGGGACGTAGAATCTCATCTAAAACCACTGTGTTTTGTTTGTCTGTCTGACAGTGTGTTTTGTGAAGGATGGAAGGGGGGGTGTGGGACTTTAACCAGCAAAGGGCAATATTTACTCTCATTGCTCATGCTTAACATGTAGGAACTGTGTCTCTGCTTTCTCAGATGAAAAGGTAGAGAAAGGATTGTTTCCATCTAACTCAAGGAGAGAAAATCCAAGAGAAACGCCTCTACTCTTTGCAGACAAAGGAAGTGCTTGTTTGATGGTCTTTAGCACTGAGCTCCTCCAAGTGCCTAGTTTGGTCCAGAGAGGTTGCGTCTCAGAAGAACTAGATGGAGGAGTGCTGATGCAGGATTCTTATCCTTCACGGACTCGGTCTGCATGGGGTATGGGCATCATGAAAAACTTAATCTGTAGTACAAGGTGAATACTACGATAAGCCTGCAGAAGTCCTGTCAAGAAAAACCAATGTTACATGTTAGTGTAGTTGGAAGTGTCTGTCCTCCCAATAACTCCTAAATACCCAGCAGCTACTTCCCAAATAATTGAGTATATTATAGCAAAGGCTTGGCTAGTAGCCCAAGGATATTACTAACTAGCTCTTACTCTTTAATTAATTAATATATTAATTATTATGTAATTATCTATTAGTAATTATCTATGTTTAGCCATGTGGCTTGGTACCTTTTGTCAATCCAGCATTCTCATCCTGCTTCCTCTGTGTCTGGCTGGTGAGCTTGTCTCTGTCTTCCCAGAATTCTCCTAGTCTGGTCGTTACTGACCAACTAGCATTTTATTAAACCAATAGGAGTGACAAATCTTTACAGTGTACAAGAGCATCATGCCATAGTATGTTGGTTTCTTTCTAAAATACATTTAAAATTATCTTAAATATTTTTATTCTTAAGGCTAAGTATCTACATGTAGTTTAGTAACAGTAATCAATAATATGAAAATTGCAAGCAATTACAGCTGAGGAGGATGTAATTGAAGAAAATAAAAGCCAGTGAGTTAAACCATAAGAATGCCATTTATAGTTCATGCAATTAAACCCATGAAGCATGGGTTTTTAATAATGAATTTTCTCCTACAAAGATATTACTCTAATAATTAGAATTTTCAATTGATCACAATGTCACACTTCTCAAAAAGAAAAAAAAAGATTCAATGTCACAAAATCCAAACCAAAAGTGTAAGGATTATTGATGAAAAACAGATGTCCTGAACAGTGAGTATTCAAAACAATTTTCTGAAATCAAATGTCTCTATAGAGGTATTTTTACAATCTCAATCCATTAACTGGAGATATCAATTAGTATATTTACTTTATACTGTTGGTATTAAAATCAACTAATTAATTTTTCCACTCTCTATTTCTTTAAATTTCAAACATCTAGTAACAAGGCATCTGGAAATTTTAACCCATATTCAATATTTTCTTTTTACTAAGACCCAATGATTATTTTTAAAAGAAATATTTTATTTTAAGAGAAATGGTAGCCTGCAAGCCTGCGATTTATTTCCAAAGTATGCTGACAGGTGAAAAACTAGCAATATCCACCGAGTAGTTATTTTGTGGTTATTCAGTTTAAGAAACAGTAACCTTGCTAGGTGTGGTACATCACACTCGTGTAAGCCTGAGGCAGAAGAATGAGGAGTTCCAGGCCAGAATGGACTTCATAGTAAGTCTGAGGCCAGCGAAGGCCACATAGCTATTTGTCTCAAACAAACAAAATAGGCAGATAATCATTGGTTTCTGAAAGAGAGAGAGAGAGAGAGAGAGAGAGAGAGAGAGAGAGAGAGAGAGAGAGAGAGAGAGAATACTTTAAAAACAAATCTGGGGAACCTGTATGGAATTAAACTAGCCCCTCTGAATGTGGATGACAGCTGGAGAGCTGAATGGCCAGGGCAGTTTGTGAGGCCTCTGGCAGTGAGACCAGAATTTATTCCAGTGGATGAACTGGCTTCTTGGAGCCCATTCCCTACAAAGGAACATCTTGCTCAGCCTTGATACTGGAGGAGGGGCTTGGTTTTACCTCAATTGGATATGCCAGACTGCATTGACTCACCTTGGGAGTCCTTACCCTCTCTGAGGAAAAGATGTGGGATGGGGTAGGGGGAGGACTGGGAAGAGGAGAGAGAGGACAAATGGAGGTGGGAATATTAAAAAAACAAACAAAAAACCTTTTAAATTAAAAAAAAGGAAAAAAAACAAACCAACAGAAAACGAAGAATACATGAATATTTGATAATAACTTCAAAAATGATTTGTAACTATAGATAATAAATCTGGGCTATTAAACATTTTAACCATCAGTCACAGAGAAAATGCAAAGCAACAAGAGCCAGATATCCAAGTTCATTTTCTTGTGCGTGTATTTCTGAATATCAGCAAATATTTATGATAGATATGATTCTGGAGTTGGAAATGGGAAAAAACAGAACATAATTGGAGGGGGGGAAAGAGGTATTCAGGGGTAATTCCAACTTAAAAGAAAGAACTTCACCTTATCTGAGTCAATTTACAATCCCAGATTGTTCATCAAAATAGAAAATATAAAACAAAAGAAAAATTTCTCAGTTCTTCAGACACACGGTCCAACATAAAAGCAATGACTAGCTCCAAGTTGCTTCAGTCAACTAATATTTCATACATTCCAGTTCTATTTCCTCTGGATAAGTAGAATGAAGTGTTGGGGGGCTCACAGAGATGCCAGATGAAGCTGGGAAAACAAATAGATTTGAAAAAATTTAAAAACATAATAAATCTCCAGAACTCATCAGATCTCAAAGGAGAGATACTTGTAAGATTCTAAAGGAGCTCTGGAAGGGTCTGCCCACACCTAGCGGCCACCAGTTACTCTTCTTTCTTTGTATTCCTTGTTCTCTATGGAGACACATGCTTGTGTAACTTCACTAATCAATTTGAACACCCAAAATAAAAAATTTTAATATAATGGCAATTGACAGTTTGAAAATATTTCATTAATTATCCTATTTTGATGAGTCCAAAGGATTATACCTAATTTACTTTCTTTCTATCTAAAAACTATTATTTTGATGTCTCTTAAACTTATACATTTTAACTTCAAAGTTTCTTTTCTAAAACTGTCACTAGAAAACTATAACTATAACTATCTTATCTTCAACTACCTCAGAGACCCAAGAACAAAATAATATTTACCTAAGTAAACAGGAAGTTCAAGCAACTTCCAAAATCTAGAAATGACAGAGATGACATCTATCTTCCTGGACAGTCACCCAAAGTTCCTTTATAAAGTTGGAACATCCATCTTCAGCCTACAGGCCCAGAGTCTCTTTTCATTTCAGTGAAGCAGAAAATCTGCTCTGCCCATTCTGGTATAGTTCATCAGTCACTTCTCTTTATGTCCTGAAGAATATTTGACAGTTTTCTCTGAAAAGCAGGAACCTGAAGGACCATCTCGGCTTATTTTGCCAAAGTTCAGAGGTCATCTTCCTATGGAACCTGCAAGTCCAGTTTAAACAACATACTGTCAAGCAGTCAATACAAGAACAGGTTCTCATCCAGTGACTAACCATTGCCGCAAAGAAAGTAGACTCCGTATGGAGTTTCTTCAATGCTCATTTTTCTCTTGAAGTAGATTGGTGCTGGCAGGAACAGACCTGTCTCACTGTCCAGAAAAGTCCAAGTTCTTAAAATATTTTAAATGCCATATTCCATGGATCTCTGAAGTGTTTGAAGAAGATCTGTTCATCTAAAATATATTTGTTTGATCTTGAAAACATATCTAATATGGCTATGTTTGAATGTAATGTCTAACTACTAACTTGCATTGCTTTATTTTCTAATTAATTTGTAATAAAAACTTTCATGGACTAGCAACTTGTATTACATTGTCAGATGAACTGAATAAGTATGCTACCTTGAACAAGCATAGAGATATTTGTACTGTAACACAATTAATCTCAATATACACAATTTGTGTAGAAGATACAAAAATCCAATCCAATGTAAAATATTTAAAGCTAGTAAAACCTTTTAAAAGAAGATTCAATAATCTATCCTTATATCCTACATATCTGTATCCCCTTTTTTCTATTTTTTTTTTTTTTTGCAAAATATCCCCATACAAACCCATACTTAATAAAGTAGAATTGAAAACGCTGTCCGTGACTAGTGGAGACAACTGTCTGTAATATCAAAGTACGATTCAGAAGAGGATATAGGGAATGACATTGCCAATTCACGGATAGCTCCAACTCTTTTGAAGTCATAAAATACTGAATCAAATTGGAGAAGAAATGACAGAAGAAACCCCAGGAGTTTAAAGAGTGTAAGGAGGAAGGGAATATAAATATAAGTGTGAGGTAATATGTTTATAGAAAACTGACACTCTAGGATGATTGAGCCCTGGACCCTGCAAGCTTCATTTACCACCCATTGAGTCTCTGGCCTCTGAATTCTAACTGGCCAGGAGAAATCAATCAGAGCCTTGGCTTAAGTCTTTCTGGTTGGAAGCAGGCAAGCGCTAGTCTACCCTGTACAAAGTCACAATGTATCTATGGTAAGAAAGACAGAGATAGTGAAAGATGCTTTCAATGGAAACACGCACAGGGTGCTTAGGCAGACAGAACCCTTAAAGCCAGTCTCTTTTTAAAATGGTCCATCTTAAAGATCTGAAAATAGCCTTGGAGATGTTTAGGAACTCATTTAAGGTTATCCAACAGGTAAAGAAGTATCTACTTAACAGCCTGTACCTTTCTGCCCATATGAGGAGAGAAATGAGAAGTTTGTGTCCCTCCTGGGCAGTCACATAGCCATTCGGTCCCAAACAGTCACACAGAGGCTTATATTAATTACAAATTGATTGGTCTATGGCTCAGGCTTATTACTTGCTAACTCACACTTTAAGTCAACCCATATTTTTATTTATGATTGGCCACATGACTTGGTATTTAATATAAGTGTTTGTTTGATTATTTGGGACTGTGGATTATAACCTCAAGGCTTAGGCTGGGCCAGATGAGTCACAAACTTCTGGCTACAAATGGCAATCCAATTGGATACATGTACATTCACATAAAGCCTGAGAAAGTTTTAAAGGGTTCTAAAAAACAGAAACAGAGCCCAAAATAACTTCCTAGTTGTGACTCTCAAATGGGCCATGGTACAGAGTGGCACTTGGGCTTCAACTACAATATGGCGTGTTCACAGAATGTAGCCCAAGCTCCAACATGTTGGGCTCCTGCAATCTCACAGAAGCCTCATTTCAAGCACAAGCTACATATGATGGATTTAAGGTTTCTGTTCTTATAGATAAAAGGGGAACATAGCCAAGCACTGCTTCTTAGTAGCAGTATTTTCTCAGAAGAGCTATGTTTGCTGGCAACAAGCAGAGATGAGGCTCCTTTAAGAGATGATTCCTCAGCATTAGTGCTAAAACACAAAACAAAAAACATGTGGTTCTTTCAAGAGGCCCTGCTGCCAAACATGCAGATGATATTTGGAAGCAGCAGGAGGCTGTGCTCTACTTGGTAGCAGTGTAGATTATAAAATTCCCCAGAGTTGGGATGGTAATCATGGTTTATAAAGCTAAGCTCTCACAGACCAAAGAGCAGAGTGGAGCAAGCCTCCTTAGTGGAGCATTTAATCCTAGCCACATTTTAGCAGATTAAAGGTGTGGTCAGAAAAAGAGATAAACAGTAAAGACAGATTCAGACAAAAAAAAGAAAAAAGAAAAAAGAAAAAAATCTCTAAACAGTTTACAGCGTACTATGGTCTTGGGAGAGAAAAAAAGAATAAAGGATAGAGAAAGCTCTTAAAAAGAAATAGAATAATTAATATACATATGTATATATACATGTAGGTGTATGATGATAGATAGATAGATAGATAGATAGATAGATAGATAGATAGATAGATAGATAGACAGATAGATATTTAGATGACAAATAAGTAGGTAGGTAGATACATGTAAAGATGGAAAATACACAGAGTGTCTGGATACTGTATGTTTTTTTGTCTTTGAATTGTTTGCTGAGGAAGGAGCAAGAGCTGCTAAAAGACGTTTGGTTATAAATGCTTCTGAATTAATACAACCAATATATTTTGTGAATGCCATAACTTTAAAATTGAAGTCAAAAGATATGTTATTTTGGAGGAGAGGTTTTCTTTAAATTTCCACAGAAAATAAGAGGTTGTAGTTTCATTCTGGGTTAATTAAAAATAAGGTTTGATTAAGGAAGACCCCCTGAAAGATCTCCAATGGGAAGGGAAGGCCCAGATGATCCAATATTTTGGAGCACCTCTGTTGTAGTTTTCTCTGAGATCTGTATCCTAACAGCTTCAAGGGAATTGGCTGAGATGACCTAGCTCCACAGAATACTTCAGTCAGGACTTCAGTTTTTACAGGATCCTCCTAAAATTACCAGTGCCTCCAATCATCAGGAAGTAGTCTAGAGAACTATGCCCACATTCCTAAAAACTGTATTTTGGGTGTTTGTCTTTGTTTAAAATGTTGGTTACAATTTGTTATAGATAATGGTCAGGAAAAAAACCTAAACAAAGGAGATTAGATTTGGGGTTCTTTTTCAAAAGATAAAAAGGGGTATCCTGTGTGTTTGTACACTGTCAACAATTGTCATTGTAAATACTGGTTTAATAAAACACTGATTTGTCAAGTAGTTAGAGAGGAAGTAGAGACAGTGAAACCAGACTAGGAGAATTCTGGGAAGTGGAAGAGCAGAGAAGCAGATGACATCAGGAAGCAGAGGAAGCAGAATGAGAATGCTGCTCTGAGAAGACATACCAAGACACATGGCTAAACATGCATAGTTCAAGAGTTAGCAAGAAACAAGCCTGAGCTACAGGCCAAACATTTTATAATTAGTATACACCTTTGTGTGGTTATTTGTGACTAATGTCCAGACCTTGGGACTGGCCTTGCAGGACAGAGGAATTTTGACTACAGTCTGTGAGATGGATGAGCCAGTCTGGAAAAGAGACAGTCTCATAATGGTTCCAAAAGAAGTCTCCAGAAGGTAACAAGGAAATACAATGTGCCAAGAGAGGAAGAAACTCACTTATGAGTATCATTAGTGTATGTGACCCAAATGCTGAAAGTGCAAATGTCTGTGTCAACTAATAGGTGACGTATCTGACACAGCAGACAAAGGAAAAGCAGGTTACTTGAAAGAATACCTGTCTGTAAGGGTTGACACCAAAGGAAAATGATAGCAAGCCATGCAAGAACTACTGATGTTGCTGTATAAATAAAACTATACGTTCCTGCATAGGAATTCCTAATGCAGACTTTGAAAAACAAATTCTTTAGGTATGCTAACCCAGTTAAGTTGCTGGTGTTTGCTTCATTTAAGGAGATTATTCTTTCCCTGAATCCAGTGTGGATTTCTTCACATACCAAGGTGCTTCCCCCATTGGCTGTCTTGACTTGACAAATCAGAAACCTAACATTTTGAGAAGAATCTCCCATTGCAGAAACTTCTATGATTTGTGACAGTAATAACTGGAGCTAGTGTTTATTCCCTTTATATCCACACAGCCCCTCTCAGCACAGTGCCTGGCACATGGTCCACCATCACTAGGTCCTTGACCAATGCAGAAAACACTCCAGGCTACAGACAAAGCCAACTGGCTTATTTTTATGGGTATAGGAAACATCTGGCTATTGATCTTTGTGAAGCATTTGATGTGCGAAAGACTGATGTCATTAGGCCATGTCTTCCACCTTGTGTTTGCTTGTGTGACTTTTTCTTTCCATTAAGAACACTTGTACTTCTTCCCAACTTTGAATTGATTAAGAACACTAGTTTACTTCTCACACTCTATTTTCCCAATTCTGTTCCTTAGTCTTCAGACTACCACAATAGGGGTAGAGCTGGAGTCTGTCAATTGCACTGATGATATTTTCTATACATCTTAGTATGGAGAAATCTATAGACCTATAAAGCCACAGCAAGAGACTCAAAGATCTGTGTCACCTATTACTCTATCACTATGGATAATTATGTCTCATAGGAATGAAAGTTATATATAAAGGTATCTTTAATTGTTTAAAAATAAAAGTAATAGTATTATGAAGCAGATTGTAATGCTGACCTTGTAAGTACATTAAACTGCTTATGGCTAAGTAGGTTTTTATTTAAAAATGTATTAATTTTATTTTACACGTATGGGCATTTTGCCTGCAGATATGTCCATATTACATGCATGCCTAATGTTTATGGAGACCAGAAGATGGTGTTTGATTCCCTGGAACTAGGGTTACAGATGGTTGTGAACTGTCATGTAGGTACTGGGAAGCAAACTCAGGTCCTCTGTAAGAGCAGCCAGTACTCATAACAACTGAGCCATCTGTCCAGTCCACTTTATTAAACTGTAAAGGAATCTTAACTAAGAAGCAAGCATTTAAACATCCTCAAAATTCCATATGTAAAGAAAGGCCTTTCCTTATTTTGCTTTTTTCTCATTCCAGTAATGAATCTGACTAGAGAAAAATACTAGAGTTCAATCTTTGAACTTCCTCAGCATGAACTATCAGCTTTCTGGTTATGTGAGCACTCATGATCTTTAAAGCATAAACATATCGCATTGTTAAGTTATCGATCAGTATGATTTCAGTCGAGTAAAATACACTTTACTCAAGGTGAAAAAAAATGCACCGAAATGAAACAGCCTTTGCACTTAAAACAGCAGAGGTTTGAGAAACCTTTTTATATGTTTGTATTTTTAATTAATTAGTATGAAGTAAAATATAATTTTAGTTTGTTTAACTGAGATAGTCCTTTTATGAGGTTTGCAATAAAAATATGGAATATAAGTCTACCCTTATGAAGGACATTCTCTCTCTCTCTCTCTCTCTCTCTCTCTCTCTCTCTCTCTCTCTGGTGATGCTGTGTTTATTTGTGAGTCTCAAATACTAGCAATAAGAACTAAAGGGTTATCTGTTGTGGTAGTTGGTGTCACAGTGTAGAATGGAGAACCATAGAAACGGATGCCATCGGAAACAGTTATGGACGACCAAAGACTGAAAGCATCCACATCCACTTCCAGCTTCTCCTTATGTGGAGAAGGGATAGATGCCTGGATTTGCCTTTGGGAGGAGTATGAATGTCTGGGGTGGGACCACTGTATGCAGACCTGAGAGCTGCTGGGAAAATGTGTTATCCTCAAAAGCAGTTTTGAAGCTATTTCGTTTAGACATCAGACTCTGGTGTTTATTAGAAGTAAAGGCCTGAAATTAGTAGATCAATCATCCTAGTCTCTACTTTGTCATTACAATTAAACCAAAGGGGATGGGTGGCCACAGTGACCAGCTGCTCCCACTCTGGATGGACCTGCCCAGTATAACAGATGCAGACAGGAAGTGCAGTTCATTCCAACACAGATGCTTTAATTCCCTCACTATCCATCTGTGTTGGATGGCCTAGCTGGACACTTCATTCATGGTTTATCAAAAAGCTTCCATGTGGGTGGTTTAGTTGTTCTGAGGTATGAATCATCTTCATCCAAGGCTCACACACAAGTGGTGTCACCTAAGGTGTGCTTTTCAGGCATCTTAATCTCTATTTCATGTTTGTAAAATGTAATTAGGAAAGTCTTAAAAGACAACACTATAAACCAGAAGAAAATGCTTAACCACTCAGCATATATTTATATTATATATATTTTTTAATTTTTTACTGCATTTACTTAAGAGAGAGTGTGAGTGTGTGTGTGTGTGTGTGTGTGTGTGTGTGTGTGTGTGTGTGTGTGTGTGTGTGTGTGTAGAAGGAGTATGTGTGTGACAGTGCATGTATATGAAGGCTGGAGGACAACTTGAGAGAGTCAATTCTCTCCTTCTACCATGTGGGTCCTAAGGATCAGACTCCTCTGGTCATCAGCCTTGGTGGGCAGGAAGTGCTTTTACTGAGCCCTCTTGCCAGCCTCTCAACACAGTTTCTAACACATCTTGTGTGCTCATAAGCGGTAGTTCATGTTATGAGCACCTTTCCAAATAGGAAACAAAAGCTAAAGAAATAAAACTAATTTTTTCTTCTATAGTCACAGTTTTTGATTTTTCAAAAATGGGACTTTGGAAGTAAAATTCCAGATAGCTAAACAAAACACAGTGAGATATTTTAAGTATGCAAATTAATACTGAATCAAAAATAAACTAATACCTGAATTTTTAATAAAAGACCAGAGATATGTCACACTAAACCCAACAGCCTAAGTTCAGTTTCCAGTACCCATGGGATGGAAGACAAAAAAACTGACTTCCAGAAATTGTCCTCCTGTCCTTTGCAGTCATGTCATGTTTTAAGAAATAGTTCTTTTGTAAAAGCAAAAGTACTCATACCCTATGCCAGGTTTAAGATCTTTAACCCATTCTGTTCTTTAAGCCATTCCTTTATAAGAAATGTTAGTTAACATCAGTTTTAATATTCTACTTCAAACTAACTTAACAACAATAAAATAAAATAAGAGGGAAATGGGAAAATTACAAAAGCTTGGGCTGAGAGAGATACAAGGGGTATCAGATCTTCAGGGCACCAGCCAGATGCCTTCATGCCTATTATATGCCGCGCATCCCACACTCCCCTGTGTCTGAGGCACGAAGCCTAAAGAGCAGGGCTATTCTGCCTAACACTTGTGGCTCACTTTACTCTCTGAGTACCTCCCATGTGCAGACCAGCCAACAACAGAACACTGGACCTGCAATTGCTTCCTCCAGAGAAACATCAAAATTCATTTGGTTTACCGGGCCTAGCACAAGAGAGGCAGAGGCAGGCAGATCTCTGGGAGCTGGAGGCCAGCCTGGTGTGTAGAGCAAGTTCTAGGACCCCCAGGGCTACAGAGAAACTCTGCCTTGAAAAAACAAAACAAAAAAACCATTGATTCTTCCCTCAGGTTTCCACTTGCCGTTCATTATTCTATGTTTGTCCTGTAGACTTCCATATATCCAAAGATGTTCCGATGGGTCTAAATCTATTGCAAGGCAAGGGTCCACACTGCTCTTTGTATTTGAGCGTTTCCCTATGTGAATTCTTATTTGAACAGTGGCATTTGTCATAACCTTTTACTCGGTCTATTTATAAAGAAGAAGGACAATTTAAGGAGGAAACCAGTCACAACTACTGTCCTCCTCTGCTGTCTCCTTTGGGTAGCTGGCATATATTAAAGTTATCCCACGGAGGTGTTATGAGCTAAGCAGATTCATAAGGAAGCTGAGTTCTCCTCCAGGGAATTTCATTGGGAGGGTTACAGCATTACAGCATTGGCATACATGATGGGGCCCTTGAAGAAGAAATGGGAAAGTCAGAACCCTTAGTTTCATAATACAAAGGAAGTTTCTGTCTTATGTTTGGGGTGCATGGAGAGTTCATATCACAAGGCTGGAAGGCACTAGATAAATGCCGAGTTAGAATTCAGGGTTGTTTGGGAGTTAGGCATCAGTGGGGCTTAGCCTGCAACTGCAAATGGAGAAGGAACACGGGCCACACCACATTTTGCCTGTCAATTCTGTAGAGAGAGTAGAAGAGTGTACAGCCTGATTTCGGGGGGGGGGGGGGAGGAGAAGCTGGGGTCTGTGATCTAACAAGCAAACTCTCCAAAAACATGAGCCGCTCTTTAGAAAGATGCCCTGTGTTCACTGTAACTCAGGAGCAACCTCCTTCAATAATGAAATGTAATCCTAGAACCTATCATTTTGAGATCAGTGGCCCTGCCTCCCTTCCCCCAGTGAGAACGTGGCAGAGGCTGGGAGCCAGCACAGGGCAAGGACACACACTCCACTAGCCTCTTCCCTCCTGTCCACACATTTCCTGCTGGAAAGGAAGTTTAATGGAGAGGAAAGGTGAGAATAGTGTTTGAGTGGGCGGCTTCGTGTTCTCTGAGCTCACAATGGCTCACACTAGCTCTGTATCTTACAGAGTGCTTTTGTAGGCTCCTTGGAGTCTCAATCCTCAAGTGCCCCTGAGCCTGGCAGAAGCACTCTGGGTAGCCATTCGGGAGACCTTTACCACTGGCAGGTCACTTCTTCTTTGCCAGCCTTCCCCCCTTTCTAATTCGCTCTCCTCTTATCCCCTCCAGGGTACTGTTACATCTACCTTAACATTTTATATTCCCTACATTTGCATGCCATCTTTCCTGGGCCCATATAATGGAAATACAGCTTTATTCCTGGATATCAGTACTCAGACTTCCTTCTGGAATTTTTTTCAAGCAGATAGAACTTGGTCGTCATTATACTTCAGCTTTCTCTGGCACAGATCAGTCTCACACACCTTCCGTGTATGCCAAATGCAAGGTCAAGTTCGGATCTCTATACTGGTCCTTCCCCAGTCACTGGGCTTGTAGCTAGGAGGCAGCCCCATTATGCCTCCTAGCACAGGAGATCTTACTGGTGATAGGGGAAGGAATTCCTTCACCAATTTTTCTTCCCTTTTTTGTCTACTACTACTGTCTCCATCCTGATTCTCTAAGGGGCTCAAGAGTCTCAAAACAGGTTTTAACTATTTTTTAAATGCTCTCATCTGTGGCTGTACTTCAAACCTACATAACTGCCTGTTACCTACCATATTTATACTTCAATTGACACAGAAGCCAGAGGAGCCCCACTCTAGCATCCTGTTACATAAGTTGAAATGGAATTTCGTTGGAATGGTATTCATTGTCATGGTGCCAGGGCCTCATCATAATCAACACTGCAAAGGAAATACCAAAGGAAGCAATAATGATCTGCCATTTGTTGTAAAAACCCTACCTAAGGTGTGTCTTTGTTCTATGTTTACATAATGGCAAAGTTCACTTTATAATGTAACTTTCCACATGGCAATTGAATTATAGGACTAGGTCAGAACATATGAGCTACCCATATGGTTTCATGTGCTCTAAAATACCTTCTTATAGATCTGATGTAGTGCTAGAAATTCCCCCTTTGACTCACAGGGAATTGCAAAGTCTTTATCGGGAAATATTTTCCTGGGAAGAAAATAGTAATGTGCAGAAAGAACCCTGGCACTTTCAGGCATACCAAGCCTTTCACACTATATCGGCTTTTATTTTGTCTGCTAGAGCTCTTAACTTATGTAGTCTCCAAAGGGAAAAGTCTAATAATTGTTGGGCAGTGTCGTTAGCAACCGTATAGAGGGTAAATTTCAGTGCAGTTTTGCTGAAGGGGAAGCAAGCTGTCATTGAAAGTTTAGAACATAGGATTTGACCTCCACCCTTCTGATAAGTAAAGCAGGAACTATTTATTCTTAAGCAATGATAGCTGCACCTTGACACTGGATTTCACCACCAAAAAAACAAAGAATTAAATCAAAATTCAAACACTGCTGAAATTTTTAAGATAACAAGTTCAAATATTCCTATTTCTAATGGAAGGACATTATTGCAGTGCTGACCTAAGAATAATATATGAGAAGCATGAAGTCTCAGAAAGAAGGTAAAGTGCAAACGGAAGATCTCACCCAACTCTCACCGAATTGTGAGGGTTCATATAATGTCTAAATGGCATCATTTATGCATCTCACCAATTATTTAATGGGCTTGCTTAAAAGGGTCCCATTTAGTAAGATGAAGGGTAATGCAAGGGTAATTTCACAGCAAACGTGAGTTACAGGAGGTTTGGAGGTACCCTTTCCGAAGATGAAATGATGAGGTTTGTAGCTTGTGAAATAAACTAGTTCAGATATGCAAAATAAAGCACATGACCTCTAAGAGAAAGCTTTCCCATTCTTGGAGTGCACTCACTCTCCTCAGTGACAGCCATCACCTTACTCAATCCTTTAAGAATGGAGTCACTCATCCAGTAACACCACCAGCTAGGATGGAAACAGACTTTCCTAAGTGCTAGAACTGAACACCATGTTGACATTGCAATCTGAAACGACCCCTCAGCCTCCGGTATCAGGTTCACGCTTAATCTGAACCAGACAGATTTCTTTCGAAACTTTGCTTTAAAGCAGCTTAAATTGGAGCGTGAGTACTGCAAATCATAGGAAAGCAATTATTCCTAGCAGTCCAAATGAATTAAAAAGTATTAAAATGGAGTGACTCATACCAACCACCTTTACAAATGTTGCCTCTTCTATGAAACCTATTTCTGGGATATAGTATTTGGGAACCATATTAGAAATCCATCAGTCCACTTAGATAGATATTTATCTGTTCTTATAAGTAATGGGGACTATAGTTAAACTCTGAGTTTTGTGGAGGGTAGACACAAGAGCACTGTCAGAGACCTTTAAGCTATAAATGTATTTTTACAAAAATTTGATTTGTGTTTTTGTTTGTTTTTATATTTGCCACTCAGATAACCTTTATGGAAATAGGTGTAGATTTATTCAGTTTAAAGATACACATACACGGAGATATGTTGATATAACTAGGGTATTTTTATGAGTCATTGGCCCTGGAAAGTGAATGGCCTAGAATAACAGAGGATGCACTCACATCAGTGGAAAATTGTAAAGCACATTTTATCTTGAAGAGGAAAATGCCTTGAGTGCCTGTCATTATACCCTGAAGATGGGAAGGTTACGGGCATGTGCAGCCCCATCCAGAGGCCAGATCCTACAGAGTCCTTTGTACTCAAGACCTCTCTGGACGGACTGAAGGGCATGACAGCGACAGATACAGAAGGGACATCATGAAAACGTCTCCATAATTAGAGGCAAATATCAACTGAGAAAGAACACATAAAACTTCTTCTTCCTTGAATTTCCATTCTGTTAATTATTTTAACATGTCTGTTAAATTAATGTTCAAGGGTATGGTCGCCTCAAGAACACACTACATTTCGTCAGCAGATAAGGACACTTGCTGAGGAATTACATGAAGAGAAGGAAGCGTGGGCTCCTGAAAGTTGTCCTCTGACTTCCATATAACCTGCAAGCTACACCATTCTCATAACATACCCCTACCATAAAGAAAAACCAAATAGGATTATAAAAAAAAAAATCACTGTCTGAGACAATATAAGCTGCCAACTAAGGCATGGAAGGAACTGGATAACCCTCCTTTGCAAGTCTCTTTTCCAAGGTGTGGAGTTTTTCGTTGGTTTTCTACAGATGCCCAGGCACTGCACAACTCTAAAGGGGCAGTGCAAGGACTTGCCAAGGGCCCACTAGACTGGGGGACATGGAAGTTCTATTCTGGGTCTCAGTGTTCCTTTACAGTAACTCCATGGTTCCCACTATTCAAAAGTGACCAAAGGAAATTCACTCAGCAGTTCCTGGGTTAGCATTTCCATGTCTCTTGTTAAAGTGTTAGTAAAGCCTGTGGTAGACGTGGCCTTGTCTACTCTGTGTCCCAGTGGCATGACCACTTCCTTTTCAATCTGTAGTGAGTTTTAAATCTTTCATTATAAATCTTTCTATAAAAATACAATCACATATTTCTCATTCTTTTGTCCCCCTACTTGGTTTGGAACTGAGCAGGTCCTGGAGTCTGAAATTGTCTTAGGAAAATGATTTAGATAAAAATATAATTTAAAAAAAAACAAAAATTGTACACTGCTCTTTAGAAGTTCTTTTAAAGAGATGAAATGATTTAGAACTGTGACTGGTAGCTGGAGATGTGGCTAAGTGGTGTTGTTCTTGCTTGTCATGGAAAGGCCTGGGCTTCAATTTCCAATACCACAGAAATTATTTTTTAATAGATGAAATAAAATTGTAAATAGACTCAGTAAGATTGTCTATATGTGGCCCAGAAAGGGGCATAAAAATACTGTGGGACTGAAGAGGTGGCTCAACAGTTAAGAGCATCTTAAGATATTCTTTCAGAAGAACAAGGACTTCACTTCTCAGTACCCAACATCATGACTCACAACCATAGGTGACTCCCATTCCAGGAGATCTAATTTACTCTTGTGTCCTACTTTGTCACCAGATACACTCATGGTGGTCAAACAGACACTCGGTTAAAACACCCAAAATTCAATAAAAAGATTAATTTAAAATTCCTTGACTGGGACTAATGGGCAATAATTCCTCAGTAAATTAAATGTCTGGAAACTGAGCCTTAGAATGCAAATAAGTATAAACAACAGCAGACTGGATAGAGATTTGTAATACATATAAACAACATTAATCTCTCCAGGACCCAAGGATATTTAGGGACTTCTCAATCTTTAGTTCAGATCCTTATGGTTTCAGAGAAACTTCATTTCAGCTTAAGTGCTCGATTTTCAATCTGATCAAGAGTGGCCCACTCTCACTGTCTTGATCCCTCAAACAGGCCATTTGTTTTCCTGAACTCAGTACTTTGCTGCCAGTCCTTTACATTTGGTTTTTAGTTTTTGATTTGGGGTTTTCTGATGAATGCCAGTCTCCAGCAATTATTCAAACTCATGGTCATTTCACAAATCACCCCCCGAGTGTTTACTGTAAGCCAAACAGACTAGGTAGCAGAGCCTGAGAGTGAAGCAGGAAACTCCCAGAGGCCATTTCTGTCTTGACTGTCTAAGTGATTGCACTGGGGTGTGGGGACTGGTAATATGAGCCATTCCTGACTGAAACCTGAAAGAGACTGACAGATGAGTCGGGAAAATGATCCAGGAGAGAACACAAGTGGAAGAACATGGAACCACCCTGCAGTGAGACTTGTCCAGAGCTGGGCAGTGGTGAGGGACACCTTTAATCCCAGCACTCAGGAGGCTGAGACAGGCAGATTCTGTGAGTCTGCAGCTAGTCGGGTCTACAGTGAGTTCCAGGACTGTTAGGGCTACCCAGAGAAACCTGGTCTAGGAAAACAAACAAACAAAACTTGTCCAGGGTGACTGAAGCATGAGAAAGTTTAGGATAAGAATGGAGACCGTGATGATAGGGCCAGTTTTAGAATGATCTGGAGAACAACCAAGCAAGGCTTCAGACAGGAAAGCCCATCTTCACTTAATCACAGCTTACTATCTATTTCTTAATTTGTTAAATACAGGGTCTTACATATTCTAGGCTGGCCTTAAAGTTGCATTGTAGGGGGGGGTGATATTAAATTTAATGATCTTCATTTGTTTCCACTTCCCAAATGCTGCAATTTTAGGAGTGCATCGCCGGAGCCCATTTGGGAGAGCCTTGGTTTGTGCATGTAGGGTGAGCATTCTTCCAGCTAAATCCCGGCTCTAGCTCTGGGAAGCCCATACACACACTCTGAAAACACCCTTCCTAGAAGCAAGATTTTGATATTCCCTCCATTTCTAATTTGTGACTCAGCAATGGATTTTAGCTTGCCACTTCCCTAAAATATCCAGAAATAAAAAGAAAGCTTCACAGAAGAATGTCTGTTTTTAATCAAAAGGAAAAGCTATCATAATCAAAAAGCTTTCTTTTTTTTTTCTATTTTTAAAAATGCACCATGAAATTTTATAGCCTTGAGAAAATTTTGTCCTCTGAATCTAGCCAACTAATACTCCTGTCTGTTGTAGGATGAAAGTGTTTTGTGCTACATAAATGTTTTATTTTTCCTTCCTCAAAATGTCCATAGAACTTTCAACCAGTCTTGAGTCCAAGCTCTGGACAGAAAGTGGGTATTTGAACTGTTAGAGTGTGAATCGGGTCAGAAAAAGTGTAAGAGAAAGACATAGTCCCATAGTATTTATCTAATCTCTTTGGCCATCATCCAACAGAAATTTTTTCTGGGATGGCTCCAGTTTAGTCCCTAAAAGGGAATATATATTTAAAGGAATCAAATTCGACTTACTCTCTTCTAGATTTGAACACTGTTGTAAAGAATAAAAACTCTTCCACTTTTTGAGACACTTATCTGACTATCAATCTCAAGTATTTAGGCTTGGGAAATAGAATCCATGAAGATGGAAGTAAGATTCTAAGCATATTGGTTATTGGTATGTGCAGTATGGACATCATCAGTCTCATGCTCTTCTCATAGGGCTAAGCAAAAGAAACTGAGTAGAGGTGTAAACATTAGGGTCCTGACGTATTTTGTCAGAAACTTATTCATGTGGGAAGAAAGATGTTTAACTGGGAACTGTCTCTACACATTTCCCAGTGACATTTTGGTTGCTATTTGATGTGAGAGGTCCCAGCCCATTGTGAGTACCTCCATCCCTGCCCTGGTGGTCCTTGGCTGTACAAGAAAATTTGGTGAGCATGAGAAAGAGAGCTTACCAGGAAGCTTCATCCCTTTGTGGTTTCTGATTGTTCCCACCTGAGCTCCTGCCCTAATTTTCCTCAGTGGTTTGTGACCTCTTCGGTGTAAGCTAAATACATCTTCCTTTTCTCAAGTGTCTTTTGTTTGTGGTGTTTGTCACAGCAACAGAAAGGAAACTAGAATAATTGATGTCTGAGGGTCTCAAGGGCACAAGATTAGGGGTACTCATAACGTTGGTTGTCCACAATCAACAGAGATGAAGAAATACAGCAGGACTAAGGGCACGCAGCTGAACCTTCAAGACTCATAAAAAACACCTTTTTCTTAATTGAGGAAGCAACATTGCAACATGGAACAAGTGTGGTCTCATTTTGCAGTGCTCGCTGTGATGGTGAGTGTGAACTGCCTACCTTGGCCATGAGTGATCTTTGTCTCTGTATTAGGAAGAGCCAAGCCTCACAACTAAACTGAAGAAATGATATTTAGACAGCAGAAACTTAACCTGTTGAGTTACTCATGCAGATTCTCTTTAATTATCTAAGAGCATTTTTTTAAGGGCATAGGGTGAGGCAACTCAGACAAAAGAATTCCTCAGTATCTAGCACAGCCTTTAAAGAATCAAAGCTCCTGGTTGTGTGAGAAGTTCTCTGACTCTTGTCATGAATGTGTCATTCTATTTGTTTTGATTTCTATTATTATCCAATATCTAAATATAGAGCAGAGCTTTAACTACCTAGTGATAAAGATAAAATGTGAAGTAGGGAGATAATTTGAGCCATAGTTAATAATCTGGAAATGCAATGGATGCCACTAAGAACACCCCACTTGTTAAGCAGTTCCTGACATTTTACTTGGAGTGTTGGGTATGCTTAGATTGCTATGGAGAATTAATTGTTTCTTTCAATGCTTAAACTACATTTTACTTATTTATTAAGTGTGTGGTTGCACGCACATCAAGGTACATGCATGAAGGTCAAAGGAAATCTTACAAAAGTCAATTCTCTCCTTCCATTATGTGGGCTCTAGGGATTTGATCCAGGATATCAACCTTGGCAGGAAGCTTTTTACCCACTTTTAGCCCCTAAAATTTAGTTATTAAAAGTATATTGGATGTGGTTCTTTTCATGTCCAGCATGTGGTATTAAACTCAGAATCCAAACATTTTCCATTCACACAATCTATACTGAAACATCCACATTAAACACACATTGATTGGAAAAGTAAGAGTGTTTGTCTAAATACAAAAGGGAAAACATTGCCTTTGAATTTTTTTAAAAACACTGCCTAAACGGGCACATGCTTCATCTTAGCCCTGAAGTGTTCTAGGTTGTATACACGTGTGGATATTATGTGGGTCCACACAAAGCTTAGTGTGGATTGTGTATGTATGTGTACCTGTCAGAGCCAAGCTACTTCCTTTCAAATTTGGGTTAACCATATAAAAGCAAACCTTCATTTTCATATACTCACACAGACACACACACACACACACACACACACACACATAGATATACTATAGATGTAGATAGATGAGGTAGAGCTTCCCATTGAATATTTTAAACATTTTAATTGAGTCACTGAATGGGATTAGAATCACAGTCTATACAAAGAAAACATTTAAATGTGATCTTTATAGATTTACACTCCTGAAGAGGAAAGTCTAATTTAAAAAAAATATAGAGAGGGTAGAAATCATCTCCTATATTTTTTTTTAATGATGGTTTAAATTCAGAGGGGAGTAGGGAAAAGCCATTCCTCGGGCTGTCATAAAGACAGATCTCTTGGGCACCTGCTTCGGTGATTGTCTTATCAGCCACACAGCAACATAAACAATAGCGGTCCTTATCTGCAAACGCCAGGTTCAGGCTTATTAGTGAAGGGAATTGGCAGCCACCCCTCTCCACATAGCAACTGGGCAAATATTGTTTCAGGGTCCTGAGTGACCAATGAGAATCCAGACAGTGCTTTCAAGTCTTCCCAATACAAGTAGTGTTAGTGTGAGCGACCTCTCTAGTACTCTCCTTCCTTTCTCATTGACCATGACAAGAGTGTGAGCTCATCTACAGACTGTAAATACTTGAGGACTTTTATGAAGGGAAAACATTACAAAGTTTACTTCAAGAACAACTTAGGTAGGCATTTCTGTTTCATTACTAGCTACTTGTTCATGTTGTGGGGCTTGAAGAGGACCATAGTGCTCCGGTTACATTAGTCATGGGCATCTCTAGATGTGAATGTGTGAATCAGCAATCGGGAAGCTTTTTACTATTTTATAAAGATCTAGAATGACTGAAATTAAGCAGGAAGCAGATTCCTAATCACTTAATGAGCAAACCAGGATCCTTGTTCCGAAATGCTGGCAGAAACTGTTCTGGAATGGGTTACTGTGGTGTATAGCAAATCAGAATCAGACGTGACCCCACCGGTTTGGTATTGAAACTTCGTTGTGTTGACCTCAGCTTTCGTTAACTCCCTAGCTGCCTTAATGTTCTAATGTGGAAGTGAAAATTCTAAGACCTGTGACCTGAGGGCAGTGACAGAGAGGGCCATTAAAGTCAAAGAGCGGAGGCCAGTGTGCTTTTACAGTTAAAAAGGAAGGTTGAGGATCAAAATCCATGGAGTGTGGCAGTCTGTGTATTTCCTGTCTTGCCCTCTATTTGAGCCTCCCACCCTTGTTTACGGTGCCTTATAGTCAGCCATGATGTCCTGTATAGCTGAATATTGCTATTATTCAACAGGAACTTGGGTTTCAAATTACCTCTGCAGATACAATAACTTAGGTTATTGACTAATTGCAAAACAACTCACTTTAGTGCAGCAGTTTTACCGCTCTGTGCTGCAGGATTTATTAATAGAAAAGAAAAAAGAAAAACTTAGTAATTGTCTGCCAATGAGCATGTTTCACTTTAAACTGAATTGATACTGTTTTTATAGATGCCTAGATGTTTGGATTATGTTTTTATTTCAACAGAAAACTCCCACAATGCAAACTCACTCTGACCACATAAGAATTCTGTCACAGCAGCATGCTCTCTCTCCCTTGTGGGTTTTCAAACTTGGCCACATGGTATTTTCAAATTGGCAGAATAATACCTTCTAGACAGGGCTTGAAGTCTCTGTTTAATTGAGTACAGCAGGTTAATAAAAGTGCCAGTGTTTCTTAAAAACAAAACTCCAAATGCTCCATGGACCTAAAGCAAATGCTACATATTAGATTAAACTGCCCGTTGCACTTTTCCGTGTTTATCTTCTGAGATAGGAATAAAATTAAAGTGTGTTGCCATAGCAGCATCTGTAACATTTTATGAGACAAAAGATCCTTTTTTCCACATGAAGATCCAAGCCAGCAACATTATCCATTAAAGAAAGCAAATAAGGTTACAGGGACATAATTTTTTTACAGTCATGTTATGGAAATACGAAAGTTCCAGTGTCCTGAGGTCAGACTGTGAAACACAGATGTTCACATTCACTTTTGTCCTGGATTGACACCCCGGGGTCATTCCGGAATATTGATCCGCCCTCAGTCTCCAACACCCCAAGAGTGGGAACCCTGCCTCCCACCCACATTTTTCCTCCAAACATGTTTTAGGATTAGGAAGTGGTGGCTATACCCCTATGCTTTGTAAAGGTTTTCATTTAAGCTGCCCGCCCAGCTCCATTTTGTAATCTTGATTTGATTCTCTGGAGCTTATTTCTTTGGCTTCTCTACTTTGAAAATAATGGCAGGGTTCTTCTCATCTGAAGAAAAAGGAGCTGGAACGCTTCAGGCTGAAGAGTGTCCCCTGTAATCCCTTCTAACTCACTTCTCTCTCCTTCCTGCTCATTATGGCTACCGCCCCCTTCTCCTCAACCTCTTGCTCAGAACATTCACCAGTCTCTGCCTCCGTAGTCTGCAGGAAACTCTGAACACTTGGTAAAAAAATAAAGAAAGAAAGAAGGAATAAATAAATAAATAAATAAATAAATAAATAAATAAATAAATAAATAAGTAAATAAATAAATAAATAACTCTAAGTGGATTTACTTTATAATTTAAAAAAAAAAAACAACTTTTCTCCCTAAATTTAAGAGTGCTCTTCACGTTGTCAATATAATTTATCCATTTTAATAGTTGACTGGCTACAAATAACCTTGGGCTTTTCTTGATGCAACTTATCAATCAATTAGCAATCGATTTAAAAAGATTATAATGACAGTTCTTGAGCTTACTGAAATTTCAGTCAAGTCCCAAAGTGTAAGCTACTTTTCCTAAGGTTCAAATTTCAAAATCAGGATAGGTCATGCCATTGAGTTCTCTTTCATTTTCAATCAAGCAGAAAAATTTTAGTATAGGTCATGCCATTGAGTTCTCTTTAATTTTCTATCAAGCAGAAAAATTTTAAATTATTTTGCAAATTACTATTTTTTTAGTTTTATTAGTTATCTCTCTCTCTCTCTGTGTGTGTGTGTGTGTGTGTGTGTGTGTGTGTGTGTGTGTGTGTGTGTGTGTGTGTGTGGTGTATGGGCATGCATACCATAGTGCATGTGTGGATGTGGTGATATATTGTATATTTAATAAAATTATTCTGGAATACCAGAGGACAGAGCCATCTCTCCAGCCCCCCTTTTTGTTTCTTGTTTCTATGTTGTTTTGTTTCTTCAAGACAGGATTTTCTGTGTAACAGTCCTGGCTGTCCTGGAACTTGCTTTGTAGACCAGGTTAGCCTCAAACTCACAGAGATCCTCCTGCCTCTGCCTCCCAAGTGCTGGGACTAACAGCATGTGCCATTACTGCCTGGCTGCTAATTTTATTGAATATTTAATATATCACCACATGTGGACGTCAGAATTTTCTATGAAACTGTTACTCACCTCCACCTTTGTAGGTTCCAGGGATTAAACTCATATTATCCGCCAACCGTGTCTACCCAACAGACCATCTTGCTGATACAAGATTTTATTATTTTTTTAGAGCCCTGATTTTCTTGAGAGAATACAAAATTGGGGTACATAGTTCATGTATGTGCACATCAGTCTTTATGAACTGCTTGCTGACTGAATTATTAGCCTATAATTTCTTAAAATTACGCCTTCAGATTTTAAACCTGTAGACAAATTAATGTTCTGTATAACTGCACTGCCTATCAGTTGCTGAGTTATATTTCTTTTCCTTACTTATAAGCATTGTCAGTGCCAGCCTAAGCAAGTGTTTTAAGACATAGTGTCAAGGGAGAAAATGAGTACATGTATTAATGAGTCAGCAAATATTTATAGTTCTAGAAAACACCCATGTAATGCACCCATGTTCAGGAGCTTCATTCTCAATAATAAAAATGTGGTTTAAACCCTGTTGTCTAATGGTAGGTGAATGGGTAAACAAAAGCTAAATTATGTGTACGCATCATGGAATTTCATTCAGTTTTACACAGGAAAAGTATTCTGACATAATTCTGGCTGTAATGGTGTGTTAGATAAGCCAGTTTCCAAAAGGAACAAACATTCATTCTACGAAGTGCTTGTAATGTTCAGTTCTGAGAAACAGAGAAAGGGTTGTGGGGGTGAGTTTGAAAATTAGAGGTGGTAAAAGTACAGTGAGGCGAGCATACACAGGACCGCTGAATTACACATCTAAGCATGACAAAATGGAAATTTTTCATTGTGTACATTTACCACAATGAACAAATATCTATCGAAGAGATTGTTCATTATATTAGTTTCAATGTGCCTATAGGTCAACTTGGGAATTTGGGCCTTTGTAGTACACGTACAAAAACTAAAAGCTTGAGAAGAAAGTGTATGCTGACTCAAACTAGACTCCCTGGTGTGCTCTCTCTCTCTCTCTCTCTCTCTCTCTCTCTCTCTCTCTCTCTCTCTCTCTCTCTCTCTCTCTCTCTCGTTGCACATGTGAACACGTGTGTGAGAGCATTTTTACCTGAGGATGTTGGATAACTTGCTTAATCACTCCTATTCACTTGACAGAGTGTCTATTGTCTACTTTTTTCTGAACCTGGAGCTCACCATTTCTGATTGGCTGACTAGTCAAACAGCCCCAAGATCTTTCTGTCTCAACCACAAGTTCTAGGGTTACAGGCATACAAGCCATGCCTGGCTTTTACATAGGTGCTGAGGACAGTGTTTCAGGTTTTTGTTGTTGTACAGATGTTGCTCTTACTCACTGAGCCAATCATCCAGTTCCTCATTGCCCTTCTTGGTCCAGTCCCCAACACAGCGGACACCCTGGCTCTGCTTGCCAATGAAATCTCCCATCCTCTTTAACCCAGCTTATTAATGTCACCATTGCAACTGTCTACTTAGGCTACCATCGTTCAACATGTCCCTAACCTAGGCATAAGATGCCAGGACAATCACATGTGGCATTTAGAGTTAGCAAATAGAAGGACTCAGCTCAGAGAAGATACCACTCTGATGTCATGTTTCTTAGGTCAGAAAAACGAGGGTATAAATGCAATCTTTCTCCATCCAAAGATGGGGAACTCACCTACTCTTTTCAGTAGCAAAAAAATATTAAGGAGACCCTCCATCACTTGATTTACTACAATAAACCTGCCTAGCAAGAGTTGATGTTTCACAGGCCTTGCACACTGAGTATATTCATAACCACTGCTCAGTGTGTTCCTTATACAGTCTCTGTTTATGGCACCAACATCATCCTGCTTCCTCTCCTATGATCAGAGCCTAGGAGCCTTTCATCCAGAGTCTGCTTCATCAGCAAATCTTACTCATAACCCTGAAAACTGGAGTGCTTCCCCTGCCCCCACTGCTCAACCCTGACTCTAACCATCCCTTCTCACAAATCAGCCTCCAACCATCCCTTCTCACATATCAGCCTCCAACCATCCCTTCTCATACATCAGCTTCCAACCATCCCTTCTCATACATCAGCCTCCAACCATCCCTTCTCATACATCAGCTTCCAACCATCCCTTCTCATACATCAGCCTCCGACATCCCTTCTCACACATCAGCCACCGCCTTCTAAATGTTGTTTCTCCTTTTTGCTCCCTACAGAATAAAGCAGTTTCCAAAATATAAGCCTACAGAGCCAACTCTCCTTCATACCATATATAGGAAGAAGCCGGCACACTTACGGGCATGGCCTCCTCTCTGACTGTGTTTCCCTCTTCTCTTCATCTGGCCTGCAGCTATACTCTAGGACAGCTGCCTAGCCAGCTTCTCCAGAGATTCCCTTTTCCTAAGATTTTTAGCAGAAGAATGGTCACTTCCAAACTCTCTCTTTCCACTTCATCACCTTCCTTTCTTTATGTGTAACCCTGGCCACCATCTGGCTTCATTTCTCTATCTGCTGGTGTGTTGAACAATCCACTTCTGCTTTCCCAACTCAATCCCCCTAATGTCAGTACCCAGCAGACGGTAAGACTTTACAAACAGCTAACAAGATGGACTACTATGTACTACTACTACTACTACTCAAATACCCTCCAGGTTTTATTGGTAGGGCAAAGGGTCATAAGGCCATAACTAGAATTCTGAGGGATGAGTGCCATGAATAAAGGATGCAAAGAATTTTAAAGGCATGCAAGAAGTTGGGAAGAAGCTAACTAAAGCTCGAAAGGTCAGAGAGAGTACTTTGGGGAGAATCATCCTCAAAGGAGGTTGAGTTTCCTAAAGGTGGTTCATTTGAAGTGAAAAGGCATGCAGGTACCCTTCCTCAACAGTAGGAAGCAGTGCTATGCTGGGGTGAGTTGGATGCCCTGATGCTGTGTTTGTAAGTGCTGGAGACTGTTAGCATTGAGGATCGATACTCTCACCTAACCTTGGAAAACAGCCTCTTAGGTTTGCACTAGGGGGGAAAGTGTCTGGGAAGTCTCTCTCTCTCCTGAAAGGTTTATCCATAGCTTGCCAGGATAGCTGCATTTTTGGATGATCTGGGCAACATCTGGCTTTCAGACTTTCATTGATATTGCCATGGTGCTTAATTAAGCATAATACTGGCATAAACAATATAGTCACGGAATGCTGGAGATAATAGGAAGGGCATGCTGTGAAGCATCAGGCATGGACTATATAGTTTAAAGGATGATTTTTATCAAAATCCGAAGTTGGAAGTTCTTTCTGTTATTCGTTTCTTTACTTATTCTGAATCACTGGTGTCATTACTGGAGTGGACTATGAGTCTGAGGTTGGCTATAAATCACTGTTTTAGGCATTGGCTATAAGGGTGCCTCTTCTACATTTTACCCCTCTTGCTTAAATTTTGACAGTAACTACTCTTTGGATCTTTTTCCATTGCTTTTCTGTTCCTTGAATCTATCTTCCACATTTCTAACAAATGATCATACCAACTTTGCAATACATGCAATACAGCTCTTCCTGTGTTTATTTTCCCAATTGACTCCTAGAGGAAAGAATCATCTTCTCACCTCCCGACTATGCATATCCAGTAACATCTGACTTTGTGATAAGTGCTCAACAACCAGTAGAATGAATGAGCCATCCCCCTGGAGAGACAAATAATTCTCACTCTTTTGCCCTGAATGTGAGGTGGAGGGTGTTGGTTTCAGAAACTCATTAGGCAATTCAGAAAATTAGTAGAATAATGGACTTGTTGCAGATTCTCTGAAGAGTCTGTTGTGGGGGGAGGAAACTACAAGAAGAGATTAAAGACAGAGATGTTCCTAGGGCTAGATTGTACCACTCTCTGACTCACTTAAAAACTGAGAAATTATCATTTATCAGAGTTTTGTTACATATCTTCTTAATTGTTATATCTGTTATTATTTTCAATTCTAGGATTAAAAGCTTACTTAGCCCTTAAGACACTAGTTATGCTCATTAGTCACCATGAGTGCAAACAGGTACCTGCCTGTGTCCCATCACTTTGCATTGCCTTATATGGTCCATGCTTGTCATCAGTTGTATAAAAGGGTGGACTGCAAAGGTAGCTTTCTCACCATTATGTGTATGAAAGTCACCAAGGATCTTGTCAAAATCCAGAGAAGCTGGGCTTCACCCAGCTGTCCCCTGTGTTCCTGATTGACTGTCTCTGGGTTGAGTCTTAAGAATTTGTATTTCTAACAAGTTGCTACACAGCTGTGCTGCCCAGTGAGCTGGTTCAAACTGCTTCTCTAATGTGCCTGGGAATTGCCTTGGCATCTTAACATGCACATTCTGCTTCGTGGGTCTGGGATAGGCTTTGAGGTGCTGCACTTCTTTCTTCTTTTTTTGCTTGTGTATATGTATTTGTGTGTGAGTGTGCATGCATATCTATGCACATGTGTGTAAGTATGTGTGCATATCTATGCATGTGTGTGTAAGTATGCATGTGTATCTATGTACATGTGTGTAAGTGTGCATGCATATCTATGCACACAAGTGTAGGTGTGCGTGCATATATGTTCACATGAGCATGGGTGCTGGAGTTTGATGTCACAAGTCTTCCTCCACAGCACCACACTTTATTTGCTGAGCAAGGTCTCTCACTAAGCCTGCAGCTTACTAATTAGATTATTTAGCAAGCCTAACTTGTTGCAGGGATTCCTTGGATCCACCTTCCACACCCACCCCACTTTTATATGTGGACGTTGGGCATCCAAACTCAGGTCTTCTTACTCATGCTGGAAGCACTTTCCCCAGGGAGTTGTCTCCCCAGCCCTGACATTCTACACTACTACAGAAGTTCCTAAGCAACACTGCTACTGTTGATCTGACAGCCACCGTTGAGACGTTCACCTCTCTGGCCAAATATGAAATCACTCTAAATGCTTACAACTACTGCTATCGAGGTCAGGCCACAAGTTTCTGTTAGTCAGCTTGTGGGAAAAACTTAGAAATCTGTATTTTTTCATGAGAAGCCCAAGAATCAATCAGTGCTAGAGCTCCATTACATGCTTACAGGGGAACTGAAGATAAGAGAGAAGATTTGTAGAATTTTCATGTAAATACTGTTAAAACTAGAGAATACATTAGAAACATCATTCTCTTTTTCTGTTCCCAAGATGCATATATATATATATATATATATATATATATATATATATGTATATGTATAAACGTATGTATGTATATATGTATGTATCAGTGAGGTTCACAATTATAATCAACAGATGTTTTTCTCTGTGACACACAATGCAATGCAAGAGCAGGGTCCTTTTTCCATTCTGCAAAATTCCTTCATAAAAAGCAATATTAGTTAATTTTAAATAGTAGAGAAACACAAGGATGCTCTAGTTATAATTCAGAAATACTTTTTAGGTGTTCCATGTATGTGTGTTCAAGTGTGTGTGCATATGTGTATTCATGGAAGGTTGCACATGTGTGTTTATGTGCTTATGTGTTTATGAGCTTACATGTACTGCTGTGAAGTTAAGCTCAGGTGTAATTTCCCAGGATCCACAAACCATCTTCTTTATTTCTGAGACATAATCTCCACAGTGCTTGGACCTTACATATTAAGCTAAACCAGCAAGGCCCAGGGATCTGCCTCTTTTCTCCCCCAGAGCTGGATCACAATCATGCTCTACCCTTTAAATGAGTGCTGGGGAGTCAAAGGCACACCCTCCTGCTTGCCTGCACACAGCACTGTCTCCACTGGGTTGTCTCCACAGCCTCTACATAATTCAGACTTTAAAAAAGTACATTGGGCTGCCACAAAATGCATAAAAATTATGTATAGTTTTCCTTTTCTCTCTGAGGAAGATAACTGTTTTCCTAGGACTAAGAAGGGATACATAGGGGGTAGAGGAGCTAATTTCATCTTTAAGAAAAAAGGGGAAAGCTGAAGGAGTTCTTTAAAACCCCGAGACCATGGAGTGAGGAGGAAACTGAAGGAGGAGTCTGATGTGGAACAAGAGAGAACACCGACCGACCGCGCTGCCTAGGAAGTGGAATATAGGACTAGGAGGAGAGCAAGGACATTCGGGAAGAATGTTTCCTAATGCAAAACAACAATACACACACACTTACTTTGGTCATTTCCAAGAACTCAGGAAGATGCGGGCTACTTTCCAGTGTTCTCTGAACCCAACATATGCTTGCTCTGGATGTAGCGCATACTGGCTCAAGATGGCCTGGAATCCACCAACAACTTGTCAGCTTGACATTTATTTGTCCCTCCATTATCTTCTGAGGTAAGCGGTTCCCTTGGACATATATCTTCTATTCATTTGGGGCTTGAAAATAAATATCCAACTGAGAATCAAATGCTCCTCACAAAATTATTCCATAGCGGATACTCTGAACTACAAGAAAACAAAGAATGTTTATGAAAGTAATAGGGAAAGTATGCATATAATAAATTCCTACTGTTAACACATGAAAGAATATTGGTTGATTCTTTTACATCACAGTTTCCCAGACTTTTTCAAGCAGAAAGCATGAAAGCAGATAGTCACTGTCAGGAAAGACACACTGGAGAGTCTGAGGCAGGAGGATGAAGGCAAGCCTGAACTATATACTGAGGCCCTGTCTTCAAGCACCATATTAACTCCCCAACTCAGCCTTGGAACAGTATTCCAGACAGTTTCAGTTGCTGTCTTGTGCAATAGGTCAATGTCAAGTTTTCCTAATGTCTAGCAGTTTTCTACTGCGAGGTAGAGAGAAGGTTCTCACAACAAAAGAAAAGCATGTGGAGACCAGAAGAAGGGATCAAGGAGAAAATCTAAAATTAAACTCCAGCTGTGTACTGTAGCCTGTGGCAGACCTTGCTTTCAATCCCTAGGAAGTCTCATGAAGTCTCCAGGAGAGCGGGTCAAAGCTTCACCGTAACACGGATAGCTCAGGGCTTCAGGCTACCCTGCGAAATCCAACAGTGGGGAAGTTACACAATCTTCCCAAACCTAGGCTGCACCTTCCACTGGTGCTGTGACAGAGCTGTCTCCCCCAGGATGTGGTGAATAGTAAATGGGACAGGCTGATCGATGACAGCTGTCAGCCTTAAAGCATTTGCTGGCCAACTTTCAGAGTGTAAATGTTGGAGAAAGTTTACTTGAAAAGCATGGGAATACTGAGATATTGCAACAGCTCCACTAAGTTTCGCAATATCTGTATGCATACATATATGTAGATACAACTCAGATCTCTAGGTAGAAAAGTATTCATAGTATACTGAGCAGCTGAAGATGAGAAAGAGCAGTGGGTGAAGTGTCTGCTGTACAGTATGACAACCTGTATGCCGAGGCCACTATTTAACCATAGAGGTCTGGAGGTCTCTACAGAGAAGTGGCAAGGCTGGGGAAGGGGGAAGAAAGTGATAAGGTGGCAGAGACAGGATCTAGACCCCTTTTTTCCTTTCTAGGTAAGAAAAATAAAAAGCAGCTGTTACTTCGCTCTTCTGATCTTTCACACACACACACACACACACACACACACACACACACACACACACACACACCCCATATCAAACTTCTGGATTTTTTTTAATATGACTAATTAGAATCACAATTTTCCTAGATTCTTTTTTCTCCCTTCTGAGGCAATGATGGATGGGAGTGTTTCCATTCACAGCATGTTTGTCCTTGGTGTATGAAAATGCTACTGAATTTTGTACATTGATTTTTATACCCTGCCACTTCTGCTGAGAGTTTCAATCGTTTCTAGTAGTTCTCTGGTGGAGTTTTTGTAACCTTTTATGTATAATATTGTATAATCTTCAAACAGTGATAACCTGACTTCTTTTTTATGTATCCTTATGATTTTTATGTTGCTGCTCTAGCTACTGCTTCAAGCACTTATCGAAAAGGAGTGTGAGGATAATGGTCATCCTTTCTTGTTTCTAATTTTAAACTCTACATTTTGATTTAAGCTTAAAAACTGAATTTTAAAGTGTTTGATTTTTTTTTCCTACATTTTGGGTGATGTTGGCGATGGATTGGTCATGTATATCCTTTACTCCAGAGAGGTAATGTTCCCTTCTGTCCAGCCTCTCTAGAATGTCCATCATGAAGACTTGGGGGCTTTTGTCAAAGGCCTTTATGACATTCATTGAGGTGGTAATTGTGATTTTTTTGCCTCTAACTCTATTTATATGATTTATCACATTACTTTTCTTTAACCATTCTTAGATCTCTGAGACAAAAGCAACTTAATCATGGTGGAGGAACATTTGATGGATGCCTGTGCTCTCTTTGCAAGCATTTTATTGAGAACTTTTTCATCTGTGTTTATGGGGATAGGCTTATAGTTTTGTTCTTTGTTGTTGTTTTTGAACCTGGTTTTGCTGTTAGAGTTACACTGGCTACATAAAGGGAGTTTGGAAACACTCCTTCTGTTTCTTTTAAAAATGAGAAGTATTGGTTGGAGGTCTTCACTGATAGTCTAGAATAACTCTTTTGTGAATCCATCTAGACCTGGAATATTTTTTAGTTGGAAGGCTTTCATGTTTTACTGGACAGCAATCTTTGTTCTCCACATATGCATGCCCAGTGCACCTACACACATATACTTCCTTACACACACATATGCGCACACGCACATGCACACACACACACGACAGGAATGAGAGAGACTAGTATTTTTAAAATAAGTATTTAGAGAAAAATAATTACAGAAATGGATCATGTTTACATCCCTTCAGAAAAATTAATATTTGTTGTGATTTATTTAATCTTAGTGGCACATTTAGTGACTATGTATGACATCAAACATAACATAGCTAATATTAAGAATAATGCTAAAAATATGTTCAGAATTTTATTTTGACAATTGTAAATGTTTAAATTACACAGTGTGATCTTCTGATATACCTGCTAATTCTGGCACAATTGCCAAGGTCAAGTTGTTAAAATAATCATCACATACCATGACTATGACTTTCACTGTGTGGTAATAACACTTAAGAGTTACTCTCTTTGCAGGTTCAAGTACACAGACAACCCAGTGTTATTGACCACAGCCACCATACTATAGATTTGATCTTTGGAACCTTTTCATTCTTCTTATCTGAGCTGTCCTCTTTGGCCATCATTTCCCCTTCATTCTCATCTCCCTGGTAACCACCATTCTCCTCTCTGCCTTTATCAATGTGAGGTTTTCAAAGTGTATGTATTAGATCATGCAGCGCTTATCCTGTTTACTTCCTTATGCATACGGAGCCACAAGCCAATCCAGGTGGCTACAAATAGCCATCTTCCCCTCTTTACACAATGTGTGTAATAAGTCTGCCTCTCAATTTAACAGGGGATTGCATCCCCATAATCCCATCATAAATTGAAAGTATCATAATTGAAACGTTCTGTTAATGTACCTAGATTACAGAGCGCCACAGCTCAGCAATGAAGAGCCCAATGGCATATGGGTTGTTTAGCCATGTGCTTGGGTGGCTGCATGAGAACTGAGGGAGAGTGCTGTAACATGTCACTAGGCCAGGAAAAGATCAAAATTCAAGGTTCAAAGAATTATTAATACTGAGTGCATGTTGTTTGTGCAGATTTATAAAGTCAAGTAAGTTGGACCACTGTAGTTCAGGAACATATGTATTCCATTGTGTATGTAAAATCAAACCTCTCAAAATGACATGTTCTGAAATCTGTACCATTCAGTGATTTCATCATTTTCTGAACACCGATGGTTGTATGTACACAAACTAAGACTGTGATAAAGTCAACTAGGTAATAGAATCTTACAGAACCACCACTAAAGCTCAACATACATACATTTGTAAATATAGCACATTTTTGTTATATATCCATCAACAGGCACTTTGGTTGTTTCCAAATCTTGGCTACTGTGAATACTGCTTCAGTGAGCATGTGATCTTGGATATTGCTTCATAATACTGGTTTCATTTCCTTCTGGGTCCTGGGTTTTCCTACATCTAAAACTATGAGATCATGTGGTAATTCTGCTCTGAATATTGGAAGAACTTCCACACTTTTTTCCCATAATCCACTTAAATTGCTACCGACACTGGACAGGGTTCCTTTTTGTCCATGTGATCACCAACACCTACCTTGCCTCTCTGGTCATCCTAGAGATTGGAGGGGTGATGTGTCCTTGTCACATTTATCTGCATTTTTCTGATGAATTGGTGAGCTCAGGCACTTATACACATTTGGGGCATTTGTTTGTTTTGGGGGGATAAATGATTACATAAATGTTTTAGATTTGGGGTTGTTTGTTTTCCTTTATATTTGTTTGGTCTTTCTTTGATCTTTCACTTTCTTGTTATTGAGTTGTTTTGAAGTCTTCTTATGTTATAAATGTTAACCTCTTCTCAAAGATATGGCTTACAAATATTGTCCTCTCACTAAGTAGGTTGTCTATCACTCTTAGTAGAGACTCTTCCCTTCCTTTCCAGAAGCTTTTCATTCATTGCAATCCCATTTATTCCATTTGTGGTGGTATCATCTGTGCTTTCTGATTCATATAAAAAATCATTACTCGGGTGGCAAAGGGGGATCATCAAGATGATCATATGGGGTGCAGATATGAGCCAAGTACAATGATCATATGTGCAAGCATTAAAGATCAATTAATAAAGTAATCATTGTCTAGAAAACCATCAACTCTCTATCATCTATCTAACTATCTATCATCTACCTATCATCTATCTGTCTATCTATAATCTATCTATTTATCTATCTATTTTTTTACCTGTATTTTTCCTTCTAATGGCGCTACTCTTCCAGGACTTACATCATGTCCTTAATCCATTTGATTTGGATTTTTGTATTTTGTGTCAGACAAGAGTCTTTTATTCTTCTGAATGTGGGTAGGTATCAAGTTTTCCAAGCATTGCTTATTGAAATGGTTTCCTTTCCCCATGTGCAGCCTCCACCCTTTTGACACAGGAGGAGGGGATCACTCCTGGCCTCTGCATTCTACTCCATTGCTCTGTACCTCTCTTTCCACGCCTGTACCATATTCTTGCATTTATTGTAGATTTGTAATATGTTTTGAAGTCAAGTAATTTCAATGCCTCTGCTTTTGTTCTTCTTGCTCAAATTGTCTCCCACAAGGTCTTGCCTTTAAGAAAATTCAATAGAATTATATTGAACCTGTAGAGACCTATTAAGTAGTACGGACATTTTTAACAGTCTATGTATTCAAATCCACTTATTTGTATCTCCAATTTCTATTATTATTGGGATTTCTTTCATTTTTTGATCTTCGTTTATGTTTTCCAAGACAGGGTTTCTCTGTGTGTCTTTGGCTGTCCTGGAACTCACTCTGTAGACCAGACTGGCTTCCTGAGTTCTGAGATTAAAGATGTGCACCACCACCACCCCACTCATTTTATATTTTTCAATGTATAGATCTTTGACCATTATTAAATTTATTTCTAAGTATTTATATTACTTTTGATGCTATGTGAGTAGAATTATTTTATTAGTCTGTTAGGCATCTCATTGCTACCATAAAGGAGCATGCATGGCTTTTGTTTGCTGATTTGATTTTCTGAAACTTTTCTGTATGTATTGGTTGTGGCTATGAACATCTGTGTGTGTACATGTATGATCATATGTATGTATGTGTGTGATCCTCTATGCACATAGATGTATATTATGATGATGTGTCTATAGTCTCTAGAGTTGTAATCTAAAGATTGAATAAGATGTTAGGTCATGTCACCTAAAAATAGACGACTTTCTTTCTGATGAGATGCTTTTATTTATTTTTCTTGTCTGATTTCTTTAGCTAAGATTTCCAATACTATGTTTAACAAAAGTGGCAATCGTGGGCATCATTGCTTTTCCCCTCTCCAGTCTTGGATGAAAGGATTTCAGCTCATTGCTAAATATTAGTTGTGAGCTTTTGTATTTCCTTCATTATGTTAAAGTGTAGTCCTCTTATACATGATATGAGTGTCATTATCACAAAATAATGTTGACTTTTGTCAAGTGCTTTTTCTACAACCAGTAAGAAGATTATATGGGTTTTGGTCTTATTTCCATTAATGACATATGTAACATTAACTGATTAATAATTTGAGTCACCCACAACTCATGAATAAGTATTACCGTAGTATATGATACTTTTATTGTATTGTTGAATTTGGCTTGACCTATTTTGTTTGGGAAAATGTGTCATATTCATTATTACCATTAACCAAAGCTAGTTCCTGGTCCATGAAGGATTCCCATATTTCACTTGAACAAAATCATACTTCTTGACTCCTGTACTTCAGTGTTAGGTAAATACAGTGAGAGTCTATGGCCAACAAATAATAATAATAATTTCATATTGCACTCTTTAGTAAACATTTGTATTACTGATAAGATTACAACTCTCTTCTTTGTATTTTGACCTTACAATGTATATTTGAAAGATTTTAAAAATGAGAAAAGATTCAAGTAGAATATGTATAAATGAAATATAGAGACATTCAATTGTACTTTACCAGAAAAGGCAGAAGATGCAAAGCTATAAAATCAGATGGCATTCTTAGAGTGTTTTTATCAAGATATGCTATGGATAGATAAAACAAGATTTCATTTTAAGTTGTTTTTAGTGGAGATAAAAGTGAGTAGACGACATTGAAACTAGAAAGCTGTCTCTCATAAGTCAGTTCTCAGACTCTGATGGGTGCATAGATCTCCTGAGGCACCTGTTAGAAGCAGATTTGGATGAGGTCTAGACTAGGACTGAATCCACATTCCTTTGGAATACACAGTGACTGGTGCTGTTCCTCTATTCATGCTGAAGAGTAAGGTCGTCGAGTATACAAGCTGCCATATTGTGCTTACCAAGCCAACTTCCTTTTCTGACTTCACCTAAAAAGATCTACAATTATCCTATTAGTCTAAATGAGCTGAGTAAAGAGAACCAAGACAGAATTCACTTGAAATGTTTTCTAAGTAAGGCTGCAGAGGTTAAAATGTCCTCCATTATTGAGGCACCTATGTGAGCTGTTCATATTTTTCCACAAATGTGTTTTTATTGCATTTCTGCTTTGATCCAGAGGTCACTGAGATCTCATCAATTTACAAACCCTACTCTGCATGTCTGTTCTCTCAAACTTATCTTTACCCCACACTTTCATAGTCAAAGGCAGTGTGGTTCCCACAGCTAAGGAGGACATAATTTCCATCTTAACTACACCAATTCCAGTTAGCATATGTTTTCAGAAACTCAGATTTTTCATCACTGAAATAAAAAGCATGAAATGCTATGTTTAGGAGTCTGTAAAATAATGAGATGACATGTATCATGGCTAACAAACTGTCTGGCACAAAGTTGATATCAATAAAAATCAGATTCCATGCTCAGCACACTTATCTTGTTCCAATCGTATGGCTTCTCAGCATCCAAACCCATCACAGGCAAAACTGATGTCTTACTATAGTTTGCACAGTACCCAAAGACCCTCAACTTTTTACCCTTCTTGATTAAGTTTAATTTAAAGCAATTAAGATCAATGAATTCTGGTTGTCATAAAGCATCAATTTCCTCCCACTGAGTCTCTTTCCTGTAGTGAATATTTCTTGGGACACCAACAGTTACAGAACCAACACCATATATGAGAGGGGCTACCTTTACTGTGTCTGTCATTAAACATATCTAATTTTAAGCAAATATCTTCATGAATTTTTTATTGAACTTCAACCAAAAACAATTAATTTTTAATTTGAATTTTTTGCCTAATCCTTCATTATGATGTGTGTTAACACTCTTAATATGTATGATTTGCTTAATGAAAAATGGTGTCCACAAAGTACATGTTGCTTTTAAAACATCTAAAGAATTGTTTTCTGTCTTAATCACCAAGCATGTCAGAAACATTTCAATGTTGTCTATTGAAATCTGTGGTTTGTGTCTGCCATCCAAAAATGAGAAGACTTCAGTTTCACCCAGCTGTGTTTCTGAATATGAGCATTCAAATGTGGACCATGTGTGACAGAAAAGTCTCTGGAGGATGAAAATGTGGATAGACTTGAAGAAGATCGTTTGATGGAAAGTTGTTATATAATATATTTTCATCTACTCACTTAACAAACATTTGTTCTAGGTCAGGCTCTAAGAGTACAGTGGTCAGGAAAATGCTCCCTCACAAAATACCCACAGAAATGTTCAAAGGAAATGCGTGTTGATCTGCTGTGTGTACTGGAGCTCCCTCCCACCATTAGCTATTTTATACTAGTCCCAATAAGCGTATAAACAGTTTTCTATGACAAAAATTCAACTTAGCTAATGTGAACAAAGAAGATACTTTTTTAAAAAATATGTTTTTATTGGTATCAAAGCAAACATGTTTGTGTCAAAACATGAACAGAGACATAGAAGAGTGAATGGGGCAGAGGAGAGGAGGGAGGGAAAACTGGTAGGGATGTAAAGTAAATGAAAAATCTAATTAATAAAATGAAAAAAAAGAATATGTTTCTACTTAGGAATGCATTCCAAATGTATTGAGAGGCCTCTTAAATGTATAGGAAACACAAAGCATGCTATCCACGGTGAATAATTAAAACCATAGTTTTGAGTCCATAACATGTGGCCATCTTTCAAGTAATTCTATGGCCAACATCCTACTTAGTGATCACAGTAGCTTGTGAATAATGGGAATGCGCATGCGTATACGTATGCCTGTCAGTACAGGAGCAGAAAGGAACCTGAGACATTATTGATGCACTTCGAAGATGAGGATGTCAGGGATGTGATGCAAAGGTCTTTAGCTATACTGTGCTGACTTCTGCAGTCCATGAAAGAGGGCTGATTTCTGCTATCCCAGAAATGAGATTTAATCCCACATCACAGAGATTCTTTGTGAACCACCAATAAAAGCCCTTCCATAGCTCACCTGTGATGTAATGGTCATGCCCAGGAGAACTCTTCAATGAAAGCATAAAGAGTGCAAGCCTGGGAACCCCGTTGACTTCAGCATCATGTTTATATCTATCACGGCATTTAACCCTAGGCTTGCTAGATGAGCAGGCTGTTGTTTTCTGAGACACCAGCTGAGGGAGCATGTGAACACAGTGCCTGCTGAGCTACTGCCTCAGCCTGGGGTACAATCAGTGGCTTATGCACTCAAGTGATCGAAGTTTCCAGAACAATGTAGGAAGAACATTGTAAGGAGATTCTCTCTAGATTCCCAGGGAAGTAGATGTGCCATTTTCTCATGGTGACATGCCATTTGAAAACAATGGCTGTGGGGTCATTCCTGCTGACAAAATGTCAGAAGACATCCTTAAGTAAATAAATTCCATTCCCTGGAACCCGGTAAAGTGGTGCCCTTGTAGATCTCTATAGAAGAGCTGCCATATACGTACTTGCTTGTTGACTAATATTCTATCATCATCTCTGAGACAAACAGGAATGTTCTAAAAAAAAAAAAAGGCGAGTTAGTCAGAGTTTTGAGCAGCTGAACAAAGTTATAGTATAGCCCATCATTTCTCTTGATCCTCAAGAGACTGTGGTTGCAGGGTAGGAATTGGGATGGGGAACTTTCTACCCAAGTACGGCCTTGTCACCGTATTATTTTCAACCCTGGAAGAAAAGAAATCTGAGCTCTTCCTCTACCCACTGATTTTAATGTTCTCCAAAGTCATGGTAAACCATCAGGGGCTAGAGATGGCCCCAACTTACACAACAAGTCCTATCACAGGACCTCAGAGAATATGTATATTAAGCTTCACAACTGAGCTCCAGCTTGAGATGTCTTTGCCTCACACAGCCCAGACCTGACCGTTACCCAGAAGCTGACCCAAATTAGCTTTTATTGTTGCTCGCCTAAGAACTTGGGGGAGAATAGAGCATCCAATCTCTACATTTACTTAAGGTCTAGTCAAATTGAGATAGCCAGAGATTTATGGGTTTGCCAAGCTAAACTGTAACCTGAATCAATTTCCAGACATAAATTAAAATACAATTCTAATTAAACACCCTGAGGATGCTGACAGTAGTATATTGATTCCTGGGAGGGGCAAGGGAGTTGCTTCCTGAGATTAAGGAGCAGGTCCAATTTAAACACTGGGTGTGTTAACAAAACCTTTTTATTGCTCTAAGCTCTTGATTTGCCACTAATTCTTACGTGGATCTTAGACATGTTTTCTCCAAGATTTCCTTGAGAAGTCAAATGTTACCTCGAGAGAAAGACCAGCAGTAACTTTGCCATGGGATGATTGGCTATCAACATTCTTCATAAAACAGTCATGGGGTGACTGGTCATCAACTTCCACGACAGAACAACTCATTGCCACAGCCCGTAGCATTTGTCAATGTGTAGCAACATTCTAGTTGTCAATATTAGGAGAAACTACTGGTGTGTAGCAAATGGACAATGACAAAGATGCTAAAGATACCACAACACATTGGTGGTATCTTTACAACAAACTCCACCATCGCACAATTCCAGCCACAGACAGAGACTGTATGTCTCAAGTGTCAGGAGCACTGCCGTTATGAAACCCTGAGATGTCCTTATGAGCCACAGTACATTAAGCTTTTAGATACCAGCATCTAGAAAAGTCTTTAAGAGTATAAGGGTCTGGGGGTTGAGGATGCAATTCAGCTGGTAAAATATCTAACTAACATATAGAAAAGCCCTGGGTTTCATTCTTTCCTAAAATGGGTATTCCTTGTACATGCTTGGAATCATAGCCTAAAGTAGAAGCAAGAATGTTATAAGTTCAAGATTACCCTAAACTATATAATGAGTTCAAATCCAGCCTGAGCTATATGATCCCTTGTTTGAAAGAGACGTTGGTAAACAATTGCATACAAACCGAAACAGTATCCATCTTTGACTTGGTCGGCTAGGATACATCAAATTGGTTTTTGGTCCTGAGGAAAGCAACTGCTTACATCACTCAGTAGCAGCCCTGCTTGGCTACAGCATCAGACAACTCACCAAATTTCTCTAGAAAGACCTTCTCGCACAGGCTCTGCCAGGAATTCAAAAGCTTAGAGAGGCTTCAGAACTCCGAAGTTAGAGGTGACAGTGATTATGACAGACGTGATGCCAACATCTCTCCACTTTTCCACTTTTATCCAACCACATTGCCTTGGGAATGGTTACGGTTATTGCTTGCTGGGGGCTTTTTTCTGCACTTCCTAGCCAGCTCTACTGAAGAGTAAGATTTTCCCTGTCTCCCCCTTTCCCAACAAGAACTTAGAACAGTGGTTGGTAAAATTCTCAACAGTGAAGGCACAGTCTCCAGTTGGCCTACCACTGTGCAGATGACTCATTTTGAGTAGAGAACACAGAAAGAATACAAAAGCTGGGGTCAAGTGGTAAATTGAGATTACAAGTGGGAAAGAATTGTGGATGGGAGATAAGACCCCCAGGACTATCCTAAGAGGTTCATTTCCTGATGCTTCTTCCAGGAGCAGTCATTTAGGCAGAAATAGAACTGAGTCATTCCTAAGGTGAATCTGATGCTGACAGATTTGGGTCGGTCTCCATGTGGTCTGGGAATGCCTGTGGAGTGTCCGGTCCTATCAACAGTGATCTCAGACACTTGTGCAATTCTGAGTCATTGATTTGCTTTGCTTCCCTGCTGATTCCATGCCCGGATTCCTCTCAGAATCATTGGTAGCCCTAGGAGTTTAGATTTGCAGAAAACCCCTTGGGGCTAAACTCCTGGAGCTACAAACAGACTCTTGATGCTGAGAGTTCAAGGAAAGTCAGAGCATCCTAAAGCAACCCAGGTGGGATGTCTGCAGATGTTAACAGAAGAAAGAAATAGCTTTATAAACATGTGGGGCAGGATCTAGTTACAATAAAAAGAAATAACTTTAGAAACTTTTAGGACAGGCGTACAATACTTCTCAGGTTACTTCACAAAATCATTTTTAAGCGTAAAAAGGTACAAGGAATGTTTTGAAAATAGTATGTTATAATTCCACCAGAAATTTCAAGTAAAATTATTTTCCTTTGGCCAGTTTTTTCCTTCAGACCTTCCCTTCCACAAAGCACAAACTCTGCAACCTTAAGCAAGGTGACTCTTGTGAGTTCTCAGCACTTCATCTGGTCCTTAACAACGAGTTCTTAACATTTGAGCCAAAAATCAAACTTAAGGCAAAGGTTTCTTGAAACAGCAACTGTAGGTGTTTCTAGTGAAACAGGCTACCATCAAGCAGAAAGGCACTGTTTCATTAAACTGGCCCTAAACTGGGTAAGTCTGTATTTCTTTAACAGTGTTTAAATGTGCCAGAATTTGTTATTTCTGATTCAAAGTATGATAAACTGTGCTTCTAGAAGTTATCAGTCTGATCCCCTGTCTGATCTGATGGGAGCAGCTAGAGTTCCCACTCAGCTTATCCCCTCTGGGCCAGACAGGTGTGTCCTAAACTCAGTCTCAATAGGAGAACTCCAAGGAAAGCCCAGGTGCCGTCCGACTCCAGGATGAGATCAGAAATTGGCCCAAATCCCTCTGAGTCAGAAATCTGAGTCATCTCTTTTTTAAAAAAGCTATTTCATATCCATTTCCTTCTGTGGTTATTGATGCGTCTGCTTTGCAGACTAAGGCCTTATAACCTTGAGACCTTTCCTGGGGAACCCTCAATCCACTGGACCCATTGCCACCTCCCACCTGTTCAAGAGGGCTCAAAGCTCAAGAGAAACATCTGAAATATCCAGAGATAATACTCTGCTATTGTGAAGAAAGAAAAGTCTAGGACATTCTTAAGGTTGAGAAGTCTGTGGCTAAACTGTTCTGAAATCCAGATCCCACCAGAGACTCTTTTGAAACCATGATTGTAAAAGCCCCTAGTAGCCGCCCCCCCCCCCATCCAGCGCCAAGTATTTAAAAGGCTAAAATTCTTGAAGGTTGCAGAGAAGTCCCAGCCAGTGTTTTTTCCTCTGGGTGATCCATTTTACTTCCTTTCTGCATACACATGAGCTGCCTCTGTTTTGTCCCAAGTCAACCTGAATATAAAACAAGCCCTTCAACCAGGTTTTACAAGGAAGTCTTACTTAAGATCTGGGAGAATTTTCCAGAGCCTCCAAAACTGGCACACTTAACTCTAAATTCTTTCCCCAGGGTGACCAACAGTCTTAACTATTCCATAAAAGTCTTAATGTCAGCTGGTCTCCAATGAATATCTAAGTATTTTTTTCCAACAAATAATACTCTTCCTTAGGGAAAAAAAAATTCCAAGACCAGTTCATACCACACTATTAGAAGCATGAGAAATCCATAAGGATAGTACTTTCTTTGTGTATAATAATACAACACTATTATGTTTTTATTTCTATCATTTATCAGACATTTAGTGTATTTTAAGTAGCAGACCATATGGTTTCGAGTTTTGTTACTTTAATAATGTATGTGATAATGTCGTAGTGCTATGAGCCATATGTACAGGGACTGGCTGGACTCCTAAGACATGCCTGTGGTGGGCATTAGAGTCATAGTAAGAGCTAATCTAATATATAGCTAAGCAAGTCAACTTTTGGCTCCAGTAGACAGAACATCAAGGAGGGAAGAATAAATTGAAAGAGGTGAGAAAGAGCATCATTTTTATGCAGAAGGAGAATCTATGGAGGAGGGCATCTATCATCCGTTGGCTGTCTGTACCTTTCCACCCTCTTGCCTAAAGCGGCACTGCAACAATCCCCTCCCACACAAGGACATCAGCTCAGTAATACTTCAATTGAGTAAGATGAGTAACAGAAAGCAGGGTATAGGTCCCACTACCAATGACCCAAATAAAAAGGAGATCACTACACCTCCCTAAACTTTGGTGTGAGAACCAGAGGTATGGAAATATAACCAAGCTAGTGTATAGGAGATGCTCAAAAAAAAAAAAAAAGTAACCATCTTTATCACTATACATCTTCTCTAAACACCACAGCAACCTGAGCTTCATGAACACTTCACCTACATCTCTGAACATTACCTTGGGAATTCATTGAACTTGGTATTAATGTATGATTAATTCTCTATGTAATGTTGCTGTCTTCTTTGAACTGTGCCTTGAGAAGTTCAACTTAGGCACAAGTCTTGCTGGAAATTCCTTACTTAAAAAATCTTATATTTCATTTCCTAAAAGAAATGGGACTTCTTTTTTTGTTAGTGACTGAATATGGTGTTGATAATTAGTTTCTAAAACTGAACGTTTTCTCTGAAGAAAGGGGAACAAGAGAAAACTTGGAAGTGGTTATCAAAGTCACTTGTTTGAGAACATATGGATGTAAACTAAGAAATGGGAAGGCCACTCTTATCATACTGAGAATTTCATATAGATTCGAAAAGTTCATGAGGATAATTCCTAATAAGATGTAGCAAACACGTGTAAGAGAACTAAGTTTTTAGAGAAAAATATCATTCCCACATCAGAATTTCCACTTAGAACCTTGAATATGTGGAAGTGTTTTCATGTTGAGTCTTAAAAAAATACTGGTTAAGTTGTATTAAAGTAGGCCCCCAGAAAGCAAGTGTTAGAAATTAATATAAAAATTAATAAACCAATCTGCTAACATCCAAGATTCTCATACCTGTGGGTCGAGTTTTAGAAACCAAATCAAGGTAAAGTGTCATTCTTGATTTTTTCCTATTTGATACTAACTTCTTTATTATGATTTATTGCTTAGATTCCATATCACCCCTTCAAAGTTAGCAACTTGAAGTATTAAATAAAAAAAAAACCCTCCTCTTAGCCTCATCTGTCTAAAAGCCAAGATAAAAATAATAGTGTGCTTTTATACTCTGTGGAACAACAAGTCCTGCAGGACTAAACTTGAAGAGGAATCTAGGTCATTGTCCTGACAAATACGTGCTATAAAATTTTGAAGACGTCTACACATCTAGGACCATGATAATTGCCTGAATCAAGGCTTTGCTTCTGAGATTTACATGAGAACAAAATGCAGTTGGGCCCCCTTCCTTTAAAACATGGTCAACTATAGGAAAACTGTTGGGATAAACCAAACGAATTACAACCAGTGTTGAAATGACAAGCTCACCATCTCCCCCATACTTCTCTCTTTTGTTGCTTACTCTTGAGTTTTGTAAAGTCACGGTGGGATATTTTAAAGTGTTTATGGTTAATCTAACCTCTCATTTCCATGTGGATCCCTCTCCATTCTTCTAAGTTCTTATTTTTACTTTTAAACTTAAGAAAAAAAAATCAATTAAAGGCTATTTTCTGTAGCCTCTTTCGAATTAAAGAGAGTGTAAAAAATCCTCTGGGATTTGGCTCTTTTCTTTCTATTCAGCATGTCTGCTCAACTCAAAATAGATGTTTATTGAATGAAGAGATTACCAGTCACCAGGATAAAAGGCAAGAAAGGGTCACAATAAAACGATGGCCAATCAAGAACTTGCCTTTGAAATCTCAATCAATAAGAAAAAAAAAATCAAGCTTTCCCAGCAAACTTACTTGTGATTCTTCAATTCCAGGGCAGAAACTGAATGAGGAGGAGGCTAGAAGTCAGGAGCATCCCACAGGAAAACTGGTCTTCTACAGTTAGAAAAGAAACTTTGAAGTTAAAGTGTCTAAGAGACATCAAAATAGTAGTTTTTAGTTAGTAATACAAGTTAGAAGGAAAGTGAATTAGGTATAATCCTTTGGACTTGCCAAAATAGAATAATTAATGGAATATTTTCTTTGAATTATCAATTGTTAATGGACTGGACATTATTCATTTATTGTTTGTATATGACTGTACCTATTGTATATGGTTTTTCTTATATTAGCTATAACCTTCTTTTTTAATTTTGACACAAAAGGAGATATGTGGGGATATGTTTCAAATTTAATAAAAACCAGTCTGAGATATCAGAGGGATCTACCTATAATCAGTTCAGGAGGATCAGAGAGTGGTGACTCACACCTTTAATCCCAGCACAGGGAATATCCGGGGAGTGATGACCTATGCCCTTAATCCCAGCAAATCTGAGTTTGAGGTCAATTTAATTTACAGAGGGAGTTCCAGGCTCCAAGGTAGGCAGCAGTGGCACCACACCTTTAATCTTAACCTAGATGTGAAACAACTGGGTGAAGAGAGTATTTAAAGCAAGCATAGAAAGACAGAGTAACCAAACAGAAAAGAAAGGCATTGTTGCAAACAGTGACTAAAGGAGTCCTCAGTTTTAAAAGCTACTATGTTTCTGTCAGATTTTTGGAACCAAGAATGTTCAATTGCTTGAGAAGAAGGAATGCTCAAAATGGTACCAAAGATCCCACTTACATCATGACTTTGTGTGATCTACACACATGTGATTAAAATGGAAGAGCAGGAGGTCATTCTTTTTTACTTTTAGGAAGTATTATGCTATTGATAAGACATTTCATAAGCTCATTGGAGGTTAATAGGGAAAAGAAACATCTTGAAAATTTCAGAGTTCTACACACACGAATCTTACTTGGCTGCAGGTGTCGACAAAGACCTTCAGAGTTAAGACCATGGTTGTCAGTCATGATGAAGGAAACTCTGGACACAAATTATAAGAAGCTAAAAAAAAAATGATTGTTTTCTTTTAAATCTTTACTTTTATTTGAAAATGTTATACTTGTTACAATGTGCCCTGGTCATGACCCTCCCCCCCCCATCCTCTCTTCAGCTCTCTGTTCCCCCAACATACCTTCCTTCTTCCTCCCAACTTCATATGTTCTTTTTAAAAATTACTAAATTCAATTAATTCTGTTGATATGTACACATGGACTGTCATCATTAAGGCATGGGCAGTTTATCTATGACCATCCCTCCACCCAAAATTGACTCAGTACTAATAGTTTAAGAACAGGATGGTGGCAGGGGAGCATGAGATGACTGGCTACCTTGCCATCACAGACAGGAAGCAGAAAGCTCATATTGGAAGCATAGCTCTACGAGAATTCTCAAAGACCATCCCCCAGTAACCCACTTCCACTACCTAACCTCCATGACATCCACAGCCTCCAAAAACAGCACCATCGCACTAGAGCCAAATGCTCAAATACATGAACTGTGATAGAAACTTTATATTCAAGCCATAACAGTATCTGGTACTGCCATTCCTAACTAGACAGAGGAAGAAGATATTGTTTGCAAAGTAACCTCAGAATAACAAAAATGTGTGAGAGAAGGCAATGCCACACAAAATATTCATAAATATAATGTGGAAAAATGAGTCGCACAGAGAGAAAAAAACTTGTAATGAGGCATCAATGTTAATAGAAAGGCCATACATTTTTAGTCAGACTACCTTGGACTTGAACTATAGCTCTGGAAAGTGATCTTGGTTAAGAAGAAGAGGAGGAGGACTGGGTTCTAGTTCTCAATTGAAATATTTTAAATGAACATGTGTCAGGATGCTGCAAAGATTTTAGGCATAGTCAGTACCCAATACATTCAATAACTGACTCTTTAAATGTTTCTGGAACACACTAGTCAGGCCTTAAAGCTGATTTCCACAGTGATGTGTCCTTTTGGTATGTGAACCTGAACCACATTTAGTATTAACCAATAGTGTGTTCAGGTAATATATGTAACCCCATATAGAAGTATCAGAACTGCAAAATATGAATCCCAAGGAAGGAGAATCCTCATAGAAAGGCATCCATTCCAAGTGAATAAGTTGTCTATTTTACAATTCAGGGTCAAGTGCACTTGAGCAAGTTACAATGGACTCTTTTTCCCAAATTAATGATAACTGCACAAAAAAGACTATGCACTAGAAGCACAGCCTAAGCCATTCAAGACTCAAAATGAGTGTTCACCTGTCCTTGACCTCCATCTGTGGGTAAGGCCTGAAGTTGTTTGCCTTCCCTATTGAATCAATCAATAGCTTGGTTTCTGTAACAGTGCCAAATATTACTGTTAACAATGTAGCATTAGTGTGTATGTGTAAAATTCAAGAACCAGACTATTTTAGCTTTCTCAATAATGCTGTGTTTTGGACAGTATACACGAGACACTATTGCATAGTGCAATGATTTATGGAGAAGATCTGTACTGCATAATGAGCAGATGGGAAAGCACATGGTATGCAGCGGGTCCCTCCGGGATCTGCTTTCCTCTACCAGATAGCTTCATTCGCTATAAATGCTTAAACTACTTTGAAGCCTTTGTCCAAAATGCTTATTATGTATAATTATATGAGTGAGTGTTTATTAAAGTACATGCACTGTCATTTTAGAGCCCAGCTCACGCCTCTCTATAAATGTTAACAGTTTTCACTTTGTAAAGTGTGTTTATACAGAGCAAATGTGTGAACTCTCAGCAAAGGAAGGCAGTGTCTTTCCATCATGCAGTAACAATGTCCCCAGTTCTTGAAAGACAATTTGGACATAAACAAAGTTGTGAAGGTGCCAGATCCAAGAAACCCGAGGATAAAACTGGATCCCACTGTGAATTATTTTTGCCTACTCAACAAAATACACTAACAACCATCAAAGCAATTCATGTTTCCATCCTGTTATTGTAAGTCTACGTCTAATAGGTGTTTTTAGTAGGCTGGAAATACACTATTTTCTTCTTTGTTTCAATCATAATTGGCTCTGTCCACACTCCCAAACAATTGTGCTGCATGCCCTACTATGAGATAAACTATATGTGAGTTTTATGTATTTCAAAATGAACAAAATAAGTTCCTAACTGCAAGAAGTTCATGGCTTGCACGGAGAAGTAAGCAGAGATAGCAATATACCTTGGGAGCTATGCAAATGTTATAAAACATTGACAAGGCCCTTGAAGACACAAAGAAGGCTTTGTCGGTGCTGTTTGAGGTGGGTCTTCAAGGTGAGAAGCAGCTGCAAGGGAAGGGAGTGACTAAGGCTGTTGAGTGAAGCAAATGTGTTTCCATATGTGTCATCTTCAGTGGATGGCATCAATTATTCATTAGGAGGCACCCAGCACTATGTGCCAGGGAAATGACAAGCCAGGAGAATATGCACAGGGCAAGTCCACCAGCATGAGCAGTGTATCTCTACTTACTGAGTCTCTTCTGGCATGAAAAGAGCCAGTCTTGCAGATTAACCTATTCTCTCACAATTTTTAAGTACAGAATAATTTGATTCAGTAATAAAATGGTAAAATAGCTAAAATAATAATTTTTAAAAAGTATTTCACTATCCCTCTGACTTGGAGATGGTGAGCCAAAAAGTTCAGATTTTTGATCTTTCTAAAATTATGTTTCTCTTATTTAAGTTAGTGGAGTCAGCTCTCTTGAAGCATCGCTCTATTTTACATAAATTTTTTACATTTTCAAAAATTCTGCCACAACCAGATATGATGGCAAATGCCTAGAACCCCATCAATCAGGAAGCTGGGGTGGGAGGGGTCCAAAATCACCCTGAGCAACATAGCTAAAATCTGACTTTAAAAATCAAACAAACAAGCAAAACTCTCTCTCGAAATTTGTAAGTTTAATAAAAGTTATGTTTTTAAAAGATAATATATATGTGTGATATATTAAAATATATATGATATATATAATAATATAAAATCAATAACATATATCATAACATGAACTTAATAATAAATGACTGGGGACAATATTTCAAAGACAACTCACAGGTAGAATAATAAATGCTGTTAGCCAGAACTGTCACTGTGTGTGTTTAAGGTAACTGATAGGCAAAAATAATGAGGAAGGGCTACAGAAAATAATCACATGAAAAATGTACAGCTTGACTCCTAATTAAAGAAATATAAATTAAAACAACTAAGGCATACTATGCATTATCAGATTGGCAAGCACAGAAAAGATTTTACTGCTTCTCAGAGCTGGCAAAGGCATGTGCAAAGAGGCACCCTCATAAACACTCTCGGGCCTGGACCTGACTTCTGTGCCTGAAGCACATGTGATTTTAGAAACTTATTTTTTAAAAAAGGATGCAAGATTAAGTTTTATCATTTTAACATGAATCTTTATTTAGGTTGGGAATAAGTATATTGGATTATAAATTTTTAAAAGATGACAAATATCCCAAACACTTGGCAGGAATTCAGAAAAATATCATATTTGTATTAACACACCATAATACAAGAACATAATCTCTACTGTCTTTTCCCTATGTCTTTGGTAGCAATATCTACTGACAGTCGCCATTTTATATAGACAGAATAAAAATCTAAGTCACTTTTCTCTGGCTTACCTCATGATTTTTCTTCTCATAGTATAGAAAATTTTTCTTTCAGAAGTCATTGATATGCCAAATAATTTTCTAGAACAACTGATAAATTCTTAGAAACTTCGGTCAGGCTATTTTCCCACATGATGTCACATTTCACAGAATTGCAGCCCTTGTACTCAGGACTCTCCAATGGCAAAGTCTTTGGATTGATGGCCCTATTGTGTAGTTGTTGCTGACATGCTGCTCCTGAGCTTCATGTTACTGTTACCCTGACAATATTTCCTGACAAATCAACAATAAACGACCATTTCCAATGTATTTATATGATGTGTTTTTAAGAAAAGTTTTTATTGCGGGCAGTGGTGTCACACGCCTTTAATCTCAGCACTCAGGAGGCAGAGGCATGAGAATCTCTGTGAGTTTGAGGTCACCTGGTCTACAGAGCAAGTTCCAGGACAGGCTCCATAAGCTAAACAGAAAAACACTGTCTTGAAAAACGAAATAAAAGGTTATTATTTAATAATCCAGGGTCCTGTTCAATACTTTTTATCTAAAATATATTATGTCTTTGATTTGCTGCTTTGGGAATGACTTTAATTTGTTTATGTGCCTGTTCATTTACTTCTTTCTTATCAAAGTATTTCTATGCATCTTACTGGTCATCTTTATGCCTTGGTTTTATATTCTACCAACTCTTAACTTTAGTTTTATCACTTTAATGAATTTCTTTAATGGTGAATTCCTGTATTTATTTCAGGAATTAGCCATTTCTCATTTATGGAAGGCTTTTATGTATTCTCATTTTGGATTTCCTGGGCCTGATTGATAACATACCCAATAACATGCTCCAACTTCATTTGACATCTGAGAGATAATACACAGCAGAAGAAATAAGATGTAGCAACCACTGCTGATGGTTGTTAGAAATATTTTTATTAATTTTATAAAAAATATTAGAAATGTTTGTACATTTGATCCATTCTTCAGGGTATTAAAGGACCAAGAAAGTGAAGATTAAGCTCATAGTTAATTAGCTCATTGGAAATTAGCTCAACACATATATAGTGAAAACTGAATTCTAAGGACACACAATTCTAAGTAGAACTTAGAATCATATATCTTCTGATACAACACTTGGTTTCTTATAATCCACTGTACAAGCAGACTTTCCAGAATGAACAAAGCTTTATGTATAAGAATATCCCATGAAGTATTGCTTATATAATAAGAGATTTAAAAAATGCACAAAGAATGGAGAACTAATACCATTGGTCATGTGTAGTAAGAGGTTTCTGGCCCAGACTTTTGGGCCTAGCCTCAAGGTTTGGACCCATAGACCCACAGACTCGCAGAGACACACAGATGCTTACATTAATTTTAGGCTGGTCAGCCTAAGGCCCAGGCATATAACTTGCTAACTCTTTACCCTTAATCTAACCCAAGTCTCTTATCCTGTTCAGCCATGGGGCTCGGTATCTTTTCTCAGAGCAGCATAGTTGTCCTTTGCATCTTCTGGCTTGTCTGGCAACTCTGGAGTCTCTGTGGCATCCCTGTTCTGTTCTTCCTGTTCACAGAGTTTTCTTAGTCTGGTAGCCCCGCCCACATTTCCTGTCTGCCTTTGGCCAATCAGCGCTTTTTATTAAACTCATAGGCAGGACAATTATTTACAATGTGGTGTCATAAATCCATTGCAGTCATGAATATAATATACTATATAGTTATTTAAAAGGTAAACTATAGCTGTCTCACTAGGAAAGATAACTTAGTTATGTTTTAAAAGGAAAAGAGCACATTGTAAAATAGTATGAATAATCCAGCCACTGTTGAGATCATATAGAAAATTTGCAATGCTATGTACTATACCAATGCCTACCAGGTTACATATAGAGAGAATGTTTTAAGCAGAAATGCATGGGAACAAATGTTTGTGCTAATGCTATTCCTCTCTTCCTCTGTGGATTAAAGTACCTTTATAATTGTAAAAATATAACTTGAGTTTAAAAGTCATTTCCATGGCTTCCTATATATAAACTGCTTTCTTCTCCCATCGTTTTTAAAACTGTAAGAGGGACTCTTGGAGAGAAACACAGTTTGCAAGTCACCTACACCTCTTCCAGTTTGTTTCCCTTTTTCCCCGTATCAATGTCATTCTTGTGCTTGTAGCTTCAAAGCTAGAGTCAAGCCAGAACCAATCGGGCTTTCTTGAACAGCGCCTTGCCAGTGATGACTAGATGATCAGAACTGTTTCGTAGTGTTTTGCTTAGAAAAAATATCACTACCACAGTGGCAGGTGTTGCTATCATATGGGGAAGACAGGTAAAGTCTGACCTGCAAGTTATTCTAGAAAAATCAGAAGGCTTCTAGTTGCCCCGGAAGAGGGATGGGTGTGTTCTAGAGTATTTGAAGGAACATTTTCCTTCAAAAGAGAAAGATAATCCTATAGAAGGACCAGATCTCTATGATGCAATGTCAAGCTTGCCTAGGGAAAAAAAAAGAATGTGTAGGCTTGCCTGGGAGCTGTCTTTAGCATAATTCTCTTAATGATGCAAGGAGGTTAAGAAATCAATGATTTATCACTATTTTCTTGTGTCTCAATAATTTCTCTTTTGCAAGTCTGGATTTGCCTTGAGACTTTTGTTTTATTTTATTAATCTTGGTTCCAGCATGGGGCCAAAATTCCTAGTATTTTGACAAACTACTTGTTTTTAAAGATCTTGTGAGTAATGTTTCTGCAGGCACATTACATGACACGTTGCATTACATATAGAGTGGAAAAGCCACCTTCTTCCATCCCAGGAAACTGAGTGGCTCATTTTAGAGCAGAAAGGCCTGGGCAGGAATTGTTCCCCTGTGAACAAGCTTTGTAATTGACCACCTTTGCTCCAGTTTTCTGGCCATTGACTCTGTGTTGTCAGAGGGTAATGATTCATACATTTCCCTTGCACAGCTTGTTAGAAAGAGCCTGCCACCTCTACTACTGTCACCCTCACCTCATGATTCTGATGTGGGACCACACTGAGAAGCATGCCCTAGAATGTCTGGTTCATTTGGGTGGGGATACTCTATATATACAACGCTAAATCAAACTCTGTTTCTCCTTGAACAAATTCAACTATCTTCTCCAAAACTGATGAAAATAGGAAATGAAGTTATTTTTCCTAAAAATCTGATGTAGACAGGTTATCTCAAACAATAATGCTTGAGCTAGGCCTGATGGCACAGGACTATAAGCCCAGCTACTTCTAAGGATAAGGCAGAGAATCACAAGTTCCAGACCAATTTGAGCAACTTGGTGTCAAGTTGTCTCAAGATAATAATAATAATAATAATAATAATAATAATAATAATAATAAAAACATCAAGGGTAGCTAAAGGGGGCCTGGAGAGATAAATGAGTAGAGAGCATTTGCTATGGAGGCATGTGAACCTAATTTTGGATCCTGGTACTGAAGTAGAAAGCTGGGCATGGCTACAGTCACTGTTCACCCTAATGCTGTTAGGACCAGAGATGGGATGAGAACTGGAGCTTGCTAGAGAGCCACCAGCCTGGCTCTAGATTCAGGTGTGAAACCCTATCTCAAAGAAATAAGGTGGATAATAATGGAGCGAGACAGCTGGAATCCTTCCTCTTTCCTCTACAAGTGTGCACACAGGCACACGCACAAGTGGTTATATCATACACACATACACACACATGCACACATAGAAATTAAGAATTAAGTTAAATATAAAGCAAAAAAAGTTCAAAAGAGAGCTGAAGATGTAGCTCTGTGGTAGAGCACTTGTCTACTATGTGGAAGGCCCAATGTTCAGTCCCTAGGACTATGAAAATAAGAACAGGGTTCAATACAAAGACACAACTACATATGCAAGTGTTGTTCAACTAGGTTTGGAAAAGCAGCAGTCAGTAGGACCTGCAGGGACCAGCAGTCGTTCTGAGACATCTAGAATCCACTGCCCTTGTGGCTGCCTTTCATTCCAGCTTTCTCTGTTTAGTGTGTCTTCCTGGCTCGTTCTAATCTCCACCCACCTTTTTTCTCCATGGCATAACTTCTAATGCCATCTTTCGGAACCTGTCTACTTCTCCACCCACTCCAATTTCTAACCACTGGGTCTAGCCACAGCAGGAAGGTGTGCTAGGGTAGGGCTCCCACATCCCCAGCAGATTCTGTGAGCTACGGCTGAGTCTGAGAATACTAACAGTTGAGTCAAACCTCAGTTCTTGAATCTTGGCAGCAAGAAATGGAAGATACAGAGGAACCCAGTATAAAAGTCCCACAGAAGGAGGTTTTAGACAGTCCTGTCAAAAATGGCTACTAACATGTCAGGTAAGCACCGTGAAGACCATTCCTTCACTTGGCCATCCAACCATTTATTTCATATCTAAGCATAAAACTCTAACTTACTTACCAGAAATGAATACCAGTCAAAATGTAGAATCTGGAGGATAAACTTATGTCCTTATTACACAGGAAGAACCTAAAAAGGAGGTTTGAAAATTTTAAGAAAGCCTGGGTTATATAGGAGTTCAAGGCCATGGCAATATGTCCAGCTCAAAATGCCTATGTCTGATGATACAGTTCAGTTATAAAGCATTTGCCTAGCACATATACAGGGCCTTGGAGGCACTTCAAACACGGGTACATGTGGACAAACAGACAGAGACACACATGTACTCTCTCTCTCTCTCTCTCACACACACACACACATACAGAGAGAGAGAACAGACAGATAGATGAAAGGGAAGAAAGATGGGGGAAGGACAGAGGTGGAGCAGGAAGACAGAAAATGACAGAGATACAGCTTGTACTACAAGACTTCAGTGTCTAGTGACACACAGGTAAATTAAAAATAGCACCCGAAGTGACAGCTATTACAATGGACAGCTATTATAATAATTACAGTAGTGTTCTGGCATTCGGGAATCCAGAGAAATGGATTTCTGTAAGCTGTGAGCCTTGTATGCTGTTCCTCTGACTAGCTGAAGTCAAATGGGAAGGGAGCTAATAGAGAAGCAGCGCTGGGTAAGTATGAAGTGTACTTATTTCTGCTTGGTTGCCAGAGTCCTGGCTACGTTGCTCAGCTTTCTTCAATCTGACTTTATGGTGTTCCATGTCAAAATTGTTTGTCAGGCATTTCAAATGATATGGGAAATCCAAGTTATCTTGACAAAGGGGACTGTGAGCATCTGTGAACTCCAAAAAGATATGATTCTTGGAAGATGACTTTGGGGAAAAGCATACTCTACCAGCATTAAAATTATACAGCCATATCCCAGAGCTGGATTAGCCACCCTAAAGAGAAATGTATTGCTATCAAATGTTTGTTTATCTCTAATTTATGGACGGACTAGGAAGATCCTTAAAAGATCCTGAGCAAGCCAATGCCATCTGGAAACTTACACTGTTTATCAACATTTTAATAGATCGGTTAAACACTCTTGTCCCACTAGTTAGAATTTATAGTGTCCTGGGGTTTATTTTCCCAAGAAAAAAAATTTTTAAAAACAATTTGGAGTTGCTTATTTACCCCTCTAGAGGTTTTTATATAGTAAGCTTGATATTCTAAAGTATGTTTAAGCTGCTTTTTTGCTTCTAAGTGACTTTCAAAACAATGCACTGAATAGGAAAATGTAGGCGGTTAGTTATGATCATACAGCTTAATTGTGATATTTTAATATATCCCAAACAAACTTAAAGGAGCAACTGTTTTTCAAAAAACAAAGCAACAACAAAGACTAGGTTTTTCCACACACCAAGCTCAAGAAAAGGAGGCCTTTTCTGTACCTTACTTTACAAAACATATAATTCTTTCCATGTCTTGGGAACAATGGTTTCAGTTTGCTTCTCATGCTTTCCTTGGGTTTTTCCTTACAGTTTTTATGTAACCCTCAGGTTATAGTTGTTTTCAGAAGGTAGTAGAGGACAAGTGTAATTCCTCCTGTACAAATGAGGCAGTTTAGAAACTAGGTGAATTGACTGAGCTTGCTAGCACATGTCTATAATCCTAGCTGTTGGGGGCTGAGAGAGGAGGCATGAGAATTTGAGGCCAACCTAGGTATCACAGTGAGTTCTTAGCCAGTTTGGGCTACAATGTGAGACCATATTGCAATCAATCCATCACTAAATTCAGTGCCTTTGCCCAGGGGAGAGTTAAACTCGTCCATACTTTCCACATTACTCTGAATATCCGCAGGATAGAAAAGAGTTCTGTGGTCAAAGCAGATAAGGAAGGGAGGTTTTAAACAAGAACAACAGCAAAATCTCAAAACTAAAAAGTTATTATTTTCATTACAGACATCCCATAGTCTAGACATATGCTTTACAAGTCTCCACTAGTCTACGGCAGTTCTCAAGCGCTCATATAAAACCTTCCCATCTCCAGAAATATCTCATGGCCTGAGTTCATAGGATAGGCTTCTTATCATATCATAATTCAAAAGAATGACTCCAAAAATGATCTCTTAAAAACCTAGTTTATGAGAGCAATTTTGAAAACCAAGAAATAGAAGAAAGCCTCATTCCTGGAAAATTCTATAACAGCTGAAGGGTCAGACAGGCACTTCAGTGGTGCTACATCAACCAAGGACACAGATCAAATTACCCTTTTCAGTGAACCATCAGAGACAGAACACCCATATTTCCATCATCTTCATTTTTGTTTAAATAAGAAAGGAAACAACACATGAATGGTCTCAGTTTACTTTAGAAAGCACACAACACCCAGAGACATCTAAAAATAAAATCTCATAGGTCAAAAATTTAATCCAACTGTGGTGGTTTGAATAGGAATGGCCCCCATAGACTCATATGTTTGGATGCTTGGCCCATAGGGAGTGGCACTACTAGGAGGTATGGCCTTGTTGGAGGAAGTGAGACCTTGTTGGAGAAGTGTGTCACTGTGGGGGTAGGCTTTGAAGTCTCGTATATACTCAAGCTGTACCCAGGACCTAGTCTCTCCTTCTGCCACCTGAGGATCATGATGTAGACAGAACTCTCAGCTCCTTCTCCAGCACCATGACTGCCTGCACACAACCATGTGCTGCCATTGATGATAATGAACTAAGCCTCTGAAACTAAACACCAGCCCCAATCAAATGTTTTCATTTATAAGAGTTCCCATGACTGTGGTGTCTCTTCACAGCAACAGAAACCTTAAGACATCAGCCAATGCAGCAGTCAGCCTGGCAGTCTGCAGAGGTGACATCTGGGCTTGACTCTGATCTCTAATCATAACAAAGTTGCTTTAGTAGGCCCATGGTGCTTGATTAAGTTATACAGAGAAACTGGAGAAAACAAAATATTTTATACAGCTTAAGACCATTATGTTGCAAGACGAGTATAAATATATTGGTGAAGATTAATTTATCATGAATATTAATAATCATGTGATTTAAGAGGAAAGAAGAAAGGTTCATTATCTGAGAATTTATTTCTACTGTCAGATACCAGAAAGGACTTTACTAAGAACATGCTCCCTATCCAACACTACTTGTTCAGTGAAGGGACTAGAGAGAGGGGATAGAAAAACAACATTCTTCATCGACAGACCTTAAGTTGTTTCTAAGACTAGTACAGCATCGCTCAAAGGATATCCAATCTACCATTTACCAACTGGATTAAATGAAGAAAGAAACTGCCATCAAGTGATGGACCTGGTGGCACACATTTAAATCCTAATACTCAGGAGAAAAAAACAAAATGATTACTGCAAGTTCAAAGCCATCTTAGGCTTCATATTGAGACTCTTACCCAAAAAAGGAATAAGAATAAAATGCATGCGGTAGTTTCAATAAAAATGATCCCCTTAGGCTTATGTTCGAATATTTGGTCCTACGTTGATGAAACTATTTGGGAAGGTTTAGGGGGTGTGACCTTTTGGAGGAGGTGTGTCACATGTTGGGGGGGGGAGCTTTCTGAAGCTTCAAGAGTCTCCTGGCATCCATAGTACCCTCTCTGTCTCCTGCTGGCAGTTCAAGATGTGAGCCCTTGGCTGAAGCAGTGATTCCCAAATCTGAATCCCTCAGAAATGCATTTAGTAGATTTTTAAAAATTAAGGATGCCTAGAGCTAGGAAGATGATTCATTTGGTAAAGAGCTTGCCCCACACTCAAGCATGGTGACCTGTATTTGGGTCACTAACATCTATGTTTAAGAAGAAAGATAAACCAAGCATGGCAGCCCTTGTAATCTCGATGCTGGGAAGGCAGGGGTAGGGATAAGAGGATCCCTGAGGTGTGCTAACCAATCAATCCAGTGTACTCATTGAGCTCCAGGTTCAAAAAGCAAGATGGAGAGGGATAGAGAAAGATGTAAGACCTCAACCTCTGACCTACACACACACATACTAGCATTCTCATACCGTACACATGGCCAAGTAAATGAACTTCTCCAGGTGGATTCTGTACATTTGTTTAAATTTTTCTAGATGACTCTAAGTAAAGGCCAAAAGCTGTCGTTACAGTCATGGCTAGCTGAGTAACTAGTCTCTAAATAGTGAGAGGGAGGGAAAATCATGAAGAAAATACCTCTCTTTCTAGTGACCACCATGGAGTCAGTTACACAGAACTCTTGCAGAGGTCACTGGAAGACAGGTCAATGTTAAAACAGGGATTGTGAGGCCATGATCAGTGTCAGTCAATAGAATGCTGGGAAATGACCTGCAGACTAGGTGAAGGGGTCTGGTCCTTGGGGATGCTCTGCGCAGTTGTGTGGAGATTGAGCTGCAGATGCATAGGTCTGCTTTGACCTTTAGTCTCACTACAGTCACTGTGTCAACAACACCACCTCCCAATAAATAACTAAAATAGTTTGTCCTCATAAAGTTGGTAGACAGCATAATAAATAGTTTTAAAAATGAATGCCTGTCACCAGAAGAATTCACTATTCATAATTCACTGTTTTGGTAATCAGACTTTGTGTTAGGCACATGCAAATGTGCATTTATATATTCTTCAGAGTTTGCCTAGTTTTTATTAGGAAAAATTATATTTTTTTAAATTAAGAGTCATAGATTATTAATTTCTATAGCCACTGATCAAGTACCTTCTATAATGATGTATTAACTCATTATTCTTATAACTGAATAATATTTTTCTGTGAGTTTGGTTATAAAGTGAAATATAAGTGATTTTCATCTTTGCCATTATGAAAGATATAGAAATATAGAGAAATATATCATTGCTTCAATTTATAGTACTGTTTTGGTTTGGGGTAGTTTTGGGGTTTTTTTTTTTCTTTGTCTTGTTTTGTTCTGTTTGGGCAGTGCTGTGGATTGAACCCAGGCCCTTAAGCATGCTAGGCAAGCAGTCTACCACTGAGATACACCCTCAGCTCTCAATACCTTTCATTATCAGAAAATGTGAAAATGTTTTAAGATGCTCTTTCCTTTTAAAGTGATTATTATTCTTATAACAACTTTATACGAATTGGATAACTCAATTTTGGGGGAAGGAAATACTAAGAATTAAACTCAGGGCCTCAACATTTAATTTTTTAAGCAGCTTAGTGTTTTACATATTTTTAGTTCATATTCTCATTGAGAATGATGGACCCCATAGGCTAATTTTAATTGCATTTGGCACCATACTACTTTAAGAAAACATTTGAGGGTATATGGGAAATTGATCTATAAAAAGAAGGTCTTACATATTCATTAGGATTCTAAACCTAAGATCCTCTATTATCTAAGACATTTTTCTGAATTTATCTTACATCTGGTCTTAGAGATTACTTGTAAATTCTGCCTTACTTCCAGATTTCCAAAAACTTTAAGAAATAAAGAGGTCAGATGTGCCTACTGATTGACTGAAAATGAAGGAGAAGCACGGGAATAATCAGTGAATACATAAAACTAACCTGTGATAAGTACCTAAGAGCCAACGAAGGGCCCATGAGCTGGGAGTGGGGAGTTAACATGTGGAAGCTGCTGACAGATGTTCACCCAAGTCTGAGAAAAGACACAACCTAAGAATACAAGAGAGTAAAAGAAAGGACAGAGAGTACAGAGCATAAGTCATGTGCCTGGAAATAAACTTAGAAGGATGAAAGCTGGATGCCTCCTCCATGTCCTCTGGGGAGTCAGCGTGTCTCTCTTTTTATTTCCTCCATATTTAATGTGGTTTATTTAAAAAAACAAAAAAACAGCAGAGGGGCATGGGAAGCACAAGACACATTGTGGATGGAACTGGACTTGGGTGATGGTTGTTCTGACTCATAATTTGTTGGACCTGGCACTCTGAGAGCTGCTTTCTGTAAGAACTGATTAATCCGCTGTGGCTGGCCATTAGCAGGCAAAGGCTAAAGAGAAGCATCCCTGGTACTAATAATGGACCATATTTACTAAGATCTAGACATCGCTCTGAGTGCATTATCTGTATGCTTGGCACATTTAATGAAGATAAATCTGTAAATCTGGTTAAAACTGACATTTCTACTTAACAAAAACTTAAAAGTGAACTTCCCTCAGAACCAGAGCACTCTATAAATTCAGAGCCAAACAGTTAAATCATGTGATCATTTATTCATCTAGAATGTTAGCTATCTGCCAGCACTTGTTTTCGCTGTTATTTGTTTTAATTTACAAGAAACAGAAAATCAACTGGACTCTGACCTTTGGGGGAACAGCCTAGGCAACCTATAGCCTATAATATGTGGTCTTACAGAGATCCTAAGGAAGACAAATACAGGCCACAATACATATTTAAAATCTACATATACTCAAGTCTCAAACATACAACTTGGAATCTGCATAGAGCTTACACACATACCCTAGATTCTTACAGGACTATCTGAACTTTTGACTCGTGTATATATCTTGGGCCACATTCACAGCTATCCTTGGGCATGTGCAAGCCATCATATGGGCTGTATGGCTGATTAACTAAGCTCCTTATAGATCCTTAAAGATCCTAATACAATATGAATGCTATTAAATTGCTGGCTAACTGTAGTGTTAAGTTTCTGGCCTGTCTGGCCTATGGTCCCACAGTCCGCAGACCCACAGTCTCGCAGTTCCACAGAAACACACAGACACTTATATTAATTTTATGTTGTTTGCCCCATGGCTCAGTCATATAACTTGCTAATTCTTAATTCTTGAATTAACCCATAATTCTTATTCTGTTCAGCCATGCGGCTCGGTACCTTTCTCAGAGCAGCATAGTTGTCTTCTGCATCTGCTGGCTTCTCTAGCATCTCTGTGGCATTTCTGCTCTGTTCTTCCTGTTCCCAGAGTTTTCCCACTCTGGTAGCTCTGCCCACACTTTCTGTCTGCCTTCAGCCAATCAGCATTTTTATTAAACTAGTAAGTGGGACAATTATTTACAATGTAACACAATCCCACTTCAGATTAACTGTAGTAATTAGGAAACAATGACCAGCAAAGGGGTCTTTAGTATAGTCAGTAAAGATGCAATCTTTTTAAAGATATTTTTGATCTACAGTTGGATGATTTACAGGGACACAGAGGGTTGACTGTGCTTTAAAACTAAAGGGGGTCTTCAGTTTTGGAGAGGCACACACCTGAAGCATGCCCATAGCAAACTCTCTACTTCTTTAGGAGCACTTCATCTGTATTAAAAGATGACTTCTAGTCTCTTCAGGAATATTGTAATGTTCATGGAATACAACAATGTCAGCCTGAACAAGGCTGAAAGTGCATAACCAATGTTAGAATGATGCTGAATCCAAGGTCCATGAAATATAAAATATAAGTGCTGGTTTCTTGTCGTAACATCTAAGAATTACCTCTTGTAAGAGACATCAACTATTCTTTAAATTTAGAAATCCTTAATACGGATATTTCTCCTCCTTCCTCTAACCCTGAATTATCTTAATTCTTCCCTCATATCTAGAGCTTTTTGCTGCTTTTGTTGGTTTTATTCTTCATTTGTTTTGTAAATACCCCAATTTATATGAATTTCCCTGACACGTTTGGTGTTCATTAATGTCCTCCACTGTTTTTCTGATCAGTCAAATAGTTGCAGGATATTAGGAGACAAGAAGGAATAAAAGATACAGTTTATGCCTAGCCAAGTTTTGTCTTACTGAAATAATCACCATTTTTCACCCATAAAGAGGGACATCCCCATGCAGCACGTGAAATTTTGTCAAGGCTGGGCCTCATCGCCCTCCCCCATTTCCTTCCTGTCTCCCAGTGCGTAGAAGTCTCTCCAAGGAGCGTGGAGTATTTTTCTCCATCAAGCTGAGGAATCTAGAATTATGGTGAAGTTAAAACACTGAGCCGTGGGACCTAGACTCCCTCCATCCGGGCTCTGCGTCTCAGATCAAACTGTATCTGAGCCAAAACTGTGTCCACGTGTAAATAACAGACACAGTGATTTAATGTGGCTTGAGGCATAGGGGTTGGGGTTTTCCTGTAATAAGAAGCCTGGCCTTAGGGAGATGAGGCTGTGTCTGTTCATCGGATGATCTTTCGAAACAGTGTTCCAAGGATCATGTACAGCGAGGTTCAGGAGTGGAAGCCAATTTTGTCAAGTTCTCGGTCTCCACAGACATGATCATGCATTAATGGCATTCTTTTTATCAGTGGGCACAGAGTGACCTTCTTTGCCAAAACACAAGCGGCTGGATGCGACTCTGGCTTTCAAAGTCTTGCTTATTTTAAGGTTTCTTGTCACATCTGTCTCCTACATATTTATGTCTGGAGTTTGATACCTGAGTGGAATAACTGACTCACCTGAAGGATCTTTGGGCATAATCCTGTGTGCCAGGAACTCCTGCTGGACAGTTGGTCTTCAGTGACCATTCCCTTGCTGAACTGGCCTGATCATCAGCAACCTGAGGAATTTTTTTTCTCTGAAGTCTACGTTAAAAGCCTTATTTAAACTCTGACATTTGCTTCTATGTCCTGAGAGTTGATGCACTTAATCCCTTCTCTTTCTTCCTTCTAATGACCTCCACCAACAGTGAAAATCGAGGCCATTCCATCACTTTGCTGTGACACATAAGCTTGTTAAAAATTCCTGTGATAAACCACTCCCATCACCATCCTGAGTTGGTTGCCTGAGATCTTCTGAGCTGAATTCTGTCACACCTTGCCAGGTGGACAGATGCCAGAGGTCCTGAAGCCCAAATACAGAGACCAACAGCCTCCTTGTTAGCACATGATGAAATCACAGTAAAACTCATAAACAAAACCTCTCAACATAAGATCCCATCAATCTCTTCATTTGGCAGGTGTATGTTTTATAAGACTGACAGATTTTTTTTTTAATCACCAAAACTGTGGTGGTTGAAGTCTTATTCCATGGCCAAATTCTAACATCAAATTCTGTGGGTGAAACTTAATTTCTAGCTTCTATCTATTTTGAGATTCTGCATGTCTAGCACCATTTTAATGCATGGTTCTCCTAGTTTGGACTCTTATATATTCAGTGTAGTTTATGTACGTGTCCCCAGCTACTGTCAAGGCTGCTTGCTTCTTTCTCCTGTCACAAGTGCTCACTGGCTTCATCTTCCCTGAATGCAGTTAGATACACAAGGTTGAGTATATTCAACACAGACCTCTTTCCAACCCCCCACCCCAAATATCCATCTAGTTGTAAAACCTAAAGTGCTCTTGAAACCTGAGTGAGTTCACGAGTCCTTTCATTTCTACAAATCATGCCTCCAGTTCCCTCTACAGAAGTTATTTGCCATCATCTCCTTGTGATGATTTCATGATCCATCTGTCCCCAACACATGAATTTTCCCACAGTGGTAATCCTAGTTTCGGAGAAGTCTCCACATTTTCACCTGATTTGAAGTTGAGCCACTAATAGCCATGAAAAGCCTGTGTCAAAAAGGCCTGGACTCCATATGTCACACAGATGAACATTAATGAAAGTACTTCTTGGCCACATCGTAGCCTAATGATTTTCTCCAAAGTGCAGGTGTGCATTGCTCTTTAGATCCAAAATATAATGTGTTTGTTCCCTGAATATAAGGTAAATTAAGTAAGACCAATTTGTACCTGTTCCTGGTATATCTCAACATGGCAGCCCACCCAAGAGAAACAGAGATGTGTCATCAAAAATTGCCTTTAAAAACTACCTCTCTGATTTACTACAGAATTGCACACGCTATTCTGTATAGAATGAGCTTCCTGACAGTTTCCCAGCACTCAGAAAGCCACTAGCAACTCAGACTCTTCCTTCCGTGAGAATGAGAAAGGGAAGCCAATCTTCCTTGAGGATTAGTGCCACTGAAACCATAAAATTCAAAAAGCTCTCTGGAAGGCCCCTCGCTGTGCAGAACTGTCTCCCTCATAAGAAGCCAACTTGCTAGTATGGTGCCGCTGAGTCCTCCTCCTGGATGCCTTTTCTCTTTGCCTTCCTTCAGTATCAAGTAGAGAAAGTGAAAATATTCCGGGAGATGGCATGAAAACTGAGCTTTGAATGCCCTTCTTCAGCATGCGCTTCTTCATTTCCGTATCTCAGAAGCAGATGTCCCAGTGCCTTGTTGGTAAGCACACAGTTAGGCTGGGCATGAGGATGCATGGACAAAGAACAGTTGCTACTGTGGCTACGAAGCACTGAGCAGACTCAAGTGAATTGGTCATCTGAGTTCTGTGTTCCCAATGAATGGCGCCAGGGGATGTTGAAGTGACTGCAGTGACTTAGGCACCATGCTTTTCACAGCCATGCCTCACCAATAAACACAAATCATATTTTTTCCAGAGCTTTCTCAGCTCTGCATACTGTCCCCAGGCCTAATCATTACCTACTCACACCTTTTTCTCGTCTTTCAGATGTGTATCAGTCTCTGCTAATCGTGCTGCATCCTGTATTCCAGATAACAATGCCAGAAATAGATGCAGGTTTTAGGCATTGGCTGAAAGGGTGAGGTTGTGAAATATACATATTCATATTTGAGAGGAAAATGATGGAGCGAGGAGCCCTACCTCCTCTGGCTGCTGTGTGGAGTGAGCTCAACCCTATACTTTCAGATATGGGGTAATTAGAAATAATGAGTCGCTGGGATTACCCCAAGTTTTCTGAAGACCTGGAGTGTACCCCAGTCATACTGGCTTTGAAGACTAGCATTCATTATGGATAAAAGTCAGAGAATTAGATTATACTAATTTATGAGTACATATCCAAAGATAATCTTAAAAGATGGTAGTGACTCCACGTAAGTAATATGTGCATAATAAAAAATAATGATGAATAGTAAATAATAATGGGTCCCACGAAGTCATGCCAACAATTGTAAAGAGCCTGACCTGCAGAGCTCTACATGTGTTCAATCGCCCTAACCTAACACCCTGACATTGTTATCTTTCTGGTTAAAAGCTGGAGAATAGTATCCTTTTGGTTTAAATGTTGGAGAATTTGGTGTCAGCGCTCTCTCTCTCTCTTCTCTCTCTTCCTCCTCTCTTCTCTCTCTCTCCTCTATCTTTCTCCTCTCTTCTCTCTCTCTCCTCTATCTTTCTCCTCTCTTCACTCTTTCTTTCAAGAAATGTCATAAGTAATGGTTGTCACATGTAATTTTGTCTGTGTCTATTATGCCTTAACCCTGGGAAATAATCTACAGCCTCGTTACCTCTGGCCTATCTTTCTGCCTTGCCTCTTTGCTCCTGATCATATCAGTGCACATTGGTCTTCTTTGGTATGTCCTAAAAGTTATGAATTATGTTAGAATATTTTAGAGGATGCTGAGAACTCCGTGGCTCATATTCAAAAAGTAATAATAATGCTGTATTATGGGAGATCTCATGGCCTAACAGTCGTGCCCCGGGAAAGCCCCAAAGCTCCAAATTGCTGTCCTTAGCAGAAAAAAAAAAAAAAAAAAAAGAGGCAGGGCAGGGGTGTCAGCTACTCTGACTGAATGTGTTCTGCCAAAGATTTTCTCTTATCTGAAACGTGCTTGTGGTGTATCATCCATGTTGGAAATAACTCTCTCTGGTTGGGAAAATCATAAAGCAGTGATAAATAAATGAGGCTTCAGGGGCAAGCCTGTGAGGAGCATCATACACACAAGTGTTTGGGAAATGTTCTCATTTTGTCTTTGCTTTTGGACTAGAGACTCCTGTTGCTTGCCCACCCATCCAGACACAGTTGCAGCCATGGTCTGCATATATTTTTTATTATTGATGTTCTAAGATACCATAAGAAAAGAACTTAGATCTAGAAAACAAAAAGAAGAAGCAGCCACATGAAAGCAATCCCGGTAAACAAAGACTTTTCTTGTTTCCAAAATGCGTGTTCCTCCATCGTCCTCCAGAACAAAGCCCATTTTTTTTCTGCATAGGAAAATGGCATGTCAATGAGCCATATGAATTGCCCAAAAGTGAATACAAGAATAAAGGGCGAGAGCAGCCATGTTGGCAACAAGCTTCGGGTATTAAAACACAATGGATTTTTGATTCCTCATATGCGAGGGGAGCAGAGCCAATAGCAGTAGTGTGTGGATGTGGTGGGGTTGATTGATTAGGAGCCATGATTAAAGGCAGAGAGTAAGACCATGAACTGCTATCTGTTGTGCTTGGCTCTGAGTCCTTGCAATGCATCTTTTGGATACTTTTGCCCAAATCTCCAGGGTAAGATGCTTAGTGTGTAAGAGCAGGGAAAGGACTTTTACAAAGCTGACTTGAAACATTCCTATAAAAATCATAGAGGATGGAAATTATATTCATAATTCAGGTTTAGGCACTCTTTGTCACAAACACTATATAAATAAATATGTACTGTTTATACACACACACACACACACACACACACACACACACACATAAATATATATATTTCTTTCCCAAAAGCTACATGTGGCATTTACCACAAAGAGTTTGAGTATCAGGGAAGGGAAAATGATTTATCTTCATTATCGTCTCTCTACACATGCTTTTTGTAATCATGAAGACATTTCTCCTTACGACTTCACAAGGAAAATAACAGAGCTTGGGGGCTCAGTGTCGGTATCTGGCCGGAGTCCATTTGGTGGCAGAAGGAATTCTTAAGTACTGACATTACATTTCAACAGGGCATGAAGAAGAGATTTACATTCCTTCTTGGATTAAGTTTTGCTCTTTATATTCAATCTCTTTCCATAATCAAAAGCACGTGTCCCACACCTTGCCAACTCTGCTAATGGCACATTGATTGATGAAACAGCATGGGAATAGTCTGCAGGGCAGATCTCTGAGAGATCTCAGGTCTAAAAGACCAATTTCTGCAATGCCAGCCTGAGGAGGGCTTGGGAGTCACTAAAGCAACAAATGTCAACTTTTCTGAATACCAGCAGTGACTCCCATAGAAAAACAGACATGCAGGAACCTTCAGCTTTTAATAATCATTGCCTTGTGGTCAAAGGGGAAGAGCCTATAGTCAATTTATGAGCTCTTTGACATCATGTTATGGATGAAAAAGTCTGTTGCCAGCTGGAGAAAGTAATTTACGTTGTGACTATTGAGGGGATTCTCTCTCTCTCTCTCTCTCTCTCTCTCTCTCTCTCTCTCTCTCTCTCTCTCTCTCTCTCTCTCTCCTTCTTTCCCTCCATCACTTCAAACTCTATTCTTGGCTTTCATTTTCAAGGCTGCTACAGCATTTTTTTTTTTTTACCTAATGCATACATATTTCTTGTGGCTTTGAGTTTAAACTGGGTTGTATTTCAAAAAGTCAACTTTAATTTTGTGACAAAAGAAGCTATTTTCAGGGACTGGGAAGGTAGCTCAATTGCTTGAATGCTTGCCTAGCATACATAAAGCCTTAGATTTGATCTTCAGTGGTGTGTGCCTAAAATCTCAGCAACTGGAAGCAGAAGGATCAGAAGTCTAAGGCCATCCACAGCTACATAGCAACTTTGAGGTCAATTTAGACTACCCAAGATACTGTCTTGCACATAAAAAAAGAATCTGTCCTCAGATGTTCTGCCTTCAACATGTGCTCCTTCCATGTCTTTTTATCATTCTGAATGCCTTCACATATATTTTGGATGGTTAAGCCCTTCTCTCATTTCATATCTTAAGGCTCATATATATATATATATATATATATATATATATGAAAATTTAAAGAATAAACTCTAAATTATAAAATGGTAAGAAAATTCATAGAAAAGGGTAGATAGTTTGCTGAATTAAAAGCCTATTTCGTGGCATTCAACCCTTAATTACAAGGGAGAAATAAGCCATGTTTCTTTTAGTCAAGGGACTCCACCCTGGCTCCTGGGAAAGAAAGACTCTTCCCAGGTAACTCTTAAAACCCTAAATTTGGGGTAACAAATTCCACAGAATGGTCAACAAATTGCCCAAGTACTTCAAACCTTAGTGTCCTGAAGTATAAAGTGGGAAGACTAAAGAATCCTCCTATACAGTTGTTATTATTATAATAACACACTACATACTACATACACACACATATTACACATGTGGTAGTTCAAATGTAATTGGCCACGTAATCTCATAGGGAGTGGCCCTATTAGAAAGTATGGCCTGTTAGAGTATGTGAGGTCTTGTTGGAGGAGGTGTGTCACTGTGGAGGCCAGCTTTGAGGTCTCATATATGCTTATGATGCCACCCAGTGTCTGAGATGACCACTTCTTGTTGCCTACAAGATGTAGAACTCTCAGCTACTTCTCCAGGACCATGTCTGCTTGTACACCGCCATGTCCCGTCATGATGATAATGGGCTGAACCACTGAACTGTAAGTGAGTCACTCAATTAAATGTTCTCTTTGTTAATGTGTGTGTGTGTGGGTGGGTAGGTGGGTGGGTGGGTGTGGGTGTGGAGAGAGAAAGTGACTTGTTAATAATAATTTCTTTCAATAGATAGTAACTATTGTGGTTATTGTTTCTGGAAACAGGAAGCATCAGCAAGTGTGGTTACAATGTTTTCTCTATCTGCTCTATTGCTACCTGACTTTCTTCTGACCATAAGGGGAGAGAAGGAGGCTTAAGTATGATTTTTTAAATCTCTGCTATTGCTTTGCAAAGAAAATCAGCATCGAGGTTGTATATTTTTCTTAAGGACGAAAAAAACATATGCTGATGAGGCCACAGAAGGGAAAGGATGGAAGGTTATGTGGCCAGGCAGATCATTCCAATCCAAGAAAATCTGGTTGCTTTATTGCCTGGTGATGTCAAGCAAGTTTCTTTAATTCAGTGTTTCATTTTCCTTTTCTGGATGAGGAGGTTCATAACAGCTGCCCAGCTAGGACAAGTAGGTGAACTACCGAGTCAATGGGCTTTGGAAATTATAAAGAACAGCATGGGTTTGGTATATATTGAGATATCATGCTACATTCTGTGAGACAGTTGGAGATTATCGAGCATTTATGCTCTGTATCAGTTAATTCCTAGTTTGGGAGGCTCTAGGGACAGAAACTTTGAACACTGTCACTACCACCTGCTGACTTTCTAAGGTCATAAAGTACAGTCTCTTATAGATAATATGCCATGAAAGCACATCAAAGTGTCTTAATTGTCTTTCAGTTTCAAACATAGCAATTTTTGTGTACAAAAAGAGTGGGAAAATCCAGTCATATTCAGATATTAGAAATAAATGCAAAACCTCTTCTAAATATAGTGGCTATGCATGGCATGGGGTTTAGCCTCATTCCATTCCAGTTTGAAGCTCCTAAATGACATCAGAGGTCAAAAATGTCACCTGTCACCTCTGCAAAGCCACAAGAATGAGTCTTGGCTTCCAGGAAAAATACTAGCCACAACAAAATATGTATTTATTTATTTATTCACGAGCTTCCTTCCTGCTTAACACATCACTTGCATCATCTGATAGGTTGTTCTGCACATTTATTTTTTTCATGTTAGATGTTTTCTTACATTCACAATGGCTTTTAAGAAGAAAAATAATCACCTTTTTATTCAACATTCGACAAATCTGAATAGTCGGTATACTACCTGCAGCTTTTAGTATGGATGTCCACCCAAGAGCATCCTGGGCCCTTGCATTTGAGCATCTGTTATGTGCCACGTGTGTACAAGGCACTGAGATGTGGATATGAACATCATATGTCTTTGGCCACCGGTCAGCAACAGAGCATAGTCTAGAAAGACAGGAATATATTCGATAGATTAGGGAGAATCGTAGTCTAAAGACGGAAAAAAACTATCCTAGGACACGAACACAAAGCAAAGGTTGGAAGGATGAGTATAAAGAATTAGTTGCAAAGGGTCTGAATAGTAAAGGGGTTGATATGAATGAGGAGCTGGAAGAAACCCCGCAGGCTGGCAGGGAGGGAGCTGGAGGAATAAGCAGAATCCTGCACGTCTTGTTTGACATTTCATTAACTCTCACACTCCTAATCTAAGGGCAACAGGCAACCACTTAGCCATTTTAGAATGGGATATGACACAATCCAGTCTGTACATTAAAAAGCTGCTGTGGAGAGGATCAGTCAGGGGGCTTTTCTGTCGTCTGGGTTGGAAAGTCTGGTGGATTAGGGTCGGCTGGTATCAGGAGAGATGGGATGAACTGTTCTTCGAGCTGTGTGGAGAATCTTTCATCAGAAGCCCTGGAGATATCTGGCTCCTTACAGCAGGGGGCTGAGGCTTCCGGAGGAGGAACCAAGACTGTGTTAGAAAGAGCAGCTTCCAAGAACCTGGGTCCACTTGGGCTCTAGCCTTTCACAAATGGTCTAAACCATCAGACTTAACTGTCACCAAACTTAATCTTAAACAGACCCGTGATTCCCCATAATGAGAAACATGATTTTTTTTTTTACTCAAAGGCAGTAGAGTATGTTCCTAAGGCCTTTCCAGTAGGCGTGATGAAACTGTGCAAATCCATTGACTCTTTTTTTCAACCCAGAGCTCAAATGTTTGAGATCAGTGCACAGCGTGCTGACCTGAAACGGAGCAAGTGAGCCAAATGCAAGCCGCAAACGGCCCTGGCTCCATGCTAACGCTACAGTCAACAGACTCGAGTAATGATACTTATTTCATGTTTGCTTTAATGGTATGTTATGGTTTGACTCTGGAATGTCCCCCTCAGGCTCATGCCTTGAAGATTTGGTCCTCAGCCGATGGCACTGTTTTGCAAAGCTGAGGAACCACTAACAAGGAAGGTACTACTCTTTGTAATCTTTCTTCCATCCAGCTGCCCCCATCACTACGAAGGGCATTTTTAGCAGATCTACCCCAGACAGATGTGGCACTCCACCTTGACCCATAGGAAGGTTTTCTAGTTTCTTAATGCTAAATGAGAACCCACTTTTCTTACCAAGAGAAATCTTTAGCAGATAACCTGGACTAGCCTCTACAGACGAAAACACACAAAAAGGATACTTTAGGAAAATTTCAAAAGAAAATAATCCAACGTGCAGTCAAATTCCAGCAGGCATCACCTGTACATATCCTGCTGAAAAAGTGGCCAAGAAGAATCAGAAACTAGTTGTTAGGAAAGCTATCAGCTTTTCAGTGCATCAAGGCTGTTGAGCAATCAAAAAGTTTTAACAGGGATCTAAGAAGACAACAGTGGTTGCTGCTGTGGCTCCCACAGGGCAGCATCTAAACAAAGGCTGTGAAGCCTGTCAAGGTCTCTGCCCCCCGAGCTGGTAGAAATGATAGATTGGTAGATCAGAATTAATATAAAAATTTAACTATAACTCAAAAAACGGGGGGAGGTACTGGGGGAGACCTTCGAAAGTGCTAGCTCAGCCTTGCCTGGTCTGTTCCCGGCTTTCTAATCTGCCAGTCTATGAACAAGCCATACTAGAGACCCTACCACCACACTGTCCTCAGTACGATGCCCCAGACTTTCTGAAACAATGATGTCACATAATGCTTTCCTTCCTTAGATCGTTTCAGTCAGAATGAGAAAGTAGCTAGTGTGTGACATGTAATTAAAAAAATTGCTCTTTGAGTGGGGGTGTGGCTCCGTGGGCAAACATGCTTGACACACAAGCATGAAAACCAGAGCCCATCTAAAAAGCTGAGCATCTAGATAACGCACCTGTAATCTTAGAACCCCTGTGGAGAAAAGGAAGGGAAAGCTAGAAGAATCCTCAAAAGCTTATAGATCAGCCAGCTGGTTGTAGTGTAACAGAATGCAACCAGAAAGTTTTCAAATTACACTACTCAATTAAAAAACTAAATCAGAATTATACCATATAATGCTTTGCCATGCTGAGATCTGGGTCCCATATGGACACTGGCTCAAGCAAGGCTTGCTGGAGGACAGCCTATGTCACATCTAGTCTGTGACACATCCTTGCACACCGTGTCTGTTGCCCACTTGTCAAGAAAAGACCCTAGATTTTAGATTAGTCACTCCCTGGATTTCTGGATAACTTGTGGCACAGCCTATGTCAAATCTATGCACGGTTATAACTCAGAACGTGTGATTCCCCCTCACAACTCTTTTTAAACAAGGTAATAGAATACTTTAGGCTAGCAAGTCTCAAGGTAGGATTTTAAGTTCATGTATCAATTATTTGGTGGGACAAAACGTCTGGCAAAAGCAGTTTAAGAGATGCAGGGCTTATTTTGCTTCATAGCACGAGGGTACAGTCCAACGTGGTGAAGAAGGCACCGCGGCAGGAGTGCGTGCAGCGGCTCACAATACCGAGGCAGACACAGTAAAAAGAGAGGATACTGGGGCGCCATTCAACTTTCTCAGTTTTATTTGGTCCTGAATTCTAACCTATTGGATATTGCTGCCCACATCCTCCTGGATCTTCCCTTCTAAAGCCTTTTTGGAAACACCCTCATAGACACACTCGTAGGTGTCTTTCCATGCTGAATCCAAATCTTGACAAGATGACAGTAAAGGTTACATTTCGCAGTCCATTTTCATCAAAGAGCTTAGAATACTTATCAAAGCGTAGATCCCTTGGCCCAGCCCCAGTCTTCTGAATCGATGCTGGGCTACTGAGGAATCAGCATTTTATATAGACCCATTTGATTCTGATGCATGCAACCACAATTCCACACTAGCAGATGCACATCTAATTCTTCAAAAGCTTTAACGCTCTGCTTCATCTTTCTTTCTCCCAACCATTGAATATCCTCTGGAAAGTAATAGGTTTTTGTCAGAAAACCTTAGAGGAGGCAAGCTTGATAAGCAGTAGAAAGTGGCCCATGTGAAATGGCATGTGCCACCAAAGCCTTTCAGGGTGCACAGTTATCATTGTCTTGCAGACCTTTGACTGAAGTTTACTTCTAGGGAGAGAGTGGACGTTGCCAGCCTCTAGGTGTGGCTCTGCAGCTGAGAACAACTATATCACCCAAACAGGGATGAGAAAAAAAGGGGTACCAAGCTCCTATTCCCAGATCCTTCTTCCACCCCAACCCCAGCCTGGCTTTGCTACTAAAAAGTTCTGCCTTGTTTACTCACTTTTTTTTTGCTATACTGTTTATGGAAACATGCCGTTCTATCTGGAATTTGGGTCCAATTTAAGCAATTATGCAAAGACCATATTTCCATATTTCCTTGTTTTGATGTGTAAATCCCTCTCCCAAATGCTTAAGAATCCCATGACAAGAGGTGAAAGGAATTTTTACTACATGGCCCAACTGCCTCTTACCAACCTCTCTCTTGGCAAGTGTGACCCCCAGAGTCCATCACTCCATTAGGTGGCGGATGAACTGCTCAGGCTGTGAAGTCCAGTGACCTGCGACCCACCTTTGTTTCTCAGAAGCTTTCTCTGAGATTTATTGAGGATGAGATGCTATGTAAATCTATCATGAAGGTCCTGGGCCTCCAGGAAAGGGTGATGCTTCAGGTCTGGGAACACATGCTTCATCTGTTTGACTTATATGGGCACCCTAGGGTTTTTATGTGTGCCAAAAAGTAGAAGCCAAGCTTTCATTGTAAACAGATGGAGCTGTTAGCAAGGGAAACAGAAAATTCTTGCAGCTACTCTCCCGCACTAGAGACCCAAAGGAGATTCTGCTTCAAAAGCAAATGAACAAAACAAATAATGATAGTGATCATGATGGTAGTAAAATTTCTACCTCTCCCCCAACCCCACAGTGTCTAGGTTTACATGTGAGCAATCACACACACACATGCATACACACACATACATATACACACGTGCACACACACATACACACAGGCACACACACATACACACATATTTACATATACACACATGTACACACACATACACATATACATATACACACATGCACACACATACACACAGGCACACACACACAGATACACATACACATGTGCACATACACATACACACAGGTACACACACATATACACACACGCACAAACACATACACATACACACAAACACACATACACACACACATACACACATACCCCCCATACACATACATACACATATACACACGTGCACATACACATACAGGCAGGTACACACACATATACACACATGCACACATACACACACACATGCACACACACAATCTGCTCTCCATTCTTCCTTTTTTTCCCCATCCTCTTCTCAATGCCAAATTCTACATTCCTTCAGTGACGAAACTATAAATATAAAATGAACAGACTCAGTCCCAGATCATGAGGGGGGCTCTTCTCTTTCCATGACAACAACATAGGCATTTGTCCGTCATTTGGGGATTTTTATGAAGCCTTGAAAAATGTTCAGAATTCCAGTCTTGCTCCGATCCACTAACTGGCACTAAAGACCTTGAGTTCCATGACACCCAAGAATTTCACATAGAGGAAAATGTGACCCTAAAGTATCTCCACATGAAATTTTTCCATTTTTTCACTTCCCTCAGCCCAGTAAAAAGAGCATGCGGGAACCCCTTTTAGCTTCCTTTAACTGGAAGCAACAGGAAGTTGATTATGATCTTTCAGTCTCTAAGCCACAAAGAGAGCCAGCGTTATTAGCTGTAATTTGGTCCATCCTTAAGTCTCCCCATCAAATAGCATCCTGTTACATAACCCTTTATGCTTCTGAATCTCAATACAATGATACCAATCTCTCATCAGATCATACTCTGGTGCCTAAGTCTGAAAATGAGTCCACTCTGATGCTCTGACGTGTTCTTTATGCATGGTTGGAGGAAGGGGACACCGGAGGTTGTGCAGTCACCCCTGCCATGGGGCAGGACCACACTCAAACTGTCCAAAGAGATCTCTTTATTTTGGAATTTCTACAGAGAAGGGATTATGTGACCTACTTAAGTCAAACACCAGTGTTTCAGTGATGCTAGCATTTCCTGAGGAAGGCTGAGCTCACTGTACATTTGCTCACTTACTTGCTACACTGTCTTTTGAGCCTTAGAAAACACGTCTCTGCATCAAGTTTCCTTTATGGTATAACAGAGAGCTAAGATGTGTGTCTATTACCTTAAAGATGAGAAAATACATATTTTCAAAAATTTCCTTCAGTCTGTTCCAGCCATCCAATGGGAACAACCTTCTCCCAGACTTACAGTAACGCTAGAATGATCAGAACAGGTCAAATTAAATGTATCCTCAACAAAACAATCACTCTAAAACTACTTCTGTGGGGGTTACAGGTAAGCCTCCATACATGCCCAGAATTCACATGGGTGATGGGGATCCAAAATCCTGCTCTCACAAAGACTTGGCAAGCTATTTGTCACCTGCCCCTGGAAGTAGCTTTTAAGTTTTACTTCATTATAGAAGTAATTGGAGCTCCTGAAAAAATGTCATATACACACCAACTTCTGTTCATGAGATAATATTTTAATATTCATGTAAGCAAACTGTATACTAAGGCCTCAGAATGTACCAGCAAACATTCCTCTCCATAAGACTGGGCCTCTTACTCCGAAGATTCATAGCGGAAAGCTATGTTCACTTATTCAATGGCAAGTTCAGGTACTGGCTGAGCAGCATTGCATCTCAGTTCACCAAAGGGATGTAAGGTGGGGATAGAGCACAGTGCAGCGTGTGGAACAGCAGCCTCAGATCCTAGGTTCAGTATCTGAGGGAGAGGTGGGAGGGGAGGGGAGAGGAAGAGGATGCTAGAGCAAAGCAATGCAGAATACATAAGTGTGGGGGAACAAGACAGACAGTGGACAGACACTGAGAGAGAGTCGTTATGCTCTACCATCAGAAGAGGTGGGATGAAGGCCAGCAGAGAAAGGGGATCAGAAGAAGTACCAGGTAGTGATGGATGGGAAAACTCAAAATGATGAGGAACAGTTGTGAACACACTTTCATTAAATAACACAGCAGCCGCCCTGTAAAACAAAATTACAGAAAATATGAGAGACAGCTTTTAGTTCATGATAAATCACTGAACTGCCAACAAAGTATAAGACACTTGTTATTCAATGTATCCTACACAGCACCAGTTTTTAACTAACCAGAAAACATACACCAAGTTAACCTTAGCCCACAAAGGAAAAAACAATAAATTCTAAAGGGTAAAAAAAAAAAAAAAAAAAAAAAAACAAAAAAAAAAAAAAAAAAAACAAAAAAAAAAAAAAAAAAAACAAAAAAAAACCATATTTCTTCTCTTTCTTATTTGATTTTATTTTCTTTTGTAGCACTGGAATGTAGACCAAGGTCCTCTCCCGTGGTAGGATGTGGGTACTCTGCCATGCTAGAAAGCATTACACTCCTGAGCTGAAGTCCTGGCAAAACTTCATTCTTTGATCACAATGCAGAATAAAAATGATTGAAATTCCAATCGTGAGCTGCTAAGCACTTAAAAGCACTCGTGTCGCCAGGCCTGATAACCCAAGCTCAACACCAGAACCTACATGATGAAAAGGTTTCTTTGATCTCCATGTGTGCACCATTGTGTACACATGAAATTTACATACAATAAATAAATATATAAATTTATGAATAAAAATCATTTCATTGAAAATGAAAGTGTAAAAACTCCAAATAAATTACTATCAAACAGCATCTGTCAGCACATTAAATATTAAATCTCCAGTCATTTAATATTATAACCACGCAAAAATAGTTCATCAAGATATCTATTATTACCCACTATTAGCATATATAAATGGAAATTTGTACAAAATATAACAACCATTTGACTACCAAACAACACCTTTTCAATAAAATAAAATCCAATTAACATTTCTTTTCTTCTAATATGATAACATACCATTCTATGTCCATCATTAATGGGGAAAAATTCTCTGTAATGTAATACTGACCTCACATTCAATGGCGCATGTCTGTAATCACAGCATTTGGAAGGTAGAAAGAGTTACAGGTCATCTTTGGTTATATAGTAAGTTCAAAGAGAACCTGGGATCCACAAGACACTGTGTCAAAAAGAAATAAAGGAAGGAAGGAAGGAAGGAAGGAAGGAAGGGAGGGAGGAAGGGAGGGAGGAAGGGAGGGAGGGAGGGAGGTAGAAAGAAAAGAAAAATGTGTGCACAAAACAATTTTCAAAGCCCCTCTAGATACTGAAATGAGCAGCCTCAATAATTTACAACAGTGTTGCTATGACAACCAGGAAAGAGACTGGGAGTCCAGTAACTGACCCACTGGGTAAACACGGCATCCCAAAAATAGAGGGTAAGATTGCTGCCACAGTGAGCTGCTAAGGCAGAGCATGGGCATCACAGCAGCCGCAGACTTGGCTTCTGCACACCAGTGCACAAAGAAAAAGCTCATCAGCAGCACTGGGGAGGTATTTGCAAAGTATGCATATGAGAAGTACTTAGTATCCAGAATATATAAAGACCATCTATAATTCAACAACACAAAGACAATCCGCTTGAGCAGTGGACAAAGAACTTAAGTATAGAGCTTTCCCTAGATAGGACTCAAGTGAAAAGATGCTCATGATAAGATGCTCAATATCATGAGTAAATAAATGAAACTCCAAACCACAAGGTTTGAGTGCTGAGCTCTGGGCTCCACTGAGAAACTTAACCTCAGTCAAGGAAGTCTCCAGACATCAGCTTCTGGCCTCCACACATACGTGTACGCATGTGAATATATACATACATGCGATCATATTACATGCACATACACAAACAAAAAAATAAAAGAATGTCAAAAATTCTTACCCTGCTTCCTGTCCCTCTACAGTCTGGATTGCCCAATGCCTCAGTGCCCTATACCTGTTGCCACAGTTACCACCACAGGGAACAAGTGCAGATAAGGATCTGGAGAGTCAGAACTCACAGCTACTATGCAACTATGGAGATTCCTTAAAAGATTTAAAATGCAATTAAAATTCCACATCCCACTCACGGAAACCAAAATCAGGATCTTGAAGAATCATTTGCTCATCCATGTTTACGTCAGGGTTATTGACAATACCCAAGGGTACCAACAGATGTATGAATAAAGGCTATGTATATGCACATGTGGCATATTATTTAACCATGAAGGAAAGGGGGCCCATGCCAGGCACTATACATAGAGCACATACAAACTTCAAGGAGATTGCACTAAATGACAAAATCTGTCACAAGATTAAAAAATGCTGTGTGGTTTCACTTCTATGTAGTGTGTAAAGAAGGTAAATTTAGTGAATCAGAGACAAAAAAAAAATTGCTACTGATTGCTGGAAATGGGTGGATAGTGAGTTGTTCAACTGATGTAAAAATTCAGTTTGAAAAGTAGAATAGTTCAGAAAACACATTGTTCAATATTAATGTACACAGTGTGAAGTTTGGTGCTCAAAATAATTGAGAAGACAAATTGTCTTCTGTTGTTTTAAAAATGTAATGACAATATTTTTTATTATTTCGTAAAAAGTGGTAGTAGTAGTAGTAGAGAATGGTCATTAATTGAAATAAAATAAAGCAAAATCCCTTTTTAATGCCTTATAAACTAAACAAGGATAAAATATACACTGTTGTAATGTCCTATCACTGTGACAAGACGCCGTGACCACTCATATAAAGAGAAAATTTAGTTGAGGCTGGCTTACAGTTCAGAGGGTTAGTCCATTGCTAGCATGGTGGAAACCTGGCAGAAGACAGGCAGACATGGCAATGGATGAAGGACCTAAAGATTCCATATCCAGATTGGCAAGCAGCAAGAAGAGAGATTCACTCTGGGCCTGGCTTGAGCATCTGAATCCCTCAAAGACCACCCACAGTGTCATTCTTCTTTATGCCTACTCCAGCAAGGCCATGCCTCCTGGTAGTGACACTCCCCTTAGGCCTATGGGGGCCATTTTTATTCAAACCATCACACATACTAAAATGTTTCAATGTGAATGGCAAAGCATGAGGACTAGAGAGAAGCCTGGTGGCCTGAGGACCTAAGTTTCATTCCCAAAACCCATATAGTAAGAGTTGTCTTTTGACCTCCATACTAAAGCGCCAATACCTCGCCACCCACATCCTTCCATACATGTAAAAATTAATTTATTAATGAACAAGAATATAGATAGGATTGATTTTCCTGTGTATATTCCTTAATGGATAAATTCAACTGTGTAATTCAAAATTAGACCTGTCACGGGACATTATTCTCCAAGTCCCTAGACAAGAGGTAAAATGGACCTCATATGACAAAATGATAATCTCCTTAATGACATTTAGTTTTAAGAAACTGTAGAGGAAAAAAATCCAAAACTCTATTAGATAAAAAGTCAAAAACTCCAGCAGAACATGGGCAGGGAAGAGCACATCAATAGGTCACAGCAAAGAAAGCCGAGTGGGCTCCAAGTATATGAAAAGTTGCTCAGATTCACTCAAAATCAGAAATGCAAATCAGAATTTCCCTGAGACATCACTTTTCACCTATCAGATTGGCCAGAGCCCAGAAGTTTAATTGCATACTCTGTTGGGAAGGCTACAACGCTTTGGAATACAGCTAGAATATTGCTAGTGGGAGTATAAATTGGTTCCACCCTCTGAAGGGCAATTTGGCTCCATCTATCAAAATCTGAAATGGAAAATGTAGTAATCCCACTTGTGGAAATCAGTACCACAGATCTACTTGCACAAGTGTAAAATACCATGCATGGGTGTCCAAAAAATTGTCTAATGTTTGGAAACAACTCAGGTGTCTATCATTGGGATCCTTATTAAATACATTGCACTGCATTTATAAAAGAGAACATGCAACATTAAACCTGAATATGTACTCTACAGTGTGTGTGTGTGTATGTGTGTGTGTGTGTGTGTGTGTGTGTGTGTGTGTGTGTGTGATACCTCCCCTTCCTTAAGACTCTCAAATTGCTACCTAATACTCAGAATAAAAGCCAAGGAGCTAATGAGATACCTTACAGGGTAAAGAGCTGACACTCAACCATGAGGTCCAGAATTCAGATCCCCAGCAGCCATGAATATGTGGCAGGTGGAAATAAAAGTCAATCTGTAATCAAAGTGCTCTAGCATTCAGCAAGAGGGCCCCAGAGCAAACAGGCTAGCTAGGCTAACTGATCACAGAGCTGTGGGTTCTGGTGAGAGACTCAGCCTCAATATATAAGGTAGAGAATGAAGAACCAAGGGGGACTCCACACATGTGAACATATACCACATGCACATGCAAAAAAATTAAAAACTAAAAAACTCTTATACTAGCCTACAGTTTCTATACAATCTGGGTTTGCCATTGCCTGTCTGACTTTTGGTGATAATCTGCTTCCAATTTCCTGCTCCAGCACACTGGTCTCTTTGTCATTCCCTACATGTCATCTACATACTACCACTCAGGCCTGTGTACTACCTGGCCTCTATTTCACCCAATAATCCCAAAGCTCAGCTATTCACTACGTCGTTGTTCAAATGTCACTTTTTCTGTAGAGCGATACTGACTGTGCACCCCAAATCATCATCCCCCACATTTCAACTCTTCCTCATGATCTTGCTACACTCTTCTCAGATGCTTTCTTATGCTTTAATATAATATATAATTTCCTTACAGATGCTTGTGCTGGCTAGTTTAATGTCAGTTCGACACAAGTTAGAGTCACTGGAGAGATGAGAATCTCAATTGAAAAATGCCTCCACGCCAGGTGGTGCTGGCCCGTGCCTTTAATCCCAGCATTTGGGAGACAGAGGCAAATACACCATGGTGAGTTCAAGGCCAGCCTGGTCTACAAAGAGAATTTCAGGACAACCAAGGCAGTTACACAGAGAAACACTGTCTCAAGAAACAAAGAAAATCATATCCCGTATCAAAGATGGAAGATGCAACCCAGTAAGAGGAAAGAGTCCCAAGAGCAGGCAAAAGAGTCAGAGACGCCTCACACACACTGCCACTGTTAGGAGTCCACAAAAACCCCAAGATAGACAACCACAACTTGTATGCAGAGGACCTATCTCAGACCCATGCAGGCTACGTGATTGTTACTTCAGTCTGTGAGCCTCTATGAGCCTGCTGAGTTGACTTTGTGGGTTGTGTTCTCTTCCCGGTGTCCTAGAACCCTCTGACTCCGACTCCTGCAATTCTTCTTCTCCCTCTTATGCAGAGTTTCCCCAAGCTCCAAGGGGAAGGACCCAATGGAGGTTTCCAATGCTTGGCTGTGGGTCTCTGCATCTGCTCCTATTAACTGCCGAAGGAAGCCTCTCTAATGATGATCGGGCTAGGCACCGATCAATGAGTAGAGTAAATATCGTTAGGAATCATTTCGTTGGTTTTTTGGTTTTGGATTGGACCAGTCTTGTCTGGTTCTACCTTAGGTCTCTGGGCCATGTAGTTTCTGTTTCCTAGCCATCCAGGCAGTGTTAGGCTTGGGTTCCCTCTCCTAGTGTGGGCCTCAAGTGAGACTGGTCATTGGTTGGCCACTTCCACAAGCTCAGAATCTCCAGCACATCTTGTAGGAAGAACATGTGGTAGGTTAAAGGTTTTGTGGCCGGGTTTGTGTTCAGTCCCACCACTGGAAGCCTTGCCTGGTTATATAATACAGATGATTCAGGCTCTAAATCCTTCTTTACTAGAAATTCTCACTGGTGTCACCCTAACAGGTTCCAGGACGTCTCTGCCTCACTTGTTTTTCTGGTCACCCCTCAAGTGCCTTCCTTGTTATTTAGCCTCATAAGTATCCTTCACTTAACTGTTCATTTTCATTTACAAGTGAGTACATACTGTGCTTGTCTTCCTGGGTCTGGGTTGCCTCACGCAGGATGATTTTTATTTTCTAACTTCATCCATTTGGTAGGACATTTACTTAATCAGTGATTGGTGGACAGGAAGCAGCCCATGGTAGGTGATGTCTTCCCTGGGCTAGTGGTCCTAGGTTTTATAAGAAAGCAGACTATGAGAGCAAGCCAGCAAGCAGGACTCCTTTATGGCTTCTGCATCAGCTCCTGCCTCCAGGTTCCTGTCCTGTCCTGTCCTGTTTGAGTTCCTGTCCTGACTTCTTCCTTCATTGATGAACAGTAATGTAACATGGAAGTGTAAGCCAAATAAACTCTTTCCTCCCCAGGTTGCTATTGGCCATGATGTTTCATCACAGCAAGAGTTGTCTGTCATAAGACAATGTTTATTGTCTGCTAAATGCCTCTCCTCCAAATAGACATGCTATAAAGAAAAAAGAATTCAATTTCTCTCACTCCATGTCAATAACATACACAGAAGTATGTGGGTACTGGGTCCTGAACAAGGTTTATTTTCAACTGAAAGAAAAAAATATGGCATATAATATAAAAGAGCCTACTGCAAAGAAGTGGGATAAAGCCCAGTACTAGTTCTGCGTATTCTATTTTTAAAAATGGGTGTTTTTGTATCTATGTACTTAGATCTGCAAGCCTACAGAGAAAACCAATATCACTATTAACCTGTGGAAGGGTGAAGACAAGAGTGTAGTATATTTGTTTTTATTTAAGTTACATGAATTGTTGCTTATTCAAATATTATTTTTATTGTTTTTAGTCTTTTTGAGACAGGGTCTCTATGTAGTCCTGGCTATCCTAGAACTCGCTCTCTTGACCAGGCTACCTCCAATTCACAGACATCTTCCTGCCTCTGTCTCCTGAGTGTTGGGACTAACATTGTGCTTCACCCTTCCTACCTATGATTTCTTTTTGTAAGAAGAAACTGATGTCATGATTCCTAGACGAAAATCTTAACAGTAGCTATAAGGAGAATGTGGGAATTTGTGGTTTTAACAAGCTTCCCTCCCTTCTGGCTCTTCCTGGGTACTCCATGGGCCACCCACTGAGAAATCTATCACCCTCTCTCTCCTGGTCTGGGAAACACTGCAGAATGTATGGTGGTAGCAAGGCTTCCATTTGGAACGTAAGCAAATGGCTGATTGCAGAGATAAAGGGCAGGGCTTCCATGAACATTGTGCACCTAATAGCTGCACCCACAGAAGCTCCCTAGGTACAGAAAATGGGCAACAGTAGATTCCATCCGACCTCCATTCTCATCCATATTGACACTAAGGAACCTAGAAAGGTCCCCATCTTCAACTGAGACTACATTTCAGAAGTCTAAAATGTTTACCTTTTCAGCAAGAGTAGGCTCAAGGGCTACTCAAGTTTCTCTGTTTAGGGGAACCACATGCCAAGACCCCTTTGTTTTAGCCTGTGCGTTCAGTCAACAAAATGCCTTGATTCACAGAGGAAAGGCACTTCTCACCACGCCTCCTAGAGATGAGAAAAGAACACGTGAAACTCAAGACTCCTCTGTTTCCTTTGCTGCCTTTCAGAGGAGCAACATTTGACTGTTACTCAGTAGCCCCAGAAAAACTGATTGTAGAGACAAAGAGCTAAAAGATATACAAGAAGGGGCTGAACTTGCCAAACCCAGAATATCTTCCCATTGAAAAGCAAACCTGACCTTATTAACTTGACAATGATTCCCAAATGAAGGGGAAAATTTAATAAGGAAGGAGAAAATATCCAATATTTCACGAACCATCACTTCCTAAGAATAATAAATGTGAACTGGAGATGGACCAATGCTCTTTCAATGTGTTTACATCCAAACATGTCTCTTGCTATCTCTGGGTGGACCTCTCAGGCTGACTCTATTTTTGGAGCACATGCTCTGATAAGGCTTCTAATTGACTTCAAGAATCTGTCATGCCTTTGACATTTTATGGACTCTACTTAAATTAATAGCTTCATTGGTCCCTCCTGAGTTTCTTCTTCAAATTTCAAAATTAAATCTCATATTCCTGTGTCTCTGGCAGACTAATCTTGGAATGTGAAGATGGGAAATACAAGTGATGAAGTCAACTCTCCCAATGTGTTAGTCTGCCAGGGGGTAGATAGTTGACAGGTAGGAAGGTTTTATTAAGTGGTTGGTGTGGATTTATCTCAGTCATACCCATCTGGATAGTGACCGAGTCACCGTGATATGATTCAGTAGGGAAGGACTGCAGGAGAAGTGTACATGTTCATTCTCAGTGAGTCTCAACTTGGATGCTGCGGGAAAGACTTGATTAATGGCAGACTTGTTCAACATCAAAAAAGAGCAGACCAGATTTATTCTCTGCGTCGCCTTTCATAAGGGCTCCCCGTGTGACATGGTGATTAATTTATAGACTTGCAGGAGGGTTTAACGGAGGAGGAGGGACACATGGAATCGTAGAAAGACACCCTCTCGTGGAAGGGGATATATAAGAGGCACAAAGGTGAGAGTTTATGTAGCCTTGTTACTCTCTCAGGTGTGTATTGTCTTTGTGAAATGAGCTGGGGTGTCTAGGGGCCGCTTCAAGCTGAGGCTGACCTGGCCTGACCGGTGGCTTTGGAACTCGCTTGTGGCCAGGACTTGCTTGTCACTTCAGTGGTGGGTGATTGTGATTCCCCCACCCCGAGCCAAACAAAAGCCTTTGGACGGGTAAGCAGGGCAGGAGAGAGGGGCGTTATTTCTGGACATTAGCAACATTCCTGCCCAGGACACACCCTCGCCCTCTCCCCCTCCCCAGCAGCCGCTGGTTCCTTTTCTACCTCTTTCTCTCTCTTCCTCTGGCTCCCTCACTCACACCCGGTGCACACGCGCCCCTCTGCAGACACGGTGCACTCGCGCGCGCGCCTGCACTCCAGCTGCTGGCTGGGGCGGCGGGAGCAGGACCCAAGTCTTCAGCGTCTGCAAGGAAGGCAGGCTGCTGAAAGCCCAGCGCTAGGCGACCCGGCTGCCTTTGCGTTCTCCGGCTTGCTCCGCGATCTCGAGCCCTCTAAGTGCACGCGGAGAGCAGGCAGGATCCGAAAAGCTTAGAGGAACTTCGGCGGCGGCGTGTGCGGAGCGTGTTTGGTGCCCAGCTGGTAAGTGGCAGCGTTTGATCCGTGCAGAGCGGCGGTGCTGCACCGGGCTCTCCAGATCCCTTAGAGCCCCTTACAGGGCGCGGGCAGAGGGTCCTACTCCATCAGACTTCCCTGTTGTTAAGGCTTGGTGGGGGAGGGGAAAAGGACATGAGGTTACATCTCTGCCCTCTTTGTTCAAGGCCCCCCCCCCCCCCCCTTTAAAATGCTACTTTCTTCCACGGCATACCCCTGGAGCACTTTGGGATGGGTTTTCGTCTACTTTCTCATCCGCTGCACCCCTGGCTGATCTAGAAGGAAAGTCTGACAGCCTGAGCCACTCAGCGGGCTGAAATGAGCTCTCTCTGGAAACGTTTTATCTCAGGGAAAGTTTGAGGTTGGTTTTTGTTTCTTGTTGTTGTTTTGGGGGTTTTGTTGTTGTTGTTGGGTTGGGTTTTTTTTTCCCCCTCCTGAAAAATCTGGGGGGGTTTTCACCCCTACTAATCTTCAGTTCCCTAAAAGTTGTTTTCTTGGGTCTCACTTGGTTGCAGTCCTTTGTCTAACCAAATCTAAAGCTACTTTCTCCGCTCCCTTTTTCTCCTGGAAGCCCTTTGGACTGAGCCCCTCCCTCATTAGTTAGCATGCAGTTGGCTGTGGTTCTGGTGAACAAGTGGCAGGCAGAATACAATGAGGAAGAATGGGTCCCTGATGACTCCTCTACCACGGAAAGACAGAACAGAAAATGCTGGCCTTCCCCATTTGAATTACTTGTCATGTTATACAAGGATCTGATTTAAGGGAATTCTGGAAATGATCAATTCCAGAAGCAATCAGTATTTCTTTTAGGGAGAATCTACCTACCTACTTCAAAAGCCTATATTCAGACCCTGGCACCTGATAAGCTAAAATCAAAAGTCACATCACTGTTCCCTGACTAGTGGTAGCTCCTGATGAAGGGGAAGGGTGGTACGTTCTTCAGCAGCTGGCAAAAGGGAGGGCCATCAGAGAGAAAGCCTGTTCTCCAGGGATAGCTGTCTGCATCCCCCCCCCCCCGCCCCCCCCACCCGCCATACACCTTCTGATGATTGACAGAATCATCAGGATACTGGAATGTTGCTTAACTTCCTAGCAAGTTCACATTGAATTCCTGACTACAAGATGAAAACAGACTTTGAATAGCCCTTCTTAATACTTCCAAGTAGAGCTCAGCAAAACGCATGTTTGTTTCTGTTGCTGATAAATCCATGGGGAATCTCTACAGAACCCAACAATTAAAAAAAAAAAAATCCTAGGCTTATAACTGCCTGCATAATAGCAAACACGTTATTTTCAGTAGCCCAGGAGTCTTGCATTTTCCCCACCATTGTTTTAGAACTTACAGAAAGATATGACCATCATGCATTTGGGCGGTCTCCACTGCCAGCTGAAATGAACAGTTATCCCCAGTGTATCTGATGAAAAAGATTGTTGCCACACACATTACCAGGATGTAAAATAACATGTCTCAGAAAAGATTATAGCTAGCAGACACACATATCTGTAGTGCTATACTTTTTTTCCTTTGTCGATTAAGGGATGAGACCTACTTTGAGCATTACAGTGTTTACTTTTGCAGATTGGTATTTTTGTCTTATGATTCTGCTGGGTCCTCTGCCTCTTTCACTACAAATCACCCTTTACTAGAATCAGAAGTGATGATTCTGGAGGGCTAAAATTGGAAGGTTTGGGGGCCATCTAGACGGTATCCTTCTTGTCTCCTAGTTCTTCAGAGCCTCCTTTTAAATGCTCCCTTTAGTAATTGCTGTAAGATGATAGCTAGGTACTCTAAAATAGCACTTTTATTTGGAACATGTTTTCCCCTCAAGCCTTAATTATGCTTTGCCAATGTATGTTGAACTTAGTTTCCCAGAGGTGCCTACAGGCATGCTCAATGCATTTACCATCCCTTCAAAGACTGTATACTTAACTCTTTGAAGAGTTCCTTTAAAAATAAAAATAAATAAACAAAAGACCCAGTTGCACTTGCAAAACACAAGACTGGGTCCTCTGGTGTGACAGCAGATGGCAGTCACAAGAGTTTTGTTTGTGCCTGGGACAGCTTAGCTGGGTGCCTCGTAAATTAGTCATGAGTTGAATAATTGATTTCTAACACCTTGGGCCACTCTTAACTCCTCAGAGGTACATATAAAGACAGGTTACTACAGAGGTCCAGTTAAGCGTTGTCAGCTGATTTCAGAGTTGGGTGGAGTATGCTCCTTGTGTGCTATGAAATACCTGGACATAACTTCAGGCTCTCCTGGCTGTCCCATTTCCGGGACAACATCAGTGGGTGACCTTTCCATTCCTTAGTTGGTCAGCTCTAAAACTGGTGAGGCTGATGGATACAATGGATTTCTGTAAATGTAATTAAACATGCCTCTGCCAGCCTGCCTGTGGTATTTGTGAGTGTTTTCATAAGGAAAACTGTTCTTGGGATCTACTTGCCCACAGTGGTTTGTGTCATGTGCTGCTGTTCTGCAACCTTTGCAGTTCTCTCTCTCTCTCTCTCTCTCTCTCTCTCTCTCTCTCTCTCTCTCTCTCTCTCTCTGTGTGTGTGTGTGTGTGTGTGTGTGTGTGTGTGTGTGTGTGTTTCTGGAATGATTGAGACATGATGTCATGTGCTATCTCAGTTCGGAACTTTCAAGGCTCTTGCTGGGGTCTGTGCGCCTAGGGGGCAGGGGTGGGGTGGAAGCTCCCTCAGAACACACTTGGTAGCGACTCCCCGTCTGCTCCAGCACATTCCATTGCCTGGAGACCAAAGCCACCAAATGATTTGCGGACAGAGTGATTTGGGACTGGTTAAAGATGATTTAAAAGGAAGGTTATGGGCACATGAAGTGTAGGGTAAGAAAATATATTTTACTACTTTATTGAGACCACATGGCTCCAACTTCAACTTCTTTTTAACATGGAAATTGTTGAGTGAACTGGCTCACAGTGGTCCCTCCCCCATTTTTTCTTTTTTATGGCTTGTAGCAAAAAGCAGCCCTCCCTACTTATTGTAAGCCTGACCTTCTTCTTTCTGAAAATTGGAAAAACTTCTCATGCTCAAGAAAACAGAAGAAAGTTGATCAAATGGTTACACTCTTTAGATCACTGGTGAAGACCCCACTCTTCTCATTAAATAGAAGGATATCCAATAGTAAGCTTGGAAGAGCATCAGTTTCCAGGTTGAATAAAGAATCACAGAATGTCATTTTCAGGGGTACATGTTACTTGATAAGTGGAAAAAAATAATTTGGGTCGACCTCCTGAGGATTCAGTATACCCTGTGATTAATAATGGAGCCAAACGAAATATACAATCTTTCCTAATGCACAAATAATGGTGAATGAGCTCAGAGACCAGTGTCCTCTTCTCGTGAATGGCCTTTAGAAACACACAACCCTTGGACCCATGCTTTATTTGTGAGACCAATACATCACCACTTTTTTTCTAAACAGATCAGTATAGGTTGGCACAGCCAACTGTGTATCACCACCAAATAAGTTAGCAAATCTCTGTCCAGCATGAACCCAAAATGTCTGTTATTACATCATTCCATGTCTTGCATCCATCCTATTTCAACCAAAATATGTGCCATCGATGGTTAGTCAAAAAGCTATGCAAAAGCCAACCTTCAGGTTCCAGCTTGATGTTACAAATCTTGTTAAAGAAGCTGAGCTATATGGAAAGCCCACTTGTGAATATGACCCATCTGCTGGCACCTTGGCATCTGAGAGGCATCACTATAATATTATGGAGGGGCTGGCAATGTTCCAAACAGGTCATCACAATTGCTGCTCTGCAGCTCTGCAGTCCATCTATATCAGTCTGGATCCCCACAGTTGGAGCCTATGTGCATCCAAGAGTTTAAAGGAAAGCATATGGAGGTCAGGTCAGTGTGGTGGTTTATGGGAAAACCTTCTAACCACAGAAGGGAGTGGGGTGAGGATGGTGGAAATCAAATGGTCCTGGAAATTGAAGATACTGATTTTTGTCGGCCACCATGTGGCCTTGGACAAATTGAACAAAAATGCAGCATATGGGGCAGGAGTAGATTATGTTTTATCATTTTACTGTGTTCTTTGTAGATAAAGTATACTTAGGTTGACATTAGACAGCAAACTAAATAGGTAGTGCTATCTGTATTGTATAATTATGGGAACTGTAGTTATAGGGTTACTGGTGTTTTCAAGATCACACAGCAAGTCAGTATTGGAATTTGGTCCCAAACTCAAAACTTTTGAAACTTCAAATCCCATATTCTTTCCACTATATCAGGCAGTCCTCACAACTCTTAACCTCTATGGACTTCACTCTCCTCATTTGCAAAAATGAGACGTCTGGCTCAGAACATGGTAGGCCATTCCAAGTTAAAACTCTGTGTCTGATGAATCACTGGCTGGAAAGAGCTTTAAGAAATCACTTAGTCATATTCTTCACTTCCAGCAAGACCTCTATCTATTCTGAAAGGAAAATATAGGCTCTTTTCTTACAACCCAGTGCACAGCAAGGCCTGGCTCAGGAAAGTGTCTGAGCACACGCTGCTATGGTAAAAGTGAGAGAAAAGAACTCAGTGGGAACTCTGGGCTTTCATGCTTTGAAGTTTGGGTCTTGCCTTGCTAGAGGCGGGTGTTGAGGGGATAAGGGCGTGGCTGAATTGGCAGAGTGCTTAACCTAGCAGGCTCAAAGCCCTGGATTCAATAGCTGGCCCTGCGCAAACCAGGTATGGTGTATACACCTATAATCGTAGCACTTAGGGGATTGAAGGTCAGAAATTCAAGGTCACCCTTGGCTAGATAGAGAAATCCAGGCCAGCTTGGGCTACATAAGATCCTGCCATTTCAAAGTAATAATAATAGCTAGCACTGTGTCGAGATTTACAGTGAAAGTGTCGATTCCACACCTTACTGGGTAGGAAGAAATTGTCTTAAGAGATAAGATGAAGAATTTGAAGTCCCTGGGGGCTCCTGAGGGAGGTGAAAAAAGCAACAGGGGCATTTCTATTTAGACAAGCAAGCCTAACCCTCTTTACCTGCTGAGAGTGGCCAGCAGGTGACTGTGCACCACTGGCTCCTGGCTGGTTTGGATTGGTGAAATCAGCACAATTAGTATAAGAAGGGACTCTAGCTTAAGGTGGTGCCGTGAGCACAGGAGTTGAGAAGAACCTTAAAAATTCCGTCCTTAAAAATTCCGTCCTTGTCTGCCAACACCATTTTGGTGGCAAAATCACCAGCTAGAGTCCACCAACCACTCTGGAAAAAGAGCAGAAATCAGACCTAACCTCGCCTTGCTCAGCTAACTTGCCTACAATCTTTACAACATTAGGCATTTGTCCATGTTGTTCCTGTTTTATTTCCAGGAAGTTGGTGTTAGAAGCAAAGCAATGACTTTGGGGACAGATGTGAGCAACTGTTACAACTCTATGGCTTACTTAGATAAGTCACCAAGTGCTCACCTATGAAATGGACAAACTGCCTTTGTTAATGTCTGATATTCCTTAGAAATCACCCCTGCAAACACCCTTAATGGGCTGTGTAAAAATTAGTTTGCATCATTAGGAATAGTCCAGGTTCAGGCTCTTTAATGTGTGAAATAACTGATAATTTCCTCTTATTTTGTCCAAATCACATTTGCAGCCAAAAACGTTTTCCTCATGTTTACTATGGGTCAGGCACATAAACTGTTTTAATCTTCAAACAACATTATGCAGTAGACACCCCAACTTAGGATCCTGAGTGAGAACCTCTTTACTTCCATGGTGTTTCTCGGTGTGTTTTAACATGGAGGAAAGAGTAACAAGGTCCCTGACCTTCCTAAATTTAAAAGGGCACCAATCTGAAAAGCTCCGTCCTCCTAATAATATCTTCTTGGACACACCAAACAATCAGTGTATTCTGGAGTGACCCCACAGTCCCTCTTTTCCCTGGCTTCAGTTCTGGGTGGCTTTGTGGCATCCCTTACGCCCTCTCTGCCCACCTCCATGTCTCTCTCTGGAATAGCCTGCATCTTCTCTTTTACCTCCTTCAAAGGCAGGCACTCCTCCGCAAGACCTCTCTGCAATTTGCCTGCCTCCTGACATCAACCCATCAAACGGGTATGTCATATTATGGCACCTGAGAATCAATGCCCAAAACCCCCAGCACATTTATTACTTTCTTTGCAGTGGCCAGAAAGCTTTAGCATGTTAACTACAACTACCATGCTGCTCTCACATGTGAATGTTTAGACTCGTGAAAGACCTTGGAATTCACCTGTCAGTTATATTTATTCCACACATGAGGAAACTGAATTACAAGAAAGCTGACTCACTAGCCTCAAACCACCACTGTCTCCAAGATCTCGGGTAGGTTCCACATCCAGCTGCTATGGCTTTTCAAATAATTCCAGCCTATCACCTTTTTTCTTGCTCTGCATATTCCAGTCTGATTAGCGTTTGCATCTAGAATGTCCACCATTGACTTGAATTTTGAGGGCTTGGTCCTCAGCATGTTTTGAAGACTCCAAAAACCATTAGGCTATGCAGCCTACCTATTGGAAGGGGGAGCCTAGAAGTGTTCTTTTGGAACTTCTGTTTACGCCCGCTCACAGCCCCGCCCCTTGTCATCCTGGTCCTCCAATCTGTGAACAGCCAACTTCTCTGCCTCCCCACCCACTCACTCCCCACCTTGATGGACTGAAAGCATGAGTGAAAATCAATCTTTCCTCTCATTTGCTGTTTCTAATGTGTATTTTGGTTACAGTGATGCAGATGTTGAATTCGGGTTATTTGACAAGCATTTGGAAAGGTGTCTTTCTCTCTTCACATGAGCAAATTCAGAGGACAGATTTTGACAAGACTTTGTTTCACTTCACATGTAACCCTCCCGCTAGACTTTAGCGTGGTATTTCCTCAAGAACATCTGGTGATTGTCAACTTTAGCTCCTGGAGAGGAAGAGTCAAGTCCTGTAGCTTCTTCTCTTTAGATGAAATAAGTCCAGCACCTTCTGCTTTCCCATAGTGGTTCCTCTCCAGAATGTTCATCATCTCTATTTTTATCTGTTGAATTAAATCCAAGGACTCTATTCTTCTCAAGCTGTGAAGTCAAGCACTGGACAAAGAAGGCCCATAAAGGTATGATAAAGTGACAATGACCTCACAGTTCCTTCAAACAGCGCTTTAGTCAGTACGGCCAATGCTCACATTCATGTTTGCTTCTGGCTGGACTTCATGGGCTCATTTTCAGCTTAGTATCCTCATTTGGCAAGACACTGCTTATGTGTTTGGGATAATGATCATCCTCCAGGATCATCCAGAACTTTTCCTACTGAGCTGTTTTTTCCTTTATCTCTCTCTGTTTCTCGAATTCATCAGCTCACTGGGGACTCTAGTATAATCTCATTTGCTCCTCCATTTCTTAATGCTTAACACCGGCTACTGTCCCACACCGTATTTCATTTGCCCACAATGAAAGCTCCTCTTCCATTTCCTCTCAGATCTTCTCTCTTATGGATCCAGAATGTGAAAAGCAGGTTAGTCCATCTCCCATTCCCAGGTACTCCAATTGACTCTCAATCGAGGTTAAAAACTCTTAAAAGGTAATAGATTACCAAAGAGGCATGTAGAAAATGCATAGTTGGGGGTACATTTAGTATCAATTCCAATATCAGTTCTGTCTTGAGTATATGGCAGAAGATTACAAGATTCCACTGTGGCCCAGAAACAGAATAATTGCAAACATTTTGCACTTACAAATGGCATTTACTTTCATTATCTTCAACAATCCATGCAGACAAACTTACTGTCCCCGGGTTTGAGGTGAAGAACTCAAGGTTCAGTGAAGCAAAGTGATTAGTAAGACTACACAGGGACAGAATTCAATTTTGCTGTCGTTAAATAACTAACACTCTAGTTCCATTTTCTAAAATCTTAGAATTTCAAAATGTAACCCCCCCCCAAATAAATACAATACCTAACAAGTGGGATACTTACCAAAAAAATACAGATTCCAGTATCAAGGTTTCAAGTCACACTGATTTATTTGCCTGAATGGAACTCTGATATCTACAAATTATTTAATTTTTCTTTCTCTTTGCAAAATAACAACGGCAGGTTTTATGATCAGCACCAGGAAAGGTATATTTCTTCACAGGAGCTCAAGCTGGCCTCAAGGTTGCTATGTAGCTAAGAATGACCTTGAACTTCTAATCCTCCTACCTTCCAGAGTGGTAGGTACAGTGTAGGACTCTATCACCATGTTGGGAGTATATGGCATTGTGCATCAAACTCGGTGTTTCTTACATCATAGGCAGGCACTGTTCCAAGTAAGTTTATTTAGCTTCAAGCAGTATCCCAGCCTGGATCTGCATTTTATCAGCCTGTTTAGAAGGTCTAGAAGAGTCAGTAGACATTAAGAATCCCTTTTCCAGACTAGGCCCATTAAATACAACAAATTTGCCTCTGTACATGACAATTAGCAGGAAAGAGAAAAAAAAAAAACCTGTAATCCACACAGGAAGGTTCCTTGGCTCCTCTGCATCCATGGCTGTGGCTTTCAGAGCCAGCCACCTGTCCTCTTCTAGGTCAAATCTACCTCTGGCCCCTTTTGATTGTTCTCTCTCTCTCTCTCTCTCTCTCTCTCTCTCTCTCTCTCTCTCTCTCTCTCTCTCTCTCTCTCTCTCTCTCTCTCTCTCTCTCTCCCCCCTTGCCCCCCCCCCGTGTGTGTGTGTGTGTGTGTGTGTGTGTGTGTGTGTGTGTGTGTGTGTGTGTGTGTGTGAGAGAGAGAGAGAGAGAGAGAGAGAGAGAGAGAGAGAGTGTTCATGTGTGTGGTCATGCATATGGAAATCACAAGTGATTGGAATCATTTCCAATTGTTCTTTTCCACATGCATTGAGGTAGGGTCTCTCAGTCAAACCTGGAGCTCATTTTTATGGCTAATCTTGCTTTCTCTAGGGATAGGGATCCCGTCTTTACCTTCTTGTGTTGAAATTAGAGGTGATTTGCCAAGCTATCCAGAGTTTATGTAGATTCTGGTCAACATGCTTTGCATGGCCAGTGTTTAAACTGCTGGCAACCCTAGCCCTGTTAGTTTCCCAGACATGTTTTTCCTTTACTTCTCCCTTTTGAGTCTCTGTCGTGGCTTCCCATTTGAGTTGTAGACAAGTAGCACCTGACCCTGTTCTCTGCAGCTCCAGATCAGAATACATTTCCAGCAATGCCTTAGAATAGACTTGAATCCCTTTTAAGTACACACATGTACCCTTTGCTAGTCAGGCTTTCATTGCTGTGATTAAACACTGCCATACTATCACTGTGATGAACACCATGACCAAGTTGAGGAGCAAAGGGTTTATTTGCCACACACGTAATCATTGAACTCAAACAGGGCGGAAGCCCGTAGACTAGAGCTGGTGGAGAGGCTGTGAATTGGGTACTGCTTATTGGTTTGCTCTTCATGGCTTTCATAGTCTGCTTTCTTCTAGAACCCAGAACTGCCAGCCCAGGGATGGCACCATCTACAGTGGCCTGGGCCCCTTTCATCAATTGACATTTAAGAAAATGCCCTACTGGCTCGCATACAGCCCGATCTTATGGAGGCATTTTCTCATTGAAATTCTCTTCTTGCAGATGGCCCTAGCTTGTGTCAAGTTGGCATAAAACTAGCCAGCATACCAACCTTAGCATCACTTACAAGGTATATGCAAGAAAGCTTCAGAGTCAGTTTTCTCAAAGGTGTAGTCTTACCCCTCAGCTAAGCTCATTGTTCTTTACAACTCAGGTTCTTTCATAGACTAATAGAAAGCTAGGGTCTGGACAGTGTAGTTAGCATTACACTAGACCCTGTGACTCCTTCCTGTGAACTGTCTGTTTACCTCCTTGCTGATAAGGTGCATATTTGAATTCAACTGTGTGATGCTCTCAAGGCAACTAGGAATTGGATGCCTGGTGAATTGTAAAAACTGACACAGACCGGCTACCTACCAGAGAAAGTTGGGTCTTCCTGGAACAACAGCAGGAGATGTCAGGCCAGATTTATTTATCGAGGTTTCATAGAAGAAAAGGAAAAGCAGGAGTGTGGTGGTGCCTTTAATCCCAGCATTCTGGAGACAGAGGCAGGCGGAGCTCTGTGAGTTCAAGGTCAGCCTGGTCTACAAAATAATTTCCAGGACAGCTAGGGCTACCTACACCTACACACAGAGAAACCCTGTGTAAAAAAGGGGAGAGGGGTGGTCTGGAAGAAAAATTATCTGAGCTCAAAGCAAACAAAAAGAGTGACATTTGACCTCCCAGTTTCTGTTGACATGCACCATCATTGTCTTTCTTTTTCTCAAGTGTGGGTGTCTTTTTACAGCATGCTTGACACTTCCTGCTCAGCACCAGAAACATCCAGAATGTGATAGTTGGACAGGAGATGAAAATAAGCTTTGACAGCAGGAATTTCCAGGTGTGACCTTGGTCTCTATTAGCTTGTGACACCCCAAAGAGAAATTTCTGAGCATAAGTGTCCTGAGAGGCTTCAGACATGTTCCTCCATTTGATAGCTTTGGGGGGGAAGATAGAAAGGTGTTGGGGATTGGAGAGAAAGGAGTGGTTTGAGATTTGTGAAAACTGACTTCAGAGCATTAGAATGTGTCAATATACAAAATCCTAAGGATGTTTGATAAGTTAGTTTGTGTGTCCGGGCTTTTGTTTGTTTGCTTGTTTTTGGTTTTTTGTTGTTATTTTTAGAGAAACAATTACCTGTTATATTGTAACTTGAAAGGCTATGGAATAATACTAATGTTAAATGACTTATTAAAGGATCTCTGGGCATTAGGGAAATTGTATACGCTTCCTGTGATTAGGTCAAGTTCAACTAAAACAAAAAAGAAAGAAGGAAGGGAGAGAGAGAGAGAGAGAGAGAGAGAGAGAGAGAGAGAGAGAGAGAGAGAGAGAGAGAAAGAAAGAAAGAGAGAGAGAGAGAGAGAGAGAGAAGAAAGAAAGAAAGAGAGAGAGAGAGAGAGGGAGAGAGGGAGAGAGGGAGAGAGGGAGAAAGGGATAGAAAGAAAGTGTGGGAAAGGATGCTAGTTTGCTAACCACAGTGGAAGAATTTGCATTTGGATAAAATTCTTATCCAGATTGTGTGATCTGAGTTGAGGATAACTTTAATAGAGGTTTCTGGCCCCATCCGGCTAGAGGTTCAAACCCACAGACCACCTATCCCCATGGCCCCAAAAATGACTCAGACGCTTATATTAACTTCATGCTGTTTGGCCTATGTCTCAGGTACATTGCTAGCTAGCTCTTACATCTTAACTCAACCCATTCTCATTAATCTGTCCTGCTATATGGCCCATGGCTCACCTGTGTTACCTTACATGCTTCTTCTTGGTCGGTTTAATCATGTCTCCGACTTCACCATTCTTCTTCTACCTGTGCTCCAATTTCCCTGCCTACTCCTACGGTGCCTGACATAGGCCAAAAACACTTCCTTTATTTCACAGCATACAGAAAGGCATTCCCACATCACTTCCACTTTTCTGTCTAATCTATTTGTATTTAACAAAATTAAAATAAAATATTCTACCATCTACCTTATACTTGTGAGTCTAAAGTTTCAGGTCTAACATACCTTTCATAATAACTAAGAAAATCTATACCTATAACTATCTAATCTTCAACTACATCAAAGACCACAGAAGGATATAATATTACTCAAGTAAATAGAAAGCATAAGCAACGTGCAAAATCTAGAAATGACAGAGATGACACCTGTTTGCCTGACAGTTACCCAAAGTTCCTTTATAAAGTGGAGCATCCATCTTGAGCCTACAGGCCCAGAGTCTCTGGCATACCTTTCAGTGAAGCAGGAAATTTGAAGAACTGCTCTGTCCATTCTGGCACAGTCTGTCAGTCACTTCTCCTTCTATCCTGAAGTATGTCTGACAGTTTTCTCTGTGAAGCAGGAACCTGAAAGACCATCTTGGCTTGTTCTGCCAAAGTTTCTATGAGTCCTGCATGTCATTTTGGGAAGGAAAAGTGGCTGCAGGCAGGTCAGGACCTCTGGCCGAACTGTGAGGCTAATCCGGGCCAGAAACCTCCCTCATACTACAGATAACACATCCGAAACAATATGGGTTTTTCTTTCTTTCTTTTGGTTTTGCTATTAAGCTACAAGAAACTTGTAATGCCAGAACTGGCTTTGTAGTGTTAACAGTTATTGTAGCCAGCTGGACATGATGGCCTGCTGTAAGGTCTTGCTGCTGCTGAGCATAATGTGAAAAACACAGTATACCCTGTATGAGATTTCCTTTGTTATGTACTGGTAACACATTCATACTAGACTACACATTGGGGTACCAAATATGTCCTGCCAATGCATTCTGAAATGTTACGTACTAGAAAAAGAAAAGTCCTCTGTACCAAAGAACTCAAATTAGAAGAACTGGCCCAGTAAAACTATTTGGAGAATTGGAGTGCAACCACCATTGAGTTCCATGTGCAGTCCCTGGGGTTTCAGCAAAACTTTGAAAGTTGGAACACAGATTGCCAGTCCAGTTTCTCATAGAGACTTTCACCTCACTAATGTTGGTTAGCCTGTCCTGTGCTCTGATGGGGAGCTTCTTCACTCTTAATTCCTTCTCTGTTCTAATAATCCTGGGGCAGAATCAGTTCTTATCCCCATTTCCTGATTGAGAAACTTAAGCTAAGGGAGGCTTCAGTGACTAACTCTCCCAAGCCCATATAGGAGGAAATGACAGAGCCAGGGTCTCAGCCGAGGTGTGCCTGGCGCCAGAGCCTGTGCTTCCCACATATCTTTCTTCTTTTCAAACCATGTCTGCAAAAAGTGTAATCGTTGCTCAATCATCTTCACTTGACTTCAAATGCCAGATGGGTGCTCTTTAAATAACTTTCCAAGCCTCTGTGGAGCACTGACTTCATCCCAAGGGGTTAGATGGGCTGTAGACTTGAACCTAGCAGTAAACAAGTAAGGTAGAGCCCGGCATCCTGCTATACTGATAACCTAGTGTTCTCACCAATCGTGGTCCCTGTGGCCCAAAGGCTTGACTTGGTTTCTGTTTGACTACGGTAAGTGAATGGGGCCATAAAGTCATGTGGCCATGGTAAGAAAAAAGGACCAGTGATGGAAGGACAGAAGTGGGGTTCTAGTCCTGGACCCCATCACTTCTGATAACGTAACTTGTTGCCTCAGTACTTACTTCTTTTTCTTGCTGTATCTATATTGCCATATTGTTCCTTCCAGTAAATCGGGGTGTCATCTGGTTTGCATGTGCGTGGGAAATATCCTTTTTACTTTTCTATTCTCCGCTAAATATCAATATTGAAATTACTTAGCCTTCTGATTCTCAATATCATAATCTGGAAAACAAGACAATAGTCTCCTCTGTGTCATCACAAAGATTAGTAGGCTAGCGCCTATGGTGGTAGAATAGTACTTAGCCTAAATTACTAGCTTTACCCTTTTAAGGCTACTTGTGTGTCTCCTAACTCCACTTTTGTGCTTAATGCACGGATGTGATTATGGATCTGTGAATCAAGTCACTCCATCCCAAGTATCACCTGTAGGAGTCTCTATTGAGTAATGGACAAGAATTCAGATTCTATGTATATTGGTAGAGTGGATCGCTGTGATTCTGAGTTGTTCCTGAATTTCTTTGGGTCTTCTCTTTAAAATGGCTGTAAGTAATCCATCTCTCTTAGAGTTTGGGGAGAGTTGAATTCACTCATATCTGGCAATTGCTCAGAAAATACATGGCATAGAGTAAATATTTGGCAGACATTAAATGTTGTTATTGGCATCATTATTTTCTGCCATGTTGTCTGTGACCTTAGTGGCCTCTGACAAGGACTCTAAGATAACTGGATGTGGCTAACTGTGTGGACAGAGGGCTTGTGGAAACTGACTCCATTAGCACCATTTTCTAAACAGCCCAGGCAAGGGTCTGTCATGAAGATTATTGAAGTAACATATGGAAAACTCTTTTAGTTAGCTCCTGGGAGAAAGAAACTACACTAAATAAATACAAGGAATTATTAAAAACTAGGAGACGACCTCACAGGGATGCTAAGCCTTGTATGTTATTTGCTGTTTTAAGAAGAAATGGGCAAGAAGCCAGCTCTATCACCAGGTGACAAAGTGGTCTACTGGCTGCTGTTCAAAGGACGGCAACGTGTTGCCTCACCTCGCCAGATGTGGGCCCTCTGGTCTCCACTTGTGTTCAGGGAAGCTTGACTGCCCACAAAGAAGGGTCCAGATCTCCACTAGTTACAATGTCTGTTCCCCGTTTCTATCTCACCCCCAAGATTCTCCTTTGTGCAGCAAGGTCAGAGAGTATGAAGCACTCTAAGTCAGAAGCCACCAAGTAGAATATGGTCACAAATTCCCTTGGGTGCCAGTGTATATGACTTGAGAGGCCACCAACAGTCACAGAAAGATTCCAGTGTTAGACTGGGACAAGCCCCAGGTTCATTGCCAAGCCTTGACAAGTATGAGGAGCACACTGAGCTCTGTAATTTTGAATCTAGCAGTCCCTATTTACAACTTTACCACCCACCCTTGAAGCGTTCTTCTCTCCAGAACCAATCCACACACCATAATGAAGGACGTATACTAGTCTCCAGGTATCACTTGTGAACTGGTGGGCAGAACACATCCAAGAATGAATCAAGATGTGGCACACTGCCAGCACATGCTTGTGGCCTCTGGCTTCCCCCTTGATATCAGTGGCATCAAATTTCATTGCGTGGCTCCGAGCAACCATTATAGGAACAGCCTTTTTTCTCATTACCTTGAAATAAATAGCATCTTAATCAAAAAATCCAACGGTATGAAGTGCTAGGAGCTGAGCAAAATAGCTATTTAAGTCTTATCACTCGAGAATTAGCACTTCATGACACAGAAGCTTTCTGCTTCTCCAGTAAGAATGCAGTCTTTTAAATGCTGATGGCTTCTCCAAGTTCTGATGTAACTAGATTCCAGTCCTCAAAACTACAAATGACTTTAAGACGAATATTTTAATAACATATAAAACCAATGCTTATGTGTAAGCATCATGGAACCATAGACTGTGTTTTATTATTACTATTTATTTTGGTTTTTGTTTCTTTTTCCAAGGAACTTAGCCAAAACAGCTTGGGAAAGAAAAAAGCAAAATTGAAAGCCCACTGATTCAAAGACAGTAACTATCTCTCTTTTTCTACCAGTTTCAAAAGTGCTGTTACTCATTAAAAATGTATAAGTGTTAGAGTTAAAATATTTTCTCTTAAAATTTTATACGTATCATACTAGTTTATTTCATTGAAACATCCATCTAGTGCATTTATTTACAACACAAAATGTATAAGAAACACTGATTCATTTATTATGGTCCAATGTATTTTTCTTGTCCATGTAGCTTCTGTATAAGAGACCGTGATTTATTATTATTATTATTATTATTATTATTATTATTATTATTATTAAAATGGTTTTTCTAAGACTGCTGGAAAAAGAAACTATAAGAGTTTCTGATCTTCAGAAAAATTTTATTTCTTTAGAGCCTACACAATATATCATCACGTAGTACATCCAGGAAATAAATCTATATAACCCCTTACTCAGGACAACTATGTACTCAAAAGTACAACTGTCGTGGAAAGGCTTCGATTTGGGCTTCTTGTAATCACTTGATTACAATGTACACCTCAGGTGAGAGAACTCCTGGACCAGGGCATAACTCACTTGATAGAGACTGGTCTGGTACACACAAGGCACAGCCTCAAAACTGGAGACAGTGGTATGTATCTGAAACTCAGCACTCAGGAAGTGAGGAAGAAGGATCAGATAATCTTTAGCTATATAGTGAATTTGAGGCTTGGAACAAGACTAGATCATTGTGTGATTTCTCCCATCAACCCACTGAAGTAGGTCTGGAGACCACTGGAATACAACCCCATAACCTCCCTCTGTGTTCCTGCTCACTGGAGCTCCCTGGATTGTTCACACAGAGGAGGAGGGCTATGCCCTTCCCAGTAGCTGTGAGAACTGTTCCCAGCAGCTGTTCATCATGACATAGCAAGCTCAGCATTTAAATTTCCCCATATTCATTAGAAACAGCTGTTTTACCACTTAGAGTGAAAAAAATTAGAAGCCTATGTTATAAAGAAGAAAATGAACCTTCTTACTGTGCAGAAATGTATTGTCATAAGTGAAAGTGGTTTTGATATTTGAAAGCACATTAACATGAAGGAAAAGAAGCATAGATACTATTTGTCCGAAGGGAAGAGACTAGGCAGTTATCAAACAGTCCAAGGAGTGGGTAAGTCTTTTTACAGCTAGGTAATGCTGTTGTTTATTGCTGGGCATCTCTTGGTATGCATGTAGTATAGCTGTGAGCGGCTGCATTCAGAGTATCCTTATGCATATTCATGAGAGTTCTGTCATATGCAGATGCTGATGCCATTATATTTTTAATAGAGAATTAGTGAAACAAATTAGTATTACAGTGTTCAAATGAGCTCACCACCACTCCATAAACTCAACACCTCTCAGCTCTGGATGGCAATTTGCTTTCTTCAAGGCTATGTTAAGAGAAGAACTAAAAAGTGGCTTATTGGTGTGGTTGATTGTTTCCCACTGGAGTGCAGGCTGCCTGCCTGTGAGCAGACTCTTGGTGCCTCCGACATCTCTCCTGAATCCCACTGGAGTGCAGTCTACCTGTGAGCAAACTCCTGGTGCCTCCTACATCTCTCCTGCATCCCACTGGAGTGCAGGCTGCCTGCCTGTGAGCAGACTCCTGGTGCCTCCTACATCTTCAAGTTTTTATAGTTTGAAAGTCAGGCAGCCTGCCTGTGAGCAGAGTCCTGGTGCCTTCTACATCTTCAAGTTTTTATAGCTTGAAAGTTTCATAACATCTTCAAGTTGTTTCCTAACTAGCTTCTCTCTTTGTTAAGCATGATTGTTAAGGTCCAGCCCTAGACTGTTAGGTGAGATTCCTCTGTCCTCTGTGAGAATCATTTCAGGCCTAAAAGGCTGGGACACTGTTTCTGGGATACTAATTCCATACAGAGTCAAGCTGACCTGTTGAGAACATAAGAGATTGCTGCCCTGAAGTGTCACATTCTACATGGCCTTATTTAGGACATAGTGTGGTATTTTGCAACTACTCTGCAGCAAGATGTGATTTAAAAAAAAACAAAAAAAAAAAAAAGTCTCTTTGAGGGGCTGAGATAGCTCAGTATTTAAAAGCACTGGTCCTTGGGGAGGAGGACCACAGTTCAATTCCAAGCCCCCTGAATGGCAGCCCACAACTGTTTGTAACTCCATTTCCAGGGAATTTGACACTCACACGAAATGTAAATTAAGTAATTTTTTAAATCTTTTTGATCTAGTTCTAGGGTTGTATGTGTAAGTGTGTGGAGTGTTAATATGCCACCATGTTGTTTTCAGTCTGGTCCAGAGGAATTCTTACAGTGACTGTGTGATCAGAAAGCATCCCGTGGCTTTACAGTAAGGTGAAGCTTCACGGGCAGAACAAAACATTATAAGTATATTAATATAGCATTCCATCAGGGTGATATCAAGTGGGAATAATGTAGAAAAGTAATATTTTCACACCTCCGAAGTTGGAGATGTATCTTCTTCATATGTTTTCTCTTTCTTCTGTTCACTACTGTATCAACGGCAGCCAGCATGACTGTATAAACCGGATCGTGCTCACAACAGCCAATGAGCTATTCTCTTTGATCCTCATTACTACAGGACAGAAGTACAGATAAAATGTGGATTTAAGAGACCACAGCAGGGCTGGGGAGGCTCCGTGGGTAAGGTACCCGCTGTATAGGCATGAGCACCCGAGTTTGCATCTCCAGAACTCAAACAAAGCTGGGTGTCATGGTGTGCATTTGCAATACTAGTATTCAGACCTCAAGATGGCAGCAAGCACACCCACGTTCGTGGGAATACTCATGCACATGTACAAACACACAATTTTTTTTTTTAAAGAGATCACAAGAATATAAAAGGTCTAAAAAGTATGTCTCTTGGGCAGTGAAAAAGCTTATAGCCTGGTAAGACACTTGTTGACAATTAGCTGACAATCCAAGCTAATTCCCTGGAACCCACATGATACAAAGAAAAAACAAACTTTCTAGTTGCCCTTTGACTCTCCCCAAACACATGTAGTATGGCACGTGTGTGTGTGTGTGTGTGTGTGTGTGTGTGTGTGTGTGTATGAGAGAGAGAGAGAGAGAGAGAGAGAGAGAGAGAGAGAGAGAGAGAGAGAGAGAAGTGATAAAATTATTGTCTTTTTTTGTCTTTGGGTCCTGTATTTCCAAACCTTACTTTCTAGAAATGAAACTTGCTGATTAAATGGCATTCATTGTTATAAGCTACTATATTCTTTTCTGAACAGCTTTACAGGGACCCCAAATCCACATTAGGCAACAACAGCTTTCAACATGTTTTGAATGTGTTCGTTTTCCTTATGTAGGATCTCTCAGCTCCCAAACAGAAACCTATGTCCACCCCTGCCACCACCTACACTGGTAACACATGCTATGTTTGTTTGTGTTACAATGTTATAAAATCCAGTATTGGATTTTATTACCTTCTTTATGGAAAGGAGCATTGAATATTCTATCTTTCTAGGTGCTTTACTCTTTAAAAATTCTTACATTTGTTTGTTGGAAGTGGGCTTGTACATATATGCCACAGTGTTGATTCAGAGCCCAGATTGCAGAAATCAGGTCTCCTCCCTTTACCATAGGAGGCCCAGAGATTCAAGTCAGCTCCACACAATGACAGTGGGCACCTTCACCTGCTGAACCATCGCTCTGCCCTCCCTTTTACTTCCCCTTTTACATATAACCTGCATCTTCTGCATATGGAAGTGTATGTAATGCCCTTACAAATAGCTTTCTAATTGAATATATAGCCCAAAGTTTGGAAAATTAGACGCTACACACGGGGTGGGGAGGCCTTTGGAGGGTCACACTTTGACTTGGATAATTGTGATTGGGAGATTAATGCAAAGGGCAAAGGATGAAGTCAATATGTGCTGATTTGGGAATAAATCTGTAAATGCTGCTTATATGAATCACTGAAAAGTTATTGTGCAGGGATCAATAAAACCCCTTTCAAGAGCTGTGTTAGGAGGCCATTCCATCATCTCCTTCGCACACCAGCTACAATTACATTATTAGGCTCCAGCGTGCTGGGCCGACTCATTTCTGCAGCTTCTAACATTGCGGTAAATGACCTGGCAACAGATTTAACGTTTTCTCTGTAATGTTCAATGCTAACTCTTTAGTCACTGGCCAGAACAATTTCTAATCCCACCAGAATTTTAGAGGTATTAAGAGCTTTGGCTCTGATTCACTCAGAAAACATAATGATGTTTCCCAAGAAGAAGAAAGGGGGGGGAGGGGGGAGGCCCTGCCACACTCCTTGGTGACTGGTGTCTGAATTAGAGCCCTGGAAGGTCAAGCTGGGTTTGATGGTTCCCACCGTCACCTCGGCACTGGAAAAGGTGAAAGCAGGAGCACTGATGAGCATTGGAAGGCAGCAGTTTCCAGGCCAAATTTGCCTCCTATTTGGAAGAGTTTACATCTATTCCTGCAGGTTGACCTTTGACCTCCACACTCAAACACACACACAAATAAATAAATGAATGAATGAATGAATAATAAATGAATGAATGAATGAATGAATGAATGAATGAATGAATGAATGAATGAGGAGAGCTACAGAGAAGGCTCATCAGTTAAGAGGACTGGATGCTCTGCTTTTCCGGAGGTGCTGAGTTCAATCCCCAGCAACCCTATGGCGGCTCACAGCCATCTCTACTAGGATCTGATGCCCTCTTGTTGTGTGCAGGCAGACATGCAGACAAAGTACTAATGCATAAACGAAACGTACAAAAATAAGTGCAAAATAACAAAATTAACTATAGTAACAAAGAAGACTGGCTATCTGGAGGCACAAGTGTGTAATCCTAGCCCTTAGAAAGTGGAGATGGTCGAATCACTGGGTCCTCTTGCTGGACAGTCAGCCTAGCCCATTGGTGAGTTCTAGGCCAATGAGATACATTGTCTCAAAAATCAAGATAAAAGGCTCCTCAGGACCAGTACCCAGAGCACACACATGCACCCACTCACAGACACACAAAAGCTTACACCAACCCACAGTCACATTAGTTTGAAGTACTTTCCAAGTGGTGTGCCTTTAATGTTGTTGACTTCTCAGCACTAAGAATAGATGGTGCCTGGGGTCGGGATAAGGCACTCATGCAGTCTCTGGAAGTAAAAGTATGGGATCACAAAGTTGAGAAGCAGCTTCTCACACACACTGTGACCAAAGTAGCAAGTTTCTTCTGTAGAAAAACAGCATGTTTGTGTCTCACAGACTTATGAGCGACAGTTCTCCTATCTGGGTTGATGTATATGAGAAGAATATCTAGGGAAAATCTCAGATAGCAACAAATGAGTTAAGTGCAGGACAGAAGGCTTTCAAAACACATGTACAAAATACATTTCTCAAGAATTAATTCTCTAGTCTAAAGCAATACTTTAAAGGTTTCTTTAATGCCCTCAAGTGTGCTATTGAAAAATTAAATCATCCATCACTGGATTTGAACTTAGCATGTGATTTTCTAACATAAGGTTTTATAAGAGTTAGAGTCTCTTCTTCATGAAATGAAGCTAAATATGATCCCCAGGAATAAAAATGGAAACACATTCAGACAGTGTTACCATTGAAAATGATTAAATGCAGAAATCCTTTCATTGGAGGAGAGTCTGGATGTCAGATGTTAATTTATGTGTTATTTGTTTTTTCCAAACTATGTAAAGATGTATTTCACAACATAATCTCTTTACAAAAGGGAACCAATGCTGTGTGTGTGTGTGTGTGTGTGTGTGTATGTATGTGTGTGTGTGTGTGTGTGTGTGTGTGTGTGCTGAGTCCAAGCTCTATTCAACAACTAATACATCTCCAATAAACAACCCTCATTAAAGGGTCCCTGGAAATCTGCTATACCATATTGATTAAATGAGGATGATCTATCAGGTACATCATAATTAAGAGCTCTCTGACATTTCTTAGGATCTAGCACACCAGGCATTAGATGCTTCACATAAATTTTATGTGTCCATCATCAGCCATCTATTACAATAAACGGTACAGCATAGAATCTTAATCAAATATCCATCTAACTCCTAAATACTCTCTCTACAACAAACCTGCCAATTATCTCCTATCTTCAACTCTCCAGGGAGAGATAATTCACTAACTTATTTCATCTTATTTTAATCCTTTCTGTCTTTGGACATATGTAATAATTTGAGCTATTAAAATTCTGAGCGATTTTCTAGATCTTTCAAAACTGACCTAACAGTTTTTAAAAGTTAATTTATTTATGTATTTTGTGCCATAGACTGTATATAGAAGTCAAGGGGACATTTTCTGGAATTCGGTCCTCTCTCACCTTGTCTTCACCTTGTCTTTGAAGCAGGATCTCTCTTCTCTCTTCTCTGTGCAAGCACAGTTATTCTGATCACTTCTTCTATCCCCACATCCCACCAGGCCTTGGGAATGCTGAGATTACAGGCTCAACCACACATCCAGTTCTCTATGTGAATTCCAGGGTTCAAACTCAGGTTATCAAGACTTTACTTGCTAATCTGGTTCTCTGCCTGACCTGAGAAGCAGTTTTAAGACCAACCCCAGTAATCCACAGAGTGGACCAAAGAAACCCTCTAAGCTTTAGGAATTCTGGGGTCGTATTTGGCCACAGAAATGAAGCAAAAGTCCATGTGTGATACAACAACTACTCTTAGCATGTCGTCCTCTACTTTAGCTAGCACTAAATAAGATACTCTTGAATTTTCCCTAACGTGTGACTCATCCAAGTGATAAGATCATAAGAAAATGCTTTCTCATTATGGACAAGAACATGAAAGTCCAAGGAGAGCTATTACTGAGGCAGAGGCCAGAGATGTTCTGCTGTACATATAAGTTAGGGTCCTCCTCCACATGACCAATTCTGAGGATGAATACTGTCCTTTCCTGCAAAACAAACAGATGCAGATGTGATTCATCAGTCACATTTTAAAATACCCAAATACGTCCATGTTACTTGCTATCCAACTACAGGAATATTATAATTTCTCCTGGTAAATGGATTCCATATGGTAAAGCCTTTCCCCAGCTCCACACTCTATCACATGGTACTCAGAGATGCTCTGTTCTGTGCTAAGAGGTCACATGTGTATTCTTTAAATTAGTAACTTTATTCATTTATTTTTGCCTTTAGCCAAATCTATATATGTTTCTAACGCCAACTTTTACACGTCATATATTGTGACATTGCTGTACCTCTGAGACACATAGTGTGGAAGCACTCTGTGATGGTACACTGCCAGGTAAGGGAGGGAGTTCTAATGTAATCAGAGAGGAGAATACTTTAATCATGACCTAATAAAAAATACTCTTTTTTTCCCCAAAGACAAAATTTTAAGTCTGTTTCTGGTCATAATGCAAATTCTCACATTTAAAAAGAAAAATATCTGACCAATTAGAATGAAATGTCAGCCTGAGATGATTTGCCCCGAACAAGCAACTGAAAACTGAAAGTAAAAATGCCCTTTTATACGTTATTCAAATGGCCAGCTACACCAAGGTATAATTAATTCTGACTTCCTGTCCTTCCTCACACACCTGAGGCGCCACCCAGCACCAGCAGTAACTACACCTGGGAGATCTGAAGAGACACACTGGGAGGCAGCTTTCCTGGAAAATGCCTCACTTGCCTGCAAATTTCAAAGTATGTACTTGATCCAAATGGTGGGTGAGGAAACAGAAGTGATTTAGAGAATGACCAGCGTGGCTAGAACCAGAGGAACAGCTTTTGCAAGGGGTCTGAGGATCTGTGAGGGACTTGCTTCAGGGACGGTGTTAGATGTTTAATCTAAGTAGTTGGGTACATAGGAGTGTGTGTGTGTGGTGTGTGTGGTGTGGTGTGGTGTGTGTGTGTGTGTGTGTGTGTGTGTGTGTGTGTGTGTGTGTGTGTGTGTGTGTGTGTGTGTAAGTGTTGCTGCACGACTTTTATGAAGCCACTTGCTATCTCGGGCAGAAGAGTGACTGCAGGGCCCATGAGTGCTGTCTGTAAGTATTTCCCTCTACTCCTTATGGCCCCTCTTGAGTTGAAAGCAAACTCTTTGCTCTTTGTTCAGTGGTTACTTCATTTATTATAACTCTTCTTGGAAAGCAGACTTCTCTACATATGGACTTGTAGAAAGAACGCAAAATAAGAACATAGAGAAAGCATACAGGAGAGAAGGTGGTCTTTGAAAGAAGTTAGCTGCACAGACAAACAAACAAACAAAAAGCCTTCACTTGAAAAGAGAACAGATTCTGGACACAGAGTTTCTGACTGTAGGCCTGCTTTGCTTTAGCTGTGTGTACTCAGCTTGGCTTAGGTGTTTCCTCACGGCTCTTGAGACACCTAACTGGCTACTTTGGAATGAGATTAGACTAGTGTAGAGCCAGTAAGCTGTGAGAGGAAGCTATGGACTCTCCCCAGCCTCTGACAGCACAGCCACCAATCTAAGCAGCTGGAGCCACTCTCCCAGACTCCACCACCTGAAGCTCACTTAGAAAAGTGAAAGGTGGGAAGGAAGGCTGCTTGGATGGCAAAGGAGACAGCTTTTTAGAAAGCAGGGTGAACGGTCCCCCTTGCTTCTTGGCTGTTACTGCTTACTCTGTTTCTTCTTGCCTTGCCTCTAGTCATGAGCGGTTAACAGCAGTACAATTTGTGGAAGAAACCAAATGGGAGGAATTTTAGATGAAACATCCTCAACTTTGTGGAGAAAGATGTTCTCTCACAGAGGAAGTTGCACTCAATGTTGTTGCTTATCATCAGGCATAGACTATAACTGGGCTTTCTGAGAGTCAAAAAGTGAACTGCATTTTGGTTTCTAGTGTTGACACCCCCACCTCCCCCAAAAAAAAACACTCCCCCTTTCCCAGTTTTGGCTTTGGGCCTTCGCGTTTCATAATTCTGAGGTAATCTGTATTTCAATGGACAAGTTCCAAGAGCATACATGATTGACAGCAGTGTCTAATAAAACATCTCCCATTCTATCCCCTTTGGAATGTCATCCAAATTACAACAATAGCTAATGAGTACCTGCCATAATTTCAGCACCAGAAGAGCTGAGTGTGCACCTCTAACTGTTTTGATGTATGCGATGTCTCATTCCCAGACTCTGTAATCCATTCCTTCCCCCCACTGAGGGCTTGGAAGCATTTAGTACAAATTTTCAGCGTAGGTAGCTTTGAAACACAACGTGTTGGGTCATGATGACTTATTTGTGTGCTTACATAGAGAAGTGGTGAGGATGAGCCGATTTTTGAGCTAACAGGTGTAACTTGAAAAGTCTGTTAATTGAATGGCATGGGGTTGAGAATCTTATCCGTTGCCCACCACACCCTTTTCTTTAAAATGTATGCCAGATACTAATACCATTATCAGAGTGAAGCAGGTTCCTAGGGATAATTCAGTTCATGTTTTGTCAGAATGTATCTCACACTACCCTGGACCTTCAACATGATTCCCAAAAAACACAGTCAAATATGATTGAGAATGCTGCCTGCCATATTTCTCCCATAGAGAGATTGTATATTGGCACAGTCCCAGCTCTAGAAAGTCTTGTAGCAGAGACTGATGTTTAGTTTTGTTGACTCCAGTGTTTTGTAAATGTCTCTGGCCACAGAACTTTCCAGAGTTATCTGTCAACCTATAGCAGAACTAGTTTCTTGGGACCCATCAGAGGGAACATTCGTCAAATTCACTGCATTTCACAGTGTAGTAAAGTCCCAGATGAGTGAGTGACAGGCTCACAGTGGCCTTAGTGGCCTGACACAGTTCAGAACCAGGGCCACTAATTCCCATCCTGGGTCCTTTCTACTGCATCACTGATGCTGAGAATTAGGAGCGATCTAAGATTTTTAACAGCTTCTGGCAACATAAATATTTGGTGTAGATTTAGCTTGAGTATTTTTATAGTTGTTTTGTAAGGATAACAATGAAATAACTCTGTGCTCATAACGTGCAGCCACAAAATCGTAATTCATGAGCAAAACAAAATAAAATCCTCTTCAGAGTCTAATCTTATCTAAGTTGGTTGTGGTCATCTTGTCTTCTTTGGGGGTTTTGTTTCTACTTTTTTTTCCTCCCCCAAATGAGATAAAGTGAATATTGAGGAAACAATTGCTAGTCATGAATTTGGTTTAGGTTCATAATCTATCTTATCCAATTTTCCTGGGCTTTGAATTTCAAAAAGTCAGTTTGTTTATTGGTCCCTTTTGGACAGTCAGGTTAAAGTACATCTGTTGTCCACATAGATTTAGCTATTGGCCTTCAAGCTAAGCAATCGTGAAATTACAGCCATAGTAAATTTAAACAAGGGCTCATTTCAGTCCGGTCAGCCCATAAATCCACATGACGGAATAAACATGGTACATCTTGTGGTTAATATGAGCACATGTGAAAAATTAAGAAATCTTTGGTGACAAGACAAAAATGACTCCATAAAAATTAATTGGTGTTTAACTGAGGATGTACAACGGCAGTGCTTACAGATGGCAATGACCTGACAGTGAGTTCAGACATAAACACAGCTCAACCTGGTCCTAACTTGCTGTTTCGTTTTGTGGGCCTCCAGTTCATGGCAGAGCCCTGCCATTCTTTAAGGAGAATGGACCTCCTGGAAATTATAAGCAGAGCTTGTTATAATTTCCTTCATCTCTCTGTGGTTTCCTCCCCTTATTTCATCTCGTCGTAATGATGATAAAGAATTAGTTGCTTTAATTTTCTATAGATATGGGTTTGAACAAAGCATGTAGGACTGGGGAGAGAGCACAGCTCAGGGTCTCGCCTGGCTCCCTGAGGTTAGCATTGACAAACCTTTGAAGAGAAATCATTTCAGGAACCATTGAAATCACAAAGGAAAAAAAAAATTAAAAAAAAAAAAACCCAAGAAACATCTTTTCAGCATAACTCTCCTTCCTCACGAACACAGAGGAAGTGACTTAGATAAAAACATAAAATCACTGTTTTCAAAAGATTTTATTCAGTACGCATTTTCTTGTTTCCATTAAGTGGTTTCTTAGACCTACCTTTTTTTAAAAAAAAAAAAAAAAAAAAAAAAAAAAAAAAACAGCATTAGAGAGCATTAGTTAAGATCAGGTTGTGATGCTTTTTGCCTTTTATAAATCAAATTTGTTTCATCTTAAAAGCCACATGTTTAAAATGTGGCACACAAGAAATTTCCAAAATGCGTAGTTGTGGTTCCATAAAATAAAAATGGTCAGAAGAAACTGTGGCTCATAAAATCTATATTTCTTGCTAAATGGCAGTATTAGAATTACCAGTCAATTCATAGCCAACTGATGCCGTATGTGAGTTTAAAACATAAACCATTAGTGGGTTACAAATGGAAAAATGTGTATTATGCTTTAGTGGTGTGTTTGCTGGTTCCTCTTGTTTTATCTGTTGGATTTATTCTCATAAAAGTCAATGTTCATAGCTCTGTCATGGAGAATCCAAGCTTTGAACATTTGCAGATGTGTATACATACCCCTGCTCCGACATACACACTGAACCCCACTGCCAGAGCAAAGGGGGTAAATGTTCACATTTTCTTCTCCACTCAAGAATGGAAAGGATGGGCAGTTCTGAGGGATAGCCCTGTTTAGGAGGAGCTTCAGTCCCCCGATTTTATCGCACCTCTGACCTCTGACCTCTAACTGAGCAAGCCCAGAGCTGCAGAGTGCTGCCCTTGAACTCACAGCACATCAGTGGTTCCCCTGAACCTCATTTTGAAATATAGAGAGTGAATAATGAAACAGGACTGCCCTACGGAAAATGTCCCTTTAGATTTCTATCCCACTAGTTCGTCTTACTGCCATTGAACCTTGGATGTTTGGCATAGTTGCATTTTTAGGTTAGACTGTGTGGAAGTTCCTAGGAACTGAGGGGCAATGTGCAACTTTTTGTTGCAAAGCCTTCACTCAAAAGCCAACACAGACCAGGTTAAACACCCCTCCTATAAATCTTTACATACACCAGTTCTTTTTCTTCCTACGTCCTACATTCCCTTATGATCAAAAGAGAGAATTGTGAGCTCCGTCCGCATTATCCTCACCTCAGTAAGTTGGTCTTGACCAAAGACCTCTATTCAAAGTAAGTTTTCTCATTTGTAAGTATGAATCCACAATCATTTTTAGAAGGATTTTTAAAGGAGTCTGTACTTTAACCTAGAAGGAACCCAAACTCCTTAAATGCTGTTTTGTTTTTATGCCTCTGTCTGACATTCGCACTCCATTAGCTTTTAGGCAGGTTAGAAGATACCTGTATTCCCAACATTTCTCAAAGGGAGCTCAAGAAAGTAAACCCCTTGGTGAAAGATTAAATAATTGCTCAATTAATAAATGAATGACTATGACTATAGAACCTAACCCTACACACTTTATTTTTAATTAATGCAAAGTTATTATCACACCCTACACATGGCCTTGAAATCTGACAACCAGTCACATCAGGTTTACTTACACATCCATACCCCTTCAAATTTTTGTAGGGGGATTTAGCACACACACCAGTTTTCAAGGTTGGCTTCTCCGGTTTCCCTAGACTCCCTGCTTTGCAGACGCTGGGCCAGAGATTAGAAGTGGGAATCAGGAAACTTTGTTAAAACTTGTTTATATCCAAAGCTGAAAACTTGATGAAAGGTGGAGATAAAAGTAATGAGAATTATCTAGATTTAATTGTCCGTGATCTTCTTTCTCATTATTAGAGATAAATGTGAGTCACTTGGATCTAAAAATACAGTGGCAATGACTTCACAATGTTGTAGCAAGACTAAGTTAAGTTCTAATATGCAATGAGTTCTTACATGCAGCGAGGTCTTACATGCAAAGCACACAGTATGTAATTGGCATTCTACAAATACTAATTTTTCCCATAATTTCACTATATTATTTTTAAGTTTTATTACTTAAAAGCTACTATAACACCTCCTCACTACAACTATAATATTTCACTTGTATATTTTAATGTTTTTTTATTTTTAAAAAATTTCAAAGTGTGGCCAAGCAAGCTGGTGACACCTATAACCCCAGAAACAAGGAGCCTTAAGCAAAAGAATCACAAGTTCAAATCCAGACTGGGCTACATATGAAAGCTGTGTCTCAAAAATAAAGTAGGTGGCTCCATGAGTAAAAGTACTTGATCCAGGCACAAGCATGGGGACTTAAGTTTGGATCTGTGCACTCATGTAAAAAGCTGGCACTTTATAATACATTTGTGACACCCATATGCTTTAGCAATGGAGACAGGCAGATCCACAAAGCTCATTGGTCAACCACTCTAGCCAATCAGTGTGCTACAGGTTCAGTGAGAGAACCTGTCTAAAAAACTAGAGAGCCATAGAAAAGACACCTAAGGTTGACCTCTAGCCTCTGGCATATAGACAAGTACACATATTAACATATACCACACATGGAAGGAAAGGATTTGTTAGTTAAAGAACTTCTGACTGTGGCTGAAGTTGGCAACACTAAGCCTCTAGTTTTCCAACCAAGCCTCTAGTTTTCCAATGTGCCCTCTAGTATATTACTCATTAGATAAATGAATGCTTAGAATTCAAGTTTGGAAGAACAAAAAAGTAGAATTGTAACCCAGTTGATTCTTTGTTAGCCATACTACATGTTTCCATCTAGTCTCCCCTCACCCCGCCCTCCACTTGGTCCTTACATCACCACAAACAGAAAGGACTTTGAAGATCCAGAGGAATGGGAGGCTGTTTCCTCTATAAAGAGACCGAGCTTAGGATGGCAGTCGTGTGTCACTTTAAACTTTGACTTCATGTGCTTTGTAGTCTGCCCAAACAACTTTGCTGAGGCTTCTGATCCCTTACATCATTCTGATTGATTAGTGATGTCTGCCATAAGTGAGGGGGTGCGATGTCACTGCCTTGGCTGTGCCTTATGATATAGTTTACCATGCCAACATTGGTTTTCTTAAACTCCTCTCCCAATGAGAGTTTAATGTGGGAAAAAAATTAGGAGGTCAGCATCTGGTCAAGAGGCCTGACTTTCCCCTCCTCTCTAAATACTGAATGTGCTGAGTTCCTTGCCAGGAAGCTGTTAGAATTATGACTTTGTGCAGACTTAACTAAACAAACATGACTATAGCACACATCGTCTCTAATGTGGTTGTCAAGACGTCAAAAATCAAAGGTTCTTTTAGCTTAGCAAAGAAGGCCACTTACATATGCTACAAGCTCCATGAAGAGTGGACAAGGCTGATCTCCTTTCCTTATGCTCGCATGCACTTGTTTGAAGTTTATGCTTATAAAGTATACTTCAGCTTGAGTTGATGAGAGTGCATGAACTTCTCGACATAAACATTCTAAAGCAAAATCTAGGACATTGATATGATTTAAATGGTCTGTTCAACCTTTTCATCTTTCATATACTTGTTGCTTTATTAATACGCGAGCAATGGTCCAAGTTTTGAAATGTTAGTGATCCTGAGGCCAATGGGCCCCCAGCTTATTGGAGTTAAATGGTAGCTTATTATGAGGAAGACTGAGGTAGAAGATCTCCCGGCTAAACGCCAGTCAGGGCAGTACCAAGAAACCCTGGAGGAAGGAATCAGGAAGCAGGGGAGATCATTTATACTTATAGTTCACTGAAGGAAGAGACAAAGCCATACCACAGGAAGAAGAACCAAGCCAACTCCAGGGCCAAAGGAGAGCAAAGAATCTGTGGATAGAAGTCATCATTACAATTCCTATAGGAAAGGTGGGGACAGGCAGCCAGATGAGCCAACTGAAGATTGCCAGTTTGGATGAGTCAGTGGGTTCCTAGGAACAGGGCCTATTCCACTTATCAGTACCTGGCTAAGGGACCATGAGGACAGGGAAGCAGGTGGTGGCCCTGGGTGAAAGCCTTGATAAAGGTGACAGTAGTAGGTTCTCTGCTGATTGGCTTGCATGTGAAAGGCAGGTATTCAGGCCAGTTTAAAATCTGGCTGACCCTGAGAAGGACAGTCTCCCTGTGGCTACAAGACTCCAGATGCCAAAGCAGTAGAATCCAGGAAATAACACGTGTATAATACAGTCGGAACACCAAACACTTTGCGGAAGTCCAGTGAATATGTTTAGAAGACCAAATCATAAACTTGAAGAAATTTGCATTTAATATGATAGGAAAGCACAGGAAAAGCTGATCTCAATGAGTGGAGGACACAGACCTGTGGCACCAGAACTTGAGAAGCAGAAGCAGGAAGATCAGGGGTTCAGGGCCAGCCTTGGAAGATACTGAATTAAGACAGTGAGTAGAGACCAGCCTGGGCTACAAAAGAGCCTATCTCAAAGATCTCATCTCCTAAAAATAGTGTGTGTGTGTGTGTGTGTGTGTGTGTGTGTGTGTGTGTGTGTGTGTAAAGCTAAGTATGATATAGTCTTGATGAAGACAAAGTATTAAGTCCATTGCAGCAAAGGAAGTATGTATTTGATTCCAGTATATTAAATGTATACTCTTTAAAGTATATTTCAGGCATTGTGTATTGTGCTTGGGGAATTTTTTTTCTTTTAGTCATATACTGATCATTACTACATAATAGTTAGTCTTAAAAAATACAAGTTCTGTAGAATTGATATTCTAGAAAATCATTCTATAATATGCACATAGGATTTTAGTAGGCATTAATAAGAGTCTCATGGTCTAATAAGTTTAAGTTTAGCAAATGCTAAATTAGAGAGCATTACACAGTATTTTTCTGCAAGCCTTCTCAGCATTTGACAAGAAAAGTGAATGGTAAATCACAAGGCTGAGTGAGTATGAAATGATGTGTGACAGAGAAGCCCTATCTCTCTGATGCACACTGTGGATCAATAAGAAATGGATCTAAATGCATTCTATTTTGCAATCAAAGAGGAGTTTATATAAGAAAGGTAGATAAGAATTGGAAGGAAACAGAAATGAATGAGGTATAATGACTTAGTTCTGTAATCCTAGCATGCTCAGGAGGCTGAGGCAGGATTACTGTAAGCTCCAGGCCAGCCTGGGCTATAGAGTGAGACCCTATCTCAATAATGATAATAATAATAATAATAATAATAATAATAATAATAATAATCAGAGAGAGGAAGCAAAGAGGACATATGGAAGTATTTTGAGGGGAAAAGCAAGAGATATGATCAAATATGTTATAGTATATATATGAAATTATCATAATAAAATTCATCATTTTGTATTAATAAGAAAGTAGTCCATTTTCTAGGTAGAGTGATAAGATAAATACATTAGGCATTGAATGATAACAGAAGATACAAAAACATAGTAGCAAATGGGGCTGCAGAGATGTCCCAGTGGTATAGAGCATTTATTTATTATTATTTATTGCAGAGGACACAGGTTCAATTTACAACACCACTTGGCACCTTGTAGCCATCCATAACTCAAGTTCCAGGGGACCTGACATTTTCTTCTAGCCATTGTAGTAAGAGGTTTCTGGCCTCGACTTTCGGGCCTACCCTCAAGGTTTAGGACCCACAGACCCGCAGTCCCGCAGTCCCACTGTCCCGCAGTCCCGCGGTCCCGCGGTCCCACAGAGACACACAGATGCTTTCAATAGTTTTAGGCTGATCAACCTAAGGCCCAGGCATATAACTTGCTAACTCTTTACCCTTAAACTAACCCATGTCTCTTATCTTGTTTAGCCATGTGGCTCAGTACCTTTTCTTAGAGCAGCATAGTTGTCCTCTGCTTCCTCTGGCTTCTCTCTGGCATTCTGCTCTGTTCCGCCTGTTCCTAGAGTTTTCCTAGTCTGGTAGCCCTGCCCAGACTTCCTGTCTGCCTTTGGCCAATCAGCACTTTTTATTAAACTCAGAGGCGGGGACAATTATTTACAATGGAACAACATAATCTCCCACAAGCCACCATATGCACCAAGCGTGCGTGTGCTACACATACATATGTGCAGGCAGAACACACGTATAAAATGAATCTTTAAAAAGTAGTAGTGATCAATTGCCAAATAAGGTAAGTTATCTTAAAAGTTCTTAGGAACCTATGGGAAAGACAAAAGAACTGTGAATGTGCCTACTTGCATGAAGCCCAGTAGCCTTAGGATGGAAAATTGGGACTTGCTGATACAAGTTATCATGACCTGGGCATATTAGATCCAGACTTAAAGATTATATTCACCAGAGGCTCTCAGGGATCCTCAGTGAAGGAGTGCTCTTAGGAAGAGGGTCAGGGTTCTGTGAGTCTAATGAACTCCAAGTTGTGGTGAGGCAGCTGTCCCAAGGTCCACAGTATGAGAAACAAGAAGCAGACCCCAGTGAACTTGTCCTAGAAAGCAGAGAAAGTGAGTTTCAGCTCTGCGCAGTATATTACAATTCCTTCCCAGCTCCACCATCGTAAAACAAAAGCAGCTGCAAGGCAATGTATAAATGAATGAGTGTGGTCTACTTAAGAAAACTTTTATTGACTCCAAAGTTTGAGATTATGATAATTTTCACTGTCACAAAACGTTACTCTTCTCCTGATTTTTCTCTCTCAGCCAACCCTAAAATGTAAAGAGCAGGATTTGCTGACAACCATGTTAAAACAAGACTTGCAGGCTGGAGATTTGCAGAGTTAGAGGGTAGGATTCTGCACACACTCACATAGATGTCAAAGGCCTCTGAGGTACATCTCCCCACTAGACATCATCGTCTTCTTAAACCTTGCTGTACCTTTTCATTTTTCATTTCCCCCCAAATGTGGCTTTGTATCTTTTTCCTGGAAGCCAAAACTTCCTAATGCCAGAAGAGATACGCAAACTCCACACTTACAGAGTTTATCATGCGTGGTTTTATGCTTTTCTCAATGACAACACTCAGTAGTTGTGTGTTTAGTTGAAGCTTCGTCTGTTGATCAAGCCTTTGCCCCGGTCTTGAAGGAGCTGTTTGTAACAAAGATGAATGCAGAAGACCAGAAAAGAATTCCGAAGAAGGGAAGATATGGGTAAAAATAGTAGGAGGGTAATTTTTGAGAGCTAGGTATTAGTGAGCCCCTGGAATATTGGACAGAAATGAGCTTTTCATAAAAAGAATGACTGAGGCAAAAGAAAACTAAGGTAAACCCACTAGGAAGTCATCAATGACAGGCCTGAAGTTCAAGGAGGGAGAGGCAGAGGAAATTCAGGAGCATTAGTCTGGTGACAGACACAGAATTCATTATGTATTAGAATAGACCTAGAGTGACCAACTAAAGCCAGCGTATGATCAGTGCTACTGGGCAGCAAACTGGACCACAGCAGTGAAAAGAGAGAAGAGAAGGGATGTGACAAGACTTTAAGTTGGAGGGATCTCTAAGACTTTTTACAAACAAGAACAATCACACAGTGCCCTAGGATTAAGAAAGGCTGGCCCAAGATATAACCTACATTACATAAAATGGTGCACGGGTGTTGGCTCATTATGCTGTGGGTTGTTTTGTTTATTTTTTTTAATTCCAAAACAGTGCATGGTGTTGGCTTACTATATTTTTTAATTCCCAAAGTCATGGTTGTTCTCTTGTAAGTATTGACATGTGGTTTTTAATATGGCTTCTGGGTTGGTGCTCTGAGAATTAGCAAGGCCTTTACTTCACCAACTTTTCTTTCAAATTAAATGGACCTACACTTTGGAACTCCAAATAAAAAAATGGCCCCCAGTGTTGTCATATGTTCACAAGAGGATGCCAAGCCTGGAGAGTTTTTATAGACAATCAGACTCAGAACAAATTTCTTAGTGTTATTAAGAGCTGAATTGAAAATATACTTCCAGAATCTCCAGGCTTATTAGTTTAAACAAACAAGTTCCTGTGTTTAAGAACACGTCGCATTAGCAGGTTTGAGGGGAAGGTATCTGTTGTTTTGTGTGTTTTATTTAACATAAAAGCAGCAAGAAGCTATTGAGTTTGAGGAGGGAAATAGAAGAAAGACCATTGGAAAGAACCTCCTGTCAGTCAGCTCCAGCCTCCTGCCACAATGTCCTGGTCCTTAATGAAAGGAAAGCACTGACTAGCAAGAGTGAATCACAGCTCAGTTGCTCCCTCTCTATCTTAGAGAGCAGAGCAGTCAGCTAGAATCTGTTGTAAATACCAGGAATGGGAAGGCATTTGATCCTGTACTGCCCAGTGCTCAGAGTCTTACTGATTAATAGACATTGCTTTAATGACCACATTTTCTTGAGCATTGCAGATAATTCGAGCATAAAGTTTATATTCCTTTTATGTTCTTTCTTAGTTGAGAATAATAGGTAAAATTATAGTGATCATGGAAGTTCTTCATTTTAAAACATGTTATAAGACACTTTGAGTTTTAGTTTCTTAATTTTGTAATCAAACCAGTTTTAACAAAGTCACTTATTTTAATGTTACTAAAATGTGCTTTACAAAGAAAATCTTCATGGGGTAGGTGTGTCTTGTCATTAAGACTAGCCTCAGTTTCCATGAGGAACAGGGACACAAAACTTTTACCATGCAAGCATCTTCTAGCTTAGCATGAATCTGGCTTAGCATCCAGCCTTGGCTTTATTGTATGCCATACCCACTCCTCTGCCATTCCCTTCTGTTTGTCCTGCAGATGGTTCTGTGAGGGGAAGGAGCTGTACAACAGTCCTGATATTCAGATCCATGGTGACGGTGGGGAGCTGCACACCTTGGTCATTGCTGAGGCCTTTGAGGACGACACAGGTCGATACACGTGTCTAGCTACAAACCCCAGCGGTTCAGACACCACCTCTGCAGAGGTGTTCATCGAAGGTAAGGAAAGGGTGGAGGAGTCAAGTGTGAATGGTCTCCTGGCTGTCTTTCAGGCATCCCTGTAGTCCTGTACAAACAGCACTCTGGTGGTGTGGGTCAATGCTCACCTCTGAACGAATCTGGAAGTACATTAACTTCTCCCTCGAACAGTTCTGATACCTACACACGCATCAACCTGTTCCTGTTTGTCTCCTTGTCTCTGCCACATTTAACTTGAACTTGTTTACGATATAAAGCACATCACTTAGCTTCTCTCTCAAGTAAATGAAGTATGAAAATGTCATTGAAACACTGTGTCATCCAAAGGTATAACAGATTTAGTGAGTTGCTTACTCATGAGAATTAGAAGTGATGAGTATTTTGAAATGTCTTTATTTTTACATAAAGCATTGTGTTTTGTTGGTGTTAGGAGTCCCTTATTTCCACTAACTGTTACCTTTAATGAGTTGGTGAGGATGGTTTCAGAAACTGATGCTCTAAGAACAATTTGAGAGAATGGAATACTTCTATTGCCAATCATTTATCATTTAAAAAAAAAAGACTAAGCCTTGTAAAATTGGAAAACTTGCTTACCAAAATTTTATACTTTAGATAATATAACTATTTTTGGATCAGTACCAGTAGTTTTAAATAATTAGAAGTGTGTTAAGCATCACACTTCTCTGGCTGCCTTTAAACTTACAACTTCATGGCTCTCCTATAAATCAATTGCTTCTTCAAACAATAGGTAAAATTACAAACAAACATGAAAATCTCCGAGGCCTGTGCCGTGTTGATCTTCAGTTTTCGGCTATTTTGTCTAATTACGTCACACTTTATTCATTGCTCAAGCAAAAGAAAGCAAGGAGGGTTGAAGTCTTGTCCACAGCTCCTTCACTGGCAAGAATGAGAGCTGGAACCTTTGCTTTTCAAAGGACTTTCCACTTTGTATGAGTATTCTCAGGAACCTCTAGCAACCTTGTCCTCGTAAGAAAAGCAAACAGTTCATGAATAATGTCAAGTGCCTGTCTGATAGTTGTAAAGCCTACACACCACACACACACACACACACACACACACACACACACACACACACACACATACACACTTAGGCGCATACACACATATACATACACACATAGGCCACACACATACAGGCACACACACACACATACAGGCACACACACATACAGGCACACACACACACACATACAGGCGCACACACACAGTCACACACACACACTTAGGCACACAGATAAATTTCTTTAAGCTTTGCTGTCAGTCCTTTGAGACATTTCTTTTCCATTTTGCAAAGAAAAACCAGATCCAGGAAGGCTCCTCCAATTTAAATGCACCATCTTACCCATTCCACCGCACTGGTAAATACTGCAAAGTGCTTCATAAGTGAAAAATTAGTGGCAAAGAGAATTTTCATTTCATAATGAGTAGTAAGTGTCACTAATGCGTAGGTTCCATAGTGAACATCTTAAGCATTTTAGAGCCCAGTGAGGGGTTCTGAAAGAAACCTGCTTGCAGATTATGATTTCTCTTCATTCCAAACACCTTAAAATGCAATGCCTCATTTGCTTGGAGGCAGGAGCCAGTAAGATTTCCCTTCCCAAGAATAGCATAAATTACTACAGAAACTGGCTAACATTGCCTTTGTTAAATATGGATAAATATTAAAGTTTTAAATAAAAACTTTAAGCATATATTTATCGCTGAGAACAATGACATAAAATGGGAGCCAAGTTAAGACACAACCTTGGTCTCACTGGGAGAGAGTCCCAGTAAGAAATGCTTGGACTCACTAATTCCAGCACTAGCTAGAGATAGGCCTTGATAATTCTACATCAGCAAGAAGCCACTAAAGGTCTACCAGAAGCAAAGAAGTTGCAGAGTTTTAAATATCAACAAAAATCTTTTCTGGGTGTTTTAAAACCTACTTGTTGGAAATTATCTAAATCTCATTGATTGGATCCACAAGACTGCCAAATAAGTAGGGCCACTCGCTGCCAGCCTGACAACCTGATTTTGGGACTCACATGGCTTAGAAAAGAAGATACTCCCAAGAGTTTTCCCCTGACCTCCACATACATGTGCTGTGGTACATGTGCTATCATGGGTGTGCACATGCAATAGTAATAGCAACATTAACAACATAATAATAAAATTATAGGTGCATAGCTGAGGAAACGAATGGAAGAGGTTAAATAATGTGTGTGTGTGTGTGTGTGTGTGTGTGTGTGTGTGTGTGTGTGTATGCGCGCGTGCGCACTCTTATGTGTTCCATGCTCACCTGTGAGTCAAAGATTCAAACCCAGGCAATCTCCTTCTTCACTGTTCAGAAAAAAAAAAAAAAAAATGAAGAAGAAATTCTTATTATCCCTGGGGCACTATGATCCGTGCCTTTCTCTGCTTTTACAGATTTTTTTCAGGGCAGAGTGAATTTATTTAACTTTTCTTTGCCATCTTCACATGTATGTTTAATAACTGCTGTGAAACAGATACAGGTCCCAATCCAAAGCTCACATCAGTGAACACGTAACCATTCTGAAGTTTCACAGTCGAGAAGGAGGGGAAGGACAAGGAGGAGGAGGTCCCTAGAAACTCCTTAAAAATCAAGTCCTGATTATGCTGTGAAGGAAATAAGGATAACTCATCGAATGTCCATGGGTGAGTGGAAAGCCACTCTGAAGAGGTGAAACGTGACCTTAAACCAAGGGAGATGAGCAGGAAAGACTGGGAAAGATCCAGGCAGAGGAAACACATGCAAAAGCCCGGGGGGAGGGTGGAGACCAGGAGGACAGAATGAACCAAAGGAAATCCATAGTACCTAGACATCATCAGCCAGGTGATGGGGGAAAAACCCAACTTAGAGGTAAAGGGTTTGTTTTAGCTCAGAATTCCAGGTTTCCGGCCCATTACTTCCAGAAAGTCAAGGAGGCTGGAACTTGAAGTAGCTAGTCACATGATATCCATAGTCAAGAACAGAGAAAAATGAATACTTGTAAGCTTAGTGTTGTTTAATATGCTCTTTGCACTTAGACAGTCTAAGATCCTCTGCCTAGGGAATACTCCTGTCCACAGTGGTATCTATTAGCATAATCAAGATAATCTCCCACAGACATGCTCACAGACCAAGCTGACAGTTCCATCTATCACCAGAGCAAAAGTAAATGAAATTGGGGGGGGGGGTGTCAACAGTGTGCATTCTGCTGAAATGTCAGATGAGGCCAAAGAGCAAACCACGGAGGTCCGCAATGCTAGTCATTGTTGGTGGTTGTAGCAAGAAGGAACAGGAGGGGATAAGATGTCGAGTTGAAATGAGTCAAAAAATGTTTGCTATGAAGTGGGTAGCAGATATTAGATGGTTGTTTGGGAAGTTTTGCCAAGTCACCAACAGAAATGTTAATACTATCTAGAAAAGGGTAGGAGGTCATAAAGGATGGTTTGTTTGCAGTCCATTCCCAGGCAAGAGTTACTGGAATATGTCAACATGTTGATGAAAAGATGTGGTAAGGAGGGAAATTAGATAATGCAGAAGCAAGGGAGATTAAAATATAAAGTCTTCAAGTGAGAGGAGAATGTGGCTCATATGTGTTCAGGATGGGGAATGGGGTGCCTCTCCTTCATGGGCTAGACAGTAAAGGAGTATTCTCAAGAACATGTGAATAGGAAAAATAAGCAATGTGTGAAATAAATTCATCCCAACTGTCCACCACTCCCTCCTTTACCAATGTGAAATGCATTATAGAGATTGGTATGGCTTTAAGAACTCCTGAAGAAGGCAGCATGGTAGCTCTGAAATGTGTAGTGGAGGAAGCTAGATTGAACTAGACCTTGTGGGCATGAAGAATGTGGATCTGGAGGAGAGAATGAAGTCAGCACTGAACATATCAAGGTTGGAGAGGAATGCAGAAGTACAAGGAGGCAGGTACTGCTTGGCATTAGTTTGTACTCATTCAATGCTGAGTAACCAGCCAGGTTAGTGAGATTTGGAAGTAAGCCATGATGTTGCAAATGTTCCTTCTGCTCCAAGGAGGTCAAGCCCCAAATGCCAGACCACTGTGGTGTACCAACGCCTGACATCAAATGGATTTCCAAGCACATATTCCTTCTGCTATATTTTTTTTGTTTTTTAATTAATTTTTAAGTTTATTTTACATACCAATCACAGCTTCCTCTCTCTCTCCCCCCTTCCAGTTTCCTCTTCCTACCTCGTGTCTACCACTCCTCACCCCGTTCTGTGGGGATATATTTCAAATTTAATGAAAACCACTCTGGAATATCAGAGGACAGATCCACCCCTTCCAGTCTTTGTTTGTTTGATTTTTGTTTTTTCCAGACAGAGTTTTCTGGCTGTCCTGGAACTTGCTTTGAAGACCAGGCCGGCTTTGAACTCACAGAGATTCTCTTGCCTCTGCTTCCCAAGTACTGGGACTAACAGTGTGTGCCATGGCTTCTACTGCGTGCTCTGTCTTTCTATGTCTGCCTTAAATACTCTCTTCACTCAGTTGTTTCACATCCAGGTTAAGATTAAAGGTGTGGCCCCACCACTGCCTGCCTAGGTGCCAGGAACTCCCTCTGTAAAATAAACTGGCCTCAAACTTAGATTTGCTGGGATTAAGGGCGTAGGTTCGCCACTCCCGGATTTTCCCTGTGCTGGGATTAAAGGTGTGAGTTACCACTGTCTAACCCTCCTAGACTGACTGTGGGTAGATCCCTCTGATATCTCAGACTGGTTTTTATTAACTTTGAAACATATTCCCACACCCCTCCACTCCTCCTCCATTAAGAAAGAGGCTGGCCTCCCATGGGAAGTCAACAAAGCATGGCATATTAAGTTAAGGCAGGACCAAGTTCCTCCCCCTGTGTCAAGGCTAGGCCAGGCATTCCAGCATGGGGAATAGGTTCCAAAGAGCCATCTTATGCACCAAGGACAGGTCCTGATCCCACTGCTAGAGGCTTCACAAACAGAGCAAGCTACACAACTGCCACCCACATGTAAAGGGCCTAGTTTGGTCCCAGACAGCTTTCCTAGCTGTGGTCCAGAGTCTGTGAGCTCCCACTAACTCAGGTTAGCTATCACCATCGGTTCCCCCCTCATGATCTTGGTGGCCCCTTGCTCATGCAATCTCTCCTCCCTCTATTCAACTGGATTCCTGGAGCTTGGCCCCTTGCTTGGCTGTGTATCTCACTCAGCATCTGCTTCCATAAGTTACTGAATGAAGGCTCTCTGATCACAATTAGGATAATCACCAATCTGATTACAGGAGGAGGCCAATTCAGGCACCCTCTTCGCTGTTGCTAGGAGTTTTATCTGCGGTCATCCTTGTTGACTTCTGGGAGTTTCCCTGGCACAAGAGTTCTCCCTAACACCCCAAATGGCCCCCTCTATCAAGATGTCTATTTTATTACTGTCATCCTCTGTCTGGCCCCCAACTTGACCAACCCAACCCCTCATGTTCCCATCCCTCCACCCCCTTCCTTCCCCTCTGCCCACCCTCAGTTTACCCAGAAGATCTCATTTATTTTCCTTTCCCAGGGAAATCTATGTCTCCCTCTTAAGGTCCTCCTTGTTACCTAGCTTCTCTCGGGCTATGGATTATATCCTAGTTACCCTTTGCTTTACATCTCATACCCACTTATGAGTGAGTACATACCATGTTTGTCTTTCTGAGTCTGGGTTTCCTTTCTCTGGATAATTTTTTTTCTAGTTCCATCCATTTGTCTACAAATTTCATGATGTCCTTGTGTGTGTGTGTCTCCCCCCCCCCCCCCCCCCCCCCCCCGCCACCACTGAGTAATACTCAGTTGTGTAAATGTACCATTTTTTTAAAATCCATTCTTCAGTTGAGGGACATCTAAGTTGTTTCCCAGTTCCAGCTATTATGAATAATACTACTATGAACATAGCTGAGCAAGAATCCTTGGGGTGTTATTGAGCATCCTTTGAGTATGTGCCCAAGGTTGGTATAGCAGGTTGGTTGAGGTAGATTGAGCCCTAAATTTCTAAGTAACTGCCATACTCATTCCCAAAGTGGCTGTAAAGTTTACATTTCTACCAGCAGTGGAGGAGCGTTCCTTCTTGCTCCACATTCTCTCCAGCAGAAGCTGTCAGTAGAGCTTTTAATCTTTCCATTCTGACTCATGTAAGGTGGTATCTCAGAGCTGTTTTGATTTGCGTTTCTCTGAAAGCTAAGGATGTTGAACATTTCTTTAAGTGTATCTCAGCGATTTGAAATTCTTCTGTTGAGAATTCTCTTTTTAAATCTGTACCCAATTTTTAAATTGGATTATTTGGTATTTTGATGTCTAGTTTCTTGAGTTCTTTATATAGAGAGAGATCAGCCCTCTGTCAGATGTGGGGTTGGTGAAGATCTTTTTCCATTCTGTGGGCTGACATTTTGTCTTATTGACCATGTCCTTTGCTTCTCAGAAGCTTCTCAGCTTCAGGAGGTCTCACTTATTAATTATTGCTCTCAGTGTCTGTGCTCCTGATATTATATTTAGGAAGTGGTCTCTTGTACCAATGCATTCAAGGTTACGTTCTACTCTCTTCTCCCAGGTTCAGCATAGATGGGTTTTTGTTGAGATCTTTGATCCACTTGGACTTGAGTTTTGTGCAGGGAGATAGATATGGTTCTATTTGCATTCTTCTGCATGCAAACATTCAGTTATGCCAGCACCATTTGTTGAAGATGTTTTCTTGTTCCCATTGTATAATTTTGGCTTGTCAAAAGTCAGGTGTTCATAGGTGTATGAATTTACTTCAGGGTCTTTGATTAGATTCCATTAATCTACTTGTCTGTCTTTATACCAGTGCTATGCTGTTTTTATTACTGTAGCTCTCTATAGTAGAGCTTGAGGCCAGAGATAGTGATTCCTCCAGAAGTTCCTTATCAGAGAAGTTTATTTTAGCTATCCTGGGGTTTGCTTTTCCCCATATGATGTTGAGTATTGTTCTTTCAAGGGCTGGAAAAATGATTTCCATCATTAAAAGTAAGACTCACAACCAAAAACATATTACATTTTGAGATAATTTCTCCTAAAATTTTATGGAAAGCCAATGGCTTGCTCTACCTTTAGCAATGGCCATGTACTTCAAAACTAGATCCTTATCCAGGGATTTGGCCCTGGAGTGGTGCCTGCCATGTGATGCTGGCTGTTGTGAACACCACAAAAAATAATATTTTCCATTTTAAAAAGCATGCATGTATGTACACACATACACACATTAAAAAATAAAATTATGTGTAGCCTGATTAAAATGTAATTTAATTTTTTTAAAAAATAGTGATTTTTCTCTATGTGTATGTTTGTATTGCTGGGAACTGAAGCCTGGGCTTCCTCCATGCTAAGCACACACTTTTAACACGTTGCCATTTCTTGCCTTTTTCCTGTGTGTGTCCTTCACTTTAAATAGCTTTTTGCACCTGGTTTGTTTGGTTTTAGTCTCCCTAACATCTACCCACATCATAAGTATCCCTCTTTTCTGAGCACAGATAGCACACAGAAGCATTGGGGAGGGGGGGTGGGAGGGGTGCCCTCAGGTGAGGGAAGGGAAGTGGCTGATGTGTGAGGATTTGGTCTTTTATAGCCTAGTGTAGCTGCGTGGACACCTGTGACATTAGCATTCCACAAAGGCTAGACAGGTGCAGAAGATACTCCAGAGATACTGATAAGGTCTTTACCTTTCAACTAACTTTCTCAGATAATCAAACCCAGGACTTCCATGTGCTAGGGAGATGTTCTGCATCTGCACCATGGCACAGTCCAAGAAAATCTGTCTGTCTTTCTGTCTTTGCTTTAAGACATGATATCCTCTAGTAGTCCAGGCTGGCTTAAACTCACTAGAATTCTCATTTTCTAGGATTCCAGTCCAGTTCTTTAGCTTGCCTGACCCTAAAATAAGTCTTCTATTGTTCCTTCTATGGGGCTTTTGTTGCTGTTGTTCAGACAAGATCAGACTAGTTGAAGCTAGTCTGGGACTCAGCTCCTTCAGTCATTCAGAGTCACCTTAAATTCAAGCCTATTTGCCTGCTTCAGTCTCCAGCTACTGGAAATAGAGGTGTAAACCACCATACCCTGGAAGGATGACTTTTTATTAGGGCCACCAAGAAGACTCACTCAGCAGGTTAAGGCACTTGCCACAAAGGGCGGGCAATGAATTCAACTCCCAGAATTTTCATAAAAGAAAGATTGAAAGAACTGAATGTATAGAGTTACTTACTGACCTCCACATGTGTACTATGACATTTGTACCCCCCACTCACACACTAACTCTTTTAAACAAGAATGACTTTAAAACAGAAATCATCAGCAAAGTATCATATTTTTTACATTCTAGGAATGTTTAGAGTCAGGTAAGAGTGGCTGTTTCTCTCCCATATTTCTGACCACTCTGCTACTGCCTGGGACCATATCCAAAGGACTTTGCTCCTCTTGCAGTCAATTTTATGATTCCAATTAAGCTGGTATCTCAGAATAGCCCAGCCCATGATGATAACACCCTTTCTTGATAGTTCCTGAGGATCCCCTGCTTGGCCCCGCCTACCTCCACATCACAGTGAAATGCACCTTCTCTTCTAATGCCTGCTTCTGCTGCTTTCAAGTGCTTTGCCTATTTTTCCATGTCACAACTGCCCCCCTACACACACACACAGCTAATCCAGCAGTTCATTCCCCATCACCACCCTCAGTGTCCTGCCAACAAACTCTAGGCCCTTTGGCTCTAGCCTTGAAACCTGGCCTGTGTATCTAACTGGCCTCAGCTGCTTCTTCTCCAACAGCCTCTTCTCTATATGCTCCACTCCCTGTCCCCAAACAAATCTCACTGTTCCCTAGCTCCATTCACTCATCCCATCCCAACAGAGGCTAAAGGCCAGCTCTGGGAAAGCATAAAAGTAAAGCACTCTGATAAATAAAGACATGTGCAGCCTAGAAGGTCATGGGGGTGGCTGGGGGACAATTCAAAACAAGAGGGTAGCCTGTCACGACCTCTGTGAACTTACCTTCCAGCTTGGCTCTTCATTCTCCTGCCTACAAATTGGACATAACTTACTTCTTGGTGATATTCTAAGTGGGTCGAATAATCTAATGATGCCTGGAGCCAACCTGACTGTTGAGCAAATATGAAATATTCACAATTTGGTGTTTCCTTCCTTAACCTTACCTTAGGACTCAGAGGACTGGCAATTGGCCAGAAGAAAGGACAAGTGCTATGTGTGGTATAAACAAGAGCATTGAGAATCCAAATGACCACCTTAAGAGACAGACTAGTGTGCCCTAGGAAAGTGAGCTGTAGAACTGCAGGTACAGACAAAGAAACTGAAACCTGGGAAGGCAGGCTGCCGTCTCCTCCTCTTCATCCTTTGGAGCCTTCCTTGCTCCCTACTTGGAACTGTAAGCCCAGTTCATTCCTCTGGCTGCCCACACCCTCTCCTGCTTTGTCCTTTCTCTATTTTACCATATAAGGTGCTGAGCTCTCACTCTATCTGTGTGCTCACCAGAACAGGACTCTACAAGGGTTTGTGTATATGATGAACTTCTTTGGGACCACATCCCAGCTCCCTAAGCAGTGGTCACCAAAGAGGACATTCAATTCTTGCAAATTCTGGAACTTCTGGCAAAGAAATCATGAAATCAGTTGCATGTCAGATATGAGGAATTCTCATGTACACACAGACATTTTCCTGGGCCATAACAGGTAAGGTGTGTGCTAGGAAAAATTAATCTGGTGTGAGAGAAAGATTTGGAAGTGGAAGAAATGGAAAAACATGAGCCTCTGTGGTGCTACAGGAGCCAGGTGAATGACACCCACACGGAAGAATAGGAAGGAACAGAACAAACATTCCAATAGAGTCATCTCAGTGTGACTGTTTTCAAGGTCAACAAAAGACCTGAGACTTCCTCTAGTAGAGGCATGGGAGGGAATTCAAACAGTCATCCAAGAGAATTAAGTGTATTTATTCTATATGAACTGATGAGCAAATGTGCTGTTTGTAGAGTTTATTGAGTATGAATTCATTTGTTTACCTGTGGATGCAAATGTATGTATGTCAGTACCATAAACATGAAAAACATGTGCCAAGTATATATCAAATAGTGTTGAAGAGGTCACTCACTGATCTTACCTAATTTATATACCTCTGTGCTTCATGATTATTTTTAAATATATTTTCATTAATTATTGACAACTCTGTAGATGTGTGAAATCTATTTTGGTCATATAAGCATATACTATAAGATAATTTGATCACCCCAAGTGAAATGTTTTATTATAAAAGAAACATCAAAAATTTAGATTCATTGCTTAAAATAGCTTGATACTAACTAAATAGGTACACACAGAAATCTGAGGGTGGTGAGATGGTTTAGAACATGGCAGAGGCACTTGCATGCTGGCATGAGTTCAACCTCTGGATCCAATAAAATGTCAAGACAGAACTAACTTTGAAAGTTGTCCTCTTACCTCCATATGCAAAACACACACACATGCGCACATACATACACATACACACACATAAACACACATAAATACACATGCATACATACACACATACATACATACACACACATGCATACATACACACACATACATACACACACATACACACACAGTACTTTGAGTGCAAGCATTGGGGAGATGGCTCATTGGAGAAGAATGCTTGCTGTGCAGACATGAGGACCTGAGTTTGAATCCCTCCCACCCATGTGAAAAACCATAAATGGCTATGAGTATCAGAAAGCCTACATTGAGGGGTGGAGACAAGTGGACTGACTTGCTGAGCAGACAGTCTAACGGAAACAGTAAGCATCCAGGACAGGGAGAAACCCTGTCTCGAGGCAATAAGGCAGACGGACAATGCAGAAGAGGAGTCACAACTTCCCTCTCTGGTCCCCACATGCACTCGTGGGCATGAGTACACAAACACTCATCTGCACGTACCATAACACTCTTATGCACACAAAACAAACATTTTTAAAATCAGATACAGCTTGACTTTAGCTAAAAATACAAGTTGACTCTTAATTCAGGAGCAAAATGAGTCTGGGAGGATGTCATCCAAAATCAGAGAGCCTATTAATTCGGTAGTGAAGGCGCTATCATGCATAGTGAAAAGTCAGGAAGCCGCGTCTGATTAATGAGTGGTGAAGACATCAGCAGCCCACACCGTGTGATCTCCTGGGTTAAAGTTTAAAGCCGTGGGCATTTTTCCACAAAGACACTCACATTTGTCTCATAGTTTTCTAGCCATGTGAAGGGATGGCTGAGATGGTCAAAGATAAAAATAAAGCTAATAATAAGCCCAACATTGCAAGCACAGTGGTCTAAAGCAAGCTATTAATAGTACTTATAAAAGAATGTGTTCTGGAGAAACAATAAAAAGTGATTTGACACTGAATCACCCTCCATTTTGTGTGCATTTGTGGTTCAAGTAAGACTGCATGTTACTATTTGCAAATGAAGACCATTACTCTTCAGAATTCTTCTAGATGCTGATATCGCCCACTTCCTAACTGTGTCATGATTTTTAATGTCTTCCCAGGAGCCAGTTCGACAGACTCTGACAGTGAAAGCTTACCTTTCCTACCAAAAGCTGGAGCTATGCCACAGTGAGTGCCTTGGAGTCCCCTGATGGTCCTTGTGACAAAGAAGGGTTACAGCTTGCTGGGTTTTGAAGCCAGCGGTGCTAGGCTGGGAAAGAAGTGGTCACATCCATGGAGTGTTTATCAGTGGGATACAGTTTTTGACTTCATATGAGTTTAAATGGTGGGGGTCTGTATTCCATCATGAGTATGTCAAACTTGAGCCACATGCTGTGCTGGCTTCTGAGGCAGCCAGTAGACTGATGATCAGTAAATGACAGGCCCAGTCACACTGAGAGGAAAACCAGTTAGGCTCAAAAATGTCTAGTTGGGCCAGAAAGTAATTTTCTTTTATATAAAAATCTTCTGCCAGTTAGACCTTACATATGAAAAGGCCAGAATTTGCTTATCCCTGCAGAGACATGGGTTATTACTACGAAAATGGCTTCTTTATTTTAGAAAAGCATATTCCAGTCTACTCGAGTGTAGAAGAAAACTCCATGAGTGCTGAGATGTGTTAACAAATGTTTTAATTTGCCAGTAAATACATAAAAGTTGTGTGTGTGTGTATGTGTGCACGCGCTAATTTCCCTCATTAGATCCTCCTTACTTATTAATGCAAGTATTATATTGTAAGAATATTAAAATAATAAAATAGTCATATGTAATTTGAAAAGTCGTGTCTATTCAACATCAGATAATCACAGACATTAAAGGAACTTGTACTGCTGTATACTTTACATGTCCTCCTGATTTAAGTTAAGCTTCATCATAGGACTTCACCCCCTCCAGGCCAGGATGACCGTACAATTGACTTCTAGATCTTTCCACCTCACTAAAACTCTGAGCACAAAAACAAGGATTCCAAGCTACTCTCAACAAAATTAGAAGCCAGCACAAAGGACAGCTGCTAGCCCTAAAATAAACACTAAAACTGAGTTAAATATAGGACCCTAAGTGTAAAGATGTCAAATGTTTGCCTACTGATAAAGACTAGTGTTTTTCCTAGTTCTTATTTTCTCTTAAGATTTTTTTTTAAGGTTAATACCTTAAAAATCTTTATCAGTGTGAGCTGCCTCTGTCTACTTTTCTTTAATCTGTGTGTTTATTAAAGTTCATTTTCTCCATGCACTGACCACACAGCTCTTTTGGCTATTTATCCTAATGAATTCCAACTTCTGAAACAAATTTTAATAAAAGTAGACTGAGCCTACATAAAGAAACCCAGGTCTTCTGTAAAAATTATTTTAAAGGAAAAACTGCTGATTTAAAGAAAAATAATCTAACACTTGCTTCTCTATCTTCCAGAGCTCAAAAGAAAACAACTTCTGTTTCCTTGACAATAGGACCCTCATCTCCTAAGACAGGAGTGACCACAGCTGTGATTCAGCCCTTATCTGTTCCTGTACAACAGGTAATTGTGAGTCTCTAAGGAGCTGAGTTCAGGAGCAGGCTGTTCTGTTTTAAAAACAGGACTTTGATTCTAAGTGACACATTGTCTTGCAATATTTTCTGAATAAAAACACAGTTGAAGGAAGAAACAGAACATGGTTAATAGTCTTGTTTTAGTTCATTAAGAATAATCTCACCTTGGGGAGCTGATATATGCCTTTAATCTCGGCTCTTGGGAGGCAGGCAGATCTCTGTGAGTTCAAGGCCAGCCTGGTCTACAGAGTGAGTTCCAGGAAATCTTGGGCTGTTACACAGAGAAACCCTGTTACACACAGAGAAACCAATGAAGTTCACACACCAGCAGGAACTTTTCCCGTCTCTGTAGACCAAACAACAATTCCAATTCTCTGACTTCACTATACTGTTTTAAAGCCTTGGTCAGAGCAAGACTGCTTTATCAAAGGAAGAATAACTACTGGGGAGTGACTGTGGTGAGTTTACTTTGCAAACACCATCAGCATTATTATTAAGTAAAAAAAAAAAAAAAAAAAGTACCTAAATAATTGGTGTGATGATGTAAATCTTTAAGGACAACACTTGAAGAAGGCTTCCTTGACACTCTTGGTAATGACTCTCATCCTAGTGAAAAGATTTGTCTCATGTCCATCCCCAAGTCATCAGTTTTTATTACCCATAATATTACCCATAAACATTATAGTAACTACTGTATGCCATACATACTTTGTAACATGTAGAAGATAAAATCGGTAAAGACATTTATGTTTAAAAACAAGAAGAATCAGCTGGGGTAAGTGACTCAGAAATGGAAGATACAATAGATAATTCCTTTAAACCCCTGAACCAGAGTGACATTTGTAAAATTATTTCCAGTCAAAATCCAGGGGGAGTTTTTGTTCAAGAACTTGACTTTTACTTGTTGACACAAATTTATTTGGATGCTAAGCACTGTGCTAGACATTTTCAACCAGGAAGAAGAAGTCATCAGTCCTAGTCCTTCTCATAGACTCATCTGAGGAGAACCTGGGATACTTCTTAATATAGCTGAATTTATTGGGAAACACAGAACAAAAAGACATCACATAGTATTTGTGACTATCATTATGTGCAGAGTGCATTTTAGGTAGTTTCATTTCTACAGGAACACTGAGTAATGCGTCCTAGTTTGCAGATGTGAGGTACTCTTCACTTCTTTCTGGCAGGCAATGAGGTGGAAAGCTTAAACACTTGGGGGTCATTACGCCTGGGTTCAAATCCCAACTCGTATTAAAGGGACTTTTGAGCAAATAGCATAGGGTCTCTGGGCCTAATTCCTTCTGCAGAATGGAAACTGTAGTATTAATAGTCTCTAGGCAGGGTTATGAAGAGTTTCTGCATTGGCCTTCATCTGGCATTTAAAATGTCTACCATGGAACAATACTATAAACGTATTATTTGGATGTCAAAGACAGTGAGACACAGACCTCCCCCAAATGACAAGCCAGTAAAAAGTCTTTCAGGGACAATGACTAAGGTCTGTTACTGCTGTAGTATCTCCACAACACTGTGATGTCCCATGGTGCATTCAGATTCACGGTATCAGATTGCTATCAGTTTATAAGTGAATAAATACAGATTACTTGAAAATAACCAATTTAACACACACACAAATTTTCATTTACTACTTTCTATTTTCCAGTCACAATTCTGAAATTCATCCCTAAGATGAATTCAGTGCCATTTTCAGTACCTTGAGCTTTTTATATGTCAGTAAATGAGTTTCATATTTTCTAGCCTCCTTTACTGAAAGAGGTCACATTAAAAACAAGATAAGTAGATGCTTCCATAATTTACTTTGCCCTTCATTGCCAAGAGCTTATCCTTTTGATTCAATGAATCCAGACTGTATTTTAAAATAAAATATAGTGTCTGTGAAAACTTCTAAACAGACCCCTGTGGAAGTCCCACACACAGAAACCCATTTGGTAATAACATTTAAAAGCTAGCAGATTCCCCCAGGACCCAGAGAACTCTTACCTTCAATATCCTTTTGAACAGAGAAGAGGAGCAGATGTGAAATGAGGGAGCAGAACAATGTCTGTGCTGTAAGAGTAGGCTGGAAGGTGATGTATGGCAATACTTTCATACACTCGATTCATTCAAGTGGAGCAATTCTCATAATGAAAGATTTCTTTAGTCCATCTTTTCAGAGATTTATACATTGAGAATTCGATCCATGTGTCTCTACTCTTTCAGGTTCACAGTCCAACTTCGTATCTCTGCCGACCTGATGGAGCCGCCATGGGCTGTCTTCTTCCTGTTTTTACTAAGGTCTGACATCTGGCAGTCTCATTCTTCATGTTTGCTTTAGTCCTTAAATTTCATTCACATGTGACTTTCTATAGCAGCCCTTAAGATTTGAAATGAAGATATTAATAGACAGATCATCATGGTTACCATAGGGGATAGATAGGCATTCAGTGAGTAACGACTGGGTGGCTATTTTCTTATGCAAGGTTTGAGAAACATGGTGAACAGGTAAAGCCAGATCTGATCTAAGGGAAAAGACAAGAGAGGTATGAATAATAAGATTTTTTTTTCTTTATAACTGGGTATGGTAGCTTATGACTGTGGTCCAAGCAGTTGGAGGCAGAGGTGGGGAGTTTGAAGCCAGGACTGGTCTGTACAGTGAATCACAAGAATTAATCAATCTTCCTTTTTACTCCTAATGGAAGATCTAGGGAGCTTTACAGAGGAAAAAAAAATACAAACAAGCAAGCAAGCCAAAACAAACAAATAAAAAACCCCTAATTTTCCATGTGTTTTACTTTGGTAATTTACATTGCCAAGCTGCGTGCATGTCTCTCCTGCGGTTGGATGACTGCAGAAGTCAGAAACCAGTCCATTGCAGATTTTCTTTCTTTCTTTTTATTTTTGTGGAAAAATCTAAAACGTAATTGAAAGACATTTTAAAAGGCCGAGTGAGAGGAAATATAAAGTATTTTCATGTTGAAAGACTAGTGAAGTCATCAGTTCCCAGATCTATCTGATGCAAATTTACCCGAACTCCCAAAACTTCCTTGTTTCTATCCGTCTGTTTATATAGAATTCAATAACCTGGCTCTAAGAATTACGTTATATGTTATAATATATATGTATACATTTACACACAGGCACACATGTTTACTAATAGCCAGGGACCTACTGAAGAAAGAAGTGTTAGAGAAGAAATAAATTTGTCCTGTAAGGTATCAAAGCTTCCTTAAGGTTTGATATAGTTACCCCCTAATCTGAAATGCTTTAAAATCTAAAACTGGAACATTGACAGAAGCCTTGGGTGGGAAGTCCTCAGTGACAAGTCTCAGTCAATACTCAGATGTACGAAAAGCACTGTCTAAAACTTCCTTGGGCTATGTGTATTAGGTATTTGGAAAACATTAGTAAATTTCATGATTGCTTGCATCCTGTCTTCGTGTGCTTCTGTTGCTGTGGCAGACACCATGACCAAAAGCAGCTTGCGGAGGAGAGCGTTTATTTGGCCTTCACTTCTGAGTCCTGATCAGGAGGTCAGGGAAGTGGGTCAAGAATTCAAAGCTGAAATTAAAAGATTGTTCCTGTTTACTGGCTAGCTCCCTAGTTCCTGCTCAGTTAGCTTTCTTATACAGTCCAAAACCTCTTGTGTGGGGGAGTAGGGGGCAGGGGTACCACCTACAGTGCTCTGGGCTCCCTGCTCTATCAATTAGTCATAAAGAAAATGCCACACTGGCTTGCCTCCAGGACTCAGAGGCCCTCAACTGAAATTCACAAAGGTAATTCTAGGCCATGCCCAGCTGATAGCAGGAGCTGACTAGAAGAAGTCCTATGCCCAAGATATCCCCATTTAGTGGAAACATTCCGATATTAAAAAAAAAACAAAAAAAAAAACAAAACAAAAAAAAAAAAACAAATCCAAAGCACTCTTAGATAAAAGCACAAGTTTCATCAAATTGATAAATAGTCAAAACAGCACCCACAGAGATATTCCATTTACTGCTGTTACTTAGAGACACAATGAATTCTTCGGTGGGGTTTTAAAAAAAAATTTTTTTTTTTAAATTGAACTCCACACTTCCCACAGAAATAAATTCCAAGTCAGCTGAGAATATATGAGAAAACAAATCTGTAAAACTTCAGTGAGGAAACCTGAGCGGTCCATGCCTATCATTCCTGCCCTCAGGAGGCTGCAGTGTGGCTGCCTGGAGTTCAAGGCCAACAAGGGCTTACACAGTAAGTTCCAGGTCATCCAGGACTAGGGAGTGTAAACCTACTTCAGGAAAGAATGAGAGAGAGAAGGAAGTGTCTGACAGTCCATATCAAAAGCAGCTTTCTTGTCTTCATGTAGGGAATCCTCTTCCTTAGTACTCACTGTTTCCAGAGAGCACAGAAAACACATGTTAATTGTTGAAATCCCCCTCCAAAAAAAGCTAGCAACAGTAAAAGCCAAAGAAGTTCTTTAAGACCCTAACAAACCTAAGTCTGTAAAGACCAGTTTCCCTCAGATGCTCTGACAGGAAGAGGCTCACAATCAATACTAAGGATAAGGGGTTTTTTTACAGCCAACTTATCAAGGGCATCTCTGGAAGACTGTATTTCATCATGTATCGTTAGCCATGACTCAGCTGATTTGGGGGCAGCTGAGGCTTTTCTGGCTTTTGTTTTGTTTTATTAGAGACATGTTTATTATTACATAGCCCAGGCTAGCCTTCTACTCACATTCTTACTGCCGCAGCTTTCTCCATGCTAAGATTCTAAACATGCACCACTATGCCCAACATTCACATTACTCTTCATTTAAACATATCAGTGATAGCTCATGTTGGGGATATAGGAAGAGGAAACAGAGACATGCGCCATTTTGTTGTCTGTGACCACGAGGTCAGAAGGTTTCTCTATCATGGCCTAATTGTTACCGATTCCTACTGAACATAAGAGGATCCTTAAAATCCAGACATGAAACCTCAGATTCCTCCATTGAAGTCCAACTACGGCAACACAGACACTGTTAACAGTCATTTTTTCACGGCTACCACCGTCACACAAATCAAATCCAGAAGTGTTTAATGTACTAACGACATGGTGAAAACAGTTTTTAATGTATGTTGGATTTTTAAGAAAGTAAAGACAAAGAGTATGTGGAAGTAATATGCACATCTCTGCCCTCTGCCCTGTCTGTGGTGTAGTATGCCTGTTTACTGCAGGATTCTTCCCTTCCCTGTGTATGTCCTTCCCTTTTCTCTGTTAGGCAGCTTCTCTCTGCCTTGCAGCATCCTCTTTAGGCTAGGTTTAGATAGTGATCCTGCATTAGCTCTTAACTTAGGTGACCCTGGGACTCACTGCCCTCAGGCCTTTCTCTGGCATGGCATTCGTCTTGTGCACAGTGGTGACAGTGCATGGCAGGTGGGCTTTTCCTGTCCAAGGAATGCTTCCATCTATTTTCTCATATTCCCATAAAGATTCTCAACACTTCTGCTTGGAAATCCTGCAGAACAGTAGGGTTGGTTACCACGGTAGAGCTAGTAAAAACTGTGAGGATGTGAGCAACAGAGATGTTCAAAGGGCAGCTACTTCAGAAGGCTGTTCTTCCCTTATGCCCTTCCAAAGAATCCCAATGCCAAGTAAGCATGATCTGTGATGAGAAGTCTTTGTATGGACCCAACATTCCCAGATGCTACACTAAATGATGCTCCAGATGGCTAGGCAAGCCTCTGAACATTGATTCTCATTATTTTGAGGGCCTCTTCTTATGTTCCTGAAGGTTGTCTTAAGAGTTTACTGAATTGTGTGTGTGTGTCGTACACACACACACACACACACACACACACACACACACACACACACACACACGCAATCACAAAAGAAGGTAAGCTGTAACCAAAACTCCAGATTTCTGCCTTTGTCTCTAGGCATCCATTCATTTGATACACTCTTGCTTTCAAACACACACATGCAAGAAGAAAGAAAAAAAGCCACAAATTTTATGAATAAATCTAATCTCCTTTGATACCTAAAAGCTCTAGCATAAAAAATATTTGGGTGTCATTTGTTATGTACCAGAAATGGCTTCCTGGAATCATTTCATAATTGGCCCGTAGAAGCTGGACCTCACACTGTGCTTTGAAACACTAAATTAAGTCATCTCTGGTTACAATCATAAACTACAAAACATTTACTTAACAGCCAGATATTTTCTAGGGTCAGCAAGATGTCTCATCTGATAAAAGCACTTTCACCACGCCTGACTTCATTCCCTGGGACCCACATGGTCGAGAGAGCCAACTTCTGCAAGTTGTCCTCTGCCATGTATATATACCCCAATCCCACACACAGCGGACAAATAGAGTAAGAAATGAAAGACATGAGAGCCATCTATTTTCTAGACTTATTAATTAATTAATATTAGTTAATGATTTCGTTTCTTTCTTCATTTGTATTTTTATTTTTGAGAGTAATAGTCAGGCCTAGGCTCACACTCTCAATATAGCTAAAGATGACTTTAAACTTCTGATGATCCAGTATCTACTTCTACCTGAGTTGTTAGGATTAAAATCATGAGCAACTACTCCTAGATTCTTTTTGGTGCTAAAGATCAAACTTGAGATTTCATGCATAGTGGGTAAGCTCTCTACCACCTAAATTATATCTCCAACACCAGTAGTTGATAACCTTGAACTTATCATTTATTTATATATATATGTGTGTGTGTGCGCATGTATAACAGTCTTGTTAACTATCCAAACAATATATTTTCCTTACACTTTTATAATTCATTGACAAACACGGTATGCTTTTAGAATATCCACAGTGCTTTAACATATATCCTACGGGACATTTACTGAAGTATTTTTTTTCTCCATTTGCTGTATGATTTGTGACTAGCAGTTACTGTCCAGACCCTTAAAACAAAAACAAAACAAACCTACTCAAAGGCCACACACTTCCTAGTGAATTCTGTGCATTGGCTTGTTTATAGGTATGCCTTTTATCACTACTTAATTATTTCAAAAGACCTCACACTTTATAAGGTCTAGTCAAATTCTCAAATAGTATGAGTGTGTAAATAGCCCCTATTTCTAGTTAATCTTGTTGGAGGAGGGTTACGAAGAAGACATATGTAAGGAAATTTTTAACATCCTGGCTTTTAATAACAAGCACAAAAACTTCACCTCCTTTGCATCCATAAAGTTACATGAATTTATCTTTAGTATCATAAAATTTTATTAGTCTGCATTCGGAGTGAGGTAAGGGCAATGAGGCAGTTAGTTACAGAGAAGGCAGAAACGAGGGCCAATAAAGAAGACATGCAGCAAGTTTTACTATTTGACTTCGAATTTTGAGATGAGAAAATGCCAAACCCCATAGCTTCAAAAATGGGACATAGGTAACTGGTTAGGCAGAAGTGATGGAGAGTGTATGAAAGGGTGGGAATTTGCCAAAACAAATGTGTGTGTTTTCTTTCTTATCTGGCTTCCCTAAGGATCTGCAGTCATGTGGAATATAATTGTTTGGAAGCCTTGCATTCCACCACCTTACCACTAAATGTAGATAAAAGGAAGTGTGCCTGTTGCATCAAATTCCACAAATAAGAAGGGTCAGTGCAAGTCTGTAAACAGCCATAAAGGTGCTACAGGCCTTCTGGTAAACTTTTCTAGTCTCGTGACCCAGAGATCATGAGAAGCTGGTGACCAGTGGCCATAAAAGTATTCATCCCCACCTGAGCCCATGGAGATTATTTTCTGACAGCCCCCTTGTGGAGGTTTTGTTCCTCTGTGTTTGGGGTTTTGTCTGAGGTCTGCTGGCATCTTTCTTCTCTATTGTGAAATGTTTATGGAGGTGTGAGATCTTAGGAGGGCCACCTGCTTCTTGAATTTCAGGAACTGCAGAACACTGCAGCCTCCGAGGGCCAGGTGGTGGTCCTGGAATGCCGAGTCAGAGGCGCACCACCGATGCAGGTCCAGTGGTTCCGGCAAGGGCGTGAAATCCAAGACTCTCCAGACTTCAGAATTCTCCAGAAAAGTAAGAAGAGACAGATATCCATTCTCCCAAATTCCAGTTTGATTTTCTCTGGTTTCATAAGAACTAAAAAGGACTTAGATGAGCTGCTTTGTATTTTCAAAGTGGGGCGAGACCAGATAGTACAAATGTACAAGGTGTAAGTTAATCTGGGTAACTCAGCCTCTCTCTTCCCCTCCCCTTTGTCACAGCACCTTGTAAATGTGGGATCAAAGGGATCTCTGTGATGTTCCGCTACAGATGAAAACACAGATGTGAGGGCCCCTTTTCTAGTTTCAGCCTCTGTACAGACTTCATTCTGCAACTACTGTTGGCCACGTGATGTTGCTCACATGGTGTTAACATTATTTACCAACTACAGTGTCCAAAAGAAAATACCTATTTCTTTACAATCATTTCTTCGAACTGCCCTTTCATTGTGCGTAAGATACTGCCTGCATTAAACAGGCCTGGGAGTAGATGTTCTTTTTTGCTGTACATGTTTGTAGAGTTGGCAGATAATTTGCCCCACAACCTCTTCCAAACGCTACTTGTGAAATATACAAAAGAGTTGGTGTACCTCATTTTGTGGGGGAAAGAAAAGAAGGAGGGCCCTTGGAATTGGATGAAACCTATGGATCTTTAAAATAAAAATTTTCTCATAGTCACATACTTGGATAAACCATTTTAAGTGGCTCACAAGCCGGAAGCCTGTCTGGAACTGCATTATCTTACACTTCCCAGTGCACGGTGTTTGTGAATTAAAGAAACGTAAACTGAGAGGCTGCCGTCTTTACTCTGTCCTGTGCACACATAGCATAGCCAAAGCAACGGGAACAAAGCAGTCGGTTAATCATCCCCAGACCCTGTTCTAATACTTGTCCCATTTTTTTTTTTTCTCTTTTCATGCTAACAGAACCTAGATCAACAGCTGAACCTGGTAAGCATTTTCTCCTGTTGGGGGTAATGTATCTTTGGAGTTTCAGTAGGTCTTTGTTTCTATTTTAAAGCCACACACCACACAGAATGATGTTTTTGCAATTCCTTAGAAACATGAAACCGTCTTCAGCACAATGTCTTCTTTATCATGGGGTCTGTGCACTACAATCGCCATCATCTTTATGAGTAAAACATGCTGCTCAGACAAGAAAGTTGGGCTTGGCGGCTTAAGGCTTTTTCAAATATAGTGTGTTCTAATCAGAAGGCTAACTAGACTCACGACCCAAAAGAAAACCTTTCTAAGATTCCAGTAGAAAAGAAATTTGCAAAACCCACTGCAAGGCCGTCTACAGTTAGAAAACACCTGGGAGCCCAAAGACATGACCTAGTGAGCCCTCAGGCATCTCTGTCTGTGAGCTACAGCCATAAATTTTTACTGTTCTACAAGCTTGAAGAAAGCCACAGTGTCCTGGGATCTCTCTTCATTACCAGGTCATCTGACCTCATCCAACTCATCCAAGTGCTCTGTGATGGGGAAGGAGGGGACCACTGTTCCTCTGCCTTTGACCTCTTGTATGTTTATGACACCCCATGAACCCAAAAACTGTGTGTCCAGGTATTTCATAGTACACCCCACACACATACACTTCAAGAGTGTTTTCTTCTGTATTTTTCCCATCAGAAAATATAGTCCCACTGTTTCTTCACAGAGGTTAGAAAAACATGGCATTTTCCTGTTTCTGCTGTTTATGCTTCTGCTGCAGTGGCAAAGCAGATCCTGCCAAATGGGCCTTGGGAGCCATGGCCCTGCCCTGACCCTTGCCTGGGAATGTGAAGGTCCCTGTTAGCTCTAGCAGGTCATGGTACTGTGCTCTGCCCCGAGCCTGTCACAGCTGAGTATCAGGTCCTTAAAAGCAGAGTGCTGTCTTGTTAGGACTGAGTTAAAATGATGCTTCCTAATATCCTTTGGGAATGACTGGAATTGATCTAGTGGCTTCCGAGTTACAACCAGAGCATGCCAGCCCGTTCATTGTATGAGTCACCACATTGAAAACTGGACTCACTTTCCAGGCTATGGAAACACACCACTTTATGTTTTGTTTGTGATGTGTCTTTGTATACAATTGAATAATGCTAGGTTCCCATTATATGTGTGATTCATATGGAAATCATACAGGCGATAAGGTTACATCTTTTGCATTTAAATTGTTTAAGCTTACTTTGGTATTGTACTTTGTGTTTGGGAAAATATATGCAGCTTTCTTCGTTGTCTTCATCTACTGAGACAACTTATCAGATGCCTCCTATAACCAGGGCCAGGAAATCATCAGTTAACCACCATCTTAATTTTCAAATTATTTATTTGCAATTGCCTGGCTTAGTTTTGAGTATATGTGTGTTTGGGCACTGAAAACTTACAGAGTAAGGCTGGAAGATATATTGCCTACTGTGGCAAATGTGAGAACCCTGAATCCATACAAAAACAAAAGGCCAGGCATGATGACTGTAACTCTGGGGATGAGGAGAGCATATGAACACGGATTTCTGAACCTCGTTGATCAACTAGCCTAGACAAGTCTCTGAGACCTACATTCAGTGAGAGGGCCTGCTTCAAAAAGTCAAGGTAGATAGAGGGTTCAATGACCCTGCTTTGGCTCTCAGCTATCACATGGTGGCTCATGACCATTTGGAACTTCAGTTCCAAGGATTACAAAGCCCTCTTCTGGCCTCTGCAGTCACTTCACACACATGGTGCACTTAAAGCAAGCAAAACACTAATACATATAAAATTAAAATATCTAAATAAAGGAATAGCCCCCACCCTCACCTCCGTTCTTTCCTACCTCCTACTGTATAAAGTCTCCAGTCCTACACAACTTGTTTTATTTTTAACAAATATGTGTTTGATCATGAGTTACTTAATAAAATTTGTTCTACGTGCTCCAGACCCATAGAATTCACTTAAATGCCTTTTGGGTGAGCACAGAGATGCCATGGCTGAAAGTTGAAGGCATGGAAGATGCTCCTCTTCAGCAATATGCCCTAGCAGTGTATACAAGATTTTTCCTTACCCTGTTTGCCAAATTTCCTTATTTTTCTCATCCCGTTAATTATATTGGAAAGTATTTTAAAAAGAACAGAACCTCCATCACAACCATCATAACAGCATCTGGTAAAAGCATGTATACGTCAGCAGAGAAATATTTCAAGAAAATCTGTCACTATAAGAAAATAATGTTGTCAGGAGCTATTCAAAAGGAGGCAAACTTCTCCATCCTCCGATGCTCTTGCCCCACTGTATTTATGACAGCTACTTGAGTTGATCCATCTGTTGTTCCAATGGGTCTTAATATGTCCATTTTGGGAAGTCCACGCTTGTCATGCAGTATGAAATGAAATCCATGGTCATAGTAGTTTTTTTTTTTAAACAAATGAAAAAAAATTAACACAAAAGTGACTATTCATATGAGTGTTTGTGTGAGTTGGATTGAGTACAAACTAGAAAAAGCCTATCTTAAAGCATATTTGTATTTAAAGTGAAGTTGAGTGTGCCTAACAAAACTAGGTGATGTGGGGTGATTTATTTCCTATGTCCCCCACTCCCTGCATTTATTTCCAAATATTTCCCTTGTGTTGACTTTGAAATCTCCATATCAAGGAAGTGTGTGTGTGAGAGAAAGGAGAGAGAATCTGTGAGTGTGTCTAATTGTGTTTGGGTGTGTGTGTGTGTGTGTGTGTGTGTGTGTGTGTGTGTGTGTGTGTGTGTGTGTGTGTGTGTGTGTGGTGTGTTTTCAATCTACTTACGTCTCTTGAATGACCTGATTGATTCCTAGATCTAAACATCCACTGGTACATTCATTTCCTTAGAATGAATATAGGAACTGGCTCTCTGATATCTGAATTTTAACAACTGTTAAGTAGAAACAACAAAACATATATGACAACAGTGCATCCGAGGCAAGAATAAACTTTATAGGACTCAGCCAGTGATGTTTTCCAAATGCTTTGAAATTTGGAAAAACATTTAAACCAATTTTATTGCTGTCTCTCCTCTTCCTCTACATGGCTGGTCCTTCCTGCTCTCTCCTCTGTCTCTCCGCCTACACCCTTCCCTCCCTCCTATTCTCTTTTTCCATCCATTCCCCGTTCTTCTCATCCACTTTTCCTCTTCACCTTCCTTATTATTGATGGGTAAGATGCTTTCAGGCTCTAAAAATAAAGTGGAAATTCCCCAGGATCTAGATACGGGCCCATTAGGATTAGATATTTAGATAAAGAGGGAACCGGCTGATTCCCCCCCCCCCCCCCATGCATTTGTACAAAGGGAGCAGGTTTTTCTTGTCACTACTGTGCTGTGTCTGTCTAATGCACTGTGCACTCCCCTCTCTGTCTAGACAGGAGTCAGCTTCATCACAAATCTCCAGACTGTTCTGTGAATTAATAGCGACTCAGCTTACTTAAGAACAGCATTGGTTTGTCACATTACCTGCTGGCCCCCTCTTTTGACATTCCAACTCTACCCTGATTGAATCCTTCAAAGACTAATCTGGGGTAAGGGGATGAAGACTCATTCACAGATGTTAATACTCGGGCTATTACTCAGCTGTCTGGAAACAGCCACAAACTGTTTTGAATTGCTCCTATAGCATTGGCTAATGGACTAACCACACACACAAAAAAAAAAGTGAGTTTGGAAGCACACACACAGAGAGAGAGAGAAATACACACACACACACACACACACACACACACACACACACACACACACATTCATGTATATACAATCAGAGTCTCCAAATTTAAAGCTATTCCCTTTTGGACTGAAAATGCACACACACCCAACTGTGCAAAATGTGGAATAAATCCAGATCTGTGCATATCCCTTGGGAGTTCAGATTATCCAGAAAGGGGAGACCACTGAACAGATACATTTCCGGGGACCTCAGAGAAGCTCAGGCCTTCTCAGCGGCCACATTAGATACAAGGACACCACGAAGCCAAAGCTTCAAATGCAAAACTACCTCAAACTTGGAATTCTACCCAGATTTTCAGGTCTGTGTGAAGATATAGTAAAAATATTTCCAGACTCACACAGTCTCTGAAGTGTTCTTCCACAATCTCTGAAGGGGGATGTTCTCTACCACAACCTGAACCAGCAAGAGCATGATGATGCAGATGTGGAGAGCAGGAAGCAAGGATCAAAGGGAACTTCCAGAAGTATACCAGCTGTGCACAAGGGAGGAGGGCAAATCCCCAGTCACAGATTGCAGGGTGTGAGTCAGAAGAAAAGCCCACTGAGGCCGTCTGCACCTGGAGCTCCACTCCCTGGTTCCTGCCCATCTTTTGCCCTAATGACAGAATGACTGGATGGCAGGGCCAGTTTTCCCAGATGTCGTCCTGATCTCTCATCCTGGAGCAGCAGAAGACACTTGTGTTGCCCCAGACAAGTTGTCCATTTTGTCCTAGACCTGAGGTCTGGGATTTGGCCATGTTGAATTTAGAAACATGAAATTTACTGGTGCCCAGTCCGTCAAGAGTAACTGTTAGGTGTTCGGTTCTTGTCCACACTTAGCCCTACCAGATGAGCATCCCATTTCTCAAGATTTAGAATGTTGCCTGCCTGCCTGCTAAGTCTCTCTCTCTCTCTCTCTCTCTCTCTCTCTCTCTCTCTCTCTCTCTCTCTCTCTGTGTGTGTGTGTGTGTGTGTGTGTGTGTGTGTGTGTGTGTGTGTGGCGCACTCACGAGCATTTTGTTTTGAAACATTCCAGAAAGATGATATTAGTTCACGGCCCAAGACAGTAGCTGAAGGGTTGGTTTTGTTCCTTCGACAAGGTTGGGCTTACTGTCTAATTCTTTAAGTATCAAGGATTTATGCCTGATACCCATTTTTAAAGGACACATACATAGAACATCAAAGGAAATATTGTCTCAAGAGAAGGGGTGCTGTGAAATAATGCCCCTATCCATGGAGGTTAAGTTGGAGAGGGTGTACAAGCCATTTCTAATGTACCAGTACTGTTTCATTTCTTCCCGTTGACAAATGCACAGGGTTCCTTTCATAGCCATCGCTACCCTGCACATTTTAAATGTTCTTCTCTACTTGGATAGAACTGACTGTCTTTAAAGAGCCTTAGACTGGATTGATATCTGCACTGCTTTCAACCACACTGGATTTTTTTCTCCATTGAGTTTAGCCAGTGACAATTTTTTTTTTTTATTAGTTGTGTTTGTCATACTATGTTAAAAAATAAAATAAGTCATTAGTGAATGCAAATGAAATTTTAAAAGCCTACAAAGGGAGATATGTATGGAAGTGTCCTGAGAATCAACCACCCGGGGGCCAATGACTTCACCCTTGCTACTCCTTCACTGTATGAGTTTTTGCTAATTTGGTGGAGTTTTTCCATTTTTGTTTTTACACTTTACTAAGTGTTAAATACATCTAAGAACTTGAGTGAGATTCAAGACTTCCTTCTGCTTCAATTGAGTAATTTTTAGATAATTTTAAAAATTACTTATTACCAATAAAAATAATCTCTGACTCTGTAATTTATTAGATGCCCTCAAATCACAGCCTCAGAAAGTCAAATTTGGGAATTTTGGGTTAAAAAGGATCCCAGTTAAAGTTATTGCTAAGGTAGACTTTTCCATTCGCATTGAAGACAGTTTTTTGGTACGGGGCAGCTACAGCTTCTAGCTCCCTTCACCTGCCACGGCCAATCATTTCCCCACTTCAGCTCTTACTAGAATTTCTTTTGCAGATGTCGAAGGGGTAAGTTGCAATCAGATGAAAATTCCATGTTATAAGCTGGCACACCTCGTTTCTTTGTGGCTTGCTTCATACTGAATGATGTCCAAATACGCAATCCACGATACTCCTTTCCCCCCTTCAAACTTGAACTTGTCCCAGTTGGGAGACTCTTTCAAGGAGAAGCAAAGAAAGAAACCTTAGGTGCATGAAGTTGACCAAATATAAAAATCATTGAGATGTCACAAAACAACATCCCAAGGCTGATTGTTTAGTATTTTTCTCTAAGCCACAACTTTTCTAGATATCTATTTGGTCATAACCATACCCAGTTCTGTATCGTATTTTATACACATTATTTCTGGAAATTCATGTAAAATAAGTTCTGTTTGATCAGATTGGAACTGCAAAAGAAAATTTTAGGAAAATCAATCTTTTTGTTTGTTTGTTTTATGAAGTAAATATTTTCCCTTCTATCTAAATTTATCCATGCCTTTATTAAAAAAAAAATACTGAGGAGGCTGCCATGTATTACGTGCTGGGAATATGAGCCATGAACAAAATAAATGAATAAGGCAATGTTTGGAAAATGATTTCACTTTAGTTGATAGCAAACCCTCACTGAAAACTTGCCCTTCTAAAATCTCAGTTGGGGAAACTCCAACCAAGTCTAATTTTTAACAAAGGGAAGTGCATGCTGGGCAGACGCAAAAAGTGCTGCTTCAGGGCAAAGCTGAGTATTTAGGAGGCAAGAAATCCAAAACCTGAGACCAGCCCAGCAAAAGCAGAAGGTCACATGGTGGGTCTTTATATTAAAACCATGCAAGGACCAGGACATCATGCGTTTTTCTTTTTCTTTACCTATTTGGCTAAGAAGAGGCAATTATATACAGGCAGCATTGTGTGTTTTCTTAAGCAGTCATAACTTAGAAAAGCCTGGAGTCTCAGAATGGATGGGAAAGAAGATGCATCACCACTGTTTAGGGGTCATAGGGAGGCTGGGGGATGACTCAGAGGGTAAGAGCACTTGCGTTGCAAACATGAAGATCTGAGTTTGTGTTAGAAGGACCCACATAAAAAGCAGGTGATGGGGTACACACCTATAACCCAAGTGCTATGGTAGGTGGAGACAGAAGCCATGCTTGACATTATCAAATCCGACAACTACAGTGTAAGTGAGAAACTTGGTCTCAAAGGAACAAGAAGGAAGGTAGTCTTTTTTGGTTTCTCATAAGTGCCCTCACCTGCACGTGCATGTACGCACACGATGCTGCTGGAAGCCCATATCTCGTAGGTAGCCCCTGTCTGAGGATGTTTTCCACAACTTCAAAAGGATATCTGTTCATTTCTTCTAATGCCAGCATATCCACACTATAATCTACTCGTGGATTAATCCAAAGGATCTGATGTCTAATTAGGGGACATTCAGCTATCTCCTTGTGTGTTTGAGAACCACTTGTTTATTAGGATATTGAGAAAGCTAATTAAATTTTTAAACATCAAGAAACTCTATTTCCAGACTTAACTCTTTCGTTGCCTTCCTTTGCACCAGGGTCCCTGTGTCATTAATGTGGAAACAAAACAAAACAAAACAAAACAAAAAATAGAACTCTGAAGACTTTGTGCTCTAGAGCAAAGCAGTGCACACGGTGCCCGGGTGGTAGCCTACCCTGAGAACTTGGACTGCAATACTAATTAGCCATATTCTTGAGCTCAAACCTGAAGGAATGAGATTTTTGGATCAGTCTATCTAAAATCTCTTAAAACATAAATATCCTAGGTTTTATTTACCCTTCTCTGCTTGCTTTAATAACCACGTGTATTTAATTAAAAAAATAGAAACAAGAAAACCTCCTAGGGCCCTGTACCTTTCCAGTAGTTTGTCATTTCCAAAGTGACTAATCACACTAATTTGGAGGCCCCGGCTTGAATTGTTGCACTTCCTGTGTGCTTCACCTGGAAAGCCAAGACTGCACAATGCATCAAAACACTCAAGGCCACCTCAAGGCCATCTGTCATTCTGTTACTTTCTTTCTATTCACTGACCTTTTTAATCAAATAACTGTATCCTTTAAATATGTCAGTGTCTTTCAAACCCAAATCTCAAGCTTTTACCTGCATCTTTCAACCATTCGGGGTTGATGGATTTTAAATAACATGGGAATGGGGCTCATGGGTATAAAGCAGCATTTATTTATTTATTTTCACATTTTACAATGTATTTGGGGGGAGGGGGTTGAGACCACAGCTTTGAACTTCAGAGAATACTTGAATACTTGCTTTTCTCTTTCCTTCATGTGGGTTATAAGGGTTGAACTCCTGCTGGGGGGCTTTGCACCAGGTCCCTGTACCCTCTGAGCTATCTTGTCAACCTCAAGAGGCATTGCTTTCCAACAATTGCTGCTCCAACAGTGGTTCAGAATGAGTCACCAAAGTGGGTGGAGACCATCTTTTACTTTTCAATGCTAACCCAGGATCAAACCCAGGAACTTTTTCATGCTAGGCAAGTGTTCTACCATGAAGCTATACCGCCAGCCGTCCTTTGCAACTACCATTTTGTTTTTTAAATAAGCAGGGCCAGGTATGATATAGTACACACCTGTAATTCCAGAACTAACAGAGCTGCGGCAGCAGGATTATGAGCTACATTAAAACAACAACAACAAACGCAGGTCTCAAAAATAGAAAGGAAAAAAAGGAGGGGGTGGCGTGATAAGATGACTCGGAGGGTAAAGGTTTTTGCTGCCAAGACCTGTGTTTAGTCCTCAGATTTCACAGGGTGAAAGACAGGAATTGACTCCAGAAAATTGTCCTCCGATACTCGCATAAGCTTTGGTGTGTGTATACACACACACACACACACACACACACACACACACACACACACAAGTAAATACAATCAAATTTTCAGACAAAAAGTATGAGTTAAAAACATAATAGTGTGCCTGTTTAGTTTTCTGTGGCAATTGGTGCCACTGTGTGAATGTCCCTTGTATATGTGTGCTATATAGTTTGTGTATATACATATGACCAAGTTAAACATAAAGTTTATATCCTTCTGTTCATTCTAATAAATTTTTCAAATACACTTTTCTTAGAACTATTGTTAAGATAAAAATCATCTGGAGAGCATATTTTTTTAAGAAATAAAAATTCTTGGTTCCATCCTAGAGCCATTTAGTCACACTCTAGGTGAGCAGGAAGGATGGAGAAGTCAGTGCATTCAGCCATCTCTGCAGATGATTCTCATCCCAGAGAGCTCTGGCAAGCACCACTGTAAAAGAGTCAAGAGTCAAAAGTAAAGGATCTTCTGCAGCCAGTCCCCTGAGTACAACCCCTCAGAAATATCACTAGTCTTACTGAGAAGCACAGGCACTCTATTTTTAAACTTAAACAAACTTAAATAATGACAAGGATCCTGGGCATCTATTAAGAGCCAACTATAGGACACAAAACCAAAGGGGCCAGTTCATTTTCTAGCCCGTAGAATTTCTTCTGTGTAAGCACCAATTTTTAAGACACCAAAGTAGCTTAAATTTAAATTACACACCATAGCTTTCCACTCTTCATTTATAGTTTTTGCCAATGGCACAAGGAGACGGTTTCTGCTACAAAGCCAGGAAGGTGGGTCTGCCTCAATCTGTCTCTCCTTGTGCAGCTGCCTGCTTTATGCAATGTGGTATTAACATAAGCCTTTTTGTTTGTTTTTGTTTGTTTACTGTTTCTAATGACACACATTGTTGAAATTTGTTGTGAAATTAGTATGCAACCTAAGTTTAAATTTTTTTTTTTTTTTTTTTTTGCCTTTTGTTATCATCAGTACTACAGCAACTGGAAGCAAATACCCTGCTAACGTTGAACTCAACCAGATTTGTTTTTCTCTTAGGTAGACATTAAGAATTAGAGAAAATTGTGTAGAGTGCTATCCACTAAACCACATTCACAGTGGTATTCCAAGTGTGTCTTTTAAAGGACTATTTTGATTGTAAAATATAGAAAGTATAGCTCGTGTCACTCACTGATGAGATCTGGAGGGACTTCTCAAGTCGTTTGCCATCTTCAGGAGCCTGATGAGGGCCAAAGCTGCCATCCTCAAACTTGTTTGCTGTGAGCCAGTTCTGTGTGATCATGCTACAGTGTCCCAAAACGTGCGTTTGTATCTTTGCAGAAAACAGCTCAGGTTGTGATTTTCAATAGCTAGCATTTTTCATTATTTGTAGCCTAGGAAACTCTAATGATACCATCCTTTTATTACATTATGAAGAACTCAAACTATCTTTTAATTAAAATAACTATCATTGAATTCTTGTGAGGTTACTGTACTTTTCACATATAGTAGAAAAGACTGTAATTCACAATAATTAGATATTTATTATATGTGTCTGCAAAATGTGCATATTTAAGTCTCCATCTTAAATCTTAAGTCAAACAGTCCTTAAAAATTAACATAATTTAAGAGGTAGAAAATTAAACACCCATCTGGACCTTTTAAGTTTTATACCATGCATTGCTATAAAATTTTTTATCATGTACATGTATTAGCTAATGAAAATGTATTTTTTTATTTTTTTTTTACTTTCTGGAATGGTGGGAAGGTTTGAAGAGCATTTTTTTGATTGGTTGGTTGATTTTAGATTTGAGGCCAAGAATCATCTGGCCCCTTGCTAGTTTTTGCACAGCTCAAGACTGGCCTTGAACTTCTGATCTTATTGCCTACACCTCCCAGTCACTGAGATTATACCTGTGCCCAACATATAAATTTAGAACTTTAAAATATATAGAGAGGTCTTAGTAAAAAATAAAAATGTAAGATAATTCAGGAAACATTGCTTATTTTTGTCTTTATAGTCTAAATTGGAAGGATTGTAAAGCCACTAAGAAAAATGTGGGGAAAAACAATAAAGATCATGTGTTTGTATTTATAGAATACTTATAGACTATTTAGTATCTGCTCAGATTTAAAAGATATTACATAGTCAACCTACATTTTGATTCCTCCAGAAGTTCAAAAGAAATATAAATGCCAATATGTATTTTCTTTTTTCTCTCTTTTATTTTTATATGGCCTAAAATTTTTCTTTCCTAATTCCACCTTATATTTAAATTAATAATTACATTTAGCAAACTGGAATTTTCTGGTAAATCTTCCCACTTGCAAACGACTTGCCTCTCTTTAAAGGCTGCACAGTTTTGAAGGAAGAAGGAAGGCTAGGCAGACCCCGATGCCATGTGGGCACTAGGCCTGTAAACTTTGGAGTTGGGATTCATCTAGAGATTTTCCAATTCACGTTCTTCCCTCTGTGCTGCCACATCTTACCTACTTAAAAATGCAAAAAAAAAAAAAAAAATGAGGCTAAAAACTCTGAATCACTATCTCACACTGATATTAAATATTAGAATACTAGCTATAGAATATTAAGGCAGCACATTCCTTAGCACACTCAGCAAATATCCGGGTGGACTCTGAATGTCGAGACTCTGTGCAGGCTTTCTCTCAGAAGCCTTTCTTGATATTTTATAACCTTTTGTTAGTTTCTTCAATTTAATTTAATTGGTTCCTTTAATCTATCTCTTCCCTCTTGCTGTAAGCACAGCTCATTTGTTCTTATTCTTCCAAAAAATAGAGACTATCTTAGCAACATCATTAGATAAATTTCTTTATATTTTGAAGACCTCTCAAATGTTTGCCTAACTTGTACTCAAATAGATTAACAATAGACATTTATTACTCTGCTCTTTTGTCTGTAAATACACCATGTGTGTGCCTGGTACTCACAGAGGCCAGAAGAGGGCACTGGGTCCCCTGAAACTAGAGTTACAGATTGTGATCCACTATGTGGGTACCGGGACTGGAACCTAGAACCCAGAAGAGGAGCAAGTGCTCTTCACCACTGAGTCATTTCCCCAGTCCCTACTCTGCTCTTTAATCGTCTTTGCTGAAGCAAAAGAAAGAAGTTCACGACAAGAAATATGCTGTCTTCAGTTTTAAGGGTATGGTGTGTCATTGTCCTAGAGCCCTGCACAGAGATCCTTCAGAACTTCCTCCCTAACATGTTCGAAACTGTATCCACTCTGAGCAGTGGCTTCCCATGTCCTGGACACAGCCCCCAGCTGCTACTGAACTCCTGTAGGGAGAGTTTGACCTGTTTATATACTGTATAAGTGGAAACTTATGATGTTTGTCCCATCACTTTCTCTACATTTAACCAAACTGTGCCAATTCTATACCGTATTAACTAAGCTCTGTCATTGATTCAGATTGTGATGTACAATGAATCCTGTTTGGCATGCCCCCATCTTGACATCAAATTGAATATTATACTAAAAGAATACATTGTGTGATTTCATAGCTTGGAAATTTGAGCATGCATCTCTGTGGTAGCAACATGTGTTCACCTTGAGCTTTGGTTATTACTGAAGTCTCAACAGTTTATAATCACAGTGGTCCCCAGATCTCTGCCCTTTTGACATCGAAAGAGCCATGCATTTCCAGCTTTAAGGAAAAGCTTCAGCAGTCTGTCAGCCAAACTATCATCAGCAATCAGCATCATCAGATCATCAGGTTGGAGATAGCATGAGGTTCAGGAATAAAGAGCAGGAATGGAGGGTTGCTATAATGCTCACAGAGGCCCTCGGTACTTGACAATGTTGAGAAAGAGAGAGGAGAGAGAGAGAAAGAAGAGAGAGAAAGACATATTCTACCCTGAAACCTCCAAGCAACATACTTTGGCAACATTTATATATATTTTAAAAGTTGTATTATTCTGTAGAGTTAAATACAATAAATTCTGTATGGTTACTTCTGGAGACATATTAAGGAGCATTGGGATGGAGAAAATCAGATTATAAAGAGATTACACTTCTTTTCACCTTATGCTTTAATTTGTCTATCTTTGTACTTACTGCTTTTACGTGTGTGTGTGTAGTGTATGTATATGTATATACATCGATATATATATCGATAAACAAAGAATTCTTGTGAGGTAACACATTGACTGTAGTTAATATGTTTTGAGACATACTGGTTCCTCTTCATTAGCAATGATTAAATTGAAGGAAGACGCATTAAAGCATTCAAGCCTGAAGAGTTGGAGAAGACTGGAGGAGGTTGGGCCTCATTTCATATGACTTCTCTAACAGTTTCCCTCTGACAGATTCTCGTGGTTGTTTTTCTTCCAGAGGAGATCTGTACCCTTGTCATTGCTGAGAGTTTTCCTGAAGACGCAGGCATCTTTACCTGCTCAGCCAGAAATGACTACGGATCAGTGACCAGCACGGCACAGCTTGTTGTCACGTCAGGTACCTGGAATCCAGAGCAACTGGCTCCTTGCGCCCAGTTTTTGTGCAGTTCCCCAAAACAGGCAGCAACTGCCCCAGGAGCAGTGCTCAGCTCATAGGAATGCCCGTGGCCACTCCAAGAGTTCTCCGAACAATTAAATATCTTATCTCAAACAAAAGGCTTTGGGGGAGGCACGGAGCTGTGGGGGCGGGGATGACAAAGAAGGTAACTAGCATTCCCTCACCGGGACAGTTTTTTAAAGCTCATGCAGTCTTGGTCTCAGAAACAATGGAGCTGGTAATCTTGATGCAGAGCCTGGATTCCTCAGCAATGCCACCTTTAAGCCAGAGGTGCAGTTATGATCCTCAGCAGTACCAAGGACTTGCAGAAACCTGTCCAAATGTGTGACTATGTCAACCACAATTGAAACATCTGAGACAGGAATGCCAACTGGTGAAGTGTAGAGACTCTGTGAAGATGTTAGGGATCAAATGTCCTCTCATATATATCAATGTGAGTGAGCAACTCTGATATAAAATATTGCACTATTAAACCAATGTTAAAAAAACACACAAAGATCCAAACTCAAAATCCAGTCATTAGGAAAGACAAAGTCATTGGGAAAGAAGTTTATTTTTATTTGTATGTTTAGGTGAATTTTCTATTGATGAATTTTACCACAGCTCATAGCAGATGTCTTGTCTTTCAAGCTCATCTTACAGAGATTTTAAACTGATTACTTTGACGCCTAACACACATAGTAGGACATCAGTGGGCAAGTGGATGACTATTCAATAGCCCCGATGCCTAGGAGAGCAGGAACTTGAGGCTAGGTGGCAGCAGAGGTACAAACAATGGAAGCTTGGGCATGGTCAGTGCTTTCTTATGTTCATTAAGATGAGTAGGAAAAGAAAGGTCCACCTTGCTGGAGAATGGTTGACATGAATGATTTTGTACCAGCTGGAAACTGCACTGTAGTCATATAGCAGGCAGTACCACACAGAGTGTCCCATCAGATGATCACCACAGTCTCCAAACAATAACAGCAAAATATTAGGCTCTGTAAGTTTGGGTGATAAAACCAGGTAATGTAATTAATCTTCATTACTGTATGCCAAACACAATGGATAAATGATTTGCTTTTCTATGTACCTCAATAAGCATTACTTGGTGCATCCCAAAATGTCTGCCAGGCTCTTAGAAAGATAAATGATTCAGAAAGGGTATGACCCCAAGTTACTTTTAGTCTATTGAGAGTAACATTTTTAAATTTGTTTTCTACTAAGTTATAGTGGAGACAATGTAAATTTCCCATCTGGCATGGAAATTGTCTTTGCACTCACAAGAATTCCACTTAGACTCAGAACTTCTCTTCCCTAGCTTCCGAAGGGATGGCTGCATAAACCCTTCTGAATTTGAATGCTGTCAGTGAGAATGGATCAGGTGTCCAATGGGGTCATGGACTGGGGGTCAGAGGATAAAGCATTTGGATTGATATTGTTTGCAAATGTCATAGTTGCAGATGCCTGCCGTATCTTAAGCTCCTAATGCAATTTCTTAATGAATAGTAGCTAGTTTTTCTACAGGTGCGCTCAGTCAGTCAAGGAAGGAGACCAATAGTCACCACTCAAAACAAGGCCGTGAGGCTGGCAATGCTCCCACATCTCATGACAAGTAGCGCTTCGTCCCTAATGACCTGCAAAGGATCCCCACTAGGTCTATGAGTATGAAAATCATTTGTTGAACAAGTAGTTTATTCCTGTTTTTCTCCCCTTTTCTTTAGCTAATGCTGAGAACTGTAGCTATCACTCATCGGGACAGCCTAACAATGATCACAACCAACACTTTCCACCTCCCCCTCCAATCTTGGAGACAGGCTCCTATGAGTTGACATCGCAGAAACCATCTGAAATCCAGCAGGTGAACAGCTCCGATTTAGGACTTAACGTGGGAGCCATTCAAATGCAATTCAACTCTGCAGAGAGGGAGACCAATGGAGTTCATCCCAGCCATGAAGTCAACGGGCTGATTAATGGCAAAACTTATGGCAATAAATCTCCTCCAACACCAGCTGCCCTGCTCTCACCCACTAAGGAACCACCACCTCTGCTTGCCAAACCCAAACTGTGAGTATTTCTGCATGGTTTTATAATACTTTCCATATTCCTGTGCAATTTCCTCTCTGGTTAGAATAAAAAAGCTTTCTCCTGGACTGGACTGTGTGGCACACCGCTCCTCCTGCAGGGAAACTGTCCTTGACTGGGGAGACCTCACTGCCAAGTGAGATCCTTCAAAATACCAAGGATATTTAAATTAAGGTAAATAAGGAACATGGCTTAATCTCCTCTTTGCTAGAAGCTTTAACTGATCAAAATATCTGTAGGGGGCACTGCCTTCCACTTTGTGGCAGGGTGCCACTGCCTTCCAGACAGGAATGGAGAAAGGCCCTTCTTGGAATCTCTATAAAATCAAGACAAACATTTTAACTGAAGGAATCATTAAGGAACACAGATGAGAACAGCAGGAGGAAACTAGGAAGTAGGAGTGGGAACCCAGTAGCTAATCCTGGCCAGGAGGAGAAACCAGAGACAGGCTTGTCACATGGAGAAGTGCCCATGACAACTCCTTGCTTTTGGAAACGCATGAACTGCATATTTCCCTCATTCGCATTTTATTTCTAGTATTCCCTCAGGATGGTAAGTCTTGTGTGAACCATTACAGTGTCAGAAAGAGAGAGAGAGAGCTCAAAAGGTTTTCTATCTCAGCAGAACAGTTCTTAATTGTAGCTCAGTGGAAACATACACATTCTTTACTCATTCACGTTGCCACGTGAATGAAATTGCTCCATCTAGAAAAGGCTCTGGGTTCTCTATGGTATCTGTTGTCTTAGGAGTTCTTTGCTTCTTCAGTGAGGACATACCGATGTTTTTCAGGCTGTGATCAGCCCATGCCTTATCAGTGTTAGAATTGACTAGAAACTCAACCGGGATTGACAATTTATACAACATTTCACTCTTTGCCAGGGGATTTCATAGACCTTGGCCAAAAGCAAACAACTCTAAGAGCATCTTAATAAATGGGAAGGCAGTTTTATATAAAGAAACTTCTGGCCAATCTTTTAAGGCAATTTCAGAAATCTACATCGTTTGCATTGTTTTGGCTGCTTTAGGTGGTAGAGCTACTGATCAGGTCTGTGTATAGTGCTATGAAAGGCCTATGCTCACTGAGAGGATAAAGTGAGCTAAAAAAAAAAAAAGAAAAAGCATCCATAAAAGAGATTTACATTCTTATAGCACCAGCCATAAAATTAATTGCTACTACTGACTTGTTTCATGTTTGCATTTTAATTATGTATTTGTGGTGCTTTTACTGAAGAAGGGACCACTTCTCTGGGGAAGAGCAGATATATTTAATGAGTAGGTCTTGACTGAGCTCTTGATCCGGTGAAGTGCTTCCCTTCGAATAGCCATCATAAATTCAGTATAAATCACAGGAGAGTAAACACAGGGTGCTGTTAACCAGCATTTACAGCTCTTCTTATCTTAGGCATTTCAGCAGCTCCTCAGCTTTCAGCCGGACCACTGTGCTTGTGTGTACAACAGAGCCTTGTCTACAAAAAGCAAAATATTCTGCGCATATTGAAAGGCTAAATAGCTTAAGAGCAAGTTTCAAAAGTAATGGCATAATTTTCTTAAATTACATCTTTTCAGAGGAAAAACAGGAAGAGAAAAACCATAAACCCAACTTATTGGCTTTGTTTTATTCTGTCTTTGCACGAAATAAGTCAATTACTAGACCTTTTCTCCACAAACAATGCCTGGAGATTCAAAATAAATGTATAGCTCACAGTGAAAATTGTGGATTCTCTGCATTTCACAAAATTGTCCTTCAAATTCATGGTTTTGCTTGGAATCTCCAGGAAGAAATCTTAGAGGGAAAGTTGCAACTAGCAACCTTAGTAGGTGATGGAGAGAGCGTGGTCATGCTTGTCCTTGTGCTGACCTCCTGGATTCAACTAAATGGTGCAGAACTCACAATGTGCTATTTCTATGCCCTGCCAATTCCTCGCCTTCTTTGTCTTCCTTTTTTGCCTTGCAGACAGGAGTTACAATCTAATCTAGCCTGCAGAATGAGCAATCAAAGAGGGAGTTGGTGAAGAGGAAATCTTACACCCAGAAACAAGCGGGTCAGCAGATAAAATTCTTACTGTCCAGCAGAATGCCAAAAATACACACATGGCCATAAAAGTCCATTCATTCCCTTTTGATAATGAAATGGTTGAAAATATTTTTTCCATATTAACTAAGCTCAACTTTGCTCCTGTTCTTCCTACTTACTCTGCCTCTAGTATCTGAAGAAAAAAGTAGGATTAGTGTTTCCCATGGAGAAGTAAAATGACTTGAGGTTAAATCAATCTTTCTATGTAACTAGATTTACTATGTTTGCTTCTGTCTTTCTTTTTCTATCTACACATACTCTAGATAACCCCATTGTTTCTGAAATCTTGCCTCAAGAGAGGGACACATCCTAAAATCCCTTTCACACCAGTGTCCTGGTTGGCTCTATCTGTCAATTTGACACGGCCTAGATTCATCTGAGAGAGGAATTGCCTGGGTTACATTGGCCTATCGGCATGTCTGTGAAGGATTATCTTGGCTTCTAATTGATAGAGGACAGTCTAGCCCACTGTGGGTGGTACCATTCCCTGAGCAAGTAGTCCTGGGTATAGAAGGAAGCAGCTAAGCACAAGCCTGAGAGAGCCAGTGAGCCACTTTTTCTCTTGTGTGTACTTCTTGTTCTTGCTTGAGTTCCAGCCCTGGCCTGTAAGCTAAGATAAACCTGCTCTCCTAGATGATTTCTAGTCATGGTGTTTGTCCCAGAAACACAATGAGACGGCAGCAGGAAGGTAGTCAGGACTTTAAGGTGGACTAACTGATGCTAAGTCTTCATAACACTCAGTATTTCTTAAAACAGTGATTGTCCCTTTTCTGCATATACAGGACTTTGAGATGGTGTGTGAGAGAGGCGGAGGGAAATGGTGGTGACTCTCACTCTCCATCAGCTTTTTCGTGTTTGGAAGCTCCTCATGAGTCCCCCCACACTCCTAGACATGGCAAAATGCAAGTTGTTCCTTTTCCTGGAATGTTCTATGCTTGGAATGTGATAAAAAGCTGGCTCCTTCTTGCCTATCACATCTCAACTTAATGTTATCCTCTTCCCCAGCCACCCAACCTACAGCAGCCATCCAGCCGCTCTCCCCTTTAATTAGCACACAGTGCATAATTACTTCTAATGGTTGTTTAGTTGCTCTTGGCTCTGTATATTGTCATCCTTCTGAAAATAGGAAGCTCGACTGTTGTTACTAGGCCTCATGGAGTAGATCTCCATATCTTTGAATGAATGGAGCATAAGTTAAGCAACAAAGGAGAGAAAGAGCTCCAACCTTTAGAGCAGCTTATGTCTTCTGCTTAATTTCCCCCTGGATACTTCCAGGGCTTCTATTTCAGACCCCGCCAGTTCCACAGGGATTCTCCTTTATGAGATGTTTCCCATTGGTACTGTTTGCCTTTCTACCTGCTGATAACTGAAAGTACATGAAAAACTCAGCAAAAGTTCTGTATGAAGACCTAAAGCTACCACTTGCTTGGTAGACTATTTAGCTGCGGTACACAAAGTCCTGAGTTCCATCCACAAGTGGATTACAGCACTTAGGAGGGAGAAGCAGGAGAAGCAGAAGTTCAAGGTCATCTGCAGCTACATAGTTCATTCAAGTCTAGCTTGGGCCTGGCCTACCTTCAGGAGACCTCTCGAAAAATCAATAGAGCTATCTGCTACGCATGCCTGAGTTTAGATCTCTACATAAAATGCCTGATGCTCTGTGTTGATGGTCTACTGCCACCTGAGCACTGCAAAGAATGGAGAATGAAGCTCCTTAGCCAGAAGGTATCTCAATAATGAGCTCTGGGTTCACTGTAGTACTCTGTCTCAAAAATAAATATGGAGAGCTATCAAGGAAACCCCACCACCACCACCACCAACTATCTACTCCTCTGGCCCCTATATACAAGTACACACATATAACACATCCATATTAACATGTACATAACACACACGGAGGAAGAGCACAGAACAATATAAACACATATTCTACAGAATTCAATTACAGTAGGGAAAACAATCATCCAGTTACTTAACTCCGTTCCTTGTTTTCTCCAGAGCTCCCATTTGATTGATGCTTTGCTCTAACACACTGTGGAGAGAAGGAGCATATGAGAAGAGCAGGAGGACAAGACCAGTGTCTAGCAAACACTTGCAGCCTTAGTTACAGTCAAACTGCCATTCCAAGGTGTGCGCCCTTGCCATGTTAACACCTGCATGAGATTGAGGACTCTGGTGAAGGGCTGGAGGCCCCGGTGCTCCTCCCTTCCTGTCCTGTTTATTTTGGACCGGAGCTCAAACTCCAGTGTGTGGCTTGGGCGGCGTAACTTAAAAGCTGAACGTTTTTCCATCCTTTGACTTTGGCTAGTTAGGGTTCAAGATCTCACTATATCACCCTTTGACGATATGATAAAAAACGGCTTCCCAGATTCGGTTTCCATAAGCTTCACCTGAAGGTTCAAAAGCAAAACCAAACATGAAAGGCAAGGAAAATGAAGGGAAGCAAAACAATGTCAGGGGAAGTGTGTGTTACAAATAGCCAGACTTGTAATTTTCAGGCGGCAGGTGAAAAGATGTTTAAATGCACACAAATATACTTTAAATCCAGAAAACGCCATTCCCTCACTATTTTGAGTTCCTAAAAGCTCTGGACTTAAAAATAAAAGAGGTAAGAACATTATCTTTCAATAATCTATTGCCTAGTGATTACCAGGATGATTTTGGTAAACACACACACACACACACACACACACACACACACACACACACACACACATCTTTTAATATGACAAGAAAAAAAAATCTGTGAATTTGATTTAGTGCAATCCAAATAACCTTTACTTCTCAAGTCAGTGATTACAAGGTGAATCATTTTACCTTTGATTTTGAGGATTTAATGTGCACCAGCTTCTATTTCTGCTTAAGCAATTTTTATTGTCTTTAAGGAATAGTCAAGAGTGATTTGGTCATGATCAAAACAGAAAGCGTAGAACCAAAGGGCCCTTCTTCTGAATAACATGAGAGGGAAAATGGGGTTCATTAATTTTTATACAATCACACACACACACACACACATAAACACACACACTCAACAGGATCAAGAAGGGATGCAGCACAGATGGTAGCCCCAGATGGACTAGCTGGACATCTGGACAGATAGCCTCTTTATAAAATATTCTGTGGTGATAACTTTACATTAACCCTGTGAGAGTTGAATGTGGTTTCTGGCCCAAACTTTTGGGCCTATCCTCAAGGTTTAGGCCCGCAGACCCGCAGACCCACAGGCCCACAGACCCACAGACCCACAGACCCACAGACCCACAGACACTCAGAGACACACAGATGCTTTCATTAGTTTTCAGCTGATCAGCCTAACGCTCAGGCATATCACTTTCTAGCTCTCCACCATTCATCTAACCCATGACTCTTAACCTGTTCAGCCATGGGGCTCGGTACCTTTTCTCACAGCAGCATGGTTGTCCTCTGCTTCCTGCGGCTTCTCTCTGGCATTCTGCTCTGTGCTTCCTGTTCTCAGAGTTCTTTTAGTCTGGTAGCCCCGCCCATACTTCCTATCTGCCTTTGGCCAATCAGCGCTTTCTATTAAACCAGTGGGTGGGACAATTATTTACAATAGAACAACATAATCTCCCACAGTTGGATGTCTTCTAAAGCAACTTCTCCCTGAGGTGGGAAGTCTAATCAAGGAGCTTCCTGAAGCATGAACTTTTACCAAGAAATAACATAGTCTTTCCCCTGATTTCTTCATGGAAATCCTGGCTCTAATGAAGCATCACATTCTTAAGACAAGGATCATGGTATTCAGGTATGCTAGGCTCTTGCTGACTTCAGTGTTTCTGTGAGTCTCAGTCCTTATTTTATAGCTCAAAGTGCTATTTGGTGTGTATTATACAAATGGCAATACTTGCAGGGCATCTATGTTGGAAGTAGTACTTTACCACAGCTCCCCCCCCCAAAAAAAATCACAATATGATCAGCCTCAAATATTTTATGCTTTACATGGAAAGACACAGGATAACATTTCTTCAACATTTCCATTTCATCCTGTATTATAAAGTTGAAAACATGGTCCCTTCCTGATGAAGAGAGCCTTAAAGAGCAGACAGCTAAAATAAAGCTACATGAAAATATGGTCACAAGTTGGGAAGAAAATATGGCTCAACAGTTCAGAACATTGCTTGCTGTTACTGGCAGCTATTCATAATTCTAGATCCAGGGGATCTGGCCTCCTTGGGCACCAGGCACACTTATGGTTCATATACACACATGCAAGCAAAAGTTCACACACCAAAATTAGATAATAAGTCTGTTGAATTATGAAGACTAAATTAGGTTAGTGAAGACAGACAGAGAGGAATATAAATAAAAGTGAGGAATATAGATGGAGGGAATGCTTATTTCCCAGCAATGATGAGACTAAATTTGAAAGTAATGGAGACCCATATTAGATTCAGTGCACACTTCTAGTGGCTTTATATCAGCCAGCATTAGCATTTAGAAGCCAGAAACAGAGACAGTGTACAGTTGGCAAGCCTGGAACTGTAAGGCTGCTACTATATTTAATTTGAATATTCTTAACGAGTATCACTAAAAGCATCATACAAGAAGTGCCCGGTGTCAGAAAAGTCCTCAAGGGGGGAAAAGTCTCTCAAATAGAAGAGACTGAGATCCCAAGAAAGCAAATGTTATACCAGGAGTACAAATGCCTCCAGGCAGCATGAGATCAGAAACTCTGGAAAGGAATAGCAGTGGCGACCAAAGAGGGAACTAGCAAATTTCAGTCTGCAGATAAGCACCTCCCAACTGATAAGAGAATTTAAGACACATCCATTTGAGTGGGTAGTTCAAGTGGAAATAGAGGTCATGGGCGTAGGGGAAATAGACCAGTAGATCAAGATGCTCCAGGGAACACTGGCATGGACGTTGGCCAAAAGCCCAAAGGCTAAATAGCAAAGTCATTGAGAAAAGTGAGGAAATGGCCAAGGTTGTTGGTGACAGCAGGAAAGAGATGATTATAGGTGGAGCACAGGAACTCCACAGGGGAAGCCGACACTGAGTGATGATAGATAGCCAGTCCTTCTAAGAGTGACTGTGGGAGGCACAGGGCAGGCAGAAACCTCTTGCTCAGTGGACCATAAGGGGCTAGTAATATCCCCGGGGATAGCCAGGCTTCAATGGAGACAGATCAGGTTAAAGACAGTCCAGACACCTCAAGTGTAATGGATCTAGAAAAAGGCTCCAGGGGATGATCAACTGGAAGAAAGAAGAGAGCCATGATGATGAGAGACACAGCTAGGAGGTGGGCTAGGCACAATTCTGGGATTGCTGTCCCTCAAACAAAGAATGAGGCACCAGAGAGTCTTAGCCAATCTACTTTCCACTTCTTTTTGTACCCATATTTTTTTAATTACATTTCCACACATGAACCTTTTGTCATCACTGACCTCTTCTATCGGAGTGAGATCCTTGGTTGAACTTCTATTGAAAGAGCTTATTTCTTATACTTGGCTATTTTAAGATAATCATTCTTAACTAATGACTCTCTAATTCGTATTTATTGAATTAAATTCCTTGTCTACAACTATTTCCATGAGAATGTATTTATGCACACTGTAGACTGAACTATATTAGGTTGTCATTTATTTTTTTTTATTCTGTGAACATGTTGAGGACATTAGCAACAGCCCTACTTGTTTGAGTTGGTTCCTATTACATGTGTAAAAGCAGACAGTGTGTTTCCTCAGCAGACTCATGAATGACAGTTTCCTTCCTTGATTGAACTTAGAATTACACAATACTTGTGGATAACACGAGATTTAAAAAAAAAAAAAAAACTTTTCTGTATATAGCCAAGTATTATACATTCTTTCATTTACTTTTAAAGCACAATGTATATATTAAATTTACTTGATTAAATATTTAGGCCTCGAGAAACGGTTGCTGAACAGGTCCCATTTAAATTTAAGCACACATTGGCTTCATTACTCAAAGAGAAATATTAAATGATTTGCTATCAGAACTTCAGGCCTTGCTGCTAGAGCATGAGCCTTCTGACCACTGTCAGGATGCACGTGGGCTGGAAGGACTTAAGAATATTTACTGCATCCTCTGGGATTGCTCTAAACAGCCTTGTGATTATGTACATTTACTGAAACAGTGGACGATGTCTCTGTTGTGAGTTTTGCACAATCTCCACAATGTTCTTCCAGTATGTTGTTATTTCAATGCAGTAATGTACTTATCCACAGTACATAATCCCTAAGGACTGTGCACCCTCTGATGCAATGCTAGTAGAGCAGTTGAATGACTAACACAATATCCAAATAGAGTAGATGCAGTAGTCTGGTATTCTCTTTGCTCGAAGGAGTTTATAAATAGGTCAGATCCCGGTAATCACATGCCTCGGCTTCAATTTGAAAAATGTTGCTTTCCCAGCGTCACCATTAAATGTGAAGGCTGTGACAGACTTTTGGAAAGACCACAAATATGTTCTTACCCTCGTTTCTGTCTTGGTTGAGACAGTTCATACGCCATCTGGTCTCAAGGTTATACCATTATGCTCACTAATGTCTGTAGCAAAAATATATGTGTGCATAGCCATAAAAGGTGGCTTTGTTCCAAGCAGCATGAAATAAATAATGCCTTTGTTCTGTGAAACTTCTAAAATGGAGCTTGTAGCTTAAACTTTCAGATAGTTTTAGTCTTGTGGGTAAATTTTTTTGTTTCATTTGTCTCTGTTTTTTGTGTCTGGGCTCTTTATTTCCTTAATAGACATTTATTTTGTTTAAATAAGCAATCTCTAAATGAAACATGAAATAGTCACATTTTTCACACTTATTTTTATTCTATCACAAAGCAATTTCACACATAAAGAGAATCATATGTGATAGACATTTCTAGAATAATAGTGAAAACTTTTACTTCCTTTGTTTCTAACCACCTTTGAAAGCAGGATTTCATGTGGTTATGTCATTATTCTGAATGGGTGTGGTAAAGCATACTTATAAATCCAGTACTTGGGAGGCTGAGGCTGGAGGATTGCCAGGGATTCAAGGCCAGCCTGGCCCACATAGCAAGTTCTAGATCAGCCAAAGAATTTATGATGCTGAAAAGCTGTCTTACTAAAGAGAAATAATTATTGTACCAAAAAGTGGCAGAGATAGGTTTGTAAAAGCATTCTGGAGAATTTGATTTACACTTAGGACCATCACTTAGTTTCATTGTGGTATCAGCTGGAACTCTGGAGGTGCATTCACTCTGTCTGTGGGACCTAAAGCGTCTAAAATGATGGACTATTTTACATTCTTGCTGATTATGTCAGGACTAGATTCCAGTAACAGAAGAGAAGTAGAATGAAGTGCTCGCTCAGCCAGTCTACATTCCTAGTTATTTAGTGAGAGCAATTGTGAACAGCAGCAGGATTCATCCCGGAGTTCTACCCTTGCTACATCGAGAGCAAATGGTATGCTTCTGCTTGGGATCTGAGGCTGTCTTCTTCTGTGAGACCGTCTTAAAATGGGAGAAAGCACAGGTCAACAAATATCTACATCAAGCCCACACTCCTGGAATTGGATCTGGGTGGACAGAGGGGATACAATTTCCCTGACAGCCAAGAGGATTTACAGACATCTGATAGGCTGCAAGGCAGAGCTGAGGGATAAAGCTGAGAAGTCTCAAGCTTGACCCAGGTTCTGCGTCACTTCCTTAGAAGTCATCAAAAGTTACTCGAACACTTTGAAAGCCTGCAGTGGATACAGGTTTGAGGCCATCTTCTCGCCATGTCTTTATCAGACTAAATCACTCCACGTGTTCTAGAGTCAGAGTGACATCGCCACATGCCTCTTGCTAACCAAATTCCATTTGGTTATGAGTAATTCATCAAATAGAAAGCCTGGATCAACCGGATCATTCTCTCTCCTGGTGTCAGATCTCTCCCGTGGGCTGTGTTCATATAGAATTTACAAGCATCAACATTTCTAATGCTGGGGAGTAAAGTCTGTGTGTTTCTCAGCTCTTCTGACCTGGCTATACACTTCACTACACTATTAAAATCCCGAGTACACCATTCCATGATGCATACAAGAACTGGAAAACCACCACATACTGTGGCAGGCCAGGAGTCCCCACCTTGAGCTAGGCACTCAGTTTGTGACAAAAACAAGTGTGAGGTTTCTGACAGATCCAGTCCTTGCCTCCCGTCACTTTGTCCTAATAACAGTATCCGTTATTGAAATGTCTGGGTATGGTGCTCATCTGTTGGCCAGTCTTCTTTGTCCAGACTTGGTATGACTTATTTCCCGCACTAAACTGTCTTTCATCTCTGTGTCCCTGAGACCATGGCCCCGCTCTCCATCACGTTTTCGAATATCATTTTCCTCTTCTGAAGTGCTATCCCTTGAACACAGGAAATGCTCCCAGGGTTGTCTGTCATCCCTTTTGACTTGCCCTCATTATCTTGGGACTCCAGCTCACTTTTTCTTCTTCTTACTCCCAAATACCGTTCCTTAATTGTGTATTAGTCTCTCATTTGTTGAAAAGCATGGACCTGGCTTTCAAAAAAAGGTGCAGAGCACATTAATTTTGCACCCTAACTCAAATACATATATATCCTTTTTTTAATTTACAAGTTGCAGATCACAGGTTTTCCTTAAAAATGTTGTGGGAATCCTTTCTGGTTCTTCTTTCTAATGTCACTATAGCAAAGGCCATACCCATCTAGCTTCTGGTCTTTGCTGTATGACCTTTTTCTTTGTTCCTTTCTGGAAGCATGTGACTTCTGCTTGTCTTTGTCTGTAGTAGAGACTGGATCTAGGCATTTCCACATGCTCTAGACTGCTGTATATCCCAAGCCCTTCCCCCACCCTTTACTTCTCATCCTCAAGCTGAGTCTCACTAGGTTGACCAGCTTGGACTTGAACTGGTTCTGTAGCCTAGACAGGCCTCCAAATGCTCCATCCTCCCGCTTCACCAGGGCTCTTCCCTTTAAACATTTTTCTTTTTGATAGCTCTATTTGAAACTTGTAATAATGTGATGTTAAAACTCTTAAATGGCCTTGTGGTAGTGGTAGTGCACAGCTTTAATCCCAGCACTCTGGAGGGAGACAGTCAGAACTCTGTGAGTTCAAGACCAGCCTGATCCAAACAGTGAGTTCCAGGACAGCCAGAGCTGTAACACAAAAAATCCTTATCTCAAAACAAACAAACAAAAAGCCTCTTAATGGAGCTGAAGAAATAGCTCAGTCAGTGATGTGCTTGCCAGGCAAGCTCAGGGACCTGAAATCAGTTCCCAGAAACTACGTGAGAAAGCCAGGAAAAGGCACATCCTGGAGCCAACCAATTTAATTCATAGTCATATTCTCTCTCTCTCTCTCTCTCTCTCTCTCTCTCTCTCTCTCTCTCTCTCTCTCTCTCTCTCTCTCTCTCTCTCTCTCTCTCTCTCTCTCTCTCTCTCTCTCTCTCTCTCTCTCTCTCTCTCCCCCAACCTCCCCCATCATTCTCCCTCTTTCCCTATTGTTCCCTCTCTCCCTCTCTCTCCCCTCCCCCCCTTTCTCTCTCTCTCTAGTGTTTTTTAATCACATCTACTTATTTGTTTATGTGTGTCTATGTATATGTGTGGTGAGAGGTGCTCCTGAGCCCTGGCACACACATGATGGTCAGACAACAGCTTGTAAGAGTCAGTTCTTTCCTCCCACTACGGGTCCTGGGCATCAGGCTCAGGTTGGCAGGCTTGGCAGCAAACACCCTTACTCTCCACACCCTCTGAGCAGCCCTTTGCTATTTGCAGGGTTTTGCTCTTTGGCGTGTTTCCTGTGGCTTCCTTTGCTCTGGTCTTCGAATCCTGTAATTCTCCTACTGAGTTCAAGTGTTTTTTGTTTTGTTTTGTTTTGTTTTTTTCTAATAATTCACAAGTTTTCCTTTTCTGCTTTTATGCCTCCATATTGTGCTTCAGACTGCAGTATAGGGTGTCCTTTGATCTTATTATAGATAACAATCTTTCTTCAGATGGAAAGCTGTTGTGCTGTTGGCTATTTCTCCCCCTTTTCTACATTTTCCCCTCCATTGTCTCTTTTCCTCACGTTCCTTCTTGTCTGTGGTTATTAAAGCTAAATTTCATGTTTTAAGCTCTCAATACCCATTTAATGACCAAAATCCTGACTGAAACTATATGCTTTGTTGGAATTTGTCAGCTGGTAGTCTGTACACTAAGAAAAGCAAGGCCTGGGGTTGACAGACAGCATTTGGAAGTGAATCAACAGACAGGGGTGGCTTTCCCCCGTTAGCTTGAAAATTAAATGCACGTCCATTTAATACTTTTCTTTCTTCCTTTGTTTTTTTTTTGTTTTGTTTTTTGTTTTTTTGTGAGACAGTCTCTTGTGTCAGAGGCTAGTTCTGAACTCACTGTGGAACTGAAGATTATATTGAGCTTCTGGTTGCTGTGATTGTTCCCAGTGCTGTGATTTCAGGCATGCACTACCGTGCAGTTTCTGAGGATAACCAACCAAGGCTCTGTGTGCACTGTAGGCCAGTATTCCAGTGACTGAGTAACATCTCTATGCTGTTGTGGTGAGCGATTCCAGACCTGAAGCTCTTCTGGCTGTACAGCTCCATGATATGAGCTTGCTGTCTCCTCAAGTGGCAGAGAAGGGACAGCTGACTAGCTGTCAAGCATGGGAAACAGGGCTGGTTCTTCTCCAACTGTCAGCTAGCCCTCTTGGCTTCGGCCCCATCCTTTCCTCCACACGGCGAGGTACCCAGCAATTGAGTTTTCTCTTCTTCAAATTAATGTCACAGTCACCTCACCCTCTGGATACTCCTGTATCTTCTCTTTTCTCTCCCCCATTGGCAGAGTTCGTTCACACAGGGGCACTTCCAGGGAGCTTCTGGCTCTGGTTACTCTAATCTCAGTCTTTCAGGAATTAAGGAAGGAATAAAAGCAACACATCCATTCAATTCACTGTTGAGATAAGCAACCATTTATGACTTTGGACTTTGTTTTTAAATAAGATTCCTTATTTAAGTGTACTGCCAAAGACAGCAGTGTAGGATACCGTCCTTGGAGGTGACCTTGGGTAAGCTACTCGCTTACATGGTGTCTTGGTCAGTGAGAGGGAACTGTGACGGTGCCAACTTCACAGGATTGTGGTCAGATGAAATAATGTGTGGCACAGGACATGCCACAGGGCCAGACAATGGTTTTGTTATTATAAAAATGATAACAATGAATCCTTTGTTGCTTGGGCATACATCAGGTTTTGGGGTAGACAATTTATAATCCTTACAAAAAGCCACCAGTGAGTCCCCCAGGCTGTGCTCATGTTTTTCCCCACTATCTTAAAGTGAGGAGAAGAAAAAACAATGAAAATAACTTATCAACTAGGAGAATTTTTTCCTATTCATTCAAATCAATTACCCTAGAGTTACTGGAAATTATATAGAAGCATAAAAACTCCAGTAAGTGAAATGTGGAAAGGGGGGGGGGGCGTGCTGGTGTCAGGCCACAGATGGCGAGCTGGAAAGCTTGATCAACAGTGTGTTCTCATGCACAAGTGTGGACATGAAGTCATGCAGAAAACAAAGTAGCAGGAAAAGCGCTTGGTGAGGCACGTTGCACTCTGGTGGCTAAAGATTGAACATTATTAGTACTTGTCAACCCTTACTCGTTGAAAGACTAGAACTCTCCAAACATTAAAAAAAAAAAAAAAAACAAACAAACAAAAAAAACAGCCTAGATGTCATTAGGATGAGTCTTTCGATGTTTCTGCTTCTCATCCTGTGAGAAAGCAGTATCCAAGAAGACATGTCTTGTCGTACCCAAATCACTAATGTTAGAGAAATTCTTCCACCATGCTGTGCCCACAGAGAGATGGTTCAGTGAGTGAAGAGCTTGCCTGGGAATCTGTGTGCCCTGCGTTTGATTTCTGCAGCCCATGTAAAGTGGAAGGAGGAAACGGATTCTTTAAAGTTGTCCTGTAATCTCCATAAGCACTCCTTGACATGCATGACTGCCCAAGCACGCGACAGACACACACACAAAGTCAAAAGAAAAAAGCCTTAGGAAAGCTGAGTATGGTGGCTCATGTCTGTAATTCCAATACTTGAGAGGCTGCAAGATGTGAAGGCCAGCCTGGGCTACAGAGTAAGAGACTGCTTAAAAAACAGAACTTAAAAGATGTTTTCTTATAGTTATCTTGAAGTTCCCACTTTCTCTTTTTCCTATGTATATTTAGGAAATTGACTGAGTTATACTTAGTTATAAATAGTGATATCCCCCCCCCTTCAGTGCTAGGCATGGGACCCAGGCCCTGCATGTACAAGCCAAAACACTGAGCTATAGCCTGAAATCTAAAAACAAAATTTTAAAGGCGATCCAAAAATGGCTTGAAATATTATAACAAAATAAATTCAAGTATTGTCTGAGGTAAGCCGACCTCAGCCAATGAAATCCAATTGTCGCTTATTTCTTTACTTAGACACAAATCATTCCTCCACATTAATTTGTTCTCATGTAAGATGACACCCTTGAAGGCAGAAAATGCAGGATTAGTGGGAATTAGTTTTGAGGAGTAAAATGAGCGCCATGTTCTTTAAGGCCAGGAGCTTGGAAGAGCACAGGCTGGTTAGAGGTGGCTTCAGACATTAACGTGAAGCCATGGGTCATTCCCTTCTCTTTGTCCTCAGATTCTTACTGAAGCTTGGACTACCCAAGGGCAAACTAATGGCTGATCCTGACTTAAAATATTTTCTTAGCTTAACAATGAAACAGCATTAAGTTTGGCTTAAGAAGACAAGATGACAACTTTTTCTGACAGACTGAGGTGGCATGGTATATTCTTAGTTATCAAAATACTCATGTAGAGTGGGGTTTTTAGTTGGTGCATATTCACGACATGGGGTAAAGCATGATACATTCTACTGTATAATCTCAATTACCCGTGTATGTGTACACTTGCAGGATCCCAAAGGACACATCAAGCTGAGCTGCTTGTGACAGGCTAACTTTGTTCTTGTTCTTACTTCCTGCATTTTGTTTTCTGACAGGCACATATTAAAAAATAAATAAATAAAAGCTTGTTTTAAAAGCTTAAAACAAAAAGGAGCCAGGCTTGGTGGCTCACACTTGCAGCTCACAGAGTTAAGATGCTGAGGAGGGAAATTATCCAGTCTGGAAGTCAGCCGAAGTGACAGCAGAATTCTGTCAAACACAGTCAGTCAATCAACCAACCAATCAATAAACAAAAAAGAAACAGGTGTGGCTGTTCACACCTGTATTCCCGCATTTAGGAGGCTGAAACATTTCAGGCCAACCTGACCTAAAGACAGAAAGACTGTCTCAGAAAAAAAAAGAAAAGAAGATGTGTAATACTTAGGTATAAAATAGTGAGAGTATATGTATTTTAATTTTATTTTATGCGTATGGATTGTCTGTTCACCATCTCTGTTCCTAGTTCCCTCAGAGGCCAGAAAAGATCTCCAGAAACTGGAACTGTAGAAGGTTGTAAGCTACCATATGAGTGACGATGAGATTGAATCCAGCCCCTGTGGAAGAGTAGCCAGTACTATTAACTACTGTGCCATCTCACCAGCCCCAGGAGTATATTCTTATTGTGATTTCACAAATACTCAAAGTCCTATAAACCATTCAACTAACATGGTTTTTTTTTCCCTAAAACTTTGAGAAGTGTCGAAAATTACCACTAAGATGAGTAGAATATGGTCTTTCTTTTTAATTATAAAATATTAGCCTGAATTGGGTGTTAGCAATCAAGGAAGAGTAAAATATTTTGAAGAGTAATGTCAACAACACTTTGGACCATAATAACCTAAGAGGTTTTACCACACTTGTAAATCATAAGCTCTGGAGATGTTTTTGCAAACCTGTATCAAGGAGCCTTCCTAGTACCCGCATGGTGGCTCACACTGTCTGTCGAGCGTGTGAAATGACAGAATAATGGCAGAGTTCCTCAGGAGCTTGGCAGCATTGTCAGGGTCTTAGCCATAATCTTTCTGCATTGCCTGGACTTTTAGCTCACAGAGGGTTGGGATGGGGAACAGTGCAGTTTGAGATACCAAATGGCTGCCTGCTCTCTCTTTTCCCAGTTTCAATGGACTTCCATTTGGAGTTTTGTCAAAGCCCAAGGCTGCTGTTTTCTTGGATTGTTCCATGTGCCGCTTCTGCTGCCGATCAGCTTCTGTAGATGTTTCTAAATGTCAACTTCCAAAAGGGAAGAATACTATAAAAAAACAAATAAGCTTTCTAGAAAACCAATAGAAGTAAGAAACAAAAGCTAACACCATCCTGTTAAGCACCAAATTAAAAAGAAGCATCAGGGAGAGGAGACAGGAGAGGAAGGAACATTCTGGTAAAATGAGGATCGAGATGTTCTGGTGTCTGTCCCTAGTATGATAATGGGATATTTCTTGAAAGCCGAGATGATTTTCTTGAACATCAAAAAGAGAGCTGGAGAGTTCTTGCAGTGTGGCACATAGGATCACTACCCCTGAACTACATCTTTCTTCTACATAATTAGCATAGACACTGTGTTCAAAGGATAGACTCAAAAAGAGAGCTATGTCTTTTTCTCTGTTACAGACTGCCCCTCACTTAGCTAGTACCCTCCTTCTTGTCTATCTTCCTCAGAGTCTAGACCCCCCACTGTCAGCTCTTGTGTGCCCCCCAGTATTCCTACCCAGGCTGTTTCAGGGAAGAATGGTGAATTGCTCCGGGGCTGTAGGGTACTGATTCCATGTACTTCTCAGAGTCCAAAACCTACAAAGGTTTAGTGTCTTACAGAGCATGGCAGGGTGACCCCGTACAACCTCTACTGTGCAGCCTCAACTATTTTACAGCCTCTCCAGCCGCTTTACAGCATTGAGCAGGGGTTGACTATTTTGTAAGTGAGAACTGAGTGGTGCTATTTGGGGAATGACGCTGAGCAAAGCCTCTAGTCGTTTTGTTCAGGTACGGTTGCTTTTTCCTCCCATATGACTTCAATCTATGCTTGGCTGAATGTAAAGAAAACCCTGCAAGTGCAGAGGTCTGGCTCCATCTAGAGAGCTCCTTCACTTTCCTCTGGGAAAAAAAACACTGGGGGCGGGGGCCTTACTCTCACTCTATACGGATAAACCAGCTGTCATGGCACAATGACAACACGGAATTTTTCATGATTCTGTGCTTTCTGCCCTTCCATTTTCTTCCTCTCAACATCATGTTTCCATGGGGATGTACCTGAATTGTGATGCTAAAACACCATCTAGTTCTGTAGCTAGGCTAGTCCCAAACTCACTATCTTCTTCTCTCAGCCTCCTGAGTGCTGTGATCACAGGTGTGTGACACCACATTCTGTCTCATTCCTACCTTAAAACTCCTTTTTTATAGTTGCAAAGCTCCGCCTCTGGCTTCCTTCCCTAGAGCTGAGTGGTCTCCGGCAGGCAGCCTGCCTTCCCCATGGTCAGCAATCCTGTTGGGGGGGGGGGGCTCCCTGAGAGACTCTGGGGGGGGGGGGGGGGCAAAAGCCGTAACTCTCAGCTTTGGGTTTGGCCCCTAACTGCTGCTGCGCGTGTGTCATCTAGAAAGGTGGGGAGCAATTGCACCCGTTTCGACTCTGACTTTCTCCGGCTGTCCTCTGCTATCTCCCGGGTTTTCAATCTACTTTAAGCGGAGCTGCTGCTAGGAATAGAATAGCTGGCATTCTGCAGCCTAACCCAGCATTTATCAGAAAGAAGCAATGGAGTAAGGCTGGAGGACTATCCCTTTCTGCAGAATAAGTCTACTCCGAGCACACCTTCAATTTGACTCAAGTTTGCCTTGGTTTTTCCATTTTCAAAAATTGTCTCATTTTGTGAAATGCTGGAGATAATTAACTAATAATGCATCAGTTTTGTTGTGCGTAAGTATGTGAGTAAACACACACACACACGCGTGTATGTGTGCTGTCAGCTGGCTTGCTGTAGTAGTAGTCCAGAGATGTCAGGGAGCGTTCCTTGTCTCTTGGTCCTTCTTTCATGGTTATGAAGTGATTGCAGCTGTTCAGACACCACATTTTCTCACTATTCTTCCAAGCAAAGGAGGATGAGGCAGAGAAGACTGATTTTGTGAGGCTCTGTTAAAGCAGATAGTCCCTCACCTGTCGTTGACCGTAACCTTAGGACAATTTTTAGTTCTGAGAAAGGTTAGGAAAGTTGGTCTCCAGCAAAGCAAAATGAAATCATCATGACTAGCAGCAACCAGTCGTAACTCATTCCTGGACTTGCAAAGGATCTTTGTCTTATTTTATCTGTAAAAATCAGGATTCAACTTGGGTGGAGCCAGGTAGCTATGAGAGCTAAGAGACCAAGGGATAGCATATGCCACAACATGTTTAGAAACATTCAGAGAGATCGGCCCTCAGGTGAGCACTTCCAATTTCATGGAACCTCAGTGTCAAAAATGTGCTGACAAGTACAATGGACAGACAGGGAGAGGAAAACATAGAACTGGGGGGAGGGGGGAGGTGCTGATCACCAGGACCTACCAGCCACTCAAAGACAGGAAGCGAGACTCTTAATCCACTTGTGTACTAGGCACCACCTAAAGAATCTGTGTGTATTCGGTCTAATTGCTCACACTTTATAAGGAGGCCTCCAGTATTTGTGGTAGCTGGCTTTAATTGGCAGCTTAACATAACCTAAAATCACCTGGGAAAAAAATCTCAGTGAAGGGTTGTCCGCATTGGATCAGCCTGTGAGCGTGTCTGTGAGGGGCTTGTCTTAATTAAGTTAATTGATGTAGAAGGTCCAGTCCACTGTGGATGGTTCTCTCAGTGGGGTGGGGTGGTGGGTCCTGCATACATAAGAGTGGAGAAATCCAGCTGAGCACAAGCTAGGGAACTTTCTCATGCATTCTTTTATCTCTGCTCTTGCCTATGGGTAAGAGATGACAAGCTTTTTGAGGTTCCTACATGATTTCCCCACAATAATGGACTACAACCCGGAATTATAAGCTAATGTAAATCCTTTCTTCCTTGGTTTGATTGGTTTTTCTTCCTTGTTTGTTTTGTTTGGGTTTTGGTTTATTAACCAGGGTATTTTATCACAGCAACAGCAACAAATCGAGGACAGTACCATTTGCCTCACAAATGGGATGTGCAGACTGATGAGCACCTTTGCTACATAGCACCCTGTGCATATGAACTGGAAATCAGTCCTCTTACATATACAGACTCCATCTGACCCACAAAATGAGCATGCTCCTCACGAAAGCTCAAAAGAATGCAATGGGAGCCCATGAACAAAATACTCAGCCCTCTGGCACAGCTCAGAGACTCTTCCTGTGACACATATTTGGAATCAGCTTTTTTTAAAAAAAAAATAAAATAAAATAAAATTGTATACAAGTTACAATATGTTTGAGTGCCAGATGGAGAAGACATCTGGAGAGTGAAAAAGTAAGGGAAACACACTTTCCAGATGAAGCACATTAGAAGGAAATGCGGCCACATTAGTAATTAAGAGTGGAAACCATTTCCACGGTGTACAGCATGTCGGTCTCTTAATGAGGTTAAACAAATGGCAGGTGCCAATGGTATCATGAAAGACATTATTGTTAACAAGGCGCATTGAAGGAAAAGGGAGAGAGAGAGAGGGAGGGGGGAGAGAATATACCACTTTGCCTTTTCCATAGCCTTCCTCACTAACCTTCCTAGCTGTTCTTTGGACCTGAATTGTTTCCACCAAGGTGTGAGCACTTTGTCAATCTCCGAAAATGTACTTAACTGTACAGAGTCTATGTGGTAGGATTCTTTGTTCTACAGTGTGGGGTGATCAGATTAGGATGAAATAAAAGAAAGCAGGCTAAGTGCTTGACTTGTATGCTGCACCAATCATCCAGTCAGAGTGGTGTGTACCTGTAAACCTAGTGTCAGAAGGTGGAGTCAGGAAACGCAGAGAAATTAGGTCAACATGGGTTATGAGAGACTTTGTCTCAAGAGGAAAAACAGAAAAATAAAGAAAGAAGGAAGGAAGGAGGGAGGGAGGGAGGGAGGAAGGGAGGAAGGGAGGGAGGAAGGAAGGGAGGAAGGGAGGGAGGAAGGGAGGAAAGGAGGGAGGAAGGAAGGAAGGAAGGAAGGAAGGAAGGAAGGAAGGAAGGAAGGAAGGAAGGAAGGAAGGAAGGAAGGAAGGAGGCCAGTCACATAGCACAGGGCTAAAGGAAATTGTCACTAAGCCTAACAACTTGAGTTTGATCCCTGGATCCACATGGAAGAAGAGAACCAACTCCTACAAATTATCCTCTGACATCCCACAGGAGTTGTGACATCTACACACTATACATAATGTGTGCTGGGGGAGGGATTAAGGAAAAGAAATTAATTTAGGAATAATTCAGCCCCTAACCCCAGCCCTGCCGAGGAACATGGCTCATTGGTCATTTAGTAGTCTCACTTCAAAGTCCAAGGACAGGAGGAGTCTCTGTCAGCTGTGGCTTCAAGTGGTTGAAAACATGCAAAGGCAGTGAGCAGAGAGCAGCAGCTGCTTCCTCATCTGTCCCCAGTGCACTTCCTCAGCCCTGGAGTGGGAGGGGAGGGGTATGGTCCTTGAATTCCAAGCATGGGAGGAATCTGACCAAGCTTTCATTTTAAAACCGCAATACCTTTGTGATTCCCTAAAGGTTCAAGGCCATTTCACTTTGCATTTTGCATTGATTTGTGGTCAGAAACTGATGTGAAGAAAGAACTTAAAACTTCTTATTAGTCAGGGTTTGGAACCAATTATGCTTCAAGTTTTTCTATAACCAAGATCTCATCCAAAAAAAAAAACAAAAAAAACCTAGCAACAACAAAACACACACACACACACACACACACACACACACACACACACACACACACTCAAGTGCACACATTCTTACACTGGGCATGGTGATGGTGGCTCAGACTTGTGATGCTAACATGGGAAAAGGCAAGTCAGGATTCCCACAATCTCAAGGCCAGCCTGGGCTAATATGAGTTCTAAGCCCGGCTGACCAACAATCTAACATGCTTTCTCAAAAAATATGAACAAATAAAAATCACTTTGTCCTGAATTGAGGGTAAGGAGCTGAAGAATGCATAATGCCTGGGGAGTCTCCATTCGTGGCAAAGTACACACCATAACAGAGTGTAGCAAATGTCACCAACAGCCACTTCATTTTTTTATGTCTAATGTTTTCTTTCTACTTTTTCTTCTCCCCTGGCTTCACCAAGCCCAAGCTGGCACATCTCACCTCTAAGCATTCCCACAACATCCCAAGTCATCGTGCCGCCTCTTCAAGCCAATCGTTTTTAAACCCACATACACCTACCTTCACTGATAGCAAACAAAATGCTTTGATTTTCACTGTTTTATTTCTGGTTTCATTTTTTTAATGTTTGAGAATTTCACTCACACTTATACTGCATTTTGAATCAGGCACACCCACTTCTCTCCTGCGGTTGCTCCCCCCCCCCATCCCTTCCTCTCAGATCCATCTATTCTCTCCTTTTAAAACCTACTGAGTCCACTTAGTGATTTCTACATGTATGGAACCGTTGAGTGGAGCCCAGAAACCTTTCAGGAACTACATCCCTGAAAAGAAAAACAAAGCAGCAAACAAACAGCAAAAGCCTTACTCTTGCTCCCCCATTTCAGGTAACTTCCCGACTGGTGGTGGGATTTATGAGCCCCTCCCCTACCCATGCTAGGAAGCTGCTTGGCTTGATCTTGTACGGGTCTTACACGTATGTGTACAATGGATCTCCCATGTCCACCAAACCGTCTCGCTGCAGACATTCACTATTTCTTCTGGCTTTTAAAATCCTTCTGCTCCCTCTTGTGAGAAGATCCTAAGCCATCTTGGTGGGGGATAACTTGTGATATATCTGTCCTGTTTTTAACTATCAGATTTCATGGTACAGTTGACTCATGTGTCAAAGGCTTGATCCCTCAGCTGGGAGATGTATGGTGGGGGTAAATAATAACTTTATCTGTTGATACATTCATAGCTGATAGGCCACTAGGAAGTGACTGTAGGCTGAGGAAGATCATTGGGAAAATGCCTCTGAAAGACATGTCTGTGTCCAGATATTTCCTTTCTCTTAATTTTTGGCCTGCCACAAAATGAGTAGTCTTCTGTGCCCTTTCACCCTGATATTTCTGCCTCGTCACAGGTCCCAAAGCAATGAAGCCTACCCTAGGAGAGGGCTCATGAGCCAAAATCAATCTTTCCTCTATCAATGCTTTCTCAAGTATCTCATAACAGAAATGCATTGGTGACTGAAATGCTAGCATCTGACACTTTCATTGGAACCAAGAATGTGAATTGCACTAAGTAGCTAACAGTATAAAGCTGTCTTAGAAACAAAGTGTGGAAGACTTGCAAACATGAAGTTGACAATAACAGTAACAGTAACAGAAGCTGCAGGCCTAGCTACCACACATATCTTAAAGGTCTCACCAGAAACACGCCATTGCCCCAAATTAGAATTCCTACCTAAGTGTGTGGAATTCTGTTTCCACTCTATTGGTGCTCTGCTTAGAAAGAAATCTTCCCTTCTCCTCTTTGTTCAAGCTTGAGACGTTTCTTTCTATGGTCTCTTCCTTATTTAAAAGAGGGGATTGTTTCAGTCTAAAGCCGCCCTTGATTAGGTGGTTACATGGAAGGCGCCTATGCAAACAGGCAGCAGAATCGTTCCCTGCTGCCTCTGACATTCCATGCCAAATGCCATGGGAACCTGGACCAAATGGTGCCTGCTATTTAGAACCAATGATATAAAAAGCATTTACTTTTATGACTTTTACGATGGGCTTCAAACACCAGGAAACATAAAAGATGAACTATGGAAGAAAGTTCATGGCAGGCTCCCCTCTCCTGTGTGGTTACTTTTATGCCACAAGTCTATCATGTCCCATGTCAGGGTGCTTTTGAAGAAAGCACATTTGTGTAATTGCTTCTCTCTGATCTGATATTTTGAGTCTTTAAAGAGCCCTCGTGTGTCTGAATCTAGGATCAAGCATTCCACATTAACAATTTAACAGATGCCTGTTCTTCAGTTGGCTGGGACTTTCATCTCCAAACATTATGCCACGCTGTTACCTTTTCTTTTCTGGATGAACTGGCAGATATTATTTCTTACTCAATCTATCGAGTACTTTAAGGGTAATTAAAAATTAGACTGCCAGAAAGGGCCACAAAAAAACAAGTGTCAGGGTTGGTGGTGTGGGATATTCTTTTGGAAGATGGAAAATGTTAATTTAAAACAGTTCAAGAACTTAAGCCAAAAGAGACTATTGGATTTGTTTAGAAAGAAGGAGGAGGAGGAGGAGGGGACTCCCCAAAGGGTACTTTGATTTAGATAACTTCTCTTCTACCAGTTAGATGAAATTGATATAAATCCTCCTATTCTGGCATCTGTGAACTTAAGCTCAGGGTATGGTAGCAGTTTCAAAATGAATTTAGGAAAATAGGCTGGATATCATTGAAGATCTAACCATTCAACGGCATCCACTTTCTGTTTTGCTATTCTGTTTAAGTAGCCTCAGTCTCATAGAACTGCAGAACTCTTACTTGCTCAGAACGATATCCGTGGAGGAAATGACCCACGTGAAACAGAACAATGCTGAGTGTGTGATGGGCGTGACTAACTTCATCCTTAGTCATATGTTTTCCCATTGGCTTCAGAACTTGTTCACATATTGCTCATTTCCATACAACCAAATCCAACTTCAGGTAGCAGATAGCTGAGGAACCCTTGGTGCTTCTGTCCTATATCCAAGAAAGCAAAGTTAAAGGCAGGCCTAAGCTCATTGTCTCTGCCTCAAAAATTCATGAGCCACCAGACCTGATTTGGGAAATTATTCTTCCCTGTCTATTTCTGTAATCTGTGAGCTTGTTTGGCATCTGACTTTGTGAAAAGTTCAAGTTCTACAAAAAAAAAGATTCCATCCTTATATTTGTTGTTGTGGTGTGTGTGTGTGTGTTATAATATATAATGGCTGGAAGCCAGATAAATGAAATAGTGCATAAAACACTTGCCATCAAACCCGATGATCAAAGATTTATCCCCAGAACCAACACGGCAGAGAGAACCGAACCAGCTCCTGTAAGTTGTTCTCTGACATCTTCACATGTAAAATGGCACACACACACATACACACACTCACACACACACACACTCACACATGCACACACACATACACACACACTCACACATGCACACACACATACACACACATGTACACATACACAAACATATACACACATACACACAGACACACACTCACGCACACATATACACACACATACACACAGACACACACGCACGCACACGCACATGCACACACACAGACACACACAGGAATAAAAACACAGATGAATAAATGTAAGAATATTTTAAATATTTGGAAGGAAAGCTATTTGTCAAAAGGGAGAGAAGAATGTGAGCACCCCTTCCCCCTTCAGCTGAGGTTCCATGACCCCAGAAAGTTCAATTCAGACAAATCTTGGTGATAGAACAGAATGGTTGAAACTTGACCCAGATGACAGCTGGCTTTATTTTTCCATGGAACAGAGCACAAAAGTTTCATGTCTTAGGAGCAGAGCTTGGAGGGTCATAGATGCCTTTCACAATGCTGAGGCTATACTAGGAAAATCTTGGTGGGTTTCTAAAGGAGACCATAAAAATAAGATCCTCTGTGTTCTCATTGCCCAGCAGCCCAATCCATGGAGCCACTGTGAGTGATTTCCAAGGAAGCAAGTAGATGGAATTAGGCATAAATTGTTAGAACTCTTAAGTGTTCACAAAGAGGTAATGGCCTCCTTCTTCTACTCCAACACAGCTGACCATCCTTCCATCCTGTACAATGGCTACACCCAAGATCTCTAAAGCAAATTAGCCTCTTTATTTAGTCTGGGATCTAGATTGGTTTCCTTCTCCTAGATCCAGTTTATAGCCCTCAAAAGAGGTGACTTTAACTCCTTTTTCTCTTGCTCAATATTTAGGTCAAAATTTGTCCTGAAAAAGGAATAAATATATTTGACACAAATCTCCTGAAACAGAAAATAATGAGCTTTAAATCAGGTTTGTAGCCAGTGTGGTGGAGCACACCTTTTATCCTGTGTTCAGGAAGCAGAAGCAGGCAGGTCTCTATGAGTTCAATACCAGCCTAATCTACAAAGTGAGTTTCGGGACAGCTAGGGATATACAGAGAAAGCATTTCTTAAAAAAATGAGAGGGAGGGGGGAGAGAGGAAGGAAGGTTTGGTTAAAGTATTACACTAGCATTCTATTAATATCTTAAAACTAATTCTAATTCACCTAGTTTATCACTCAAATGCATAATGATGTAGTAATTTGAATAAGAATGGACCAAATAGACTCATGTATTTGAATGTTTAGTGACCAGAGAGTGGAACTGTTTGAAAGGATTAGAAGGATCAGCTGGTGACCTTCTTAGAGTGCTTACAGTCTTATTGGAGGAAGAATGTCACTAGGAGTGGGCTTTAAGGTTTCAAAACCACCTGCCAAGCCCCAGCCTTCCCTGCCTTTGGACCAAAATATAGCTCTCAGCTACTGCTCTAGCACTGTGAGTGCCACAATGTTCCTGCCATACCCCAACCCCTACCCCCACCCCCATCTCCATGCTGATAAGGGATTAGCCCTCTGAAAATGTAAGCAAATCCCCGCATAAATGCTTTCTTTTATAAGAGTTGCCTTGGTCTCTTCACAGCAACAGAACAGTGACTAAGACAAAAGTCTTGAGGAAAACGACAATTTCTGTCCTGTTCCCCACCCAACTCAAGTTCTATATTTAAAGCTACCCTAAGGCTTATGATGTCAACTAAACAGAACACTGTTTTCCAGCCATTGTTTAATAAACTCAATAGTAGAGTTTCTGAGAACTGTTCAGTATTTAAAAATATCCAGTATCTCACATAGGTCAACTAAAATGACAAGTAGTTTTACATTTAGCTACAGTAATATATAAATTCATTGTATTAACTCTAAATATGTTATTAAGTTCTTATTGGCAGTTTTAGTATCTATTTAGCACCAAATTTTAATAATTTGGATGTTCTTCAAACAATGAAGCATGCTTTGGTGATTTTCTTCTGCCTTCTCTCTTTTCTATGATTTGAATTTCTTTTCTGGAATCTTATCCTTTCCATCTGTTACTGTCTCCTTTTCTCAAACAATCCCTGTCTACTTCTAAGTTTAGACATCAGGCTCAGCTTTTCAAAAGGAATAACTATAAGAGATTCCCCTCTGGGGCTTCTCTTGGCTCTAAGTATTTTCTCCACAATAACCTTCATAAAAATTCTCTCAAAGGGTTGTCTCGCTACAAGACTGTAGGCTCTCTCACTCTCTCACTACAGACTTGTCTCTGTCTTATTCTTTGCCCTGCCCTAGCTATTGTCCTAGTGCCTGACACAGAATCAACTATATATAGTTTGACACAAATCACTGTCAGACCCAGTGACATTTAACCATTTGGTTTAAGCCAAAGCTGAAATCTGAAGGGTTGTTAAACCCATGGTGAGTGACATCATCATTTTAAAGACTTGACAGTAAGAACAGGGACTGGGACAGAAATGACTTTTAGTTCAATTATATCTAAGATTTCTTCTTGAAATGGAGGCGTTTATATATTTTCGTAAAAGATTTAAATGGTGACCTTTTTTCAAAACTCTTATTCAGTTCTTGATGAGAAATCTATGGTTTATTCAACATTAAATAATTCAACGTGTGATAATTAGATTTTTCTCATCACTACAACCAAATAGATACCTGAGAAAATCAAGTAAATGGAGGAGAGATTCGTCATACTCATCTAAATGGATTTCAGAGGTTTAAGGCATAATTGCTTGGATACAGGTTTCTGGTCCATGTGAGAGTCAATACAGCATGGAAGATGGATATAGGGAGGGAAGCTGCTTATGTCATGACAGTCAGCAAGCCAAGGGAGACAGAAAGTATCCACACTTCTCCAGTAAATGATGTACTTCTTCCAACCAGGCCTCCTTCACCTCTAACAAGCTACCCAGTATGAGCTAACCAGTAGATTAACCCAATAATAATGCCTATAGGCTCATGATCCAATTACCTGCCAGTGATTGGATCCACTAGTTCGGAACAGTGCCTTTAGCACATGATACTTCTGGGATGGAGGACCTGCTTTACATATGAACTCTAATGGGGCAGCCCCAGCATTCAAGTGTGGGTCACTGAGTGTTAGTCTTGGGACTTAGAAGCTGTTTATCCCATTCTCTGTGCACCCAGGAGGTTTTCTAGGTTGCTGACTGGGACTTTTAACTCACTGTCCTTGTTTATTTTCTGATTGTTTTGTTTGGTTAGGTCTGGCATGGAGCCTGAAAATAAGAGCTTGCTTGCCCTTTGACTTTCACTGCAGTTAGGTTTTGCAATCTTTTCAAAACATCCTTCAGGAGCCATCCATGCATCTATCTGTGGACATCTCCCAGACTTTTCAAAACAATCATAACATAAATGAGGGGAATTTAGACATTTCCAAATTATACCAGATGCTAATTTGCTTCTATGGCCAGAGAAGTCTTTGCTCCAGCCAGAGCAGAAAACAAGCCTGAGAGCTCTCTTAGTTATACTTTGACTTTGTATCTGAGCAAAGGAAAGAGGAATAGCAGGCCAATGTCAGAGGTCAACGCCTGTCACCTCACCAAAGCACTTAACTCAGAGGACAGTATGCAGGGCAGTTACCTCAGCCATAGGACATTTCCTTTAGTCAGTAAATAGTTTCCTTAACAAATAATCAGGAGAAAGACCAGCCTCCAGGGTGAGTATGGTGATTAATTCCAATGTGTGACAGCCCTACATACCAGAGGAGAGGGCTGCAGAGGAAAGGCTTCTAGAAGCCTGCTTTGTTCTGTTCTGGGGTTTACTTGCTTAGGAACTGGGATGAGTGAGACCACAAGAACCCTGTGAAGGTAAATGTTTTTCTATTACCCATCTATAAGACAACTGGTCAACCTCTGAAATGTTAAAATTTCAGACTCATCATCTCCTGAGCATAGAACAGAATAAGACAGTTAAAATACCTCTGTGAAATAAATCATAAGGCCTGAAGGGCAAGGACAGTGGCTCATTCATTTCAGTTTGACCATAGTGCTTAGAACATAACACATTCAACAAATGTGTGAATGAATAAGAAACCTTCTCATTCTACTCAATGGATAAGTATTGTAGCAATTCTCTTTCCAAAACAGAAGAAAATTATTGGCTTCATTAGGATTATATGAAGGTTGTTTTAATTATAATATACACTGATTAGTGTTTTGACATGAAATTTCATGTAGCTCAGGCTGGCCTCAGACTCACTGAATGATCTAGAATGTCCTTGAATTTCTGATCCTCCTATCTGAGTTCTTGGATTGCAAGCATGACCACCACACCTGGCTGGTTTGCTTCGTGTTGGGGATTAAATACACGGAAGGCAGGAATCTCATTAACTAAACTATATCCCTAGTTCCCAGAATTATTGCTTTTAATCGCAGAGACATTGCTTTTCAAAGTAAGAACCATGAGAAACAAATTAACAGCTATACCAAAAAGTCATATATGCAAGTCATAACAAGCTGAAAATAGGAATATTGTGAAGATCCTTCTGGAAAATGGAAATAAGCAAAATGACGAAGGTGGCATTTGTATGACTGAGGAGCCATAAATAAAAAGTGATACTGGAATATAGTCTAGGGAAAGGAACTTGACATTTTTCTAGGTAGTAAATCTCTGAGATAAATTTCCAGGGAAATTAATCTATATCTGAAGCCTTAAAATACTAGAACTCAAATGGAGTTTATCTGATAAATGGAGACTTGGAACTAAGATCTAAAATGAAATGTGTTTTAGGTCAAGGTAGACTCACACAGTGCCTCAGTGTACAGGAAAGGAAGGCATATAAGGAATGCTTAGTAATAGATGGCTTTATAATGATCATTAACTTTTTTGCTTTTCTACTTTGAAGATACTCACATGTAAGAGAATACTAGGATGTGTTTGACACCATTCCTAGCTGGCCAAATGGGCAGCTAATTTCCTTCCTCAGACACCTATATGAGCAGATTGCTTGTCTAGGACACTACACAGAGACTGAAACTCTCCAACATTCATCTTAAGCATCAGTTTTCACTCTTAATGAAAACCATGTCCAGCTGCTACCAAAAGTGTAAAAAGTAAGGAAGGACAATGAATTAATGAGAATATATAGGCAGTTCCATCTACAACTGTTATTCACAACTTAAACATGAAAATATGACTTTATTTCCAGAGTTAAATCTTCAAAGACTGACACTAGAAATGTAGCTCATTGGTAGAACACTTGTTTAGCATGATTGAAGCCCTGGGTTTCATCCCCAGTTCTGTTAAAAAAAAAAAAAAAAAAGTCAGACACACTTTGAATGATTGAAAGCATATTTGAAACTGAAGCTATCCAAAGGAATTCAGGTTATATGACCACTAGATACAGGGAAAACAGGAAAACTTGGCTGAATATAGATGAAGAGACCCAATGGGGATGTAAGGTGATTTGTCCTGACTCAGCATACCGGGAAGTAAGTAAGGCTTGAGTCAGAAACAAAGCTAGGCTCTAATCCTCAAGAATACCCCTCAACCATCCAGTGACACATTTCCTCCAGCTAGGTACAGTCTCCTAAAGATTATACCACCTTCCCAAACAGCATCACCAGCTGTGGACCAAGTATTCAAACAGATGAACCTATAGGCAGTATATTACTTTTCAAAACATAGCATAGCCTAGTCAAGTAAGTTACCTCTGTCACCTTTGCCATATTCTGTTGGTCAGAAACAAGACACAGATCCTTCCCACACTCATAAGGGACTATACAAAGGTGTGACTTGTGACTTAGGTCATGTCCACTCAATAAAACAATTATATTATTTTTATATTCACAAAATTAACAATTTATTTAAGATATTTTTAAAACAAAGCATGCACACACACTAAGAGTAATCTTATAAAAATTATAACCTTAGCAAGGTGAGAACAAGACTGCTTTTTTTTCCAACTAGGAGGGAGGTTAGGAGGAGAAGTCCCTCCTGATAAGCCTGTTTCTCCTGGCTTCCTCTGTCCATACCTTAGGCTTGCTTCGAGGCCTCACCCAGATAACTCTGAAATCTTTCCTGGGGCTCCTAGATGGAGCTTTCTACCTCTCTAATGCCCACAGCACTATTGTGATTTTTTGATTTACTCTATATTTGATTGATCACTCTACTTGGATGTCAAGTTTCTCAAATGTGAATCATTTTTCTCTATAGAATTAAAACATCTGTCAACCCTGAAAGTGAGAAAGAGTTTCTAAATAAAAGCCCATTGCACTGACTAAATCTAAAATAATATTAAGGTTGGTTGAACTATTAGATGTTGAAATCTACTCTATGTAGATGACCATGTGAGAGAACCAATATTATATCCTAACAGCTTTGAACTATGTGCCCTGGGCTCTAATCCCAGAATGCCTGGTTGTTATCTGTGGGATCTTTATGGTATCAATACCTCACCTTTTAAAATAGTTGCTTCATAAGTATTAAGCATAATTATCATCAAGCTGGAAGCATGAAATCTTGTCATGATCCATACCGGGACTATCAACTTGGACTTGACTCAGGAAAATCAGCATGCACGGGTATCACATTCCTTTGATATGATAGTCACTTACTAGTCAATACAGACTAAACAAACATTGCATCACGCTTACTACTTATAAATAGCCCCCATCTTTGCTTGGAATATTAGTAGTTAGAATACTGGAGAGTGGGTGGAGTGACAGAACATGAGGAATTCCTTTGAAATCAGTGGTATGGAAAGGTCAGTTTATGTTAACAAAACTGAGGGAGATGGAATCAGCAAATTTCCCTAAACACTGCATCAAGGATCACACAGAACATATGGCATCCACCCAGCAGATCAGGGTAGGATGTTATCACTAGGCTGCCTACCAAATGCAGAAGTCAGAGTCAGGTTCATACCTGGCAGTTTCTGCCAATTCTGCTCCTCTTTTAACTCCATGTGGTAATTTAACCTTTACCCATAAATTTCTTAATAAAAAAGCAAATGTGAGTGCTTTTCCCTGGGATGAGGGTATTTTCTGGCTTCAGATGTCAAGAGAGAAAGAGATAGTAAGATGACTTCAGGTTTATAGGTTTTGTTGTACAGTTCTGGGATCTGAGATGATGCATAATTTTGCTTCTGTTTTAATTTTTTAAAGTGATAATGCTATGTAAACACTTCTAAGCTGTTGTTGCGTACTATAAAAAAGGCTAGAACACATATCTATATGCTTTGTTTTTATTATTGTTATTTTATTTTTGCCATTTATATTAGGCTGGTGGTACCATATGTGCTCTTAAAACCCCAGCATGTTGTAGATATAGACAGGAAGATCAAAAGTTGAAGGCTCTCCTCATCTGTGCCGTGAATTGGAGGTAGCTTAGAACACAAGAGAGCCTGTTTCTAAATAAATAAGTGGTGACTCCCACTACTCAAAGATAGTTTTTAGTGACAAAAAACAATTCAATGTTTCCAATGTATTATTGTATCCAATATTTAAAAAAAAAAAAAAAAACACCTCATTATACCCAATTCCTCATACTGGGTTGCCTTGTCCAGCCTTAATATGAGGGGAAGTGCCTAGTCTTTCTACAACTTGATATGCCATGTTTTGTTGATGCCCATGGGAGACCTCCCCTTTTCTGAATAGAAATGGAGGAGAAATGGATGGGGTGGCATAAAGGAGGTGGAGGGAGAGACTGGGAGCAGAGGAGGGAGGGGAGATAGCTGTCGGGATGCAAGATAGATAGATTAGATAGATGATAGATAGATAGATAGATAGATAGATAGATAGATAGATAGATAGATAGATAGATAGATAGATAGACAGGTGATAGATGGGTGATAGGTAGATAGATAGATAGACAGACAGACAGACAGACAGATAGATGATAGATGGGTGATAGGTAGGTAGATAGATAGACAGATAGATAGATAGATAGATGTGAAATAACTCATAGCCTGAATAATTACAAAACAGCAAAGAGAAGAACTTCAGACAAAATGTGGGGAGAGGAAGGAGAGGAAGCAAGGGACACCAGCTAGTTGTATGACCCAGGTTTTGTATCAGGGGTGCAAAGATTATAGGAAATAAGAGGCAAGAGACAGGGGTTTGACAAGTCTCATTGAAATTAAGAACACTCTAATTACATATCCATAAAGAAATATAGCAACCGCTTAACTTCTGAGAACCAATTAGTGCTCCACGAGTCTCCAACTTTTTTACTATTACCAGTTTAAAGTGCCATCTTCAGTGGACAATGTATGGAATACACACAGGATTTGAAAGTGTATCTGGGTCCCAAATTCAGAGAATCAACATTTCTGTGCTAATTTCTTTCCCTTCTTTCTCTCTCAGTTCCTTCCTTCTGTTCTTCCTGATTCCTAGCTTCATGCCTTTTGAGTTGAGGGCGAGTTTTAGAAAGGAGCTGGGAGTCGTGTTCATGATGGTGCTCCATGAATCTTGCCACCTACTAGTCACATTTCTCAGTGGCCTTCTTATGCACTGACTCACAGTCAGTCTAAGGGACCCGCAGACTATATTGACAGTAAGAACTTTGTAGACATAGCTGTTGTCCTTGTTTTTATGTTGTAACTTCCTCATTGGTATCTTGGATATTTCTTGCTATGCCAGCCTCACTTGAGGGTACACACTAGCCTTGTAAAAAAAATAACTTTGACTTTCCCACTGCTGACATCCAGTACTGGTTTGCCAACCATCTGATTGACATGCCTTAGAAATGGATCCTCTGCCAACAATCAAGTTGGTGATCACAGTCTTGGTCAACTCTTGACTGCAGACTTACAGGAGATGTGAGCCAGAGGCAGCATGCTGACTATTGCCAGATTTCCTGCCCCCAGAAACTCTAAGGGATGGTTCATGTTTATTTTTGGTTTAAGCCAACATATTTTGGTTTAGTGTGTTATGCAACACATATTATACAATAGAAATTCAGTAGTATATAATAATAGAAATAAGTTATAATTTTTTTAAAAGTCAGAAGCATAAGGATAAAGAATCCCACAGTGTTTTTTTCTTTGTAACCCGCATGCTCAGGGCCTATGGGAACGCACCTGTAAACGTACATCATTGCTTCTCTCCTGTTTTATTTCACTGTGTTGGTTTTGCTGTTGCTTATTTGTTTTGTTTTTCTGCTTTTGTTGTCTTGTTTTAGATATGTTAAGAATAACGGAGTCAAGTTCCTTTTCTATAAGTTTTTATCATCCTTATTTTGTTAAAACTGTTACAGATGAGTGCATGCACCTCTACCTGTCCTTTCTCCTTTTGTATGACTTACTTCCACATGTAATGTAACTGGACTTATGGTCATTCAGTTGAGCAGATCTAAATGCAAATTCCGCAATGCTATACAGTAAAAGTTACTGCTAGCATATGCCAGAACACATCTGAGATAAGATCCTCAGTGTGGCTTTCCAGATACTCAAATTATGCTGACTGTTATTTTCCATCCTGCCATTCTGCTGCTCCATAAACTCATTTCATGGGATGAGTTTTAAATGGGAACAGTTGAAAAGAAAACAATCACATTACATGATTTTAGACCGAACCAAACTGGAATCAACCAAGATTCCCAGAACCTCCCAGGGTAAATGTGCAATTCCCACCTCACTGACTCATTCTTCTTATTCTGTTCAATATTCAGTTTTGTCCTTTGTACAGTGTTCAGTTAACCAAATGTGTTTCTGGTATTGTAAACTAGATGGGAACAATGGACAAATTAAAAATCCCACACTCATGAATCTCTAGTCTGGGGGAAAGTCAATAGGATAATAAATACTCAGCAACAAAATCTGGGATGTTTATAAGTACTGCAAAAAAAAGGGGGGGGGTAAAGAGAAAGAAAGGTCACTGATAAGAGAGAGTTCTATTCTCAGTAAAGAATCAAAAAGCAAATGATTGGCAGAGAACTGAGGGATAAAGTGAGCACGTGGGAGCTTGGAGAGCTGAATACCATAGAGTGGCCATGAGAGTTGGAGAGAGGGACAGAAGAACATGGTAGGGACAGGTGAGCAGAGTGTGACAAAACACGGTGGATACAGAGGAGCAGAGCATGCAACTGTGACTGAGAATTAAACAGGAGGCTTGCAGGCCAGGGTCAGAACTTTGGTGCTTAGTGTAAATAAGAGAAAACCATAGGAACCGTCCAAGCAATGGAGTTATACAATCTAATTTAAATTTTGAAAGTATCCATTGGTGGCTGCTTGGAGTCTAGGCTGGAGACAGTAAAACCAGATAAAATTTAAAAAGTGCAAGGCTGCTTAACAGATTCTTTCATTTGAGGAAATGGGAGAGTTTTGTAAGGATGGTGGTAGTTGGTGAAGGCAGTAAGAAGTGTGGGGATTTCAGGTGACCAATGACATCCTGGATTTGGGCTCCAGAGCTGAGTGAAAGATGCTACCATTTTTAGACATGGTAAACCCTAGGAAGGAGCAAGTTGAGAAGCGGGAAAGGGGAAGAAAACAATAGCTCTGATTTGGCCATTTTAATTTCACAGTGTTTTTGTGGATTTTCACTGGGGGTGACATTTCAAAATGCAGATCACAGAGATGCTGAGAGATTATGGTCCATTGCAAAGTTGTCATCCAAAGGCCGTTATCTAAGGAACTGGATGTAAGTGCAGCGAAGATTCCAGAACTTTGGTGTTTAGAGGTCAAGAGAGGGATACAAAGAAAATAAAACAAAGTAAAAATAAAGAAGAAGCCTTCAAAGATTGGTTTCAGTGTAAGGAGCATGCTTGGAGAAGCGAAACAACCAGGGACAGACAGCGTCTTTCCCGTTTGGGCAAGATGAAGGTCCCTGGTGAGAGATTGCCAAGGAATGTGGGAGCAAAGTCTAACAAAAGTGTGCTGAGGAGAGGTGAGAACAGAAGCTAGGAAAGTAGACATGGTCCAGGCAAACATCAATACATCTTTAAAAGAGCATCCGGGACACACAGAACAATGAAACTGTGCCTCCTCAAAATGTTAACTTCCTTGAGTTTTTCTTTCTACAGTACGAGAGCTTTGAGATTCTTTCTGCCCCTAAAGAACCATTTCCAAGTCCCATATCTCTCAGGGTAAATATCTGGAAGTCTACATTGCCAAAAGAAACACTCAATGAGTCCTGAATTCTGAGTGGTCCAGAGACAGTAGGATCACCTCCAACGGAGGCGTGCAAGTGTCATTTCTAAACACATGCCCAAGTAATAATTGGGACTAACAATAGAAACTCTTTAAAATGGCTTGATTTTTATATCCTGGGATATAGAAATCTTGCTCTCATTTCATGATTCACATAAATGACAGGCTCTTTTGGCTGATAGAACAAGCTACCAGGCAGAGGGATTTATGCACGGGTAATTTGACTTAAAAACCTCTACATTCTTCCCTAGCCAGACGGGCCACCACAGTTACAAATGCATCTGGCTTATGTAGCTGATTATCAGAGCGATGTCCAAAGGTAAAATTAAAGATAACTACAGAAATGGCTACCATCAGACGACTGTGGAATTCACAAGATGCTTTCACAGAAAAATGAACTCCCTTATGCACAGCGCCATTTAAACATGCTCTTCCATGTACAAATGCATTCGTTACCTAACAGTTTGACATCAGATGTCAGATGGCCCCGTTCTGCCTACATCTTAGTTTCTAAAACGTTTTGTGACACGTATTTTTCCGTCTCATAGGTTCCTGCTTTGGAGGAGGTAGATCTGACGGGCTCATTTATTGATATACAAAGTTGCTACCAGAAGGCTCTTCCTATGGAGAGTACAATGAATGTGAAATATGACCCATTTCCTGCTCCCATTTCCTTTCCTGGATCCCCTCTCGTAGTGTAGTGAGCTGCAGCTCGGGCAGCTCCTAAGGAATCCACTCTCTGGTCTGTGCGTTCCATGATTTGCACTCCAAAGCCCATCATGCATCTCGGGCGTGTAAGCCCTTAGGCATGAATCATCCACTCTTAGTGAAGCAGAAACTTCTCCCTCTGGATAAGAGTTAGTTGGTATTTTAGTCTGCTTGGAAACAGTCTGAGAAACATTAAACCCAGCTTTTCTGAGGTTAGTCCAAATTATTTTTTTTAGACAAGAGGAAAAAAAATATTATGTCTCCTAAGGAAACTTGTAACCACGAACAGTAAATTTAAAATGTTTCAAAATGGCTTTTTTCCTCCCACATTCCCCACTTGTGCATAGTTTAAGTCCCTAGTTTGTCTCAGGAAAAAAAAAAATGCTAGACTACAGCTTGGTGGGCTAGGCCTATACAAATGGATTTCTTACATCAGAGGCTTGAAATGATAATTATTTTATTCCACTGACTCTATCAATTTTACTCTTTCTCTAGTTCTCAAGTTCAATAGTATAATGAATTTTAAAGTGCCGAAAAAATGCCTTTGCTCATAATTAATACAAAAACTCCACTTTCTCTACCTGTTGAGCACATAGACCTCAACTCACCCAGCTGAGGTAACTGAGTCACTTCCTCCTGCTAACCTAGGCTTTTCCAGGCTAATTCAGTCCCTACAGTATTTCATAGGACCCCACCCTTTCTTGCCTTTCTTCCTCAGGAACCTCACTGAGGAGAAAGCTGTATGGAATACTGCAGGCCCTAAGGTCTCTGGACCTCCAGGTGTCCACAGCCGCCTCTCCAGAACATCTTCATCCCCAGCCTTTGTACACACATTGCCTTCTCATCTCAACACGGGCCTTGGTCATCGCTCTCATAGCTACTAGCATATTTAGTCCCTTTGGTGTCTCCCTCATTTCTCTGAGTTCTGGTGACTAGTGATGAGCAGTGGGAAGAGGTACAGGGAGGACCAAGACACTTGAATGATCTTTGCCTTTGGCTGGAAGCTCAGTGACCTACTTCTAGGTGCCCAACTGCACTATGGGGTTTCTCTGAGTTTGGACTTGCCCTGATCTGTCCCAAATTTCCACAGTCCTCCTCGGTCCTCTGTCCCCTCCTCGTGAGGCATGGGAAGTACCAGGTGTCTAAGAGGGGACATACGATAATTAGAATCAATTATCCGATGGTTTTCCAAGGAGACCAGCCTCCCAGCATTATCTTGATGGGGTTAACAGAAATGGGAAGACTCAGCGTAGAGGCAGGTAGCCACATTCCCTGGATGAGACCTAGACTTTATAAACAAGGAGCAAGTTAGCTGAGCTGAACACCACTCTCTGCTTCTTGACTGTGGGTCTCGTGTGACGAGCTGTCACCTCACAGTTCTTTCTGCTGCCACAATTTCTCCTGTGAGCTCAAATAAGTCCTTTTTCCTTTAGATTGCCTCTGTCGGGTCTTTTATTACAGCAACAGGAAAGGAGCTTAATTTAGGCAAAAGCAGCATCAGCTAACGGTGCTGTTTCCTCCTAGCCTTTCTAGCAAGGTGTTTCCCACGGCCAGGCTTCTCACTGCCTCTCTCTTAGGAGAGTGAATAATTAAATGGTTTTAATATGTGAAATTACTTCTATGTCTTTTAATGGAATTTACAGTACTTTTTAATGTTACACCAAGTACTTTTTTGATATCCTCCCTCTCATGATCATTTATTTTGAAATCCTCCATTTCGTGGTCATTTAATTATCATGATATCCCTGCAAAGCAGCTGATATTATCTTCTTTTCACCTACAAGGAAACTGAGACTTAGAGTCATGACATAGGCCCAGGTCACATATGGAAGCCATTTCTGCCTCTGAGGCCATCTTGTATCCAGAGTCTTCAGTGTATGTGACAGACTTTCTCTTTAAAGACACATGGGTAGAGATGCTCCTGGGTGAGGCTCTGAAGATGCTCCCCACACACAACTGGTGTTCTTCAGGCTACATAAGAAAGGGTTGGAACACAATTGTTCTCTGAGTCAAGACCCTCAGGACTACTTTGGAGATACAGATGCCCAGAGCCACTGTACCCCAACCATGACTTTTGGGTTAGGTCATTACTAAGAATACAAATTCAAAACCAATAAGAAACTAATTCAAGTTAAGACTGGCCAGAACTCTGTAGACCTTTCTCGCATTTCTCTGAAGACTAACCACAGAGACTTCATTCTCACTTTTACACTGGCGACATCCTTAATGCCCACAGAACTGTCAGGGTTAGCAGTCGTAATGGGGAGGAAGAAGGAGGTACACACAGATGTTCTTCCTGTATTTTGTAGAAGGGTCTCACCCCAGGCTAGCTTTGAACTCCACATTCTCCTGCTTCCACCTCTCAAGGACTGAGATTACAACTATGTGCTTTGACACCTAACACAAGTAATCCCTTTAAATAACAAGTGTGCTGTATATCTTCTTACAAACAGTGCTTGATAAGCATCTATGGATGACATGCAACTGATAGAGAAGTGCATGACTGCCTCTTGTTACTTCACTTAAAAGAACTTGATTTGATACTGAATTAATTCCACCATTTCCCTACAGATAATGTCTTGGCATTTTAAGGGTTTTTTATTTAATATACATTTCATAAATATAGCACCTTGTTAAAAAAACAAAACTCCCTGTACATTTTTGTTCCTTAAAAACATTTTATGGTTAAGCTGGACTAAGTGGGCTAAGTACTTGCTCCACATTCGTGAGGTCCTGAGTTTGTGTGCCCAGTGCTCACAAAAACTTCCGGTGCGGTGTCAGCAATGGGCTAGGAGTCAGAGAGGGTTTCCAGTGTTCACTGGTCAGACTGTCAAGTTCAAACAGAGGGGCCCAAGTTCAGTATAAGAGACCCTGTCTCAAAAATAATGTACTACCAATAGAGCAAAAATCTCTCTCTCTCTCTCTCTCTCTCTCTCTCTCTCTCTCTCTCTCTCTCTCTCTCACACACACACACACACACACACACACACACACACACACACACACACCATTCTGTGCCTTTTTATGGATCAAAAAAGTCCTTTTTGGTTTATTACCCTGAACCATTATAAGCCACTACTTATAGGGAGGGGGAAGAGACTTCTGGAATTCTCACATTTTTCTGTGGCATGAGTCAAATTATCTAATTATCTCTAAGCAAGAATGCTTTTCTATCTCACTTACCACTGCATTTCTATATCCCTTCCAGGCTCCAGAGTCCATAATGAGCACCTTCTGCTATATCGCTGTCTTTCTCCCTCCCTGTCAAAACAGACTCAAAGTTAGCATCCTGTCAACCACACTTGGACATCTAGTAACTACTCCTCATTTGTAACGGGGTCCCCACACTGCCCATTTCACATAGGGAAACTCCCCTCCATGCCTTGTTTCTTGTATGATAGTTAAGATGTGTGGAAATGAAGGTGTGTGAGTTGTACAAATTTGTAATTCCAACACTTGGAAGACAGAAGTCCAAAGCCAACCTGGGCTCTTTGAGACCTTATCTCTGGGGGTGGCAGGAGGGAACCTTTAAAGGGGAGAGAAAAGAAGCAAAAACAAAACTGTTTCATTGGAATTCAATCTCTGAGCTTTTATCTATATAGTTTACTGGATCTAGGATTTAAAAACATAAATAAACAAGATAAAAGTACTTAAAATAAGCAGCCTTGTACATGGATTTTCATGAGTCTACTCCCCAATAATGACATGGAGACTTATTATTAATTATGAAAGTCGGCTGCTAGCTTAGGGTTGTTGCTACCTAGCTCTTATAACATAAATTAATCAATTCTACTAATTTACTTTCTGCCCCATGGCTTTATTACCTCATCTCCATGTTGCCCATCCTGTTTGCTCTGCATCTCCTGGCATCTCTGTCGTCTTCTTCCTAGAATTCTCTCTGCCCCTAAAATACTGCCTAGCTATTGGTTGTTCCGCTTTATATTAAACCAATCAGAGCAATACATCTTCACAGTGTACATAAAGGTTATTTCAGAGCAGAGGCCACTATTTGAAGAGGGGGGGGTATTAAGCAAGTAGAACAATGGTAGAGAAGAGGAAGGGAAGCTGAGGGAGAGAAAGTGAATTATTAATGGTCGTCATCTTGGAAGGCACAGCACACTCACGGTTCTGGGGACCAAAGATCAAGCATGACCATATGTAAGTAGAGGAAAGGAAGCTGGGATAAGAATATTCAGGAAACTCATCCAAAAGGGCTCTACTTTATGTAGATCAAACGGGTTCTTGGAAGCACACAATAAGCTCAAAATGAAGACAGTATCAGATCCCAGTTCCAACTGCTTAAGGATTTGGTCTTAGGTTCATTTAATTGTGTGTTCAATGATAGTTTAAAATCAGAGCCAACAGTCAGTGGAGACCTGGGTTCCGATTGTACAGGTTTACTTACTGCATACCATTGATGTTAATCTCTCCTCAAAGTACAGACAGTAGCCAGAAAAGAGCTTTTAACTAATGAATTTAACATCTAGAGTTCACTGGTAATGATGGAAATCCTGTACTGTACTTTCTTTTAAGTGGGGATTCAGGATCTGGATATGCAGCTAGTGAGGTGAGCAATTTGGCCTTTTTCCTATGATTGTGAGCCAAATAAATGGCTGAGTTACTAATGGGTGTTTTTTTTTTTTCTTTAAGTGTGGCATGTGGGGGTGAGGGAAGGAAAAGGGAGTGAGTCTTCTCTTGGCATAGACCAAATGAATGAAAATGTTTTGAGTGTTATTATAATCTTCTCTGTGACAAATTCCAGGTGGCATTCTGCCACAGCTTGGGGCACACCCATATGGACTCAGGCCCTTTCTGTGAGAATATCACAATTCCTAGTAAGAAGGGCAGGGACCCAAACTAAAAGTTAGCCTCTTGTCCATCCAACACACCCCTGACTCCTGCCAAGTGTGAGATACGAGGGTGGGTGATGTATTAACATAATCCCAGCAATAACCAAATACCTTCCTAAGAAACTGGGTATTTCCTCCACATTCTTCCTATACCAGCCATTGTCCCCAAATTCTCAGACTTCTGTTTTATGACTAGTGCTATTTGATACAACTCTTATTTTGAGACCATTTCCTGAGATTTAAATCATGGTAATACAGACTTGAAAACAGTCTATGCATCTACAACTTAAAATAACACCCTGTCCCTCACCCATTCCCTGAATGAGTGCTCCAAAGAGAGCCTACTAGCATAGGAATGCAGGGGCACAGCAAGAGGCCTGGAAGAGGAAGTACTGGCCTGGGGCCTGAGAACTGGCTCAGCTTTTGTCCTGGCACTGACTGGCTGAGGGATGCTAGGAACAATTGCCTTGTGGCTCAAAAATAAGTTACTTTCACCAACCATAAGGTTGTTTAATATGACCATTAGTCACTTCTAGTGTACCTTACAATTTGTTTTGTTATTGTTATTGTTTCTACATCCAGCCCAAACTAGCCTCCCTGTGACTGACAACCACTGATGCTAACCCTGACTTAGAAAACTAGACTGGGTAGCTTTATCTCTCATCCATGTAAAAACTCATCATATGCCTTAAAGGTAGGTCCTGGGAATTGAACATAGGTCTTCAGGCAGCAAGCATCTTTACTGGTTGAGCCATCCTGCTAGCTCCACTCAGGCCTTGTACTTAGCATAATGTTTGTTTTATTCTTTGAACTGTCATTGACAACTTTGGCATTGACTGTTTACAATCAACTTGAGTCACAGGGGGTTTTCAACATGAACTTTTCCTCTATACACTTACATTTAATAATTTCTACCCTTTCATTGTATAAATAATGTATACCTCATATTAATAAAAAAATGAAAAATAGCATCCAAAATTATAGAACCCAGAAATACTATGTTAACTTTCTTGTGCTAATGCAAATTACATTTTCTAAAGCTATTGGTGTCTATGGTTTTCTCTACACACTGAGTTTTCTTCACTCACTCTCTGACCTTATGCTGGTAACTTATATACATCTTGCAGAAGCCTTCAGTCCTTGGAAAGTCTCTCTATATTCCAACTATGTCTCTAACCTTGTCATCAGCCATTGACCATCATCACTGACTGCCTCTATAATTCACAAAATCCAGAATCTTCCCTATCTCCCTCACTTATCTTTTGAAGAACTCCTGTTCACCGTCATGCATAGTCCAAATGGTACCTCTTCCCGGAAGTCAGTGTGACTTCTCTTACCACAAACTTACCTCTCTCACCGTCCATTGTGTCTCTCGTCTCTGTTGACTTTGTGCACTCTTTGGTTGGTTGGACAGTGTTTGTCCGCTTGTTATTTAGTCAGAGCCTCACTGTGTAGCCCACATTGGCCTCAAGCTCCCTCCCATCTTTCTGCCACCTCCCCTGGAATGACAGGCATGAACCACCATGAGTGACTCACTGTTGATCTTTGGCACGGCTCTTTATAACATATGAAGCTATAACTCTTTGGGTATGCCTGATCAAGGTCAAGTCGCACCCTCAGAGCTACCATCAAAGGACAAGCCATACTTTATCCAAACAGTAGCATCTAAATAATGTGTCAGACTGGAAGAGTGACAGTTCCTTTCTCTGTGATAATTCTTCTTCTAATGTTGTCAGTAATTGTCTTGTGCCTGAGATATATTGCTCCAAGGCTTGACAACAGGTCAACTTAAAGAACAGAGCAAAAAACAGAGCTATGTTCTATTCTGTCTCAGGGAGATGGGCTTCTTAGCAATGTCTTATACTCTCTGTGTTCAAGATTCATATGCCTCCAGTCTGTTTATTAAGTTGTTTTCATTATGCTTATGTAATGTAGACTCCATTATTTGGGGAGAGCATTGATTAAATTAGTGTAAATGAGGCCAGTTCAGCTCATTTGAATGGTATGCATTTAGTCTGAATATGCTGGTGTCTTTTTCAGTGAAGAATATCTATTTTACCGCAGTTAACCATTAAAAACAAATTATTCTCCCTGCTTCTATAAATCAGATTTTCAAGCCCACTTCATCTCAGGAGAGTGTGACTGTGCACATGGCTGCCCACAAACAGTGACACTGAAAAATTTGCTCTGTCTGGTATGTTCTCATCCTGATGGAGAGAAAAACCAACTGGGAATCTCAGGCTGGAGTCTCTCACAGGGCAAGACTTAGAAAGTTAAGAGTAGCTGTTTCTGGGAAGTCGGCCTGGGTCTGTGATAGGAAGGCCTGGCCAGCCTCAGCACACAGCCCAGAACACAGCCATGGGCAGACGTTAACCTTCTGAACTCCCAGGGCAGGCTGCAATTCTGCCTCTGCTCTATCATGGCTCCCAGGACAGACTCTGCTCCAGACACTCTGTGGAGCTTAGGGAACCCTGAAAGGAAGCCTTTCAAGTCTGCTTCTCTTGAGAAAGCTAAACCTGCAAAACTTGGCCAGACACCACGCTGAGTCTCCCTCTGTGGTGACTCAGAAATCTCAAGGAGAGGAGGAAAATGGAGAAGAATAACATTGACAGGGCCGAAGGGCAAAAGGGATGAAATTTGTATTTCCATCGAGTGGGTGATATTTTTTCATTTCAAAGCCTGATGTAAAAAACGCACTGGTTTTTACTTATCTACAGACTGAGAACATAAACACTGCTGTTAAAATATTTCATCTCTCCCAAATGAGGCACTGTACAAATTTCCTTCTATGTGCAGAGTTTTCTGCACCTTCCCTACAAAGGGCAGGCACACATCCAGAATCTACGCTTGCTGAAGTGAAGCAGTATGATCTCAGCTGGAGGCAAAGGAAAAGGGTCTACAAAGAGAGGCCTTGGAAAGTCAGGAAAGAGTTGGGGCAAAGGAGAAACTGAGGCATGCAAGGCAAGCATTTTCTAATGACCCCTTCCCCTCACTAACAACACAGTCTTCTAAAACAATTGTCTAAAGTTATGTCGTGCACATTGATGCTTAGGCTTGGGTTGCCCATCAGCCTACTTGGACAAACTTGGCTCAGTTCTGATGTCTGGAGCAGGTGAGAGCAGAGTCTGCATCCTTTCGGCAAAGAGAGGCCCTGTAGTAGCTTCCCTGTGAATGTGGGTCAATGAAGGATCCACTCAGCAAGCCATTCTTTCTGCACAGACCTTCAGAGAGGACTCAGACAGAAGTGTGACTTGTCCAACAAAAGGCCAGGTCTAAGCTTAGCTTTTAACTTATGCATGTTCACAGAGCCTTCAAATCTTTCCTGGGCTTTTCTAGGTTTTTAAAAGTCAGCCTTGACAGATCTGTAGCTCCACCGGCACAGTGCTTGCCCAGCATGCCCACGTTCCTGGATATGATCTCCAGCATTGCACATGGGCATGGTGGCACACTACTATAATCTCAGCAAGAGTTCAAGGCTAACTTCAGCTACATAGTGAAGGAAAAAAACTAAAATTATACCTGAATCAAGTAGTTTTCCCTTCAAAGCCCAAAGTTGTACTAAAAAAACCCATTTACTATAAACTTTGTACATAGCCAAATCTAAGGAACCAATTACCAAGTTCCTAAAATTTGGAATACAGTCTTTGAAATCTCTGATACAAATATTCATCCAAAGTTTTTAAAGCTTTCCCAAAAATACATATTTTACCACCCAGCACCCACATGAGACAGCATACAATCACTTGTAACTCCAGCTCCGTGCGACCCAACACCATCCTCAAAGGTGACCCACACATACATGATATACCCTCATTCATACAGACAAGCACATACTCATAAAATAAATACTTGAAAAACAAATACATATTTCACTGTATTTGTAATAAGCAACAAGCTTATACCTTTATTCCTAGATCTAGTGTGTGAAATAAAAATTTGTAAGTACCTCTGTTATAGAAATATTCTAACTTGATGCAGCAGGACACATTAAGCATCTCAATGCTTTCTGAAGGCAGAATTAAAACATGAACATATATGTTTTTTCCCTAAACTTTAATGATGGTTGTCCGAAATCTGGAAGGTATGCACCCACACACACACACACACACACATACAGTGAGGGGAGCTGTCTCACTGTGACTGCAGGATTGATAGCTAACACTGGCCCTCTTTTGAATGGAGGATGTATATAGGGTGTACATTTAGTTCTGTGATTGAGAATGTCTCTACCCTAGCAGTCTATTGATGAGAGAGATCATGCATTTGTTCTTAGCTGTTATGTCTCAAATTCTGCCAACTGGGGTCCCTCAGGGCCACCCACTTTGCCTCTGCAAACCTTCTTAGTCGCAGTTTGGGTGAGCCTTGTCTGATGTTTTTAAGTTTCACTATCAGCCATCTGGAGAGCCTTTCCACAGCACCTGGGAAATAGGTAAGGAATGTAAGCACGCTATCATCATTTATTGATCACTAAAGAACACCCAAGATGGCATTAAAGATTATATCAGGGGTGGGAAAAATAGGCTTTTGTAAGCAGAAACCTGTTTTCCAGTAAAAGTTAAACCATGCTTTGGATAGCAGACTATCAGCACAGACATGTCCCATCAATTTATGACTGATTAACATATAGAAACTCCTCCACTAAACAATATGGTTAGTATGTCAAACATATGATCTCATTACCTATAAGTAATGGCTTAATTAAGCATGTTGAGAATGTAAGGATAGAAATGACATCGATTGCTGGGTTTCACCCTCCAGTCCCCTAGCTCCATATACATTGCCAGGCTAGAACCAAACAGTTCCATAGACACTTGCCATTTTCTCTCTCCTCTCTCTTCCAGTTTTCAAATGATATGTTTTTGTTTCTATCTTGGTTATTATCCGTGTGTGTTTTTGCATGTATGTATGTGTGTGTCTGTATCTGTGTGTCTGTGTGTCTGTGTGTATATGTGTATGTCTTTGTCTGTGTGTGTGTGTGTGTGTGTGCACGCGCGCACGCGTGTGTGGTTGTGAATGTAGTCATGCATGGATGTTTGCAAGTGGAGAATACACTGGTGTGCAGGTGAGTTGTGTACATGTCTATGTCTCTGTGTATGTCTTTATCTGTGGGTCTGTGTCTGTCTTTGTTTCTGTGTGTGTGTGTGTGTGTATAGTTGTGAATGTAGTCATGCATGGATGTTTGCAAGCAGGGAATACACTGGTGTGCAAGTAAGTTATGTATGTGTGTGTGTGTGTGACTGTGTGTCTTTGTATGTGTGTAATGGTTGTAAATGTAGTCATACATGCATGTTTATGTGTGGGAGATACACAGGTGTGCAGGTAGGTTATGCATTTGTATGTGTGTGAGTGTGGGTGACGACCAAAGGCTGTAGAGGACGTCTTGCTACTCACCACTTTATTTTCTGAAACAGGGTCCTTCACTGAACCCAGAACTCACTGTTTCAGCTCAGTAGCTAGCCAGCTTGCCAAGGGAATCCCTGTTTTGCCTACTGAAAATGCAAGCAAGCCACTAGGACCTTCACCCACCCTAGCTTTTAGTTGGGCTCTGGGGATCCAAACTCCAGTCTCCAGATTTGCGTAGCATGGGCTTTAGCTACTGAGCTGTCACTTTTTAAAATGGTGCCAGTAAGTAATCACCAATGTTCCTGAAAACAGCCCAAATGCCATGGAGTGACACGGACATTGACAGTGCCCTAAACCAAGTCTGAGGCTGAGCTCTGGTCTTTTCCTTAGACTCTTTTAAGTAGGAGGCTGTTGTATGGAGATATTGTGTAGCCCATGAGTAATACTCATGGACAGTTGAAACTGTGTACTCTTTATAGTGTATGTGTTCTGGTTGTGTAAACATGCCTGATACCCCTGCAAAATGGAAGTGGAAAAACACATTCCATCTACCTGTAGTTCCAGGGCTTTGTGCCTGAAATTTGTGGTCAACAAATATACTGGGTAAATGAACACAAGAGGAAGTGTGCTGGATTGTAGCTCAGTAATGGGAGACTTGTCTAGGATACACAATATCCTGGGGTCTGTCTTATAACACACACACACACACACACACACACACACACACACACACACACACATACACACACACACACACACACACACACACACACACACACACACACACACACCAGAAGTATCACTGAGTGCAGTAGTTGCTCTTGAGCACATCCCTGTGTGGAATCTGTCCCCAGTTTACATCATCCTCAAGTTCAGTGTTTCAGAATGAGGCCACCCTCTTGACTCCATGCTAACTTATCTTTCTACCTGTGACATTCTCCCAAGAAGATTTTCTTAAATATTGGTAAAAAACTGGTATTGTTTGGACTCTGAGAACTGGAAACTGATGCCTTTTAGCTGAGCCTGACCTTATCCATTCAAGTCCTAGTGGATAAAACTGAGAAATATGCTCCAAATACATGACTGGCAAGGACTTCTAGCTGGCTTTCCTCATTGGAAGCTAGAATACAATAAAGTCTCTTAAAAGCTGTGTTTCTTCATTGACAACTCAGACTTAATAGTAAGATTTAAAGTGTATAGGTATAAAATATCAGCAATAATCACAGGTGTGCTGATTGCCTGTCTGGCATAATATTTAATGCTAGGTGGGTATTGCCTCACTTACATCTCACAGCATTTCACATCATGGGAGCTCTATTAGGGGATATGTTTCAAATTTAATAAAAAGTCTAAGATATCAGAGAGATCTACCCACAGTCAGTCTAGGAGGATCAGACAGTGGTAACTCACACCTTTAATCCCAGCACAGGGAATATCCAGGATTGGTGACCTACACCCTTAATCCCATCAAATCTGAGTTTGAGGTCATCTTAGTCTACAGAGGGAGTTCCAGGCTCCCAAACAGGCAGTGGTGGCACACACTGTTAGTCCCAGCACTTGGGAAGCAGAGGCAAGAGGATCTCTGTAAGTTCAAAGCCAGCCTGGTCTTCAAAGCAAGTTCCAGGACAGCCAGGACTGTTAACAGAAATCTCTGTCTCGAAAAAAACAAAACAAACAAACAAAGACTGGAAGAGGTGAATCTGTCTTCTGATATTTCTGACTGTTTTTATTAAATTTGAAACATATCACACCATTGACTAGAGTAGATTTTAGAGACTGTGCCATATGTCATTCTTAAGTTCTGACCTCACATTTCATCTTTATCCACCAAGATCTCCCAAGTTTGTGTTTAACCTTTCTTAGTAACTTCTGTTCCTCAATCTCAGTGGCATCTTCCAAACCCACCTTGCCCTGCTTCCCACCTCCCCCCCCCCCCCCCCCCCCGCCCCCGCTGCCCACCTCCCCCCACCCTGCCCCGCTGCCCACCTCCCTGGCTGCTCTCCCTTTGGTCTGAAAGGTCATAGGTACACACCCAACTTGAGATAGTATTTAGTCAACTTCCCTTCTCACATTTGGGAAGTGTTCCTTAAATGCTCCAGACATTTCAGGAGTCTATTTATTAAACTTCATTTTCAACTTAACCACGTATCACTCCAATTTCCCTTTCCTCAGCATTGTATAGCTCCGAGAATAAGGGTTGGAAATGTGCCTATCATAAGCTGAGTCACAGTTTTTAAAATGTGCCCCCCCCAAGCCATTGTTTTCTTTTCTTTCTTTTTTATTTTAAGGAAAAACAATATTTTTTTTTAAAGTAAACCCAAACCACACGAAACAGGCAAGAAAACATGTAAAGAATTCATGCATATTCATATGTGACAAAGGAATACAAAGCAAATGCCCTGTATCACCACCCAGCTCAAGAAGCAGAACTTAGACACAGGCCCCAGAAGCCCTGTGACCCTGGCCTTGCCAAGCTTGGAGTTAGCATTGTTAGCAATAATCTCACTTCAAGTTCTCACTTCCTTGCTGAGGTTCCCTGTCTGCTGCCGATCCACCTCAAGGTCTTGCAAGGGATGCACCTTCCTCAGCCAGGGAAGATGCCTGACCACTAAGCCAAATCGTCAGATTTTTACATTTCTCCAAAGGCTGAGTGACATCCGGCTCACTGCACATATTTTGTACATACAGTTTGATAATGTTTGGCATATGGACATATCTCCAGTATTTCCTCAGTTCTCTATGACCCTCTTTTCCCACGCATCCTCATAGTCTCTGGCTGTATATTTATCTACATTTTTCTAGAGGTTTATGGAAACAGAATCACAAAGTGTATGTTCTTTTTCCTGGCCTGCTCTTTTCACTCAGTTTTACTTTAAAATCTGATCTTGAGCTTTGTGTGTGTGCAAGCATGTCATTTTTTTCTTGTCTGTGTGCATGCACGTGTGTTGAACATGTATGAGGAGACCAGAAGCCAACATTGGGTGACTCCATCACTGGATACCTATTTTTTGAGACAAGTTCTGTCACTGAACCAGGAGCTCACCATTGGCTGCACTACCTGCCTCCGCCACCACAACATGTGGGCTAAAGACTTACAGTATCACTTAACAACACCTCAGTCTTTTACATGGGTCCTCGGGATCTGAACTCGGGTTTCTGGACTTTTTACATGCTTTACCAACTGAGTCAGTTGCCTTTACCAACTCTTCAGTGCCTCACTTATTTAATTTTATTTGTATTATCTTATTGTCAAATTATATTTTGTTTTATCCATTCAGCTATTATTTAAATTTCTGTCAATTTAAATTTTGTAAGATCATTCGATTGACTTAGGCTTTTTCTCCTGGGCAGAAAAAAAAGGGGGGTGGGGGAGTGGAATGCCTAAGTGAGTCACAGAAACCGACTTTCAAAAGAAACTTTCTCTACAACGGTGAGATTTCCAGTTCTTCTGTGTCAAATCCAACACCAGTGTCATCAATTTTTCTTAACATTTGGGCATTTCAATGGCTGTGCATGGGATTTTGTTATAGTTTGAATGTGTACTTTCCCAGTGCCTGTGAGGTTAACATCTTCCCCTCGGTTTTGCCCCTGTAGACTTTCCTTAGCAAACTACCATTGATACCTCTTGCCTGGTTTTTAACTGAATTGTTTACCCTCCTTGTACTGAGTACCTTATTATATTACTTAGACACTTTAAGTGTGAGTCCTTTATCCAGCATGTACTTTCCAAACGTTTTCTCGGTGTCTGAGAGTTTTCTTACCATTTCCCCATCAGAGACAGTGCAGCATTAAGATCTGAAAAGGAGTTGCAGGATGGTTGTGAACTGCTCGAGGAACAGTCAGAGCCCCATGACCCTACCCCACCCCAGTTTCTCGCCGTGATCGCCTACCATTTCCGGTCTATTTTCAGTCTTTGTCCATGGTGTGAGATATTGGTTGGGGCAGGCCGGGTTCAGGGTCAGATGTTGCTGTTGATCTGTGTTCAGGACCCTGCTCGTTCCCCTTGGGAGACGGGGAAGAAGGCAGGAGGACACAGTGTCCCGGGACAAGCTGAAACAAGCAAGTCCAATTTTACTATGAAGGGAGAGGAAAGCCTTAAATATTCTTCTCCCGGACCCTCCTCCCAGCTAGGAAAAGGGCTCTGATTTGCTGGAATTTGTGGCTGTGGCTGCTGTAGTGTTCTCTTGATGGTCTAGGGTCATCTTGTATCAGGACTCCACCCACCTACCCTTGTTGTCAAGGCCCCAGGCAAAGCCCAGGTTGGCTTATGAGGAAGTGTTAGGAGCATACATTTTAAGGCACCAGTTATCACCAGTTTACCCTGGCTGAGGCTAGGCTGGTCTCCAGGCCCTTAGAAGCCTCTAGGGCCTATACATCAAATATTGAAGTTCTGTGTGTGTATGTGTGTGTGTGTGTGTGTGTGTGTGTGTGTGTGTGTGTGTGTGTGTGTGTGTGTCTGTGTCTGTGTCTGTGTCTGTGTGTGTGTTGCTTATTGGATATCAGGTTGTCCTAGCACTGTTTCTTTTAAAGATTAATTTCTCCATTAAGATGTAGCCATCAAAAATTAGTTGCCATATTTGTCTGAGCTCTGCCCTCTACGTCCTGTTGTCTTAGTCTGTCTTCTTTCGTGCTGATACTTTACGTGCTTTATTGTGCAAATTAAAAATCAAACAATGTGAGTTGTTGAGCTCTGTTTCAACATTGTTTTGGTTCCTGTGGATCTTTTTGCTTGCTACAGGTTTTAGAATTGGCTTATCAGCATCCACAGGAAAGCCTGATAGGATTTGAATTGACACTGTGCTGAATCTGTATGTCAGCCTGAGGAGAAACCGTGTGTAAAGCCGGGAGTTCTCCCTCCTGAATTAAGTACACCTCTCCATTTGTTTACCTCTTAGAGTTCTCAGTTCTTAGTTACACCACAACATTCATCTGTATCTTGTGATGGGTTTATTCATATGTATAGGCATGTGATACAAGTTGATGGTGTTGGAAGTGAGCTTTTGTCAGTTTCTGACAATGGCACTATGTACCTTAGTCCCAGCACTCAGCACTCAGGAGATAGAGCCAGGAGACCAGGACTACATACGTAGTCCTGTCTCCAAAAAACTATACATATTGATTCTGTAATCTGTAACCTTGCTAAATGACCTCCCTGATTCTAGCCACTTTCTCTTGGGTTTTCTAAACAATGGTGTTGGTTACAAAGCCTTGCTTCCTTTTTTTTTTTCACCCAAACTATCCAGCTGCCACCATTTCTATAGCCACATTGCAGTGGTCAGAACCTTCTTGAAAATGTTGAACAGCAGAGTTAAAAAGCAAACACCCTTGCCTTGTGAGGAGTTGTTCAATCTTTCACTATTAGGATTAATGTTATCTGAGGATAATCAGTTAATGAAGTTTGACTCTATTGCTTCTTTCTTTTGAGATTTGGGACTTTTATTTTTGTTGAGATTCTAGATTTAGTTACAAGTTTTACCAGCCTTTATTGAGATAACCATATAGGTTTTTAAAACACCAAAATAGAGCCTTCTTTCTTTGCTTTTGTCACAGTATTTCATCACAGCATTAGAAAAGAAGAGAGAGAGAGAGAGAGAGAGAGAGAGAGAGAGAGAGAGAGAGAGAGAAACACCACAGTCAAATTTTACCCAGCCATCTTCCAGCTTCCTCAGCCTCGCTCCTCATGGCTTCTACTGCCTTAATCTGTCTTCCTACGCCTGCCTTAAATACCCTCTTCACCCACTTGTTTCACATCCAGGTTAAGATTAAAGGAGTGGAATCCTACTATTTTGTAGTTAACCTTGAACCCACAGAAACACAGAAAGATCTCCTCTGTCTCTGGAGTTACAGGATTAAAGGTGTCCACTGCCTGCCTGGGAGCCTGGAATTCCCTCTGTAAACTGAACTGGCCTCAAACTCAGATCTGCTGGGATTAAAGGCATAGGTCACCACTCCTGGTCTTTCTCTGTGCTGGGATTAAAGGTGTAAATCACCACTCTCTGGACCTCCTGGATTGACTGTGGGTAGATCTCTTCTCTAATATTCCAGACTGGTTTTGTTAAATATATAACATATCACTACACACCCCCCTTGCATATTTAGAAAATCCTTACTCCCACCCAAATTCAATAGTAATTTATTTCCTCTGAGACAGTGCCTCATCACAGAAGCCCGGATGTCGTTTATTACAGCTGTGGCACTGGGCACTACTGGGGACTTTCAGCACCCTGTTCCTGCAGCATTAACTAATAAGAACTCAACATGGAGCCCTGTCTCCTCCTTAAGTCACTGTCCCTAACTTTAATTCAGAGAGGCAGCTGGATTGAAAGTGCCTCTGCCATGGCTTACAAACTTCTAAAGGTAGTTTATAATCAACTCAGAACTCCTCGGGTGCCACCAAACTAAGATCAATCTCAGATTATCCTTTAGAATCCACTTTTGACCTGGTAGATGGACCTCAGGAGGGCACAGTGAGGGATATACAAGAAAAAGGAAATGAGGAAGGTGGACATAAAGAGAATAGTCTGCCAGGCTAATATTTCCTGAGTGTGTTTTTGTAGGTAAGCCCTCACAGGCTGTGAGCTATGGTGTGTTTGGTAGTGTTGTGTTGTGTCCTGATGTGTCTTAGAGGATGATACATGAGATCTCTGTCTCCATCTTACTGGGCATCTGCACCCATCCAAACAGACACATGTTACCCAATCATCCCTTAAAGAGCACCCTCATCTCTAATGAAACAATCCAAATTATAGCTACACCATAGCTTAAGACAGATGAATGAAGCACCTAGTAAAATCCAGTATGTTCAGTGTTATTGTCCTACTATGGAACTTAGGATGTAAATGTAAAAAATCAGAGTAGAAGCTAATGGGTCTGTCTCGGCTTGGTTGACATACCCTGGCTCATAGCTATGGTTTATATTGTTGAATTCCCTCAGGACTGAGCAGTCTTTGGTGATGTTTTGATCTCTGGTGCCAGCACATCATAAATACACAATACATATTTATATGACTTTTTTGCTTATCGGTGAAGCATAATTTTAAATACCTCAAAAAAGATCATTTACTTCATATTCACTGTCAAAAATTGTCAACATTTTCACAGATGAGAAACTGAGTTCAGAAAGACTAAGTGATAGATATCCGTGTTCACGTGACTCATCAAAGAAGCCAAGACCTGCTCTCAATACTTGAAAAATACATTGACATTCAATTTTCAATCATCTATTTTATTGGCACTAGGAAGATGGTTGTTAAAGAATCCAGCATTAACTAATGGGATTATGTGAATTTTTCTAAAGTTAAGCACTAGACATCAGATTGTCCTTCTTTCCTAATCTCCTGTGGATTGTGGTTCCACAGTGGCTGATACATCTATCACAGTACCCCAAATTACATTTCAAGCATATATATATATATATATATATATATATATATCATAATAATCCAAAACAAAGAATCACTTAGTTCTCTCTCTCTCTCTTTCTCTCTCTCCCCTCCCTCCTTCCCTCCCTCCCTCCTCACATACATACACACATAGAGACTTGGCATTTTTCTCTGTATTTCTAGGTTTTCTAACAAAGACATGGAATCACTGCTTTGTTCCTTAGGAACCATTAATTTCATACTTTTCAGTATAAACACACTGAGGAGAAAAAAATTAGACAGTGGGCTATCATCTCATTTTAAAATCAATACTCATAAGCTTATTTGAATATCTGCTTTACTTATGTATGCCCTCAGTGTACTTGACTCTGGGATAGTCACAAACACACTAGACTTGGTGACTTATTTGCCACCAAGTGCACCACACATCAAGTTCTTCTCTGCTTTCTCCCTTGCAGCACCATCTACAATCATGTGGGAGTTTCCGAGATGTTTACAGTCAGTGGCTTGTCTCCAAAATGATTCCCCACAGTGTTCTTAACGTAGAACATCCAGCTCTCAGCAGATGCAGCTCTCCATTCAGTCCCTTTGCTCCTTGTTTGTAATCCAGTTTTTGCCGTGCCTCCTTTTTGTGACTTGTAGTCACTCATATTTTTCATATTGTTTCATTAATGCTGGTTATCGTTTTCCCTTTGCTGTATTGTCGATGCTGTTGGGAGAAGATGCAGAGTGCACTGCCTACAGCAACATTTTCTGAAAAATCACATCCATTGAGCTTAGTCTCAGCCTTGTGAAAACTCTGAAAGGAAATAAATAAGATTATCACCTTTCTTTCTTCTACTCAATCTAGCTACTCCCCTGTAGTCTCTGAGGGGTTTTTTTCCCCATACAAGTTAGCCAGTATTCTCTCATACCCTAGCTCATTCTTTTTCCCTCCTGTAGATAGTCACCAAGAAAAGGTTGCCATAGATAGACCCAGTGGTTACCTGTGTGAACTGTCCACAATCAGAGGCTATATATTCAAAGTATACATGCCCAGTGGATGTAGTTTTTAAAGAGCAAGAAATAAATTTGCGTTGTAAGCATTCAGGATGTACTCTGCTTAAATACTAAAATAATATTAGCCTACCTAAAAAGAACCACTCTACACCCTCTGTTTTTGAGGTGTGTGTGTGTGTGTGTGTGTGTGTGTGTGTGTGTGTGTGTGTGTGTGATGAAAAACCCATAAAATGTGATGTTTTAGCACTTGGTCCTTAGGGCCTTAAACAGTATCAGAATGGGGAAAAAAAAATGAAGAAACCCACTGGGCTCTGCCTGTGCACATATCACATTTATGATTGTTAAATGCTGTGATATTTAGTGGGAGTTTGAGGTGATCTTCTTTTCATCCCATCCATTTTCAAGTCAAAACTAGGGAGAGATCAGGTCAGAGCATCAGATCAGTGACCTTGGACAAGGCCAAGCCTCCAGCACAGATGAGTAGGAGAACATTCGAACAGAGACCTGATAAGACCCAAGAAAATGTGGGGCTGGATAGAGCTCAGTTGGAAGATGGCTTGCTTAGCATGTGTGTAGCCCCGGATTTGATCCCCAGCATTAAATAAAATAGGTTTGATGGTGTATGGCTATGATCCTAGCACTGAGGTAGAGTCAGCAGGATCAGAAGATCATGGTCAGCCTGTACTACACTAAATCTTGTTTCAAGAAAAGAAACAAAGCAGAGACACAATAGAGGAAAAGCACCCAATGACCACCTCTGAACTTAGTGCGTGTGGGCGCGCTTGCATGCACAAACACACACATACTTGGAGATGTGCACACACAAAAAGTAAAAGTTGTCAAGTTAATATTTATAAAATACCTAAGACCGTTTGTAGCTTACCTTAAATGACAATGCTCTGCACGCATGAATCAAAGAAACAAAAGTGGTCAAGTCAGTGATGGGTTGACAAGATACTACCCAGAAGTCTATAGCAAAGATGGCGCACAGGAGAACTCAGTTTGCACACTATGTTGCAGGTAGTAGCTCAAACTCCAAGTCCTGTGAAGGCAGCAGAGGCTTGGGTTGCTGAGTGAGTCAGACCTGGGAACTACCAATCCAGAAGCAACCATCAAAGTGGGGCTGAGACTCTGGTAAAAGGAAAGCCTGGCATTCTGTTCTGAATTTTTTTTGCAACTGCATTTAAGCCAAGTGTCTACACCTCGGAGGTGACAAGGGGACATAGGTTTCTCTAGCTCCTGCTTTCTTGGAAGTGCCTGTCAAGTGTGAGTATCCTAGCAGGACAGAGTGTGAAGCTGTTAAATGCACAGTAGTCTACTCCCCCAGACTTTCCTCATCCCAAGCAGACCCCGATGAGCCACAAACAATACTGCCTTGTGAGCTCTGGTCAGTCTGGTCATGGGTACCTTTGGGGATTTCTTTTCCTGACTCTGAGAAGCAGCTTCCCTGAGACTTGGCAGGAGCGCCAGGCTGAGCTCAGGAATATTCTGGCTCTGGGTGCATTCCAGCCCAGAATGATCTCCTAGACATTTCCCTTTTAATGAGCCCTAGCTTTTTCTTTCTTTCTTTCTTTTTTTTTTTTTTTAACAAAAGGTCATTACATGTGAAGCCTAATGGGACCCTGGCTGTGTTTCATTAACTTTTAATTTAGGTTGTTAGTGTGGAATTAGTTAGCAGACTGGCGAATCAATTGGCTAGCCAGTAGGATTCTGTTTTAACAAGGAGAGTCCTGTAAGCACTCAGATGTTAGGGGTGGGGGTGTGTGTGTGTGCAGGCTAAGGAGCTTTGCTGTTGGATCCCAGCACTGAAGCCACTCTAGCCAAGTTAATTCCCTGGCCAGAACAGTGTGTGCATCACCCAACTTCTCTCCTCTGCAACTCCAGTGTGAGTCATGAAGTAAGTCCAAGGAAAATTCCTTTTTCGTGCCGATGAACTCAAAGACTTTCAGAATTAAATCAAAATAAGCATGGTGAAAAATTTGAACATTTGCTCTTTAGCTAGAGGTTCCCTACACTCTAGAAGTTGTAAGTCTTCAGAAATCCTGCCAGTCATCTTATAGTGCCTCTGTACCCTTTGGGGCTGGAATCTCTTCCCTCCTCATTCCTGGATTCTACCTCTGGGTTAGAAGATCCGGCAGCTGTTAACTTAGATCAACAGACCCAGTTAGTAACTTGAGTTTCAAATCTAAAGTCTGGTCCTCTCAAAGGAAGATGGCTGCCCAATGGGGCAACCAAGCATTTGCCCACTGGTTCTGAAATTATCCTTCTAGGAATTTACAGAGCATTACAGGACTGATTTTGAGAGAAGTTGATCAACTAGCATCAGAAAGCCACATAGACACGTGAATAGAGGGAGAGAGGCGATATTGGAACCAACACTAATGTTTTAGGAAATGAAGTACCATGGCCTGGTAGAAACTGTTAGGCTAATGGGAAAGAAACATACTGAGTAATGTGCTCACCAATATTGCAGCATTTAAGTAGCGCAGAATACATTTCAAAGTACAACTCAGTTTAAAATTTAGAATAATTAATAATATCATACTCAGGCAGAGGCAGACTCAGCAAACAAGAAAAAGGACTGGATGGTTAAAAAACACAATCATGACCCCATTCTCCTTAGACAGCGATTTTATGCTGGTGAGAACACAATGTATAAGTAGGCATTTTCATATTTCTCTGATTTATTAAGAATAAGGACTTTTTTTTAGAAGTTTCTTTCCTTCTGTTCCTCCTGCTCTATGCTCTCTAGGAAATAAGATCTGGAGAATTCCAACACATGTTAGCACCTGCTCCAGAGAGAGCAAGACCAAAGGGCCAAGTCACATTTATACACTCACATGTATTTATATAAGTTTGGTTAAATATTAATTTTACATGGTTGTAAATGACACGGGAGGATTGTAACAACAACAAAAAAACCCCTTAGCTAGACTTTGGACATTTTCAGCTGTGTTAAGCTGTTAAACTGTAGCTAACCTGACATTCCTGTCAGATCATCAACTTTCACAGGGGTTGTGCCCACCCCATACGATGCCAAGAACCTCAGTGATTTTTGACAGCAAAGATTGCTCACTCCCATCGATAGAAGGTGGAAAGGACTTAGTCCTAATATTTATTTGAGTGGAAACCTAAAAACTGGAATCCTAGGAATTTTCCAAAGACCCTTGCAATTATATTGAGCTGGTTCTTCCTCAGGAAAGCATGACGAAAGAGACGTTCTGTTCCCTGAGCTTGGTAGCATGGCTTGGGGAATTGGTCTTCTACTTTTGTGGAGTTTGAGAGACTGATTGGCGGGTTTTCCTGCTGGATGCTGAGACTGTGTTTCACTGTATTTCCCAGGCTTGCCTCATGCTTGCAATCTTCTTGGCTGCCAGTGCTGGAATTACTATATGTATCCCAGCTTGGAAGGTTATTTTTTAAGTAGAATGGTCACTTTTTAATATGGAAATAAAAACATAGCCATAAAACACAATTGAAATGTTCAGTTGAACAAAGATAACCTGTACAGTGTCCTAAAATGTAGGCTTCATTATTTTAGTGTAGTGAAACCAACAAATTGGGAGATAACTACCATTGAAAAGATGGTTTATTATATAAAGGTGCCTGGAGGTGTGGAGCCATACCACACACCAGACAGCCATGTAAGAAGTACCATGGTTGGTCAGAAAGTTGAAGGAACGAGACAGAAAGATCATGGTAATAAAGGGGATGTAGACTTAGGATTGTCTGATCACGTCCCTTTGCAAGCTGTCAGCATTAAGGCTGCCTTCAGCTGTTTGGTACCTGACTCTGGGGTAATTAGAGTAGCAAAGTAATGACCCTGATTGTGTCAGCCCAATAGCAGAGGTGATGGGTATGTGTGCTCTGAAGTAGTCAGTCTGCAGATGAAAACCATGTTCTAAGGCATGCTCTTTTTTATCTCTGGGACTGACCACTCCTGCAAAGGAGAGGCAGGCTCTCCAGATCAGACAAGTCCCAAGCGTCATGGTTTAGAAATTCAGAAAGCACAAAAGATATACTTACTTACAATACCAAGTAAGACATGCAGGTAATAAGGGAGCATGGCCACCATTGTAGGTCATCAGAGAGTTACAGAAGAAAACAATGAGCTACAACCACAAACCTAATGAAACAAGCACAATGTAAAACACCAATAGCAACAGATGCTGGTGTGGATGTAGAGCAAGGGAAACCTCCAAACACTGGGTTTGGCAATTTCTGATGAACCTAAATACTCTTACCTTCTGACCTAGATGTCTTATCCCTGGGGATGTTGTAATTCCAATGAATTTGAGTACTTGTGTCCACACAAAGCCTGCCTGCAGATATCTATAGCAATATAATATGACTTAGAATGTTAAAGATGCCCTGTGGTAGATGAATATCTAACTAAACTGTGGTACACGCAGCAGTGAATGATTAAAAAGAAATTAACAAGTGAAAGCCATGTAAGAATATAGAGAAAAATTAAATGTGTATTACTAGTTGAGAAAAGCCAATCTGTAGAGGCTCCATACTGTGTGATTCCAACTAGATGGCACCCATCAGCAAATAAGGTGGGGGTGAGAGTACAAGATGGACATAAGTCATTACACATTAACCAAACCCATAGAATTTCCAATGAATCTTCACATTAAAAAGTGAAACCAGGGCAGTCATAACAGTCTTTGACCTAGGCTGCTGAGGAAGAGCAGCCTGGAAGCTCAGCATGTTTATTATATACAGTTGAGCAGGAAGGTGGGGTTATCACATACATGAACAAGAAGGCAGGTTCAGCCAATCTCAGTGGGAATAGTCTCTGTATAGAGCAGCCTGCAGTCTATAAACACTGTAGGAAACGACTTTACAGTGAACATTTTCTGCATGTACTGTCAACATCTGAATCTGGACCAGAGGGATGCTTAGCCATCCCTCTAGCCTCACCCAGGTAAGTACCACTCCCATGTCTCTAAGGCACTGGAGTCCTTGACATGACTGTGCCCAGGTCAAACAATATTAATTTAATTCACTTAGAATTTCACTGGCTCCCTACAACATTCTACTCCATATTAACTTAAATTTCTCTTTAAAATAGTGTCATATAAGCCAGGTATGGTGACACATGCCTGTAATCTTAGCACTGAGTGAGTAAGTAGCCTGAGGCAGGAGGATCGAGAATTAAAGGCGTCTCTTCCTGGGACCATTGTAGGTTTTAAATGGAGTATTGATTTTTCTAAGTGAAACAGTTCATAAGAATGTTTATAAGGCTCCTAGAAAATAAGCTTCTGGAGCTACACGGGAGATGAGTGCATTTTTTTTTCTTCAAGTTATGGTTTATCAAAGAAAAATAGGTAGATAGTGCCTTTGCCTTCCCAAGATCAATCTGTGGCAGTGGAGGGTTGATGCACATAAATGTATAAGAAAGCCACTCATACCTGGGAGTATTCAGCAACTTCTTCAAAGCATATTCTGAGGAAGCTGCAGCCACTTCCCAGGAGGATAAACTGAGGCACCCAGAAATTGCAGTCTCTTTCTCCCAAAGGCTGAACTGTGTGCTCAGGCATGCAGCAGCTGTGTCCTCTCCTGTCAGGCACCCAGACACAATTCCAAGTGTATCCAAAAAGTAGAAGGCTCTGTATTCCATCAGAGATTGGTATCTCAGCCTGCTGAAGAGCCAGAGAGGTAAATCCCACTGCCTTCAGGTACCACAGGAGATGTCTCTGCTCTTTACTTCCTTACCATGCCTCATACTGAACACAGAACAGAGGTAGACCCTTTCCAATTTCCTCAGAATATCTTATAACACCTTATAGCTTTATCACCTTTGGCCTGTTCCCTAATGAACTTCAGAGAACTAAGAACTGAACGAGAATCCAGCAAGATAGCTCAGTACATACAGAAATCTGACAATCTGAGTTTCCTAGAACTCCTCACAAAGGTTGTCAACTCACATTCATACAAATGCTGTAACATTTGAATGCATCCCTAACATACACACAATTCTTTCAGTTGAAATGTTTTTCCTACAGTATATTCTGATTCTGCTTTCCCCACCCTTCAGTTCCCTCCCAGGTCCTGTTCCCTACCTACCCATCCAACCCCACACTCTTTCTTTCTCTCTCTCTTGAGGAAATAGCAAACAAAAGAAGCAAACTAAACAACCAAACAAAGAACAAAACACCAGAAACTCAAATATGCAAAGACATGCACACACACAAACATAGAAAAGCAAATCAGAAGCCATAATATAGAAGCAAAAGACCAATAAGACTAAGAAATGTTCCCAAAGCAATATGAGACCTAAAGTCTACAAAAAAAACAAAACAAAACAAAACAAAAAACAATGAGTTCATTGTACGTTGGCTATCTACTGCTCGGCAGGCATGGGGTCTACCTTAAGTGTGATGAGCATACACAGTGAGACTCCACTACAGAAAGCTAATTTTTCCTTTGCAAGTAGGTGTCCATTGGAGACAGCTTCTTGCTCATGAGTGAGGATTCATGCCCATTACTGCCTCTCAGCATTGAAACTCATCTGGCCTGAATCTGTGTAAGTCCTGAGCATACTGTCACAATCTCTGTGTGTGCATACGGCATCAGTCATGTTGTGTCTAAAGGACACTGCTTCCTTGAATCTAATCCCTCTGGCTCTTGCAATCTTTTTGCCTCCTCTTCCACATAGCTCTCTGAGGCCCTGGGGGGGGGGGGTTGATGAAGACATCATATTTAGGACTAAGCGTTCCAAATTTCTCACTCTCTCACATTGTCCAATTGTAGGTCTCTGTATTTAATCTTAACTACTACAGGAAAAAGCATCCCTGGTGATGACTGGGCTGGGCAATAATCTCTGGGTATATCAGAATGTTGAGAGTCACTTTATTGATATCTTCCTTTAGCAGAACAATAGTATTTGGTTTTCTCCTAAGCCCATCGTCTATGTAGTCTCAGGTTCTTGAATACTTGAGCAATGCTAGGCATGGGTTCCATCTCATGAAGTGGACCATAAATCCAATTAGAGAATGGTTGGTTACTCCTACCTACAAAGTTTGTGCCACTATTGCATGTAGAGAGATCAGCATTGTCAATCACAGGATTTGTTGCTGGATTGGTGCTTACCTTTCTCCTCTGGTAGTTTGCAGAGTAAGTTCTAGTACCATGAACACTAGTCATAGAGGTGAAGGCTCCAGTTAGGCACTAGTTCAACTTCTCCATATTTAATGAGATACGTATTGTCTTTAGCAAGAGGACCTCACATCAGTTTGTGGAGAATAACAAATAAACCTGACTCTAACCAGAGGTATTTGGAGGTTTCTATGGGACCCCTTTTGGCTGACTCAACAAGACACAATTTGTTCCTGGTACTGGAATGGTACTCACTTAGTGGTGAGAAATGTCTAGCTGAGGGATTGTCTCCCTCATTATTCTGTGACTCCACTTTGATTTTTTTCATAAATATGAGTGTGTGTGTGTGTGTGTGTGTGTGTGTGTGTGTGTGTGTGTTAGAAAGCTTCTTCAGTAGCAAGTTTCCAAGTGACTCCTCAAATGACTCTTAGCACACACACACAATTTAAAAAAAGAACTAACAGAAAAAGATGGCCAAGTTTTTTGTTTTTTTGTTTTTTTTTTAAAGAAAAATGATAATGTCCTTAGTCAAAGGCCTCCTGTGTCTGAGTTTATCTTTCAGTGTGAGCTCCTTTCAACAGGCCAAAGTTCGGTATCCTTAAGGTCTCCAAGCCCTAAAAACTATCTTTCCTGTTTTGACTTAAACCTCCCATTCTTTAAACCTTTCCACAAAACCATCGCAGACAGTTGAAGATGGGCTCAGTGGTGGAGTGTTTGCCTTGCATGGGTAAAGCCTGGGCTCTGGTCACCAGTTGTGCCAAAAGTAGTCCAGACAATTCAGGGTTACCCTGGTTTCCTAAAACTGTAGTGACAAATCCTAAAATATTTATTTATTTTAATTTTATGTACATTGGTATTTTTTTTTTGCATGTATATCTGTGTGTGGGTATCTGATCCCCTGGAACTGGAGCTGCAGACAGTTGTGAGCTGCTGCCATGTGGGTTCTGGGATCTGAACCTTGGGCCCTCTGGGAGAACAGCCAGTATTCTTATTGCTAAGCTCTCTCTCAAGCCCCAACAAATTCTAAAGTAGAGCACACAGTCATAGAATCTTACCTCAAGAGTCTGTGTACAGCACTAAAGTGTGTTCAATCTTTCTAACCTAAACTTTATATTGATATTATATCTTTAAATTACACACACATACATATGATTATAAGCAAATATACCTATATACATTATATGTGCCTATGTCATGAATTAAAACATATAAACAAAGTGAAAACCAGGATTCTGACTCCTGGGTGAGCTTTTAACTGGTTGTTTACACACCACAGGAGACTGCCTGGGCTTCATCTCCAGCTCCCCCAGCCACTGTCTGTGAAACTTTGCCTATAGATGACTTAACTTTCCTTGAGCATCAGGCTCCCTGTCTGTAAAAAGCAAATAGCAAAGCTATTACATCATGGAGTTATTGGAAGGATTAGATGTGTAATGTGTTCAGTAACCATTGACTATGTAGAACACAGAATCCACAGTCCCATGCGAACACCATGGCTCCTCCCTCCTCAGCAAGCTACTGCCTTGTGGTCTCCTCTTTCCCTGTGCTGAGTGGAATTCCAGCCAATCTCATCACTTTGGAGAAGCACAAAGAGAGAGGTTTCCCATCAGAAACTGATCATTATAGTAATTAAAAGTCTGCCCAGTACAGTAATCTAAACTCCGTATAGCCTTGTATAAGGTCTTTCCCACCCTACCCATCCTGTATCTTAGGGCCTGGCTGGGACATTTGTGGAGTGGAGGAGCCCAGAGTTGGCCTCTCCTTAGCCCTCTGCCCCACCCCTCCCTCTAGCTGCAAGCCACTGCTCTGGCCTGTCTTCTCTAGTCCTCAGATTGCTTTCTCAGGGTTCCTCACCAGCCAGACTGTCCTCTTAATGGAATCCTTTAGACTGTTGCTAACAGGCTCCCTCCCAGAGCCACTTGGCTTAAGGGGTCACCCCCTCCCATGCAGCCTTAAGTTCCAGAGACTCAGACCCCCTAAGAGGTTCTCTGGGCCCCTCTCACTTAAGTGAGGGTGAAGGTAAAGCGATCCACCTTTCCTCTAGCAGCACAGCCCCTCAGGCCACCTCAGTCCCACTCTTTAGCCTGAGGCCAGACTAGCAGAACTGATTTTGTGTCTGGACAGCCTACAAGTCCATCTTTTACTCAGTTTGGTGATTTAGCACTTTCCTTCCTGGTGTGGGGTATTTAGGGTCTATGTTATCATTCCAACCCCTTAGGAGATCAGCCAAACTGAGGCTGAAGGAACTGTAGCCTAACATCCTGTCAGACACAGGAAGGCATTGTGAATAGCGCAGGCCCATTAAGGAGGAGCTGTCATTGTTAGTAGTGAGTTGTCTAGCACTGTTTTTGTATAAACTGTTCACAATGCTGTAACAAACTGCCATTGACCAAATGGCTTTTTAAATAATAGGAATTTATCTCTCGTGTTAGAGAGAGTAAGAATTTCAAGAGTAAGTTTCCAACTTTAGTGACTGGTAAGGGCCTGTTTCTTTCTCACAGAAGTCTATCTCCTTACTCTGATCCTCACAGGAACTCATGGCTTCTCTACCCAAGCCCATCATAATAGACTGAAGACAACATCCCCTAAAACCCACCTCAACCTCACTGGGACTCATGATTTCAACACATGGATTTAAAAAGGGACATAGATGTTCAGTCTGTATCTGTTCCCATAGTGCCCAGCTGTATATAGTGTGATCATTGCTTGATATCTAGTTTATAACACAGGTTTTTATAACCCAGTGTTAAAAAAGCATTTTAAAAGCTCTCAAAAGAGAGCATTTTGTTTTGTGACTGTGGCTTGCTCCCTAGCCAAGGCTAGACTTGAACTCACTATGTAGCCCAGGCTGGCTTTCAACTTATAATTCTCCTGCTTTATCCACCCAAATGCTAAGAGTACAGGCACATACCACTACACGCAGGCTTCAAATGACATTTTTTTAAAAAAATGTGAAACATTTAAAAAGGAACAGAAAAATCAAGAATATATTTGTCATAATAGTTATCTCTTTATAAAACTTTTGTTCAAGAAGACAAAAGTATATATTTATTGTGATTTTTAAAATGTATTTCTTACTTTAAAAAAAAAATGTCAGGGGTGGGAAATTTTGCACAGAGGAATTACAGAGAACTTCTTAGGGGGCTAAGAGCTTTTGCTGCTCTTCCAGAAGACCTGAGTTTGGTTTCTAGCACCCACATCAGGCAGACTCCACATCAGGGGATCTGATATCCTCTTCTGGCCTGTGTAGATACCTTTACTCACAAGTACACATGCACACATGCATGTGTATGTACATGTGCCAGGACACATGTGCACAAACACAGACACACACAGAAATAAAAATAAAATAAATCATAAAATTTGTCTATAGCATCCGAAGTTTGCAGTTGCCCCCATGATAATCTGATGTGAAATTCAGTATGGTTTTGCTGGAACAAATCCCTATGAGAATGATGTACACAAAGAAAAAGAGGACATTGTATGCCCCCTGGCCTCTGCAATGAACACAGCTGTTCTGTGGCTAATAACGAGTCGCTATGTATAGTAGCTCCCAAAATGCAGGGAGCATAGAAGAGCTTTACATCTCCACTGAGATCCTTGAAGAACCCAAAACAAAAGCTGACTAATGTCTGGCATTTGGTCTGGCTGTTTGCCTGTCCTATGATATCGCACTCACCCATCTGTGTTATCATGCACCATGTACAGTATTCACAGATGTTAAGGCACACGAGGCTGGAGGGCATCCACCCAGCTTTCCACTTAGCCCAGAAACGGAGCTGTAGCATCAGTCTAATGTATGTGAGGAGCCAGGTGTGGTGTTCTATAACATTAATCCATCACTCAGAAGCTGAAACAGAGAGATCACAAGTTCAAGGCCAGCCCAGTCTACATAGTCAGACCCTGTCACAAATAAAATGTAAATGAATAAATAGAAACCGAATAGTAAATAATAGGCTACTTTATGTAGTGAAATCCACCAGCAAAAAAGTATTCCAGCAGCCTTTCTCTCTTAGATGATTATATTTTATATAAATATATGTAATATATATAATTTTGTATATAAAATGCAAGCAACATAATTTTTTAATTCCAATATAATTATGTGTTTGAAGAAAAGCCTCAATATATTCACATGCAAAGAAGGAGAGCATAGAAATTCCCACAAAGTACAGTTTGGACAAATTTCAGCCAATCCCCTCTTTATAGGAATAGTAAACGTGAGATAGAAAACACACTTGGCTGCTCCTTGCTCACGACACCAGACCATGTGAGTGTCAGCTACAGGAGCAAAGTACATGTTGTTCGTTATACCTAAACCTCCAGCAGCCTCATTAACCTGCACCAAATGATGACCGCAGCCCTATTCCACAAAAGCACTGGCCAGTGCTTAATGGGAGAAATTCAATGTGTTTGATTTCCTGAAGAAGTGGGCAAAATAACTGTCTCCTTTCCTCAAAAATAAACAAACAAACAAAAACCAAAACCCTACTGGATGGACACCCAAATTTAGTTGTGCCGATTTGCTGGTAAAATTCAGACCTGTACAAATCTTTAAATACTTGAGCATTTTTGCCTCTCATAAGAATTCTTATCTTGGAAACACACACTCACACTCACGAGAAAGGCAAGGAAAAGAGAGAGGCAAAGAAGAAAAAATCAAATGGCTTTTGGATACCTTTGCATGACTGCGCTTGCTGTGAACTCCACATCTTCCTCATTCCGCTTTCGCCCTGTTCTAGTCTTCACACAATGCTGAGGGGAGATTCTCTGTGGCTCGTGGGAGGGCAGTGTGTTTAGACATCTAACAGTGTAAACGAAACGACTCACACTTTCATGATCATCCCTCTCCCAGGAAGTTGTCTGATTCCTAGTGAGGGAGACTATGAGTTGATGCTGACATCACTCAGGCTTGGCTTCCCACCCAGTGGCATCTTAGGCATTTCCTCATTGAAGAGCAAGCACTTTATGGAAATGACACTGAACTTTCAAGGACCAGCTTTGTGCTTCAGATTTCTTTTCTCGGCCCTGTTCTGAAAAGATGGCTTGAAATAAGCAACATTTCTACAGCTAGAATTGCCAGTTTGCATGATAAAGTCAAGCCCTTCCTTTGCTTTGTTTAGAAAAAAAAAAAATTAAGAAAAATCAAAGAGTAGATCAAGGCTTCAAAAACTCTAAGATAGCTGCAATCAGAGATCTCTCTTGTTCTCACAGTGACCCTCTCTTTCCCATATCAACATCCTTATTTCACTGCCCACTTGCTAATTACTCAGCATAATTCCCTTAGATATGACTCAACTCACACTTGAAGCAAATCTCACAGGAAATTTTGCAATTGATTGAGTTAGACCGGAAGTTTGTCTGATCCCAATCAGACTGTTTTTCTTGAGTTTTGTCATCAAGGAAGGAGAGCAGGACCACTCCTGTGCTGGGATTCTTCATTTCTAAGGAAGGGTTTCACACTCACCTACTTGGCCCATAACATAAGGAAATGTTGTGTATACTCCCACATGCATGCTATTCTAATACATCCTCAATAGCATCATTTCAGCATCCTTTCCGAACACAAGCCTTCAGTTTGTCTAATGAGTCTATCATGAAGAAAGGGGAAGGCTGCTCTTCCAAAAATAATGCCATTTAGAGATACTCAAAACATAGCTAAAGGAATAAATAACAAAAGTGGAGTTTCCTTTGAAATGTTGGCTTAATGCTTCTAAATTTGCAAGTGTCAATTGTAAAAAAAAAAAAGTCATTATTTTTTTATTTCTATACAATCTTAATGTCACAACTGAAAGCTTCTTGTGACTAGAACTGAAGCACCTGCCCAGCTTTCTTCCTGCATTCACTGGGCATGTCTATAAGCAGGTACTGATGCAGAAACATTGGGAAGTACTGCATTTCCTACCTATATGCAGGGTTGTGAGTGGGCACGTGCCCATGTGCACATGTGGATGCCAGACCTGGAGTATCTTCCCCTTATCTTTCTCTGCCTTGGGACAGGATCTCTCACTAAACCAGAAGCTTACCACATAGGCTGGGCTGGTAGACCAGCAAGTTAGGGACCACCTGTTTCCTGCTGAGGGTGTGTAGTTTTCACATGGATTCTAAGCAGATGACCTAAAGCTCTCATGCTTGCACAGTTCTTATCTGTCTTATCTACTTAGGCCAAATTTTAACTTTTTAAATATATGTGGATATACATTTAAATATATATGCACACATATATGACCTTTCTGCCACAAATATACTGTCTAAAATTCCTTAAACTTTAAATAATCCAATTTGCATGTTAAGGAGTGAGACCCACAGGAAGAAAACAGCCTGTCCTTTGTATCTTCCAAGATTGTCCATTGGGAAGATATTTAATACCCTTACGCTGAAAGTTTCTGTTTGTTGTTTTTGAGACAAGAGTCTCACTATGTAGCCCTAGTTGGCCTGGAATTTAATATATAGATCAAGCTGGCCCTGAACTCAGAGTCCCTCCTGCCTCTGCCTTCTGAGTGTTAGAATTAAAAATGTGGACCACCAGAGCCCACAGTTTAAAACATCTCTCCCTCCCTCCCTCCCACTGAAAGTAGATTCTTCTCTCACACAATGTATCCCAACCACAGTTTCCCCTCTTTCTGCCCCTACCAGCTCCAGTCTCCCCAGCCAGGTCCATCCCTGTCTGTTTCTCTTCAGAAAAGAGCAGGCCTCCAAGACACAACAGCCAAACATAAAAAACAAGACACAAGGAGACCGAAAGCCTTTTCTAACACAGATCTTTGTCATACTTAAAGAATGTCCACCCACGACGAACTTACAGAAGATTACTCCTCACCATATTGGCCACTCTATCTTTTATTCAGTTCACAAAATTGGAAGGTAGTGTCCTTTCCTTACAGAAAGACTGAGTGCCCTGTTTGCTGTTTTATGGACTGTGATAACCCTTCCTCGTCCTCCTTAAGCAACCAGTATTTTGTGATTGTGGAAAAGAAGCAAATGTCAGATCACTGAAATCAGAACCGCTATTTGATGGACGGGTTCTAGGGAAAATACGTGTAATAAATCTGGGGTGTCTGATTCTTTTAACCAATAAAGACCAGGGTAACTTACCGAAAACATTATACTGTTTTCCCTGAAGCAGATGTTTAAATAATAGATTCCCCGCAGGTAGCTATGATAACTGTTTCCTGTGTTGCTTTCCAAAAACAGTCCATGTATTTATTTATAATAGTTTGTATAATTTGTGCATGTGTGTATCCTGCTCTTGTACAGGGAAACCCTGGGGCATTCCCTAGATGAGGCCCATGACACACAAATATTCTTACCTCTTAAGAGAATTAACAGATAAATATTTTGTGGTCTCTAAACAAAACCCATGAAAATCTATGGGCCTCTTATTAGAAACAGGCTTCACATCTGCAGTGGAAAGGAAAATATAAAACACTGGCTTAAAAAAAAAAAAACTCTCTTTTCACAAAAGTACTTGCTAATTTTTCTGTCTATGCTGTGTCACATTCTTGCACAGAGACTAAGAGACTATAATGATCATACATCTAGTTTTAAGAAATGCAGTGTTAAAGAGAGCAGGGTTTCTGTCTTAAAAGTGAGTTCCTTTCTTGTCCCATATATAAAACCTATCCTGGGCAGTAAAGAAAATGTTAAAAAGTTGGTGATTCAAATACACTCAAATGAAGAACTTTTAATTGTCTTGAGGCGCTGTAAGGAGAGTGAACAGAAACTATCTGTTATGCATGCAGCCAACACTGTCCAGAATAGAGAGATGTCAACCAGGAAAAGAACACCCACCCATGAGTAGGAAAAAGTCAGTTACAAAAAAGAAAAATGGCCAAGAGCAGCTGCTTCACCAAAGAGGAAATTTCAAACAGCCAATAAACATGAGATGTTCAGCCTTATTAGTAATAAAGGAAATATGAATTAAAGCAGCAGAGATACCGTTGTACACCCACCTGATTGGCAAAATCTACAGTCTGACTACATGAAGTTCTGGCAAGGATGTGGAGAACAGGATATTTCATACACTGCTTGTGGGAGTATAAATTGGTAAGGACCACACTGGAAAACATTTCGACATCATATGATAAGCCGGATGCTCTGTGAACCCTGTGACCTAGCAATCTGACTTGTAAGCATCCCCCTCAAAGATACACTTACACATGTGCAGCCAGAAACATAGATCTGGGATCCAGAAGGCAGTCCTGAACAACTGCAAACAGGCCAGAGGTGTGTCAGGAGTAGACTGAGCAAAGACACTGTAAGAGATTTGCTGGAGACTATGCTATCCAAAAAATAGAATACATGAACTAAAGCTAGACAGAAAAGCACAGACCTTATAAATATAATATAGAGCAGAAGAATACACAATGATAGACACAGGAAAGCCTGTTTATATACAGTTTAAATGAAGTAAGAGAGTAGATTTTTCTCAGAGATGTATATCAGAAAGTTGATGACTCAGAAAATCTAGTAGATGAGATCTATCTCCCTGGGCTGGGATTGTGGTTACTCCAGGCAGGAGAACAGGCAATGTGAGTTATCACCTAAGTGTTTGCTCTAAAACTCTTAGGTAAGTTTTAAATACTCTTAAAATCATACAGATCTATGTTTTACAATAATTATTTAAGAGATAAAGAGAGGCCTGCCCCCAAATGTCCCCAGATGAAGCAGGCTGTCCAAGGACAGGCATAAAAAGGGTTGGCACCACTCTGCTTTGACACACACCAGTGTGTCTATAGAGGCTTCTTGAGGTCTTAGGTAAACCAGTTGTTCACAGCCTACCCCACAAAAACAACCGCAGTCTCAGAAGTGGCCCTTTGGAGTCAATGAAGGCTCCTCTGACAGAAAGGGCAGCAGGGGAAGAGCTTCAGGAGGTTGGCACTGTCTTTGCTTACTGCTGTGCTCAGAGAGGAAGAAGAGAAGACACATAGACATAAGCCAAAACCACAGCCAATTTACACCTTGTGCATTTGCCATTTACAAGACATGCCCAACCACCCATAAAACGTCTAACTCCGCATTCTCCAGTAACGAGAAAAGCAACCCCCCTCCCTGAATTAATAGTGTACTTAACACTGCATGATCTCTGGCCTGGATTCTCACACAGCCTGTGTTCACTGTTTCACCAACACAAACCAACAATCCTACTTAATAGCAACAAGGACCTTAAAGAAACACCTACCCAACCTATGAAAGTACTTTGGAACTCAAGCCGAACAACAAAGGACTTCTTTATGTCCATTGAAAACTGTCCCAGGAATTTAAAAGATTTCCTTGTTGGCACTCCTGTGGGCTGTGACAGAGAGGGCTCCAAGGGCAGCTTCAGGACTTCATATTGTTTGAGAGCACCCTGTTGACTTTGGCATGGCGAGAGGTCTTGGGTTCAGAAAGGTATCCCAAGCCTGCTGTCAGCGGAAGCTAATTTACACCCTGTGAAGACTGAGGGAGGCCTGTTAGGAGTTGTTTTTCCCGTAGACGTAGACGAGGGATTCATGGGAATGCTGTTCAGGCACGTCTCGGGTGATAGATATATGCTGTCATCTTTTTCTTTTCCATTTATTATACAAAGCTTTTTACATAGTAAACAGGCTGGACTTTCAGTGCAGGAACAATGAATGTGTGTTGATGATATTCAAATTGTTATCCTTTACAATCAGCCCCTAGGAAATGTCCCCATATGTTTATGCCAACCTTGGAATAAGCCACACACTGGAGGCTTTATTGCCTGTGTGCTGTCTGGTGATGTCCATGGCTCATGTCGGAATTTGCCAAGGGTTTCTTTTGGGCCTCGCAGTCCAGAAGATAGTGTATTGAAATTTTTTCAAGACAATCTTCCCATTGTCAAGACTAAATAAATGATAGCTTTTTTTAAAAAAAAAAATCACATGGTGGCTTTTTAAACAATTTCCACCATTATAAATTGAGTCCCTTCTCAATTTATAAAATTTGTAAAATTCTATGGCTCTGGTAAAATATGTTTCTTTCAAGTGATGACAAATGTGGGTGCCAGGCACATAACCAATATACTCCTTGATTACCCCTTGGTGATGCCCTGGACAACACCAGTTAAACGGCTGTTTACAGAGGTATATGAGCATACCTGAACTGTTATTAAAGAAGTATCAATGCTTCTGATGGTTGTAAGTCTGTAAATACTATATGTATTTTCTTCAACATCAAATCTCTGCCAATGAGTAAAAGAAATTATTCTTTTCACTCTGGGAGCTAAGTACTCAGGATAAAGGTGGCTACTGCAAAGCTCTTCCATGAAAGCCAGGGCGTGTTCTTTCATTCTAGTTCCAAAAATCAAGTGTATTAAGCTACAAACTTTGAAGGAAGTTGAATTCGCAGTACTGTGTATTTAAAGGGATGCGATGCTCTTGACTGAGTCTACAGAGTTCCCTAGTTTGAAGGCCAACTCTGCAATGGGATGCCAAGCAACCTTTCAGTTACAAGAGTAAGTGACTAGACAAAAGCTTTTCTAGAGACAGAAGGTGACTTCCACACTGGCACTCGCTGCAAGGGAACACAGAGGTGAGACTGGGGGGGGGGGGGGGGAGGTATTTAAGGAATTTTCCCTAAATTCTTTATGCTTATTTGTTCTTTATGCATTCTTTCATGCTTTGGGCCTGGAGTACTCTCTCCCTTTCCTTAATCTAATCCAACGCTTAAACTTGTCTGGATCTCCTTTGGGGTGTTCAAACTTCTTTCCACAGTCCTAAATGCAGAGTTCTTGCCCAACTTCATGCCTCTGAGCCCGGTGTTTTCCAAACTTGGAATCCCCTTGTCCCTACCCCCAGCTCCTTACATGCCTCTTACTCACCCTTTAAGAGACCTTTGCAAATCTAGATCCCTCTAGATCCCTCTCGGTTCCCTGATACACAGGCAATTGTTTGGACTCCTTATTTGGGTTTCTGAAGGTCTTGTTTGTTTGCTTGCCTGTTTTAAAGGTATTTTTTGTTTCTATATGTATGTGTGTGACTACACATATGTACCCTTGGAGGCCAGAAAACAAGTGTCAGCTCTCCTTACAGAAGGTTGTAAGCCACCTGATCTGGGTGCTGGGAACTGAATCTGGGTCTTCTGAGACAGCTTATGGTTTACCACTGCTTCCCTGAGATCTTGTCAAACAGGAATTTATTTATTTGTATCCCTTTCATTAGGACTCAAGTCAAGTGTAACATAATAGATAATCAATAAAGGTTAATGATACAGCCTTTTGTCATCCAGTCATCTGCAATAGAAAATTGGAGAGTAGTCACTTGATATTTTTTGCTCTGAAATTTGAGTAAATAAATTACTGTGTGGGTCTTCTTCCAACTGTCAGGATTAGTCATTTAACACTCTGATTGTTGTCAAGCAGCAATTAGATTAGAAGAGCACTGTATTATGAGGGTGTCCTGTGTGGTGTGCAGTATCCATGTGTTTGCAGGTATGAGAGTATGTAGATACTTGTCATTGTCACATTAGATATCTCTCTCCCTCTCTCTGCCTTATTCTCCTGAGACAGGGTCTCTTCACTGAACCAGAAGCCTCTTGTTAGGTTATACTGGTTGGCAATGAGCACACAGGATTCACTTTCTCTATAACTCATCATGATGTAGTTATAGGCATTCCCAGGTAGGCTATTTTCCATGGATGCTGGAGATTCAGACTTAAGTTCTCATACTTGTACCCACTGAGCTATCTACCAGCTCCAAGAATATTTTGTTAAAGCAAAACATTCTTATTTTCTTGCTTTATATCATCTATTTCAGTTAACAAAGTGTGTGTGTGAGAGAGAGAGAGAGAGAAAGAGATGGTGTGTATGTGTGTGTGTGTTTATTTGTTGTATTGTGATGATTACTTGTCATCTGGACAAGATCTTGAATCACTTAGGAGATTAGTTTCTGAGGGATTAACCTTATTGAGTTAATTGATGTGGGTAGGCCCATCTTAATTGTAGGTGAAAGTTTACTGGATAGGAGAATTCTTCACTGTATTAAATAAAGAAAGTAAGCTGAGTACTAGTCTTCATTCATCTCTTTCTATGTCCTGATTGTAGATGTGGTATAATGAGCAACCTCATGGTCTTGCTTCCCTGATTGTCCTGAAATGCTGGGTAGTATCTTAAGCAGTGGGCTGGAAAGCGCTTGCTTTTCTCGGAGTACATTTATCACAACATGGGAAGAAGAAACAAGCATGTATAAATACGTACATTTTTTACAGCAACATTCACAGTTGTGTTTCTTCGTTCAGCAAAGGCATGCTGTGTGGCAATCATGTAGCAGAAGCAGTGCTCAGCATTAGTGGTCAAGGTGCTACTTCATCACATACCTCCTCTAACACATACTTGATGGTCAGGGAAGTACCTGATGGCCTTCAGAAGCAAAGTTAATGTCTACTTGTTCCTCTTACAGTTTTACTCCCTCTTCTGAATATTAAGGTAACTTCCACACCATGGGGGGATGGATGGATTCCGTTTACAGCAAGCAGCCTTTTTAGGAAGGAACTCAAAACCATGTTCTCACCTAACACCACCTGGAGTTTGTCTTATGTCTCTTGTTCTGATGTTGTCAGTCATCAGCTGAGGGTCCTGCTGCTCCATTTAGATACAAATCAGAGCTAGGCAAGCTGTTTCCTTGGTGTTTCAACTACAAACACTGAGTAACAGTAGCCCTTAGCTCTTCGAATTATAGCTCTAAGCCTCAAATGCTAGGGGCCTTGGGCTCTTCATGTTACCTCTCGGCTCCCAGCCTCTCCCAGTGGTTCCTGGCTAGCCAGAACTGGTAGTTCTTGGTGTCTCCCTAGAACTCTGGCAGAGTCCGGGCCTGCCACTCTCCCCAGCCTTTGGCTTTCTGCAGCCTCAGTTCCCAGGCAGTCTCTGGAACTCTTCAGCTGCATTTTAGCTATGGTCTGTCTCTCATGCCACCACCTCCACCTTCTCTATCACTGACAGGAAAAAGAGAACAAAAGCACCAAGTCCTTGGCAGCCACCGAATACCTTTTCAGACCAGTTTTGGTGAGGGAGTCAGTGTAAGGAGATGAAGGTGGAAGTCAGCAGGGAAATGCAAAAGAAATGCTCGAAGACGCAGTTATACAAATAACACTTTACAAACGTTTAGTGTTGACCAGGCATGGTGGTACAGAAGCAGGAGGATTGCTGTGAGTATGAGACCATCCCCATCTATCTCAAGCTCCAGGACAGCCAAAACTACATAGAGAGAACTTGTCAAAAAAATAGTTTCGTGACGAAGCCAGATATGATGATGGATGATGCGTGTGTATAAATCCAAGACTCAAGAGGCTAAGGCAGGGGGTGACCCCAAGATTAAGGCCAGACTCATCTAAACCACAAAGTGCAGGCCAACCAGGACTACATAAGCAGAGTATGCCTCCAATAAAAACAAAATAAAAAATTTCAAAGGTGATGAAATAAAAGAAAAAAAAATAAGAAAAGCTGGTTCCACAGCTGCCTCAGGAGGCTGACAATAAGCAGCATGCCAAAGGCACAAAGCAAGACATCAGACATGCGCATTCACATACTCACATTTGGGGGAGGGGGTAAACATGAAGGTGTGAGGTGAGGCAGGAATGAGGACCAGTTAATTCCATAAATGGTTTTATGAAATTCTTCTTCTTCTGTTAGACTGACAAAGCGAAGACTAGACCTGGGCTCCAAGCAAGGACTGTTAAACTGTTACCTACTGAGGCAAGGATCCCCACAGGCCTTTTGTCCAAACCCGGCCTCCTTAGAAACAGGACAATGCAGATCATTGTCCAGGATACATGGGATTTTCTCTCTCTGTTTGCCATTTCACACAAGTAATTCGTTGAGGTGGGTCAGGACCACAGATGCAGATGTATCTTCCAGTTCCCTTAGACTCTGTCAGATACAGCTGGCCTGTGTGGATAGACAAAGAGGGCAGCATCCCGAGATCAGAGAGCTTGGCAGGATTTGGGGACTGAATGGCAATCTGGAGTCTGCCAGATGTTGGGAGACTACACTTCAGCACATTGGCATTAATAATTTCAACTTGCTACTCTACAAAGATTTCCCATCTCAAGGGATGGTTCTGCAGCCTTTCCTAAAAACAGTGAAAAATACTTAATATGAAGATACTATGAACATGTTTGATTCTCAGTTAGGATCACAGGACAAGTATTTAGATTCAGACTCAAATCTGAGGAATCAGCTTCCAATTATATTCATTTTCTTGATTCTTTAGAATGGAGTGTGTGCGTGTGTGTGTGTGTGTGTGTGTGTGTGTGTGTGTGTGTGTGTGTGTGACTGTTTATTTTTCACATTTGAAACAAATATGAGGAAGCATGTGGCAACCATTTTCTCCCCCTTCCCCCATCAAAACCTGAAGTATAAATTAGAAAATTGGAGACTTTCTAAATAGGCATGGCAATTAGAATGAGTTGTTTCCTACCTCCAACCTCACCCCTTCCTCTCCCCTCCTCCCTTTTTACCCCTCTCCCTTCTCCTGATATGAGTTGCCACCCCACCTAGACTCACAAGCCCAGATGTTGGGCTCTGTGAAAATGTGCAAGGCTGAGCAGTGAGAGACACACCCCACCCCCCAAGGGCTAATGGACGGTTGGAACAAAAGCATAGAAACATATGTCATCTCTGGAGCTCTTAATGTATGTGGATTCTTTTTCTTTTGTAAAAGACAATCCTTGTGAGAAACATTAATTAATTATAGCACATTTCTGACCTCATGTTTGAAGATCCATGTTTGAAAGACCCCTTTCTTTCTCAAATAACTGTGACTCTAAAACTTAAGTTCAGAGAAGCTAAGAGAAGATGGTACAAAGATATTGTTATGGGTTTTACCAAAATCACATACTTTTAGACTGTCCTCTCTAACCACGGCATGTCCAACACTCTAAAAACTCAAAGAATATAAAATGACTCTTCTGTTAGAGTAAAACAATGGTGATCTGCTAAAAATGAGATGAGCAGAGCCAGAGGCTTTTAAAGCTGCTGTGGTGGTTGAATGGGTGATAAATGGAGCTGCTCCCCTCCTCACACCCCATCCCTGAGATCCACCTCTCCGTGAACTTCACGGTGTCCTTTAGGGTTCCCCTAAGCCCAGAGCAAGAGGAGATGGAGGAGAGCCAGGGACAGGTATAGAAGAAACAGGGTCAGGGTCAACATATGCTCCAACTTCAGAAAAGGCAGCATGATATGAAGGAACAATAGCGAAATATGATATTTATTTCCAGACTCTCCTACTGGGCTTTCCGAAAGACTGACACACCGAGTAGATACTGGTAACTGTGTTCAATGTTTCTGGTACAGAATTTCAATATTTTCTTCACTGAGACTTGCGGTCAGTTTAGGCACTACTGAGAAAAACCTAAAGGCATAGCTTTAAGGTCTTCAAGACCCCTATATAGGGCATGGCCAGTTTTAAGTTGCATGCTGCCCGTCCTTCCCGTTTGTTCCCCGAATTCTCAGAAAAAGGGTTGCCACTGCAGCTGCGTGAGACATTTCAACCCTCCAAAAATTTCCCTAAAGTTCAGTCTTGTATCAGTGAATATTTCGTATAAAACTCCTTAATAAATATTAGTCCTTTTATATAATCACTTTCCAGTAAGTAATTCATACAATACAGATTATGTTTCATTATGTAGTCCAGGCTAGCCCTGAGTTTGTTGTGTAGCCCATGTCTTGGCTGGATGGTAGGCATGTACCATCACATTCAGTTAAAACAGCATTGTGTCTTTTAGCAGAATTGTTTGGTGTTCCTGTGGCAGAATGCAAGGAAATAGGGCATGTGCAAGCACCCCACCTCCAGAGACTGGGGAGATGGCCCAGCAGTAACGTATCTGTTGTGCGTGTGTAAAAAGCTGAGTTCAGCCCCACAGAGCCCATGGAAAAGCCAAATGTGGTGATATATATCTGTCACCTCAGCAATCCTACAGCAAGCTGGCAGGCAGAGATGGGGAGCTTCTCTGGAATCCGGTGGCCAACTGCAGCAGGTGAATGAATACTAAAGAGACCCTGTCTCCAACAAGTGGAAGACGAGTCCACAGCTGAAGTAGTGCTTACACACCCACACACGGATGGGGGGATAAAAATTCATAAGTTTCATATGTTGGAAAACCTAAACAAATTGAGCCTATAAGCCATATTGTAAAACACACTGAGACTCACTGAGGTTATAACCAATAGAAATAAATGAAGTGTGTGTGTGTGTGTGTGTGTGTGTGTGTGTGTGTGTGTGTGTGTGTGTGTGTGTGTGTGTGTGTGTGTTGAGATGAAACAGGATCTCACTGTGTGTCCCTAGCTGGCTTGGAATTTGCTATGTAGACCTGGCTGGACTCAAATACACAGAACTGAGTTTGCCTCTGCCTTCTAGTTGCTGAGCTTAAAGGAACAGAAAGTATCTTTATGCACTGCCTCCAGCCAAGAATGATTTGAGTCTCCTCCCAACAAGAGTTCATCCAAGCCAGTCTGAAAGTGTCCTAAATAAAGAAAAGCAAAATGGCACACACTTGAGAACTTGGTACGCCAAAAGCTTCTTCCATACTTCTCGTGGTTCACCATGGTGAATACAAATAAGCAGGGTTGAGAGAATGGTATCAAGACAGGGAGAATTAGGCTTTAGTGTCGTTTAACCTCCTCCACGTAATAAGCAAACTGGCAGCATCTACCCCAACGCCTGGCAAATAACAAGGCTTCAGTAATTAACTCACTGGACAATGGAAGGCAGAGATCATTATTGGTGGCTAAGTGAGAAATAATACCAAGTTTTAGGATATCCTGTATGTTTACATTACTAGTCTTTGGAAGTGAGCTCCATTTTTTGGCCTGTTTGTTTTCCAATTAAGCATCAGGAACTCTGGATATTCATATCAGGGTACCTTCTTCTGGAAAGACTGATCCTTCCTAATTTTTTAGTTGAATTAGTCAAAGGCTAATTGCAAAAAGATTAAAACTCCTTGAAAACAACTCTGTTCGGCTTCTTGTTTCAGGTTCCCCTTTGCAGTGTGGATGATATGTTTATTTGACATAATAAATACCACTGTCCACTTTGTTCCAAGAAGCAAAGGCTGTGTGCTTGCTGGGAGGGATTTCTGGGTTGTTTATAAGGAAGGAAACACTACTCTGTTTTATTGGATGGCGCAGTGGCAGTTTCTTTCTTAAATAGGGAATGTGGAGAGAGGAGCTTTTTCCATGCACAAGCCGAGAGACCAGAGAGGATTCCTCCACGCTCCAAATGCCTGGCTGTTTTCAACTCTGGAGAGCAAGGGAGACAGCGTTCATTGGAAGTGTGTGCTCTTCACTTAGGAACATGAACTTTTACTTTGTGTGTTGGCAAAGCCACTTAGGCCTCTGCTACATATTTTCTTAAAGTATTAGTTGGAGAACTTGGCATGGAGAAAGTTGAAAACCAAACCAAATCACACTGTCAGCCAAAGCTAAGTGCCAGAATGCTGGCATTAACCATTAATTAAGCAGCCTGGGTTGAGGAGAAGGATTGAGGGTTTGGGGTTTATTTTAGGGTTTCTTTGGGGTTGTTGTCTTTTAATTCGTACCTTATTGTATGAGGAAAGCACTTGGGTGAAATACATGCTTTGTGGTGAGTTCAAGTGACTGTGGCATAATAATCCTCCCAAATGCTTTCCTATGATTTGCAAAGGTACTCCTTAAATGGGCATAACTGATGTCTGATTGGCTAATGAGCCTCAGAGAAGGCTGAGTCAGAGCAAACAGTTGAAGCCAGCTCTGTGTGTGTGTGTGTGTGTGTGTGTGTGTGTGTGTGTGTGTGTGTGTGTGTGTGTGTGTGTGTGAAGGGGGAGCAGTGGGCGGGGCGGGAGGGGGGTAAAGGCAGGCTGCAAGCTTAGCAGAATGTTTGAACAAGACAAAGAGCAGTTCCAGCGACCAAATAAGGAAGTCCATGCTGAAGTATTTCAGAATAGAAGTATGTCAGTGAGAGAAGACACTCTGGGACGTGAAATAAGCAAGGCAGAGTGGCAAAGGGTCTTTTTAAACTACTCTCTTACACAATGTCGACAGTAAAAGCATCTCTGGTCTTTACATAGAAATGAAACATAAAGATTGCATCTAGTCTTTCTGTGCGCATTTTGTAGACAAGCATCTGCAGACATGTTTGGAAGCTCTTAGAAGCTGCCGGAGTAGTAAGCATAAAACACACACACACACAAGGTGAATGTGTGAAGACTCCAGCAAACTCTCTGTCTGTAATTAGTGGAACTTTTTAGATGAAAATAAAGTTTCTAAGAACCAACAAAAAGCCACTTTCCAATCTATCTTAAGCACTGACTTATCCTAAGCATCCTTTCGAAAAACTACAAACTCCTAAGAAATGAGTCAAGCACCCAGCAGTTAATACTCATTCCTTACTGTTGTGTCTGGATTAAATATGCAAATTGTTACTGAAGTTGCCTGAAGGAAATCTCCATTACATGTGTTAAAAACACCATCTTCCAGACTTCCCAAAGCAGCAACATTAGTAACAATAAGGATTAAACACTTTTTTTTTTCTTCACTATCATTTAGACAGAACATGGTCTGGGAAGAAGAATTTCAAATATATCTAAACATAATTTTTAAAAAATAGCATTTCATTTGTTTTTTTTGTTTGTTTGTTTTTTGCTTTTTGAGGGGTTTTTGCCTTTGCTATTTTGCAACAAACTCAGCATTTAGGAATTACTTCTCTATTAATGAGGAGACCTACTTATATGCACACAGCTAGTAATAAATGGCATTTGTCCTGAGATGGATGTTTTTAAATCTTCAATGACTCTAAATCTGTTAGCAGCTTTAAATTAGGCAAGTGAACAGATCTGATCTTCTCTCCCCACACCAGATACACAGTTGAACTACCTACACTTGAATCAGGAACTACTAGACCACTATCTAGGGTAAATAGAAAAGTTTGGGCGCAGGACTGGCTCCCGAATAAACACTGTCTCAGAACGCAAAAGATCCACCACTACCTTTAGATGACTATAGCATGCAGAGTACACCCTGGTTGCAAACACATACTTCCTTCAGTTTAAACATCAGCTCCACTTAATGGCATTTGTATTACTGTTCCGTAAAATGCAAGGCTCATGTTAATCATCACTGTCCAGGACCTGAAAATGGAAATGGTACAGTATTATCTTAAAATTATCTATTTTAAATGGCTAACCGCACTATGGAATGCTTCATAAATTACTCAGTTATTTACAAACAAACAACCAACAACTGACATGGATCTGAAGAGATAGTCTGGCAGTTAAGAGCTCTAGCTGCTCTTCTAAAGGACTTGGGTTCCAAGGCCAGTAACAGCCATCTGAATTCCAGTTCTGGGGGAATCCAACGCCCTCTTATGGCCTCTGTGGGCACTGCATGCATATGGTGCACAAACATTCAGGCAAGACACTCGTACACATAAAACAACAATTTTTAAAAGATAAAAATTAGTAATAGAGGTCAAAAACACCATGAAAATCCATACTTACAGAATTTGTCTGAGAAATAATTCAAAGGAGGAAAAAAATGTATAAGTCTAAAAAGGTTTAATGTAATACACACCAGTTTTAAAAATGAAGAGGCCAAAATATAGTTGATGTTTTTGTTTTAACTATCAGAGCAACTAAGATTAATGTTCATTGATACTATAAAAGCAAAGATATTTATGATCAGTGGTAAAGTCCTCAGAGATTGTCTTGCAGAGTTATACTGCTGGAATCTATGCTTTGAAGACCTGGAAAGGGACAAGGGATGAAGAGAGTCACAGGTGCCAGTGTGTTATTTTTGTCGTCTTTTAAAAATGATTTAACAATACCTACATTTTTTTTCAAAGACTAACAGACAGGAGGCAATTTCCTAAGTAAAAAGGATCCCTAACTTCAGAGTATATCTGCCCAGAAAATATAAACCAACAAGTTATGGTTAAATGGTATTAAAATAGACTATTACTCACAAAATGGCACTGCTTTCTGACCTGGTGTGCTATTTGGTAAAGAGCAAAGCTATCTGTAGGCTGAGGGAAAAAACAGATACAAAGCAATGTTACTGCAGAGGCTTGGGGATCTGTTTGATGATCCCCCAGCATAGCTCTGAACCATGTGAAGATGGGCAGAGTGGGCTCAAGACTAAGTATATCTGAAAGTCTTTCCTTATACTCTTTGACACTGTGATCCCTAAATACTTGACTCAGTTCTCAAAGAGATCTGTACGTTTAATCTTAAAATGCAAAATTTTGTTTTTGCAAATATATGTATTTGCAAAATATACATTTTCAAAAATATATCACTTAGTGATATAGTTCATGAGTTTGGATGATTCCTTTGCTAAGGAACATATAAAGACTTCCAGATGACTGTGAAAGATTTTATGTAAATCAATCCATTTGAATCATTCCACTTAGAAGGGAAAATTAATTAAGATTTAAAATAGCACATGAGTTACTAACATACCCAGATGTCAAAAAGAGGAGGAGAAGCATAGAAAATATATGAATATCTTTGAGGGATTTCCTATAACGGGTTAGATCAACTAGTAGAATGTCGGATGTAATCTCTATCAGTTTCTCACAGTGCAGGCTTGAAAACTGAGACCCAGGGACTGAGAGATGACTTAGTTGGTAAAGTGGTTGACACACAGTGTAACTATCTCAATTGTTAGGCTCCTGCTCATCCCCAAAATCAAGTGCCTTAATTCCAGTGCTGGGAAGTAGAGACAGAAAGATCTCCAGGGTGCAGGCCAGCCAGTGTTGCCTAGAGATGTCTTGCTACTTTTCCAGAGAACCTGACTTAGTTTCCAAGAACCAACATCAAACAGCTTATAACACCCAGGACCAGTGGGCTGCACAGATTCCACAGTGAGTTAATGGCAGAGCAGGTGCCTTTGCTGAATACAATATTTAAATCCCTAATGGGTATTTTTCCCTCTCTGCTCTGATCCTTGCCCTTCCCTTCTGTGGTCAACTTAAACAGCACTTCCACCCACCTTATTTTGGCAAACCAAGAATTTGAAGGTGCTTTAGGTGGCCTCTATCATTGACTTAGACCAGGCATTACTTTTCCCGGTTTACTTCACCCATTATTTAGAACCTGGTGGGGTCAGGTTCCCAGTAACAACAGCAGGAATGGTGCCGCAATTTATGAAGTTTGTGGAGGAACAGCACCTGTTTCACCCCAGGATGATACTGACACACAGAAAGAGTAAACAACTTGCCCAGTCAAACACCTGGCAAGAGGTAACATTGGGATTCAGATGCAGAGTTTGAGCCTGTCATATGAATTGAATTTATGCGGGACATAAAAGTGTTTGAGTGGATTATTAGTCTCCCAAGATTATGAGTCTTCCTCTGCCAGAGGCCTGAGGAAGAATGTCTACTTTGGGGAAATAAAAATATATATTTCTTTTTTTAAAAAAATCAGGTAGTCAAGTGATAATTTGTCAGTCTCAATGTGAGAGTGGTCATTTCAGAACAGTTCCAAAAAGTACCTGCATACATAAAAACTTAGAAGATAGACAGCAGAATGAATTTCGAGATATTGTCCACAGCATCAGTGAAGGGATCTGCTGCCACCATATTCGTTAATCAAATAAGGATCTTACAACTAATTAAGTAACTAATATTTCTGTAATCTGAGGCTGATGTATGAGTTCTGCCACATCAATAGGAAAAGGACTTGGCCCGTCAAATGCTCTGCTTTTCCTCAGCAGCCAAGCCACAAATTTGAACTCCATAACATTGCACCCATAATTCTGAAGTGCGTCACTTAGGATGGAGGTGTAGCTCACAGCTACTGCTGTGGATCTGTCAGTCTTGCTCCAGGGCATTAAAAATAAAGAAATAATTTGAAGAAATTACCTTGGCCTATTATCTAGCCATCCCTCTTCCAAATTATTAAAATGATAAACCAAATGACTTTGCAGCAAGTTAAACTACCTGCATCAAGCTTTTTGTTATTAGTAAATAGTGCAATGGGTGGAAATATGAGTCCAATGTCTTCTGCATTTCACCTGGAAAATAGAGTTAATTTAAGTCTTGACAAAGAAAAATCCAGAGGATGAAATGAATATAGTAAGGTATACCACTTTCCCATAGCTCTCCATGGATTGTTCTTGAAGACCATTGCTGTCTAATACTTCAAACCCCACTTGAAAAGCTGCTACAGAGTGTAGGTCAGAATATTAGGTCAGAATGGGTTGGCCCTGAGCTTGACCCTAGGTCCATCCAGCTGAATAGAATGTTAGGGATCACATTATCCTTTCCTTCTACTGAACAGATTGGCACATGAAAATAAGGGACTTGTCCACAGGACTCCATATCACAGAGGACTCAAGACTTACTATTGTTACACTTAGATTTTGAATTTGTAGGTGACAACTCGTGAATTATGTTAAGGAATTGTTTTACCAAAGAAAGAGCTTATTTAATTTTGCTCAGTGTGGCAATGTTCTCTTTTTGTTACACGTAAGTTCAAACTGAGCAAGAAATGTGTGGGCACTTGAAAAGTACTCAGTAGAACTCAGTTCCGAGGAGGAGATGGATGGCACTGGGTCAGCCCCGGGTTCTGAGAGAGGCAGCTGGTGAAACAGTGGGTGTCCCAGGACAGCACCAGGAGCTGGAGGCTAAACTACACTCACACATCCCCTTGTTGTGGCATTCAGCCTGATGCGCACTCATTCCTCAGACTCCCGCTCTACCTTCTCCGCGCTTTTTCAGCTAAGCCTTTTATGGGTATCCAAATGAATTACCATTGTGTCTCACCTACGCTCCAGTAATTCACTTTCAGTGGGCAGTTTTATCTTCCCAGATGTGCAGATAGTTGTGAGTAATTAACTCGTAAAAGAAATGTCCTATTGAATTAACAACTGCAAAGCACCTGTTGTTCTCAGCTGATTTTGTCTCCTCGATTAGACTGGAAAGAGCCTGAGAACATAAGACAGTGTTTTTGTCTTTACAAACTCTGTGACACCTACTCGTTTAGGCTCTCACAGAACACAATGATGAATAGAGAATAGATGGGACAGCCTGTCTTCACACCCGATGAAAGGAACGTGTCAACGTTCAGGCAAATATCAGATACCTAAGATTTGGGGTTTCGGTGTGCTTTCGTGGTCCTTAGGTACTTCAGCCTTGTAGATCATTCTCCTATTGAAGAATTAGAACTATATGTGATGACTGCAATAATACGAAAATGAATATGGTCATTAGAATTATGCTATGGGCATTATTGTTATATTCACTTATACTTTTTTTTTCCTTTGAGTTTAATGATGATTGATCTTGAGGAACAAAATGTAGTGGGCTCTCGTCACTGTATCTACTATATTGGCTGTATTAACTTATTTTCTAAAATGATAGACATGGCACTTCATACAACCATAAATGGCTTTATTTATTTTCATACCTAATGTAACAAAGACTGCTGTGAAACCCCTTTTTCTTTCTTTTATTTTTCCTAATGCTTCTTCTTTTTCTTCATTGACCAGAGATACCCCTGTCTCAAGTGATACTTGACCTAGAAAAATCAATGGGTACCTTTTGACCAGTTTGCTCCCATAATCATGATAATAATGACACATGATCCTCTCCAAAATTATTTTTTCTAGGATGTGAAAGTCTTCTTATATCCTCTGAAATATAGTCAACTGGAAAGAATCAGATTTTGATCAGACTTTTTTTTAATTGCTAGGTTACAGAGCTTTATTGAGTGTCATACGGAAGACATATAAACACGGGAACAATGACAGCAAAGTTATGTCAAGCTTCTACTTGCCCCACCCACAATGGAGTTGAAACAATAATGTCCCTTCCCCCTAATGAGCTAATGAGGGAATTGCAACAATCAGCTAAACAGGCCTGGCCAATAAAATGACCTCTAATGAGGCCTTCTGCAAAAACCAAAAATAATTTGCAGAGAGCCCAATTTTTAAAGAGTCAGGACCCAATTTAGTCTTGATTTAAGGCCTGTTGTCTTCCCCGCCCCCTTAGGTTGAAAATGCAGCTTTCCAAATTTTACTTCATCACTTCTGTTTAGAAATTTCAGCTTTATTTAAAATATGATCTCCTAAACTCATTTTTCTCTATCTCATTTCTTTATATTTGCCACACACATTCCATTAAGACCAATTACATACTTAAAAAACAGCCGTTTGGGAATACTCATAGTCCACGCGTTTCCTTGAGCATGAGAGGCTGAGTCCAAATTTAACTTGAATAATCTTGTAGTGGAATCTCATAGACAGGCTCTGTTTCCTCAAACATCATTTAAGTCTGCAAAGGCTACTGAAGCAAAATATAAGATACTAATGTAAGAACAATCATCTTTTTGGAACAACGTAAATATTCCTATGTTTGTGTAAATCTTAGATATTACTGGATTTCCTTTTCTTGAAATCTAATACGTTTTTGTATCAGCAGTAGCCTAGTGTACCTCACTTAATGGGCTCATAATAGGCAAAAAAATTCTATTGGTTAACTATTAGTCACATAAACTATATATCAGATAAGTCTGATCTTTTAATTGTGGCTGTATCAAATATTTTCTCTTTTAGATCTCAGGGTCTATATTCAGGAAGATTTCCATTCTAAAATATATACATTGAATTTCTATTTTTTTTTAAAAAGAACTCATTAAAATATTTGACATCTTGCTCTCATATTTTTAAATTCCTTTTCTATATCAAAGTTTAGGTTTGCGTATTTTATTTTGCAAAACACAGTCTACAAATAGTCTCAATTCAATCAGCAGATGAAAACCTTTTTCAAAAACTAATTTCAGTAACAACCAAATCACTATGTGTTTCCCTAAGCACAAAAATAACATTTTCAATAATACTATCCCATTACTCTGACCCAAAAGATTATTTTTTTGTTAAAGAGAAAGAACACCAAGTCTAGACAACAAAAGGGTTGGTAGAGGCAAAGCACTTAATTTAACTAGGTGCGGCTGTAACGGAACACAGCAAAGTAGGTGACTTACACAGAAAGGAAATTAACTTCCTCAGTTACAGAGGTTAGGTTCTTTGAGGTCAGGGCCTGGTGTCTGATGCAAAGCCATCTTGCTAGATCATTACATGGTGAAAGTAGAACAAGGGAGAATGTGTACTTTCATTCGTTTGTGCATGTATGTATGTGTGGATGGGGATGCTGCAGTTTTAGCAGGGACCCATTTCTGAGACAATAGCATTAATGCATTCATCTTACAATCTAATCTCCTCTCATTATGTCCCCACCCTCAACAGTGTTCAGAGGGAATCAAGTGTCCATATATGCGTGCGTGCGTGCGTGCGTGCGTGTGTGTGTGTGTGTGTGTGTGTGTGTGTGTGTGTGTGCGTGCGTGTATGTGTGTGTACATGTACGTGTATGTGCATGTATGTGCGTGCATGTGTGTGTGTGTGTGTGTGTGTGTGTGTGTGTGTGTGTGTGTAGGAGCAAGGAGGACACAAATTCAACCACAGCAGACTTAAAAGAAGACAGGTTTGCTCAAGTCAGAGAAAAGAATGGATTCCTTCCTTCCCAGGAACACACGCCCTTATGTGAGGTTGTCAGAATCCCCCGTCTCTTCCACTTGAGAAGCACTAGTGCCCATACCAGCTCCTTTACAGAAGTGTTTTACTCTGTTTCCGAGAGAAACAATGGAATGGTCTGGGTGTTCTCTAAGTGCCCAAAGGAATTTCTGTGATGTAAGATTCCATGTGATGGTATCTCTCATGGAAGGTAATTGCAGCAAGAGAAACAGCTGAGGAAGCTGTACACCACCTGGCCTGTAGCCATGGACTGCCACCAGAAAAACAGAGCGTGTTATTGGAACTTTTCTCTACTCATATTGGTCTTTTATCAGCCACAGATAGTTTTAATTGTGTAGAATTCAGTTAAACTAGCAAGTCACTTGCTTTAGCATTTGCTCTGGAGAGTCACATAACAAGGCATGTTTCTGCATTTAGCCATACCTTTTCAGGAAAGCCCATCCATATAATCTGGGGACAATCCCACCAGAGCCAGCACAACAGATGTGTTTGGATTCTCAGTTGTGAGTCAGGCCCATCAGTGGCCCAAGCAGAACACAATTAGGAACTGTCTCACCATTTCAGGTTAGGTAAACAGTGTGGCCCACAGTCAAACTTTACCATAATAAATTTTTTATTTACTAACAGAGACTGTCTAGGGTGGTTAATGAACTTTCTATACATATGGACTTTTCATTTGAATGTTATAATCCCTGGAACTGAGTTCTAGAAGTCATGATATACACTATAGGTGAATACTTATAAAGTGATTGGAATTGCACAAACCTGGCTGGGTTTGTGTGTTAATTTGACACACGCTAGAGTCATCGGAGGAAAGAGTCTCAGCCGAGGAAATGCCTCCTTGGGAGCTAGCTGGGGGGTATTTTCTCTTTTAGTGATCAGTCAGGGAGAGCCCAGGCCATGGATTAGAGGTGCCACCCCTGGGCTGCTGGGCCTGGGTTCATGGCCTCAGCATCAGCTCCTGACTCTGGGACCCTGCCCTGTTAGGGTTCCTGTCCTGACTTCCTTCAGTGGTGAACAGCAATGCTGAAGTGTAAGTCAAATAAACCCTTTCTTCCCCAACTTGCTCTTTGGTCACGCTGTTTCATCGCAGCAATAGAAACCCTGACTAAGACAGAAGTTAAACTTGGGATTATTTCTTATACTCTATTTCTTACTAAATACCTAGCTTTGCTTTTGTTAATATATATATATATATATATATATATATATATATATATAAGTTTTTAGGGGATGGAGATGTTGGTCAGTAGTGGATCCTCAGCATCACTGTTTAGAACCTCTCACCCTTTCTTTCCTGCCGTAAGATAATGCTCTTGTACACTGTAAAGATGTCACCCTATAGGCTTACTGATTAGCCAATAATCAGACAGGAAATATAGGCAGGACAATTAGACTAGGAGAATTCTGGGAAGAAGAAAGGCAGAGACACCATCTGCAGGAAGCAGGATGAGAATGCTGCACTGAGAGAAGGTACCAAGCCTTGTGGCTAAACAAAGATAAGAATTATGGGTTAGGTGTTTTCTTCAGGGGTGTCACAAACACACACACACACATACACACACACACACACACACACACACACACACACACACCCCGGTTGGTTGCCCATGGTCCAGTGGATGACCTCACACCTACACATAAATAGGCAGTACTAATTAGACTCAGTGGGCTAAAAAAGGAAGTCATAAAGTTGGGAGAGAGTCATGTTTGGTGAAGGGATATAGCAGTTTGGTGTGGAGGTGGGGAGTGGATGTGACCAAAATACATTATATACATTTACAAAATTAATAATTAAGAATTAAGCAATCAGCCAAGAGTCAATCCAGTCGAAAACAACAGATCAACCTTCCCCAAACTACTAGTTTTAAAGCAGAACCCTGCTCCCAAACACACCCTAACCTGGTAGGTCCCATGCATGCATGTGCTGTGTTAGACCCACAGTAGCCAGCAGCTCCTGGCTCTCCACTTCCACTTGACAAATAAGACAACAGAACTCCATGAAGTCAAGGCCTTGGAAACAGCCAGCTCCAAATGTGTCCCTTTTGAGACATCACCCCGCTGTTCACTCTCCTTCTGTCCCCTCCTGACTGATCTCCTCAGTTCTCTGGGGTCACTGTGGATGCTCAGGGTTAGCTCTGGTCATGAATTCAGTCTTCTGTTGGTGTGTCTGCATGGTCTTCCTCATTTCCTTCTGGCAGGCCTTCTGCTGTTCCCCTCTCTGTGACACGGTGTTCTGTATCTGCTGGGATACAGTCTCATCCACATAAGCTACTGGTCCCCATCTCTTAGCTTCCTCTTACTTCAGTAAAAATGTAAAAACCATGTACAAAACAAGGAGCCAGAAAGTTGGCTTGGCCCATGGATCATGTTGATGTGTTTTTATGCTGAAGTATGACTTATCCGTGGAGATTTTCTGCCACCCGCCTCTCCCAACAGTCTGAATTAATGATTCACTACAAAAAGGGTTTATTTTCTTTAGAAGATTCATTCTTTTTCTTTTCCTTTTTTGGTGATAATTAGTAGCTCATAATGTGCAAATGAATATGATTCATATACAATACTATAATTTAAGTCTAACTTCAAAGTGGCCAAAGACTTTTTCAAGTATTATTTTTTATGAATTGAAAAGATGGATCGTTAATTTTTTTTATGTTAGCTTATCATTACTAGTGTTAATTGGTGTGTGTGTTCCAGTGCATGAGTGTTACCTCATGTGGACATCAAAGAATTACACTCAGGAGTTGGCTCTTTCCTCTCGCCGTGGGTCCTGGGGACCGAACTCGGATCGTCAAGCTTGTATGCTGATTCATCACAATAGCCCTAAAAGCAGATCTTAAAGAGTCTTCACTCCCAAATAGTTCCTAAAAATAACATGAGTTGGAACCAACATCAGCTAAAATATCGATACTTAACCCACAATTTTCTTAGCCTTTTCTAGATTGTTGCCTTTGCTTGGGATTCCTGAGAGAGGCTGTAGCTACAGATAAGGGTAGCCATCCAGCTAAGATTTCTACTCTTGAAAAATACATCAGGCACTAAATGATACCAAAGCCCCAGAGGTGAATGAAAACAGATTATGCTGAATCAGTAGTAAAATGTCTGTTTTTGCGCATCATCCGCCATGCTGGAGTGTGGCAACCTAGAAGCCAAAACTCCAAGAAAATCTCAAACTTTGCTAATTAAAAAAAAAAAAAAAATTGTATGTTTAGCAAAGTGCCTGAAGAGGCATTAACATTTTTGTTGTTGTGAAAACACAGGTGATGACCCTGAGTTTTAGGTTGGAAAAGCTAGGTTAGGTAGTGTAGAGCTGAACTGGCGGCTTCATATGTGGTTGATGATTATAAGACATTTTCTTGATTTGTGACAATATCTGCTTCTATAAAAGATTATTGCGTGGATTTGTAGATAGATGACAGTAGCGTTAGGATCTGTGTATGTGTGTGTGTGTGTGTGTGTGTGAGAGAGAGAGAGAGAGAGAGAGAGAGAGAGAGAGAGAGAGAGAGAGAGAGAGAGAAATGGGGATGGAACAAGGGCTTGGCTTCATGCTCAGCCTGCTTTGGCTCACAGATCTAGGGCTCAAATGTGTAGATTGATGTGGGAGTGTCTTTCTGTATGCTGTGAACATCAATCTTTAAATAAAGGAGCTGTTTTGACCCTTAATGCACACTGGAGACATAGGCAGGAGCATAGGTAGGAGGAGGGTGGGGTCAGACACAGATTGACCCAGATGCCCAATGAAGCAACATGTAAGGAACACGGGTGAGCCACAGACCACGTGGCAGGATAGATTAGTGAAAATGGGTTAAGATGAAGGAGCTAGCTAGCAATGTGCCTAAGCCATTGACCAAACAGCATGAACTTAATATAAGCATCTGTGTGTTTCTTTGTGACTTTGGGATAGGTGGTCCAGATAAGGGGCTCTTTTCTCACTGATACAATGTAGCCACTGGGAAAACCCTTGGGTCTCCAAGCAGGAGTCGAGTCACTACTGTGGGACAAGAAAATGGGCAGACTGCAGTTCAAAAAGAAAGGCCAAGGGTGAAATGCTTCATTTTCACTCTTCGGGACATTTTTCTTCAGGCTAGTAGCATGTTGACCTATCACCTTCTTTGTGATGAAAAATAGTAAGCCCTATATCATGCTACAAACAATGACAGCAGTGTAATGTTAGGCTTTAAAAAAAAATGGGTTACAGGATCACATGTAAATTGATCTAAACTGTGTTTTAAATATACACTTAAATACACATACAAAAATTTTGGAAAAGTGTGCACCAGGGAGTTGACAATGTTTATCTCTAGGGGCAAATTACAGAGTGGCATTCACTTTTGATTTACTGCTTAGATATTTTACAGGCATCATTTTTCATTTAAAAAATCAATAAAAGGTATTTGGGAAGGGGAGAGAAAAGTGAGGGGAAGCATCTGCCCCAAGAATGTAAAACCAAGGGCTCTTAAGGGCTCAGTGGTTAAGCACTCTGGCTGCTTTGCTAATAGACCCAGAACCCATGTCAAGCAGGATATCAGCTCCAGCTCTGGAGGATCTGACCTCCTTCATCTAGCCTCTGTGGGATACTCACATTAATACATACATAGTAAACTTTTAAAAAATGGACTGTGGATCTAAACCTATTAAGATCAATATTGAAGGTGCAGGTAAAATTATCAGATCATTTACATTTAGTGGCTAATTGATAGTTGCTGACATTTCTTTTGTGACCTGAGCCAGGCCTCTTAGGTGGATTCCAGTGACCAGGGACCTGATGATCTGATGACTCTTGCATTCAGGACATACTTAGGTATGCCTTTCATTCACTCAGTCATTTTACCTCAGAGCTGATTGTGTTTTTTTTTTTGTTTGTTTTTTTTTTTTAAAAAAAAATGGTTCCAATGCTCAAATAAACACATATTCTGACAGAAAAGAAAAAACGGGGCAGAAATAACCCTGATATGAGTGCTGGCCAGATATTAGAAGGTTATTATACACAGAGCCAGGCTGCTCTTAGCTAAGGTGGTAAAAGGGAAATTTGGTAATCTGGATTTGTGGCTAAACCCACAATCTGTCACAGCTTTGAAATAAGCAATTAATTCTGAGGCAGTATGTTGGCTCAGTGAGTAAGAGCACCACCAGGCCTGAATATCTGAGTTGGATTTTCTGAACCCAACCAATGTGGCAGAAGAAAAGAACAGACTTTCACAAGTTGCCACGTGATCCCTTACACACACACACACACACACACACACACCACACACACACAAAGTAAAATATATATTTAAACAATTATGAAAGCAGTGTGTTCTGCTTCTTCCTTTAAAACATGTTACAGCAGAAATTCCTGTGTAGAAGGTTTAGTAAATGACTGAGATCTTCCAGTAGTTTAAGACAGAAGACCCAGGGGTGGGGAAGTGGGGGTGGGGGAGTAGGAGGCTGGCCAGATAGGGACCACTTATTTACAAGACCTTGTTAAAAGGGAGTCTGAGAAACTTTTACCCAGAAGGCTCTCCGATTCAGTCATTCCTTGGTACACAGAACCGAGTAAAATACTTAATGGAATCCACAGTACTCCCTTTTCCTCTTCAGAAAAGAACTGTCTTGTGTTCATTTTTATTTAAATGCCTGCACACTTTGAGCCTGCCAGTCTGCCCCAGGGCTGGCCTCTTCCTAACCCCGCCTCCAGCTTCGTTTTCATTCGGTTCTCTTAGCATGCCCTCGCATGGGGTTTCGAGGGGCACCTCTTTTCATCTGTAAAGGAAAAAATCGGACTTCAAAACTGTGAGACAATCGTCCGTGACTCGCAGCCCACACTTGGGTTGACTTAGGTTAAATTCTTTGCCTTTATCAGTTCTTCAAGTCAGGGCCACAGAAGCCCAGTTGATAAGCTGGCTTCTTGCTAAGAAGGGGCTTGTGGGAGAAGAAGGCAGAAGCGGGACGAGGATGGAGGGGCGGATACCCTAACCTGGGGGCTGCTTCGCAGAGCCTCGGCCACGCCTCCCAGCCTTGCTCCAGCTGGCCCAGCCCGGCGGCCGCCGGACTCTTATTTTGAAGGGCGGCGGGCAGAAGCCCTGGGAGGCTCACTGAGTCACTGAGCCAGCGTGGCGCTATAAAGCTGGGGTACCTGCCCGGCGCAGCCGGAGGAGCCCTTGGCGCCCACCTTCTTGCTTCGCTGGGACACGAGGTCGGCGAGTGCCGGACAGAGCCGGCAGACTCAAGGTAGGCGTGGGAGTCCTAGCCCGGTGGCTGCTGGAAAAAGTTTGAATTAAGGAGCTGACAGTGCGGGGCTGCGGGACAGCCCTTCGGAGTGAGCAGGGGCGGGCTGGTACACTGAGCCCCGATCGCCCCAGAGCCCCTCCTTCCCGCTCGCAGGATCCGAGCCCTGACCCTGGAGCTGAGCTTCAGATGGGACTTTTCCATCCTTTCCCCACCGGGTCGGACTGGAGGGGACTGGAGGCACCCCGGAGGACTCCCCCACCCCTCGCCTCCGCTTCTCCGGCTTCCCTGACAACCATCCCCCTCTTAATCGAGGCACAGCGTAGAGCGGGCGGGCAGAGCTAACGGGGCTGCCAGAGGTTTGGGAGTGGGAGCTGGGAGGGGGCGATGACCTCATCCTCTGGCTGTCGGTTTGGTCCTTGGAGGAGGGGTCCACCCTGCCCAAGTCCCTCCTCTCTTCTAGGTCTCCCTCGGTGTCTCTCTCTCTCGGTCTCTCTCTCTCTCTCTCTCTCTCTCTCCTCTCTCCTCTCTCTCGCTCTCTCTCTCACACACACACACACACACACACACACACACAGAGAGAGAGAGAGAGAGGAGAGAGAGAGAGAGAGAGATTCCTTCTATGTGTATGTCTCTATCTCTTCTATCTCTGACTTTTTGTCTGTGTGTCTGGGGGGTAATCTGGAGAGAGGGGAGAGAGAGAGTTTCTTTCTGTGTGTATGTCTCTATCTCTTCTATCACTGACTTTTTGTCTGTGTGTCTGGGGGGTAATCTGGAGAGAGAGAGAGAGAGAGAGAGAGAGAGAGAGAGAGAGAGAGTTTTTCTATGTGTGTGTCTCTGTCTCTTCTGACTTTTTGTCTGTGTGCCTGGGGGTATCTGTCCTCTCTCTCTCTCTCTCTCTCTCTCTCTCCTCTCTCTCTCTCTCTCTCTCTCACACACACACACACACACACAAAGTTTCTCAATGTATATCTGTCTCTTCTGTCTTTTTGTCTGTACATGTATGTCTCTTCACTCTCCCTCTCTCTTTCTCTCTCACTCAAGCACTCTGCTGGTCACAATTCCACCAAGTTGGTGCAGAACCTGAGTACTTGTGTGGCAGTGGGGTGTCCGCCAACTAGTAGGTGCAACTTTCAAGCTGGCTTGCTAGTGGCCATCAGCTCCTCCTCCTTGGTCCCTGTTAGGCTTTGTTAGCTGGTTGGCTTCCCCAGCTCTGCTGACCACACTCCTCTTCTCTGGAATAATGTGTGCAGATAACCTGGTGCTCCACATCCTGAAAAAAGAGCACGCCAGAGCGGCTGGGGGCTGGCTTCCCTGCCCTTTGCCCTATTTAACACTACTGTGACTGCCTGGACCGGTGAGTTGTCCAGACTCCAGAAGGCAGTCTGGTCACACTGAGTCCAGATCTAGGATTGGGACTGTCTCTCTGTCCCTGGAAACTGACTAAAAGGGCTTGCTCTCTTTGGACAGACTCATCTTTCTGAGTTGCTCAGCTGTGTCTTGTACTAGAAGGAGGCCTGGACAAGCCAAGCCCACTGACTGTTCTTTAGGAGAAACTCAGTAAATATATATTCCTCAAACGCAGGGGTCTTGCTAGAGCTGGAGTGCCCTCCCCCCCCCCCACCATTGGTATGTGTCTACAGACTAGCTTGAGGAAGGCAGAAAGAGCAGACCCCACTTCTGAAGCAGGATTAGTAAACCGAGTGATGCTTTCTTGAGGAAGTGTCCTTTCCAGATTAGAAACTGGTCCTACCAGCTGGCCATGGGGATGCCTTCTAAATTTGTGTGACTCAGGCTTCTCCTGAACTACCATCTCCAGACAGTGTGTCCAGCTGCTGGATTCCTTCTATGGGGAGCCAGCAGACACGTATGTCTTCCTCCAGACCTCTTCATCTCTTACCAAAAGTTTTATTTTATTTTACCTGTCATGATTTGAGGGGCTTGAGTTTAGTGACAAAGTTAGAAAATATTTTTCCATGGCTGTTGGTGTTGGTTGATATAGTGAGAAGGTAAAAATACATGTGCTCCTGAGTGTCTGTAAGATTCTAATTTAGAGAGGCAGTGACTAGCCACCCTCGGACAAACAACAAAAAACACCACAAAAGGACAAAAGGGCTAGAAAACTGATTTTTCAACTAATTCCTACGCCTTATACTTTTTTTTTGATGACCCCACCATATGTACGTGTATAGTATATGTGTACAATATAATGTGTTGTTGTCTTTGGTATAAGCAGAGTAGGTTGTTACCCATCTAGTAACAACACGCTGGCATACTAACCATTTCTCGGGCTTTGTGAAAGTCTGAGATGCTGAGGGAAGATGCTGGGTAGGTGGTTGGAATAATGTAGCCTTATTTTCTGTGGCTGTTGAAAGCATGGAATTCTGATAGCTGGTATGGGACATGAGCTCACCTACTTTGGCATGATGTAATAGTTCTTGCTCCATCTGTCCCCAAGAAGTACTCCTCAGAGGAACTGGGATTGCAGCAGAGTGCCTAAGGGACTCTCCATACCAGTTGTTCTTTAAAACGTTAAACATGACACAGTATAAACAATGGTGCTTTGCTCTACTGCGATGGGGTGTTTCGATATCCACTGGGTTTGTCTTCTCACGTCTAAACCTGCTGTTTTAAAAACTTTGCTCCTTGGCTGAATTACTACTTTTCAGGGATGTAGCATTTCCTCCCCCACCCCCAATATAGTATCGTCCCCACACAGCAATAAACCTTTGGCTACTTACATAAAGAATTTTCTGGAAATTATTGGAGTCCTTTCCACTCAGAGTACCAATGACATTAGGAATTTTATCAAACTATTATTGGTCACCTAAGATTAATCATTGCCCTAGTTTCAAATTTCTTTCACTGTCCATGCAAATTATAAAGCCATATATAACATTGTCACCTCTTTGGGGTGTATGGTCGTATCAGAAATTTTGTATCAAAACTTATTGGGCTTTTTCCAATGCTTGTTTTAAAAGGTCATGTAAATATTGGGTGGCCAAAGTTCACTGTACTTCACAAGTTATGCACCACTTAGTATCTTGCCAAGTACCCCTTCTTCAAATAAACGGTGCAGAACGCCACTTAAAATGGTAGTGCTGGTTAAAAGAGCATTAAACGCTGTTTTGAAAGTGCACTTCTTAAGCCCATTCTCTTTTCCAAGTTCTAGAGATTTACTCCAGGGAAGCTCTGTGCGTGCGTGCGTGTGTGTGTGTGTGTGTGTGTGTGTGTGTGTGTGTGTGTGTGTGTGAATTGGGAATAGTTCCATCCAAAGAGAATTTGCAGATAGGAACCAATGGCCTACGAAGTGTCAGGGATGGAGAACGGGAGTTGCCTGCCTACTGTGTGGACTCATCAAGACAGATTTTCTTTCTTAAGGTGACTTGTTGATTACACGTTTTAGGGTTAATGGCTCATTGGGAAAATGAGCTGTTCCAGGCAGGTGAATGGCTCAATGCTTGTATATTTTGGATTATGACTATGAGGGAAGCAAACTGATGGTGCCGAGTGTTAGTTAATGTCAGCTCGAGGCTCCTTACTCGGTGCATGTCTATTCGAAAGCTTGAGCATCATCACCATGCCACGATGGCAGGTGAAACTGGTGATTTTCCAGTGTCACCAGGACCGTTGGAAGGCACACTGGCTTGTTGGATGGAAATGATTATCTCCTGCAGAAAAGGCTGCCATTGGCAGACAATGTGCATCAGCCAGAAGAAAGAGCAGTGACCATTATTCTGGCTTCTGTTGGCAGAAACCTTGCTTTTTTCCTTAAAGAAAAAAAAAATATTTAAAAAAATAGACTCTCATAAGAAGACATGTAAAGCCAATAAGGAATAAGCATTGGAGTTTTACCAGGAAGACACCGAGAAATGCTAATCTTTGTTTTAAAAAAAAAATCACTGGCTGGGAGGTAGCTCAGTTGGTAAAGTACTTGTCCTGCAATTGTGAGGATCTGTGTTCCATCCTTAGAACCCACATTTGTAATCCCAGAGCCCAGGATACAGAGACCAGCAAGCATCATAGCAACAAGTTCAAGTGGGAGACCCTGCTACCAAAGAGAGAGAGTGGAGAATGGATGGATGGAGGCATGGATGCTACCTGAAGAATAACACCTGAGACCTAAGTTGTCATCCGGTCTTCACAGAGACAGACAAGCACAGAGCTGCATACAAATGTGCTCTCCTGTGTATACCCACAATACAAGCATGTGCCTGTATCACACACACACACACACACACACACACACACACGTGTGCACAAACTAAATGAAGAACTGCCAGGCTTTAAAATCACCGAGGATGTACCATTTTTCCTTTGAACCATGTTGTATATATAGTGGTTAGGCTCCCAGGCCAGCCCAGCAATGCTGCTGAAGTAGTCTGAATTGTTACTAGAACCATTGGACCAGGTCACCATGGAGTTCTGGGGAAGGGGATCCTGGCAGGAGCTGCCTTTGTAACCACAGAGGGAAGGAGAAGAGTGTCATAGGGTGCCAGTTATGGAAGCGATGGAGAATATTAATTGTCCATCAGCCTAGAGGACCAGTTGGAGTGGCTTAGCCACGTGTGAGCTACTTGCTGACTGGCATCATTTCCTTACTAAACAAGAGGTTTATGGTAGAACCCAAACCTAGGCATTAACATGGTTTAGTTGTATGTTTGATAGTTTTAAACCAGGCTTGGGTTTTAAATGGAATCTGGACTAGTAGAAGGGAAGAGAATACCCAGTGCTTTTTCTGTTCATCCTCTTCCTCCTCCTCTTCCTCTTCCTCATTAACCTGCCATATTCATAAACTAGTGCCAATTGGAATTTGAGATTGTAAAAGTAAGTAAATTTGAAATATATATATATATATATATATATTTCTAACTAAGCATAAAATGTGGATCTCCCAGAGGCTGTGATAGAACATTTACTCATTTATGTCATTTAGTCCCCACCATAACCCCATGTGCTCTGTACTTTGAACACTCCCACCTCAGAAATGATGAAGGGAGATCTGGAGAGGTTTAGTCATCTTCCCCAGAGTCACACAAATCAGAAAGGGCAGCTTTGGGCCTCAATAAATCAACAAATATTGTGTAAGTTCTATGTCCCAGACACTGAGTATAAAGCTATGTTCTCAATGGAAAATATGCAAAACTCCCTGGAGCTTAAATTGCAGGGGTAAGTGGCAAACCATAAACACCTTACACTTCAGATGCTACAGAAGCAGGACTGTGGAGGAGCCTAAGGAATGTCTGTTGGGGGTAAGATTCAGTGGGACAGAAAACACAGACCTCCCGGTGGTTCTGAGCCAACAGAATCCAGAACACTCACGGTACTGTTTCTCACAGAAACCATTTTTTTTTTTTTTTTTTTTTTTTTTGTACCACTCAATGTTTGGTTACATGCTGGCTGTCTTCATCAATCACTGCCAATCCTCCAGCAAGTGACCAGGAAGTACCAAAAAAACACCTCACAAAGGGTTTGACCTTGTCTGTCTAAAGGTCAGGAGAGATGGAGACAATTGCTGGAGGGACATTCTGATGAAGGTGAGGATCTTGTGTGCTGCAGTCGATTGGCTTAGCCTTAGCATAAAGGGCAAAGGAAGTTCTTCTGTGGGCTGGACAGAATAGTGTGGGTGGGAGTAGGAGTCAGAGCTGTGGGAGTTCTCTCTTACCGATTCTGCTTTCTTTGTAAAATGGAGAACTCAACTCATGAGCAGAGAGTGGGATGGGGAGGGAGCTTAGGGGGCAGAATGAGAAGAGAGATGTGTAGCAGTCACCTGGGAGAGAGGAAGTCTGGTGAAATGTACACTCTGGGTCATCCCAAGTTCAAAGTCTTGCTCTTAATGACTGTACTAAAGCTCAGAATCCTTTCTTGAGTTCTTTGAGGAGAGGACCTTGTCAGTATGTACCACTTACTTTTAGCAGACCCCACAGTTAATGTATGGTTAGTGTTTGTGAGTGATGGCTATAATAAGCCTATACATCTGTCCAGAAATAATACTTAAAACTATCATAGGACAGGGCATAGTGAATCCGGAGGCAAATATCTGAGTGCTAGGCCAGTCTGGTCTACGTAGTGAGGTCCAGGCCAGCCAGGGCTCCACAGTAGATCCTGTCTGAAAAACAAAAACATATCTTTTTAATCTTTCTTGTTACATTGTTCACTTTCTTAAATACTGATTCACTTTCTTCCTGTAATGACTTGGGTACCAAGGCCTTGCATTGCCACCTATTTCTTTAACATAGCCCTATCTCCCAATGGCTGAGTATGAAGCCTTGAGAGAATTTTTTTGTTGTTGTTCATTTATTTTTGAGACATGGTCTTACTTTGTTCAGTCTGGCCTCAAACTCTCATACTCAAATGATCCTTCTACTTCAAGTAGCTGAGACCCCATGAGAAACAGCCAGCTACTTTGAGAAAATTTTGTATTCTGGGGTGGGCTACCTAAAGTGAGCCTCATTCCTTCTTGGAGTATGTCTTTGTCAAGATCAGCAAAGATGCCTTTGACTTAAATCACTTCTTGTTAGCCAGCACAGCTCTGGCGCACAACACACATGGTCAGCTGGAAAACCAGGAAACTAGGAGGGGGGTTAGAATGAGCCAGGAAATAGATATCAGTTTATCTCAACTAAGTCAGGGACAGTAGATGAATGTCCAGGATACTTAAAATGGGGATGGGGAAATGACTCAGTCAGTAAGGTGATAGCCACACAAGTCTAGGTTTGGATCCCAGCACCCACTTCAAAGCTAGGTATGGTGACAAGCATCTGCAATCCCAGCACTGGGAAGACAGACCCATTACTACTCACCTGACTAAATGGTAAACTCCAAGTAGAGAGTGACTGCAAAAGACATGGACTATCACTTGCTGGCCTCCACAGAATGCACAGGCATACACCACAACAGACTCTTCCATTGGTGCGTGGTGGTGGTGGTATTCAAAGAACAAAGGGTCATACAACTAGGTTCATCCAAATCTTAGCTAAGCAGTGAGTAGATGGTGCCGTTTTTTTCAGAGGTGGGAACAGCGAGAGGGGAATCTGGGAAAAAAGGTGGGGGGACACAAATGTAATTCTAAACATCCCATATAGACTACTGTATACCGTAGGCTGAGATCTGACTCAGGAACAGTGACTTGGGAATTATTACTGTGGGTGTAATTAAGTCCTTAAGAAAAAAGTGTGACTTTGCACCCAAAGCCAGCATTGGGTGAGAAAACCAGGCCGTACATTGGAAGACCGAGTGAAGCCAACCTTACTTGATTTAGCTGGCCAATAGTCGCAAAATCTTACCAGTGACTGAAGGAAAGCATATTCCAGTCAAACCACAAATAAATAGCTTTAAAACTGGAGTTATAAACAAGTTGTGGCTTTTCTTGGTAGCCTGATTTTCTACTTGTCTTCATAACTAAAAATGGATGTATTTGTATGGAAGGTGGCATGTGGACGTTACAAAGATTTATTTTTGGTTCCTATTAAGAGACAAAATGAATCCACATGTACATTGTCCTTCTCACATACCACATCAGTCTGTTACATAACATAGAATGTTCCTGAGAACATACTGTCCACACCAGAAACTATAACTCTGTCCAGGAAAGTGACTACAAGATCCTCAGAGATGGTGCATAAGAAACTGGACTCTGCTTTTGCAATAAGAAACATTTATTTTCAAGAGAGGGTGGTATATAAAAATTTTCAAATCTCTTTGAAGAGCAGAAAGAGCATCCAGGGATAACAAGGAAGGGATCCAAGCCTATGCATTCCTTGGCTCTTCTTTATATACAACTAGCAGACATTGTCAGTTTGCGAACATAGTTATATAGTTTAGTATCCGTTCATGTTCTGCCTTTTCCAGAACTATCCAATAGTATGTGGTTCATGCTTTGTGAAATCACTTGATAAGTGAAATTTCCAGGCCTCCAGGCACAAAATAAATGTCATAGTGTCTTGCTTTTAAAAGTTATTTGTTACTGTGTATTAAAAGAATTTTAAGGGGCTCAGCATTTTCAAGCACATGCTGGCTGCTATTGTAGAAGACCTGAGTTGAGTTCCCAGAACCCAACTACCTGTAACCTGAGCTACAGGGGACCCAGTGTCCTTGGGCATCTGTACTCCTGTGGCATACATTCACACAGAGACATATATATACATGCTCATAATTTAAAAATAAAGTGATTTCTTAAAAATGGTTTTTCAAAACCTAAATTTAAAACTCATCGGAAGTAGATAAAGTCTGAGGTATACAGCACCCAGTACTGTACATGAAAGCCAAGTTCCCATCTACTTAAAATCACTAGGACATTTACTACTTCTCAGTAGGGATCTTGAGAGGAGAGTTGTTCTTTAGCTCTACTATACAGATTTTTAAAAATTAAATAATGATTCTCCCAAATTGTGTTTACCATAGGACTTTGCTCTCTGGGGCCTACACTGTTTTGCTTTCCCAGTCTCTAGGCATCCTCCAAGATGCTTGGTAATGTTACCACTTGAAGATGTACACCAAGAGCAGTGGCAGAATTTTCCAGAAACTTCAGCTCATACGTCAAATCTGGCTAAGTCAAACCATGAGCACCCATTGCAAGCTCAGGGAGGCTTTGAAGAGTAAATGCTAAGTGTTTAAAGCCCAGAGAGCCGTTCTCTTAGTAGAGAAATTCTAAAGGAAGAATTGAGTTGGGTTATGGAGGAGATCACATGGTGATATTTTCTGTAACTTGGCCACCTGCCCTGGGACAGCTGAGAAAGAAATGGGGCAGCCAGTGGTGATGAGTAAGATGTTGGCCACTGAGAAGCAGCCACTGCCTAAGCTCTGTACCTATCTTGTGGCTTTCTTTAGCATCTGAGCTCCCAGGTGAGTTGGATGTGGCTTCTACACCCTATCCTGGAGCATAGTTTTCCTCTATGAGTATTGTTCAGTATTAATTTTGTCTACTTATTAAACCAAATACAAATCTGGAAATGAAAGGGAATGAGAGTCACTTGGGAGTGTTTAAATATTTTCCCAGTATAATTGTGGCTCCTGCTTTTGATTGTATTGCTGTGTCCCCCTTCAATCTGTAATTAGGAAACATTTCAAAAGTACCCAGACAGTGAATAGTTTCATATCCTGTGTAGTTCAACCATCATTGGTTTACTGTGTGTTAAGTAAACAAAGTAACTTAATAGCACCCATAGAATGATACTTCTGTATTGTTGGTCATTGAAGGAATTAACAAAGAGCAGAATAAATGTATCTTGAAACAAAGTCTGCCCCACAGTTGACTATGCTATAAGGATCTTCTCACTTTAAAGTGGCACACGTCTATACATCCGCGTTCGTTCCTTGTGCTTTTAGATACAGCATTCCTTCTTTGGTGTTCATTTAGAGAAAAAAGGTTTCATTTCTCTGGTAGCAGGTATTAAACTAAAATTACAAATTAGGAAGGTACTGATGGCGTGATAGCACTCAGCAGTCTTGGTAAAGGGGTAAAAAACCTTATAAAAACCACACAATCTGAACATCTGGGGTCACCTTCTGGCATGGTGAGAACACATCTGGTGTGTTCTTTGGGTTCCCAGAGATCTGCATCTTGATCTGCATGTTTCAAACTAACAATGCAGAAAGATTTAAACACATGACAATGACTTACAGGTCGCACCTTATTTTCTGAACTAGTTGAGAAAGAGGTTCCATCCCAGCCCTACCCTCTGCTGATGGGCTGTAGGTCCTAGGACGGTCATCCACAGCCACATTCACGTCCCAGACTCTCCATGTTGCCTCTAGGTCTTTGCTTCTCTTTAGATCAAAGAGAGGTGAGCAGGGCACATGTGAGGGCATCCCCAGCCAGTTCTCATCTCCCCATGTTCTCAGGAATTTTGGAGTTAAAATGTTTAGAAAGTTGATTCTGTGGGATTTGATTTTATAGTCTTGGAGTAATTGATATGAATCTAAGACTTGAGTATCACATTCTTGCTCAAATTATAATTCCATGCATAATTAGTAAAAATATATTAAAAATAAAAGCTTCCTAGAAACCTCAAGTGCCTATTTCTAACTCCTCTCCCATGATGACAGAGATGGTCCAACAGATGTGTAGTTGAATGTGTACCATAGCATACATAGACTGGGGAAGCACTGCCATGTCACCTAACCTGATTAGCATGAAAGCATGATTATGATGCTTCCCAAAAAGGATTTTCAAATGCAGTAAGGCTTGCCATTTAGTGTGTCATGGAATATCACGAAGAGAATAATTTGCAAACCTAATAGAGTATTGTACATGCAAACTTATACTTCAGAGGATATATCTCCTTGTGTATACCAGAAATGTGGCATGGTCAGGGAATGAGGACCATCTCTGAGCCAAGATTACAGGAATAGTGTGTCTTGTAAAATTAAAATTATTTCATAAAAGCATGATTCATAAAACTACCTGCTTAGGAGTTTCTCCTCACTGTTTTAGGCTAGGGAATCATGGCTCTTTTTTAAGTGTGTAAAATTTATATTCGATTTCCCTTGATCTCAATCAGATAGGTGCTAAAAGGTAGGATGAAGAAATTTGAGAGGCCTGGCAGTATTCTGCTCACACCTGGCTATTATAGTTCTACATAAAAGTCCCCGCCATCGTGTGGTGGTTTAGGCTTTAGGAAATGCATTTGCTATTTTAATAAGCAATGAGGTTCATCACATGAATTTGAGGCCTTCCATATTAGGCTTTTTGGATCACATAAGGTATTTGGAGGAGGGCAGACTAATTGAGTGCAGAGGCTTCTTTAGGGCAAGCAGAGTTAGGAATTCAGTCAAATGAAGTCATCCAAAAGTAGCAAGCCCAGGCAGAAAAACCTGGCAGCACTTTACCCATACCAACTCACCTGAGCCATTTCCTGGGCTGCAAACAATATTACGGAAATTACACTTCCCCGCCAAATTTACCACACCTTGCCAAAGCTGGTACCTTGTGTTGCCTCCAGAGTCATTACAGCTGTTCAGCCTATTTTTCAAAAGGACAACAAGGAATGGCCATGTCTGTTTTCACAGATGAGTGGAGAATGTGGTACTCTTCCTGGGTGTGCAAAGGGAAGCTTCTGTTACACACAGCATACTGTGAATGATTACCCACCATGAAGCAGTGTGTGAGGCTGCGTAAATCACAGAACTGGGACAAAGAGTTTGTGTTTCACTTTGTTTTGTTGTGTTTAAACTAAGACTAAACACTTAAGCATCGTGATTGACTAGGCCTAGAAATAGATTGCGCCTAACTAATCTTTCCCCATTCAGGAATGTTGTTCTATTTAATCCTTTAGGTATTAATGCAGCAAACTTCTGTGTTATGTACTCTCTATCAAGTCTTCCAAGAGCCCTGGGAAACCATTGCTTATCCTGTTAAATAGATTTGTGTGCGTTTAAAGAATGGGCCTGCAGATGTTAAATAATCTGCTGTTTTCAGAGTAGGCCCAAGAGTTTCTCAGTCCAAATCCCAGTCTTTCAAAATCCATATCCCTCAGTGAACGAGGTCCTGTGATTTCTGTTAGTGTTTTTCGGACATGGAATCTAAGACTTGCTAGCTATATATAATATGAAAAAAGAGTCATGCAATAGGAAATTAAGACTGTGACAAGCCACAGCACAAGTGCTTAGCAGGTGAGAATGAATTCCAAGTCATGAAACATTACAGCGGGGCATGCTCAAGTCTTCACAAAGTTAGCAAACAAATGCAGTGGTTTTTGACTAGCAAGCTTGTGTCTGGTGCGCTGAGTAATCAACACCTACCTGAATGACTAAGATGTTGACTGGGGCCTCTAAAGGAGGAGGGGCAAAGCCGGGAGCAGAAGGGAAAGACTAATTATCAAAAAAGTCTTCAGCTTTGAGTCCAGAAGCTTCAGGAAAGAACTGAGAGCCAATCACAGAAAAGCTAAGTAGAAGACTGGAGCCAATTGCCTGAGGTGGTAGGAGGGTTGGGAGAGGGAGGGAGGGCTTGTGAGGAGTTGGAGAGGACCCAGAGCAGAGTTGTGACTATTCTGCTGCTATTCCTGGTGTCCTGGGACCATGAAAACAAGAGTTGCATTTCCCATAAAAAGATACTAGTAAAAACTGATAAAAATATCTCCCATCCATCTTGGGAGCAAACTCACCAGAAGTTTAAGCTTTAACAAGAAGGTGTGGGCTTCCTCATTCTTCCGGACACTTCCATCTTTTTCATAACATCATTTGATTTGATGTTCTGTGAGACAGGTTGTGAGGAGTTTAAAAGACCTCAACATCACAAAAATACTTTAAAAGAAAGTTTTACGCTACCTTAAGGATCTCATTGGTTAGTTGGGTCCAAGAAAACTCAAGGAGCTCTGTGGTTTTAAATACTGATGTATTGTCTCCTTTCAAGGGGCTTGGGAGCAGTGTGTGTTCACTGAGCCTCTTGTCAGTTTTTCTGCCATTGACAAATGGCCTTTTTAGTTGCTAATGAAAATGAATCAGAGTTAATTTTCTGGCTGCTAATGAGGATGTACCAGAGATTTCCGATTAGTGTAGTCTACGTGAATGAGGCACCCTCTCATATACCTTGAAACAGAACACAGTTGTTTTTGTCTCTATTATGACTTTACACACTAATGCAGTGACTTGAACTATTAAAACACACCATACAGCTGGGAGCACAGCTCAGTTGAGCATTTGTCCGGAATATTCCAGGTACTGAGCTTGATCAGGCTCCTCTGGCACACACACACACTCTAAACAAATCGCCACCATGAACTGAGAGTGTCACACCCAAAGAATTAAAAAGTCTGTGCATTCTGTCAGAACTGGCCAGCTCTTCTCTAGACAATAATTGGCATAACCCACCTTTCCCATCTCACCAACAAAATTTACTCTCTTGTGTCAGATTTCTTCATTGGCTCACACAGTTATCTCTTTCTTCCCCTCATTAGATGGTGCACCCTGTTTCCATCCTTAGTGACAAGCCCCAGGACAGAAAACACACTGCAAGCATTGTACAAATGCACCGCATGCGGGGCAGGTTGAGCTCCAGCTGGCCTGCCACTCTCTCAGGTTTACATTTGTGATTTGGATAATTAAGAGCCAGCTCTGTCCATTTGGTGAGGTAATTTAAGCCATTCGGGCATCTTGAGATTATGACAGACTTAAAAACCTAACACAATCAGTGTCAGAACCAGCAACATGTGACCAGCCAAGAATCCCATGTGAGAAAGGCATGAATTTTTTTTAATTTACTTTTTTGCAATTGTGTATCTTAGATACCTTGTATGTGAGAGAGATGCCGTCTACCTCACAGCTGGTAATTCTGGTGAGCAATCTATGGGTATCTGGCAGCTCACTGATTAGAATCAACCCCTTAAAGAGCCTGCTGTGACAGATTTAACTGTAGTAATTGTGGGAACTGAATCTCATTCCAGCTCAGGGAAAGAAACCTACTCAGGTGAAGGCAGTGATGGTCCTCTGCAAACTGGGGTCCAAGATTTAACAAGGCTTTGTGAAAGCCATGACTCTGAAAGTAACACCATCTTATGAAGACAACCGGTGGCATCCAGTTGCACCCATGTCTTTATCTCACTGACACCCAGTGCATCCATGTCTTACCTCACTGACACCCAGTACACCAATGTCTTACCTCACTGACACCCAGTACACCCATGTCTTACCTCACTGACACCCAGTACACCCATGTCTTACCTCACTGACACCCAGTGCATCCATGTCTTACCTCACTGACACCCAGTGCATCCATGTCTTACCTCACTGACACCCAGTGCACTCATGGCTTTACCTCACTGACACCCAGTACACCAATGTCTTACCTCACTGACACCCAGTGCATCCATGTCTTTATCTCACTGACACCCAGTACACCAGTGTCTTATCTCACTGACACCCAGTACACCCATGTCTTACCTCACTGACACCCAGTGCATCCATGTCTTACCTCACTGACACCCAGTACACCAATGTCTTACCTCACTGACACCCAGTACATCCATGTCTTACCTCACTGACACCCAGTACACCCATGTCTTTACCTCACTGACACCCAGTACACCAATGTCTTACCTCACTGACACCCAGTACACCCATGTCTTACCTCACTGACACCCAGTACACCAATGTCTTACCTCACTGACACCCAGAACACCCATGTCTTTACCTCACTGACACCCAGTGCATCCATGTCTTACCTCACTGACATCCAGTGCACTCATGGCTTCTCTCACTGGCATTCAGTACATCTGTCTTTCACCTACAGGAAATGAGTGGTACTTCCATTTATTTTCAGAAATAGTATTAAGAAAAAAGAGTTGGTTTTGTGTGTGTGTGTGTGTGTGTGTGTGTGTGTGTGTGTGTGTGTGTTATATAGAGACTTATTATTAGTTATGATAATAACTATATAGAGACTTATTATTAGTTATGATAATAAATAATAATCAGCCTTGGCCTATGCTTGTGCTTAACTAGTTTTTTTTTTTAACTTAAATTATCTCATTTCTAGTAATCTATGTGCTGCCCTGAGGCTCCTTTACCTCATGTATGTACTGGCCATCTTGGGTTTTTTTTGTTTGTTTGTTTCCTCTGTGTCTGGCTGCCCCCCCCCCACCTCTCCTCACCAGCCCCACCTATCCCCCTCCTCTGCTTACCTATTGCCTGTTCAGCTTTTTATTAGACCTTTCAGGTGCCTTAGGCTGACAAGGTGAACCGGAAACACATCTTTGCATAGTGTAACAAATGTTCTATTCCATAACAGTGTTTTTGGAAAAAAAAAAAATTTGGAGATAGGGTTTTTCTATGTATTACTGGCTATCCTGAAATTCTCCATGTAGACCAGGCTCAAACTCACAGAGATCTGCCTGCCTGTGCCTCCTAATTTGACCATATAAAAGGCTAAAACAAAATAGAGTTTTAATATTTGCTAGAGAATAGGAAGCCTCACATAAATGGAGTGGTTAAAATGTTTCATCTTGCATTCTGGTTTTTTTAATTTTTAAAAATAGAAAAAGTAAGTGTGAGGGGGCGGAGGAGGTTGGTGCTCTTCTGCTGTGTCTCAGACATAGATGTCAGGTAGGCAGGCATGAGGCACATGACCCACGAGTTGTCTCTTGATCCTTAAATTTTTCTTCGAAGAGAACTATGTCCCCCAATGGACCCAGATTCCCAGGCTCAAGCAACCTCCCTACTTTACCCAACCTCCCTAAAGCTGGGGCCATAGGCACAGACCATGACACCTACTTCAAAACCCTCATAGAGCTGAAATTCAGTTGGAAATGAGACTGAAGGAAAGGCCATCTTTTGTACCCTCCCTTTTCTGAAAAAAGATGTGGTACAGGCCAAAAGATGCTTGGATGTACATATTAAATTTTAAATTCATGTGTCTTTTGACCAACTATTTTGTTTTTATCTTTTTCTCACAGAAAGCTCAAATACATAAGTTATATGGGTGTTCTTTTGTCACTGATTACATTAGTAAGTACATTATATGGGAAGCAACATGCCTACCTGAAAGGTGGAAAATCCCGTGAGGAGATGCATATAAGCTTAACCCAGTTTTTGTTAATAAACAAAACCCAAACATTAAAGCATGTGCATTTAAATGTCTATTTAAAGCTACATATATTTATGCTTGCAAAGCAAAATTTTAAGGGAAAAAATGCTCCAGAATATTAACCTTTCTCTCTGGGAAGTGGAATTGTGTAAGGACTGATAATTCTGGGAAAGAATTTTCATTGTTGTACTTGAATTTTCAACACTGACCATTTTATTTATTCATGTTGAGAAATCAGGCAGGGAACTAGAGAGATTTCAGTGGTTAAGAGTGGTTGCTCTTCAAGGGAATCCGAAGGTGGTTCCCAGCACACACATACTAGCTTACAATTACATATAACTCCAGCACCAGAGGAACTGATGCCATGTTCTGGATATCATCGGCACCTTCACACATGGTGCTTATGCATCTCACCCCCCTCCGCACACACACACACACGCACACACACACACAAATCTTTTATTGCTTAAAGGAAAAATAGCAGAAAGAAACTAATCTCCGGGGATAGTAAGACATTTAATGAACAGAACTGAGTTTGAGCCTATGCTTCCCAATCGGTGTTATTCAGGATGGTCCTTTTTTGTTGGTTTTGTTTTCAAGTCAAGGTCTCACTATGTATCCCTGGCTGGCCTAGAACTTCATAGGTAGACCAAGCTGGCCTAGAAGTCACAGAGATCCACCTGCCTCTGCCTCCTGAGCACTAGCTGGCACTCGAGAGTGAGCCACCAATCTAGCGCAGGATTTTTATTCATTCACTCTGATATGCCAATTCCTCTGAATCTTAGAGCTAGAATTTAGCTTAAATATTCACTTTATTTGCAAAGAAACTGAGTTCAGAAAAGCAAGAGATTGTAAAGCAAGTCCTTGGTAGGTGACCAGGGACTCAGTAGTCTCCCCGCCCTCCTGAGACAGAGTGAAGACTAGGAAGTTTGCAGTCTCTGAGCTCATGTTTGTGCACAGAACCAGCTATACAGTGCTTAAGGTTTCTAGACCTGTGGCGAAGCTGTAGGGACCAAGCACATTGATGTGAATTGTCAACAGCTGGAAACCAGGGCTACTGTCAAGGGCTATGATCCACTTCCTTGTGACCCAGCAAGAGTGGCACACAAATTCAGGCATGGATCAGCTTTCCAACAGCCTTTCTGTAACTTAGCACTGTTAAAATTTAGACCTTGAATCTGAAATGGATTTTGAGTCTATGCCTTAAATGGTAGAAAGGAAAAGCTTAGATGAGCAAGGAGTATTTCATACCAAATGATTATTAAATGGTAGCTTTTTGCAATTGAAGAACACACTCAGCTTTCTGGGCAAACTTGTCTTCAAACTCCACCAGCATTAAAACCTGCCTGAAGTTCTTACTGTAGAACTAATTCAAGACACCTGTTGTCTGTGCTCCTTTCTGTAATTAATCTGTAGGTTCTCAAAGATGCCAGGTCAGATTTTCTTCTTTGTCTCAATTCCAGCCGCAGAAGTTCCTCATAACGAAGCTCTGGCTGACTTGGTTGTGGGATAAAAGAAACCCCAAGCATCCCACACAAGCCTGAATCTGAAAACTGGCACTCGCACAATGGGCATGCAGCAGTCTGGAGCCAGTCACAGCTCTGGTCTCCAGGGGACAGTCTTATCTCTTCCTCCGATGTTATCACTTGTCAAGGAAAGCTCAGACAAAAGTCAACTGTTGCACCCAGTTGGAATGTAGCAGTGTTCAGGAATGTCCCAACGGGGTAGGGCTCATTTATGTTCAAATGGGAGGTGCCCTCTTGGTAAGGATGGAATCACTGTATTTTGCCTGAAGGGAAAAAATTCTCACACCCTCCAGGAAGTTAGTTAGTTTCTAAAGGACTTCTTCCCTACCCAATTAGCTGTACTTGGGGCACATTTTAGGAACTGGTTATTTGTGTCTGCTTGAGCCTACAGATTAATTACAGACAAAACTTAGTGTATGTGTGTGTGTTCAAACTGAATTGATTTTTCTATGGAGTCTGACATCTTGAGAATACTTCCAGTACAAACTAAACTGTATTTTTTTTAATCAACACTGAAAGTGGAAGGAAATTAAAATATCTGGATAGCCAAATTCGGCATGGTATTTTTACATGTATAACTTAAAGCATCGTCATCAACCTCATTAGCAGTTATTCTGAACAGGCCTTAAAGAGGGCAGCGAAGCTTGAGTATGAGCAGTGATCTAGAAGTACTGAGATTCAGACTTGTAGCTGATTCAGTGAGGTGACGCATAGAGAGCCAGCCTGTTTCTCTTCCCATCCTTCACCAGACTTCCATGCCACCCAGGTTGAGGGGATAGAAAGTCCTGTGCTGCTTGATTACAGTTGCTGGTAAGTTTGTAAAGATCCGATGTCATAAAATACAAGCATCAACTTCTAACCTGTTACTCAATGGACTTGTTTACTTTTTTAAAAGCAATAAATTCCCTGATCCTCCCTCATTCTTGAAGAATACCAAGAAACAAAGGATTTGATGGCAAACAGGCAAAGCTGTGTCTGACTATAAAGCCAGGAGACACATTTTGCCTGGTTCCTAAGAGTTAAGTAATCTGCTAGACCCCGAGTGTGGGGTGCGTTATCTCCCACTTGCTAAGGGAGAGGGAGGCCTGTCTTCTGCAGCCCAGCTCCTGGAGGGAGGGAATGCGTGCTCTCTCCACTCCTACTGCTCATCCAAAACTAAGCCAAGAGGAGCCTAGTTCTTGGACTCTCCAAGTGGTTTAAGCAAATGTCTGAGGCTACACCCCTAAAACCCCTTCTGAAGTCTCTCTAAAGATGACAGTTCTTCACATTTCCCAGCATATTTGAAAAGCTTGGAAAAACCCAGGCCACTGCTAGGAAAGCCCATCCCTTTTCTCACTTTTATAAATGCTTATATCATAATTTCTCATCACATTGTAAATTATGCCTCCTAGGTCTGGTTCAGGAGCAGCAAATTAGTGTGGCCAATAGGTATGTCTGACTTCCGTGTAACATGAGGGTTCTCAAACCCTGTGAGACCCTGTGTAGCTCACAGACAAGAGCATTTTGCTGAGTGACTGAATCTGGACCATGTGTCACTGAGGCACAGGGAGTCAACTGGATAATTGTCACCATGCTACATATACCTTTTCCTACTGTACCTCTCTCTGTCTCCCTCAGTGATCCTGCTCTTCCTTCCCTAGGGGTCTGAAGCTCCCCCCCCCCCCCACGGTACCGGCATTTGTTTGGGGACTGTGGACCGGTGGTTTTAGTTTCTCTGTCTCTCTCTCTTTTCCCACAAAATCTAAAGTGACCCACATGTGTAAAATGAAAGAGGAAAATAATTGGATTTATTGTGTTGCTCACCCTAAGTTTTGTTTCTATTGAAAAGTTCACCACAGCACTTCAGTGAGTAACTTATCAAGAAGCATTTGTGTGAGATCCTCAGAAAGGAGACTCCCTTTCCCCACATGACAAACACACAGTAGACATCAGTAGCAACTGACAAGTAGTTGTTGTCTAGCAGATGAAATAATGCTGAGCCAGCCTGACACTCCAGTTCTCTTGGAAATGTGCTGCAAAGGCTTCCTGGAAAATGAGGTGACAGCTCACTGTTAGGGACAAAGAAGGAGAGGCCTCCAAAGCACCAGGTCCTCTGAAGCCTGTGCCAGCTTCCTCCCGAGAATGTGCCTTTGCTGACACTGGAATGACCTCCTGAGTAACTGAAGAAACAGAAAGTCCAAGGACACAGCACACTGTTTTTCTCAGGCCTCTGACCAGGAAAAATGGTGTACAGTTTTGCACAGGCAGCACTGTGAATGGCCGCTAGATTTTTAGCATTGAGCCAAGGCTTCATTTGTAGCGAAAACTCCATCCATACTCCAAGTTCACCCGAGGGCTGGACGAGAAGGATGGATGCAAACACCCAGGGAGGAGGGGTGTCTCCAAAGCCCATAGTGTGTATGAGGGTTTGGCTTGTTCTTTGATCTTGAAGTTTAGGTTATTTTGCAATACTTATTAAGCTTTGCCTTGAGCAGTGATAATAGATTTATTCTGTCTTGTGGGCTTAAAGGTAATTGTATCATGTGCTTAGTCCTCCTTCCCACTTACATGTTGTGGGTACTAGACAATGGGAAGCCTACATGCTGACCTCATCAGATTGTGGGCAGTTATCATTCTTTTTGCCTTGGTTGGTTTTGGTTATGTTAATTGTTCACCATTAGGTTTTGCAAAAAAATGTGAAGTTGCCTTTGAGGATCTATAAAATTGGTTTGTAGAAGTTTGGGCATCTTGAGAAATCAGAAGGGATCGCTTTGGTAGGTCAAAGGGGAAGACTCATGCCCAGCTAAATGTCCATAAGAGAAGTGGATTGGCAGCATTTGAGAGCATCCCACATTGTAATTTTTTTCTCTCTGCAGGAAAAAAATTGTTAGTGTTTTCCATGAATAGAGATTCACCTCCTCTTGTCCCAAAGAACCCTTAGTCTGATTTAAAAAAAAAAAAAAAAAAATCTCATATAGGCCGGATGGTGGTGGTTCTTGCCTTTAAATCCAGCACTCAGGAGGCAGAGGCAGGAGGATTTCTCTGTGAGTTTGAGGTCAGCCTGGTCTACAGAGTGAGTTCTAGGACAATCAAGGCTACAAAGAGAAACCCTGTCTCAAAAACAAACAAAAGTCTCATATGGGTTATTTTTAGAGAACAGAATAAAGTCTAAAAAGAGCTATATTCAAGTATACTTAGTGTGTATACCTGGCCACAGATTGTCTCCAGAATGCCCGTGTCCACTTTTGTTTCTATCATTCATGCTACCTCATTGTTCTCATTTAACTGAAGGTAGGAGAGGCCTTGAAGGGTCTGTACTCTGGAATTATTACAGACAGATAAAAGAGGTAGCCTTGTAGGGAGGGTCTTTGGGGCAGATGCATGAAATATGTGCAGGGACTCTGGAGGACAAAGTAATCTAGAGACACCTGAAGTGACGTGTAAACTGGCAGCTGAAGGAAGAACAGGAGGTAGTGTGAGGTGTCATCTTGGGGGACTCAGACATGGAAGAGGAGTCCTGAGGAACTAGGGAACGAGAAGAGGCAATTACCAGGCACCACGCCTTGTGGCCAGGTTAAAGAATTTGGAATTAATCCTAGGAGCTGGCCGTCATGCACACGGAAGTCAGGGAAGCACATGATCAGATGTGGGTTTTAAAACTCTCTGTGATGCCTAGAGAATGTGGTGTGGGAAATGTGTAGGGGGCAGGAAGTCAGGACTTGCCATCTAGGAGAGGAGATGAGGATCAGCCGATGACCTGTGCGGTTCTGACAGGATCAGGGTGGGGCAGTGAGGAAGAGAGGGTCCCGCCAGCTGCTAAGAGCCTGCGTCTCTGTGCCAAGCTCTGTTGCCCTGTGCTCTCTGTGGCAGCTAGATAGATGCACAGCTGCTATCGTTGTCCTATTTATTATGTGAGTGAGATAACCGAGGTGGAGAAGTATCGCTGGCCCAAAACCACACAGCAAGCAGAGTAGGTCGGTGCCGAAATGAACAAGAGAAGCATGTAGGAGGTAGTAGCCACCACTTCTTACTCATCCATCCATTCCTAAACCAGTTGTTAGGCCTAGATACCATATTAGTATACAAAGGAACTATGGGCCCTGCTCACATGGATATTGTAGCCCAGTAGAAAAAAACCAGCAATAGCCAGATCATTGTATAGCTTGGGAAGGCTGGCTGGGGTAGGACGTCTGGAAGCAACCTAGATCCTGTAGAAGCCTTGAGTAGACATGTGGTGAGGGATACAAATCATTGACTAAGCATAGAGAAGTTTCTCAGGTGTTCCACAAGCACCCCTCAATGAGTTGACCGGACTTGGGCCTTGTGCCCATTCTATGGAGGGAAAGACTGAAGAGAGCCAAAGTTTAGGGTCCCAGCAGCTTCTTCTGTCCTTTGGGACTAGGGTGGTATTAAATGGCTCGAGCATCTTTAGGTCAAGCCATGGCTCCCCGTTCTCAACTGTATATAGTAGAGAACTTACGTAAGAGTGCTATTTTAAAAGGACCACAGAGGAGACAGGAGAATGCCAGCTGAATTTTTTCCACCAAAGCTCATTTTTAACAGATGTGTTTTTTCTGTTTCTACGATGACAGTGAATCAGGCGACAGATTCCCTGGGGCCAGAGAGGGTGGGGGAAGCTGGTTACTAGCACTGTTCTGTGCTGTCTGTGGTAAATAGGCTATTTCCAGCTTACCTGTCACTTAATGCTCCTCCCCTCCCTTCCTAATTAATAATATTACCATTTCTCTGCCATCTGTGGAGAGGGGCTGTGATGAAGAATGTGAACTTTGCTAAAATGGTCCAAACTGAACCTTGCAGTGTATCTGGGACAACATTGAAAAGGAATGTTCCAAGTTCAGCAAACCTGCTTCACGCTAAATGTTTTAAATTATAATTAGAAACTTTTTGACAAGACTTTGCTATTCAGGTTAATTAATCTCTTGTGCACCCTAGAACTCATGTGCATACATTTTGTTAATTTTGGAAGTCAGTTTATTTCAGTGTTAGTCTTGCCCGTGATGCAACGTTAATGCCATGACCACAAAATCCCATTTTGCCAGGATAGTTCATTGTTTCCCATAGACCTATCTGACGCACCATATGTCCTAAATGAAATGGCAAACCTTTGGATAAGAAGTGATATATTTATACGAATGGTCATCCTGATTGCAATAGCTAACAGTCACTGAAGATTGGCTTGAACATTGTTCATACACATAAACATGATTGCTTGTTTCATCCTCTTAGCCTGGGAGAAAGGTGCTGTTGGGACCCCAATTTTAAAGGTGAGGAAATGGATTCAGAAGGTTACGTGATGGAGGAAATGGTAGAGTTTAACTTTAAACATATATATGTCTCACTCCGGAGCCAACACACCCAAAAGGTACACCATTACTTTTCATTACTAAGTCAGCAAGAAGTAAGTAGATAAAACGCCCCAGATACTAGAGGAACCAGATAGAAATGGAAAATTCCTTGGGTCCTTGAATGGATTCCCTGTCTCAATTTCCTAGTGCAGAAGCCCTTAGCAGAAAACAGTGAGAGCAACCCACCACTCAATTTTGCGAGCATAGGAGATTCAGATACATACATACATATATTTTAAAATTATTATATATGAAAATTTTGTTAGAAGAATTCAGTAACTAGAAGTTAAATCCAGAACTGTTAGAATCCTGTATTGTTCTCCAGGCCAGTCTTCCTTCTCTCCACAGCCCTTAAGTAACAGTCACTCCTCATCTGCTGTGTGTTCATGAACAATAACGTTAATCTGGTTTTGTCACCAACAAGGATCATGAGACGTCAGTGAGGTGTGTGACGTGTAGTCTGCCACAAGCAACACATGGTGCGGGATGCCCTCACTGTGTTAGTGAGTTCCCGCTCACAACTCAACGCATCCCCAGTTGTCATGGGACAAATTGCTTTGAATGTGGCATTAACTCTGTCAACACTATGGTACAATCGTAGCCTTCAGCTGTAGGAGTTTGTTTTACTTTGCTTATTCCATATGATCACAGCTTTTACGACAGAAGGAAAGAAAAGTGACATACAACAAGAATCTGCAACATGATTATCATGAAACAACTGTATATCACAGAAAGAAAAAGTTTAAAGATACTATGGTTGATTTTTATTTTACATACACATGTTAAATCCATAACCATCACTGCTCTTATCAAGGAGCCTGCAACAGTTAGTGTAGTAATATTTTACAACCGTAGAGCAAAAAAAATGCTAGCCCAGAGCTGCTCAACATAAAACCTCACGGCTTCTTCCAAACTTCTTCATCCTGCATCACCCGCTTAATGTGCCAATGGGCTACAAAAATCTTTTTAATTATATGCATGTGTACACAGATGCCCTGTGGGGGCCAGAAGATTTGGGTCCCTTGAATTGGTGCTCTAAGTGGTTGTGAGCCACCTGATGTGGTTGTTGGGCAACAAACACTGGTCCTCCAGAAGAGCAATATATGCTCTTACCATGAGCCATCCGGCTAGCCCCATGAAAATCTCTATTAGCAACCAGTATTTGAATGATAATAAGTCAAGAACCTATGAATTTCTGCTTTCTCTTCTCTCTGTAAACAGTAATATACACAAAAACAGGAAGGAGGGGAGGGCAAGATGGCTCAGTGGGTAAAGGGACCTTCTGCCAAGAGTAAAAACTTGGGACCCACATGGTGGGGGGGAAAGAACCACCCAAAGTTGTGAGCTAACCTCCATATGCATGCTGTAGCAAGTGTCTGATTGATCATACAGACTGACAGACAGGCAGACAGACAGACACACACACATGCACGCACAAATAACTGTTTAAAATGTTCTGAAGAATATTAAATGTACTTTCCTAAGTGTGTCTTCTGTAGTAAGAGGTTTCTAACCCAGACTTTCGGGCCTAGCCTCTAGGTTTTGGGCCACAGACCCACAGACCCACAGAGACATACAGATGCTTACAATATTTTTAGGCTGATCAGCCCAGGCATATAACTTGCTAACTAACTCTTAACCCTTAATCTAACTCATGACTCATCCTGTTCAGCCATGCAGCTCAGTACCTTTTCTCAGAGCAGCATAGTTGTCTTCAGCATCTTCTGGCTTCTCTCTGGCATTCTGTTCTGTTCTTCCTGTTCTCAGAGTTTTCTTAGTCTGGTAGCCCCACCCACACTTCCGGTCTGCCTTTGGCCAATCAGTGCTTTTTATTAAACCAGTGGGTGGGACAATTATTTACAATGGAACAACATAATCCCCCTACAACCTTCTTTAAGGGATTGAATGCACTTTGTTAATGCTCTCCCTAGTGTTACTGTTGTTGAAAATACTGTTACTCTGTAGTTCAACAACTATGCTGCTCTGCTGGGCTAGGATGTCACTCATTAGGTAGGGTGTTTACGTAGCATGCTTGAAGCTCTCAGTGATCCCTCATACTGAATGGGTGTGGTGGTATTTATGTCCTATTTCAGCACTCAAGAGTGGAAAAAGGAAGACCAGAAACCCAAGGGTTTTCTTAGCTACATAGCCAGGTCATTCAGCTTAGGCTACCTGAGACCCCATGTCCAGGCAAAACCAAAATCAGTTATGGCACGTTTCTCCTCCTGTAAGCAACCCTTTTGGGAGAGCCATTCACTCTCTAGAGTCACTCACTGAGAATTAAGCTCTGATTGGTTAGGGCAAGTTTTCAGGTAGTAAGTGGTTCCCCCCCCCCCCCAAAAAAAAGAACTATTTAGGTTTCCTTCACTGAATTCCTGGGAAATGTGCTGCAGAGCATGTAGGCTGTTCAGTGTGTCCAAACTAATTACTGATGATGAGAGCTGTGTTTTAGAAACTCACACACTCAGTGTATTATAAGCTGTTTGCTCTATGTTTCTTTCTCTAAGTTTTATCAAGCATAGGTAATACTTTGATTTAAAATCTGCCTTTTGCTTTGAGTTTGAAGAAAGTCTCTATTGTAATCTTTACTGAGTTTTCCCTGAGATAGTGGTTTCTGAATCTACACGCCTATGCACTACATACTGGCCATACCTTACTAGAGAGTGTTGTCATCCATTTTCCAAGGGGTTTTAGCAAGGAAGCAATAATAGCCAGTGTCTGTTGGCTTCCAGGAGTGAACTTAATGTGTGTTTAATAGCTGTGGCCATCCACTGTCTGGCGTTGTCCACTCTAGGTTCAGCCCATCCTCCTTAGTACACCCTGAATGTGAAGATAGGCACTGAGTCTTCAATGTTATTGGCTTTAGGCCTTCCTAGATTCTCAAGAGTTTGATACATTGGATGGGTGGGGGACACAGTCTGTAGCTAAAACAAAAATCTTGAGCTTTAGAATTGGTCAAAATGAGATGACACAGCAAGGCTTAAAAAACAATTTTCTTGGAACACAATCCAATAGAAAGATAAGGATCCCAAATGCAGACTGTGTGTGTAATCTTGATCAAGTCTTATTCAAAAAGTAAAAGAAGCAACAAGTGAGGAGTGTGAAAATAGTTCAGTAGGTTAAGGTACTTGCTGCCAAGCTTAATGACTCAGGTTCAAGCCCCAGGACCTACATGGTGGAAAGAAAGAACCAACTCCCACAAGGAAAGAACTGATTCCCGAAAGTTATTCTGACTTATCATGTGTGCACACGCGCACACACACACATAAATAAATGTAATTTTTAACAAAAGGAAGTGATTAATTTTGATAATATAGTTTATTTAGCAGAGTATACTCCAAATATATAATTTGAACATGTAAATAATATGGATGTTAGTAATGAGATCATTTTGCATTTCATTTTGTAACTCAGTCATCAAAACCTAGTACTTGTTTTGAATTTACAGCATATCTCAACCTGGAGTGATATGATTCAAGGGTTTAGTAACCACGTGCAGCCAGCTAATTAAATAAGGCAAACCTTTGTGCTCCAAGCCGGTATAGCAGGATTCAGTATTCTCAGTGGTCATCTTCATCATTCAATGCTATGTTACAAACCAGGAGAGAGCAATAAGGATCCATCCCAGTGGTAGAAATGAAGTCCCTCCAATGGAGAGGAACCGACTTAGTATCTCCTATGTAAAAGGCCTCCTTGAGATCCTAACTGCACAAAGATCTTAAGATATCTATCTCTCAGGTGGGTGCAGGGTAGGAGGAGAGGATTTGGGGATAGAATGTAATAGAAGTTTCTGGCCCAGCATAGGCCCAAGGTCTGGACCCACCCAAAGCCACTGTCACATAACCCCAAATAATCACACAAAGGCTTATATTAATTTCATGCTGTTTGGCAATCCTTTTCCTCTGCAACTGCCTGGCATCTCTGTTTGACTTCCTCTTCCAAGAGTTTTCTTAGTCTGGTAGCCCCGCCCATACTTCCTGTCTGCCTTCTGGCCAATCACTTTTATTAAACCAGTAGGAAAGACAAATATTTACAGTGTACGGGAACATGATCCCACAGCAATAGAAAGTGCAAAACCACACAAATGTAATAATTTCTCAAATCTGTGCTATGAATAACATGGGGTACTGATGAGTGATGGGTGCTGTTCCTTTGTTCACTTGGGTGTTAAAGTAGTCATTTGTGGGGTGAATTGTGCTGTGTAGTATAAAGAAACTAGTTTTGGCCTGAAACAGATTTTTATCTCTCATTGTCAAAGTGATTAAAGGTATTCTCACTAATCTTTAAAAGAGAATTTCATTATTTATAGACAAAATCCAAGAAAACAAGTTTCTATGATTTCCTTGATGCCCACATTACAAATCTTCAATTCAGGGATACAGTGGTCCAAGCAGCTGAAATATAAAAGTTGCCCTCAGAAGCATGGTGGAGCAGTTAACTTAGGAAGGATTGCTCTCTCTCTCTCTCTCTCTCTCTCTCTCTCTCTCTCTCTCTCTCTCTCTCTCTCACTCACTCTGTGTGTGTGTGTGTGTGTGTGTGTGTGTGTGTGTGTGTGTCTTTAAACTGAAGCAAGCAATTATCTGTATCTATATTTACTTATATAAAACTTCAAAGGCAATTCCTTCCAAATAGTCTGATCTCAGGTATTTGAGTGACCAGTCAAGGCTGTCACAAACATGGCACTGAATGAGCCAGTAAATGTCCTTGGTATGGAAGGCCATGTTGAAGACTCTGGGTATAGACAGCACTGGGTCACCCTAGTGTGTATGTTGGGAGGTGCTCACCCATGAGGGAGCATATGGATGCCTGTGTGTTCAGACTGTGCTCCTAGAATATAAAATCTTGGACAATCATCTCTGTGTCACCCTTAAAGCATGAACATGTCCTTGCTTGACTGGTGTGGAGCATAGCTCTCCTTTGTACTGTGTACACTATGACCCTGTATCTATTTGAAACAGAGAAGATTTGATTAAATCTACTGGTGAGAGTTTTTACCTCCATGGTCTCACATGAAGAAACTAGAGTGAACAAGTCCCCAGTCTAATGCTGAGGGATGAAGATGACCCAGAGTTTTTCTTTTCACCTGAACCTTATGCAACTGCCAAGCACATTGGAAAGAAAAAAAAAATCCATTCATCTGCTTATACTATGAAGTAATATACAGTTCTATTATCTCTCATAGAAACTTCCAAGTGGTTTGTGGAATGCGTACAGCACCACAGCTGTACATACTGTGATGTTTGTCTCTGAAAGGCATTTCAAGATCTTGCAGCCTTTTTATTGTTTTGGAAGCAGTATAAATACCATAGTATTGGAAATTCCACTGGATAGGATACTGGATTAATAACTCTTGGCTATGTGCAGCCATATGTAAGCCTGTTGGAAAATGCAGGGAGCTTTGATTGATTTCTCTAGTTAGTTTTTTTTTTTTTTTTTTTTTTTGGTTTGTTTGTTTCTCTCTTAAAAGTAATTATATTAAATAATTGGGTCGTTTTACCTCAGAATTATGTTAGTGGTGTTAGCCATTTCTCAGAGAGAAACTTCATTTGTTACAGCTTTTCCCAACAAACATTTGGATAGATTTCATTGACTGCTAAAAGTTGGGTCTGCCTCTGAGGGGAAAGGTTAGCTGCATCTGTCATTCTTGCAACTCACCCTTTGGCCTCGAAGGAATGTCAAGGACAGCTGGTCAAAAGCTAAGGAAAAAGCCATTTCAAATTTATAGCTCCTTCCTGGCCACAGATCTCTTAATTCATGAGTTAAATGGCATCTCCTGGGCCTGCCAAGGGCATTCTTGAATTTTTTTTTTCTTTCACAACTTCTTCCTTCTTCAGATGAGAGGCTGACCTGGGAGTCTGATGACTAGGCAAAGCCTTCGTTCCTACCATAGAACCTTTGACTTGTATGTCTTGGCTATTAACGTTTAAACTCGCAGTGGTTGACCTTTAATGGGAAATAGATAACTCCAAGTGCCCAGAGCCAACTGAGCATTCCTCAAACTTATTTACCCTTGCAACACCAAAGCTCACAGATGATGTAGAAGATGTTGTTGGCAGGGTATTGCTCATTCAGATATGTTGTTTAGTAAGTCAGAGATAGGCCTGCATTAGTGGAAAATTGAAAAGAATCCTGCTTTTACAATACTGTTTTCATGAGTATATTAAAAAAAAAAAAAAACCCTACAGTCTGAATTCTACCTGAATTCGGAATTCTATAGTTAGTGATACAATCTCTCAAGAGACTGGATGACACATGAGTAGCAGTAGTGAGACTCCACAGTGCTTTTTAACAGCTTGGAAAGAATTGTTTTTTTAAGTATTTAAAGTAAAAAGCAATCCAGATTTCTATGTCACAGATCGTGAAGATCTTCAGACCAGAATGATGTGGCCAAAGCCACACAGATCACCAACCAGTCAACAGGCACTTCTGCAGAGGATAGCCCTCTGGTAGCTCAATGGCAGGGATGCTGAAAGGGGGTTGCCTGTGATTTCACAGCCAATGCCAGCTTCTGTAAGGGCAAAATTCTAGCTGCTTTGTACATCAATCTGTGTGCTTCTTTATTGCACAAATTCTACTTGGTATTATTAATAAAAACTTGGAGCCAGATACTGGGGGGAAGCTGAAATATCAGAGAGGCAGGGAAACACGCCATAGTCAGTTTTAACCTAGCCAACTTTTCAAGCCAAAAGAGGTTCTGTCTCCTCAGCAGAAAGGGGGCCCAGCCTCCCTCCCTCCCTCCCTCCCTCCCTCCCTCCCTCCCTCCCTCCCACCTTCCCTCCCTTCTTCTTCCTTTGACTTTCCTAGTGCTGGGATTACAGGTGTGTGCTACCACTGCCTGACTCTGTGTGGCCTTGAACTCAGAAGATCTAGAGGACCTCTGCCTCCAGAATTATGGGATTGAAGGCATGGGCCACCACCCCTGACCTTCATGCTTGGCTCTGTCCTCTGACTTTCAGACAAGCCTTATTAAATATACAATATATCACTACACTTCTACACTTTTTCTACATCAGGCATTCTGTTCAAAAAGATAGAGGGGACGGGCTCTGTTAACCTGCACACTGGCAATAGGGTTCATCCTTTTCATCAGGCATTTAGACTCACATCTTACTTGAAAAATATGAACACAGAACCATTACCCATCAATCACTTCTTCCTGCCTGCCCCTCTCCATCTTGGGAATCTACAGGGAACGACTATAAACAAATGATGTCTCTTAGAGAGCATAATAAGCAAGTGCTGCCTGAGGATATCAAAACTGAAGGAAGAAACTGTAGATGTGAATTTAATTTCCTGGCCTTAAAAATGAACCCTCAAGTTGCTTTCTACATTCTCATCATTTCTCAGATAGAAGTTTTTAAAGTCCACTCCATGAGACGTAACTATTTAAATAAGTACGGTGTTTTTAGGACACAGCCAGGGTGTTGTGTCTATATATAGCTGGTGTGAGTGCCATGGAAAGGTAGATATGGTGATGTGGAAACAGAGAGGGGAGGAGCCACCAAGGGCCACACTCTCTGGAGAAAACCCATCTTAGAAAGGCCCCCTGGGGCTGAAGAGATGTTGCACATGCTCAGAAGAAGATAAGATGGCTCTTTGGTTAGTAGCCCCACAACACAATGGTCCTGAGACAGATCTCTTCACTGTTTTCCAGCTCTGTGATCTTAGGCAGGTTAAGCTATGCCTCGGGGGCTCATTTGTAAAGAGCTCATTTTCAAAGTGAAGAGATCTTCTATGGTTTTTATAAAACTAGAAGAGCTTATAGAAATACGGAACTTTATGCTGGTGTTTGGTACATAGTTAAGGCTCATTGAGGCTATTGCTAATGGTTAACTGTTGTTAGTACTAAGTACTGGCCTTACACGTGTTGGTGATAGTGATAATAGCAATAATATCTGTGGTTGATGAAGTTCACACAGGGATAAGTGAATCTCTTCTTAGATTTCCAGAATGTTTGGTTGCTAGGACAACAACACAGTGTCTTCTCTTTAAGACAGAAACTTCTGGGATTTTGAGGGGACTTTCCTTAACCCAGTATTTCTTCTGAGGGAAAGAGAATTTATTCAGGCTCTCAGGGGTCAGCTAGTCTTCTGAGTTCATATTTTCGGGCTCATCTTTTCTAAGTATTTACCCTCAACAGTTGAGTTCCAGAAGTAACCAGAGGAGTGCCATCCAAAGAGTCTCTTCCAACACCACTGGGGGCTTATCCACAAGACCAAGTCTTCTTAAGCAGAGTGTCCTAAGTCCTCCAAGCCAAGGAACAATCATGTATCACCTTTTTTATGTGCCTCTAGAACAGCCAAGGCTTATATAACTATGTACTGAACCAATCTGGAAGCTTCTAAGAGAGAGGGTCAAGACTCATCTAGAAGAGGAAGTGGTAAAGAAACAGGGGCAGTGTCACTCAGGGAAGGTTCAACTGCCTCCAGGCTGAGACACCATCAGGGACAATGTGAAAATCCCTGATAAGTATAGCTGAGTTAGAAATGTGAAGAAATCACAGAAGGTCTGATCCCTGGCAGTGTGCACGGATTGTGGTTTTCTATCAAGGGGACATTGCCTTAACCTGAGAAATTCCCCAGCTGAATGAATGTGATATTGGCACAAGAGAGCTGACTAATAACGCCCCCCCCCAATACACAGATCTTGTGGGGAGAGCATAGTTCTAACAAAAAAAAATTATATATATATATAATTAATTAAAATATGTATCAAAACTATATATATTAGAAAAACCACATTAAAAGTTTTTCATGTGAGGATGATGTGTAGCCTTCTACACAAAGTCAGAAATCTATAAAGACCTGTTATAAAGGGAGGTCTCTGTCAGCCCTCTTCCCATTTACATGTTCCCTCCCAGCACCCTAGTTTTTTGAGTAGACTGAAAACCTGGGGTCTCCTTAGAGGATAGAACAAGATGAAAACATCTATCCCCATCTTTGATTGTCCTGCCCCTGAAGCCACATCTGTGGGCAAGATGGGACAGACACAGCCATTTATGCAAGCAAAGACCTTCACAAAATGACAAACATCTTATTCTGACATGGACACTCGGTGCCATGGGCAAAGTCAGCCTAGCAGAGTCAAAGGAGCCAGCAATGGACACAGCCCAGAGCTAGCTGCCCATGATGCCCAATGGGGCTGGATCTAAACCAGTGCATGAGAGACTGGGTCACAGCACCATGTTCCAGAGGTTTCTGAGAAGACTAATGAACTGGAAAGAGTAGCCCATATCTCACATGTTCAGGGAGATAGTCACGGGAGACTTCTCAGCTCTTCACAATGAGCCAGTGGGAAACCTGTGAATACAAGTACAGGTGTGAGTTACAAGAAATACAGGCAGTTCTCTGACAGCTTGGAGGTGCCTGGGGGTAGTATCACTTCTCCTGGGTCCTGAAACAACGAACCATAAAAGTCAGTTGACTTGCGACTTGCGAGTCAAAGTTTAAATGAGGGAGCATTCCGCACAAGCAGGTAGTGGGCCCTGCCGGAAGCCTCAGACTAAGCTAATGAGAACCAGGGCCCTCTGGTGCAGGCCTGTCAGCTTCTTAAGAGAAGTGGGGGACATTTGCTCACTAAAAGGATCAGCATGGAGCAGCCACAGCAGGAGCAGGAGTCCCCACACATCACTTAAGCAAGTGCCAGGGTAAGATCTTCCCTCTAAAGCCCCCAGGAGAGTATGGCCTCTTGAATAGGTAAGCTTAGGGGAGGGTACCCCAATCTAGAGGGAAGAAACCCTGTGCTCAGGACAGACCATTTGAGGAGACACATGGGAGCATGCCCTTCCCAGGCATGCTGGTGAAGGCGTTGCTTCCTCTTGAACACTTTTGCAGAAGCTTAATCAAGGTTTTCTTTGTTTTGTTTTACTTCCCAATAGTTCTGTCCTGGTAAACACTAAAATGGACAGGACAGGTTCCCATTAAAAGACAGCTCCCCATTATCCATGCAGGACATCTGGGATGCTATTTTTTAAAAAGAGAGCCTTTCTGGCAACACTACCTCAGAAGAGAGTTCCTGAATATTCTCAAGGAGCAACTGGGACATAGGCAGCAGGTTCACACTCTGCTATTGCTACTTTTTCCCCCTACTAAGTCTGGAAAAATCCACACAAGCAAAACTAGGTGAGGCAGAGCCTGTCCTGGCTGAGGCCATCACTTCCACTACCAAACTTCCTGCTTCAACATGCCAAACACCAAGTCCAACAACCAAGCTGCTGCTTTTGCTAACAAGAGTTATCTGCAGGGAACAGATGGATCAGAGACAAATGGTCTCAGAAAAAGTGTGGCCTACAGAACAAGCAGTCATGTCAGCTGAGCCCCCATCCATGCCCACAGGGAGCCCCATGCAAATCCCATGAGGAGACATCAAGCTGACTGGGTTCCTCCAGAAGCCCCTCCTTTTGCTAAGGCAGAATGTTGGGAATTTTGTTTTGATTGTTGAAACAGAAAATACTTGTCCAGGATTTCCAAATTTAATTCCTTCTTCCCCACAAATAATTCATCCCATATTGATTTTCTCTGATAAATGTTGTGATAAAAAAGATATGAAGTTCTGTAATTTTATTTTGTGTTTATGATCATTAGTACCTAATGCATGCCAGACAAGTATTCTACCACAGAACTGTACACCCAGGCTCAGAAATCATTAAAGTCTTTGTGTGTGTGTTCGTGTCTCTCTCTCTCTCTTCTCTCTCCCTCCCTCCCTCCCTCCCTCCCTCCCTCCTCCCCTTCTCTGTGGAGGGTTTCTCACTTGGGTCTGGGGATCACCCAGTAGGCTATGCGGGCTAGCTATGAAGCCCCAGAGAACCTGCCTCCTCCTCTGTATCAGGATTGCAAACTTGTAACACCACAGTTAGCTTTTTCCATGGATCTAGGTCTTTGTAAACACAGCATGCTCCCATCACTGGAAAGCAGGTTTTTTGTTTTGTTTTGTTTTGTTTAAATCCACATGATTTTTAAAATTCAAACAGCATATACAACTATGAAATGTGATCATAAAAGATCTTGTTTCCACTCGATTTTAGTCTTACTTTGAAGACATGAGCTCTTTCAACAACTCCAAACATTATTGTTTCTTTATTCACAGCCCATGAATTCATCTATTTATTGAGTCATCAGCCTTGGACATTGCTATTAGGTGACCTCTGAGTATTCTTAATCACAAGATATTCATGTGTGGTCTTCAACACCAACCAACTGATAACTGTATCAAGTTAACAGCTCTGTGTTCACACATCTGTCAAATAAGTAATAGGTTTGGGCGATCATCAGTGTAAGTGTTCAAAAACTGGTAAAAGAAAAGAAAGGAGGAAAATCATTTGCATATAAAATTTAGAGATAAAACTTCTGAGCATTATGTGGAATTAGATATTTAAAATGCATCCCGATTTTAACTTCTTTGTCCTCTTGCCTGTTATCTACCCACTTGGATTGTTTTCATGTGGTTGGCTTCCTTTCTGCATATAGATGCCTCCAGACACATTCTTTATTAGTATCAGTCTCCAGCAACACTTGGGGGGAAAGCCATTTTAAGCAGCAATTGTCTGAGGCATCGTCATGGGCAATGCTTCCCTTTGTCCTCGGCTGAGGTCTTCACTACCTCCTGGTTCAGAACACGCTAGTGTGTCCTTAGATCTGTGGCAGGATGAACACACAGGGGAGCCATGTCCTCTTTCTACACAGGAACCAACACTATTATTTCATAATTCAGAGACAGAAGTAAAGATGGGACCTGTGAAGGCAAGGGGTCACTGGGCAATGACTGGAGTTCTCAGCAAGCACCAGAAAGATCCCCACGCACTTCTCAAAGCTAGTACAAACACAATTCATTTTTGACTGATAACCAAATAAAATGGAAAATGGGCACTGGTACAGCATGCCACTGCCTGGAAGATGATGGAGTGCTTTACAGATGCTAAATTAGGAACACTGTTGCCAGGTTCACAAACACACTCTTTGGGGATGGAGGTTTCTTATTTTGGACACAAATTTTAGCCAAAATTGTAACTACTGTTATTACAAAAGTGCCAATGTTCATACTTAGGTTGCATTTTCATAAGTATAAATATGTAAATTTCCTTCTTTCTATTACAAGACAAATTTCATTTTCCTACATTTCTTATCAAAGTATGCCCAGCAGTCTCTTCACAGGGATTTAGTGGCATTTGTGTATAAAGCACTGTCATGATAAGATAGCCAAAAAGAACACAAGCCTGGCCCTGGAAGGTCTGCCTGATGGGTGGGAGATGTCACTGGTGCCATTCCTGACAGGGCCCTGGAGCAGCTTGCAAAAAGGAAGAAGTGAGACACCTTTAGGTGGGGCTATGGAAAGACATGGACTTGGAAATAGGCCCTGGAGACTAAAGACCTCCTTGGTGGAAACAAGCAGAGGAGGATTCTTCAAAGAGAAATGCATGAGAAAGGCCAAGGAGGAGAAAACCACTGACTAATCTGGGAGACTGAAAGAAGTAGCCAAAGCAGTATTGAAGATGGGGTTTCGAGGACTATTTGGGACTCTGTTGTCAGGCGTTGTTAGGAGGAGAAATTAGATTAAGGTGAGAGACACTGTTAGAAGTTATGTGGAAGTGCGTACCAGACTATCGTCCAAGGCAGAGGTTAGGGAAGGAGGGACAGGCAGGGTCCACACAAAGAGGAGGATGAAGGTCTATGTCCAGTCTGTGGCCTTTGGCCATATGCATCCCAGTACAGTGCAGCCCAACATGTATGAGGGTGAAGATGACATGTTGCCGTGTTAGGAAACCCCTTAAATCTTGGAAAGATACCAGATTTAGAGAGCACAGGAAAGAGCCAGAAAGGGAACTAAAGCCAGGGTCAGAAACAGGAAGTCAGGATGGTTGTTCTGGTGGCCACAGGGGACATCAGGAAAAGGGGTGGGTGAGTCACTTGCCACAGACAGACCAGAAAGCCAATGGGACCGCAGGACCGTCGAATAGTATAACGTGGTTTTTATATCCAGTATGTCAACATACATAAACTTTTGAAAGATTTACCAAATTGGGGGTGTGATCTTAAGATAGGTAAAGTTCATTGAAGAATACTGGGATGCTGTAAGTCCCAGAGGCCTTCCAGACCAAGCATCACAGCAGAGCCTTATCCAGCACTAACCCCGACACAGCCTAGAAATAAGAAAGCTGACCTCAGTGTGTGTGTCCTGACATGTGTGAGTACCTGGGTTACTACACACACTAATAAATACCAAATTTGGACTGTTTTCCTTGTTCAGTAATTAAATCTTAAAGGACTCAGTAGGCCAGCTTATAAGATAAGTTTACTAGGATCATACGTTACATTTTAATTTTCACCTTAAAATTAAAAAAACAACCACAGCAAGGATAAGCAAACTCTTCAAGAGCATAAATGCCCATGGTATTGCCAGGGTGAAAAATACCACAACACTTTCATTTGCTAACTCTGTTCCTCCTGGTAAATCAGTTCTGTGGTAGTGGCTTTGTTTCTAAGATTGCTTCTGTAGAAAAAGGCAGCTGCGTGTGGCTAAGTGCCATTCAGCTTCAGTGAAACAGATACATCTGGGGACTTTAATTAAATTTGGTAAATATTTATTTAGTAGTTTGTGAGTAGTAGTGAAGGCACTGTAGAGAAGTTTTAAAGGGAGCCCAGAGACGTGGGAGAATTGCTGTTTTGTAAAGACATTTGAGTGCACATGTAATGATGATTTGTTTTGAAAGATGTGACCCTTGACCCCCGGTAGTAAGCCACTCTTACAAACATGGGCTGCACACCACTGTTTTGGATCTGCTCGGTTTAGCTGAATTGGAAACCACATACAATGGCAGCTTCTTAACCGTTCCCAAACCTTGAAATATACCAAAGTCTTTGCTTCATTGTAATATGGAAAGTTAATTGTTCTCCCACCCATCCCAATTTCTTCAAAAACTCTTGGAAATGTTATGCCTTAGATCTGAAAGGTCCTCCACATGTGTCTCCCAGGGAGTTTTCTTTGGTGTTTCAATTGGACATGAGATCATTGATTCTGCCCCAAGCATTGACCAAAAAAACATTTGCAAACAGACTTGTTCAGAAGTGTACTTTGTCTATGTTATGAGTTAATAGCATGCATTTCCAATTGGGAACGGTTCATGCTCCTTTAATGTTCACTAAATTAGCATAGTTTTTATAGGAATCAGCAGCTAATATCTTCCTGCTGTTTTCACTGGCCTTTGAAGCAAGAGAAATGAAAATCCTGTCGGGCATTTCACTGGGATGGCTAGTTAAATGTCCAAAACCTGACCCTGCATTCTTCCTCGAAAGAGGCTGAACACCAGTGTTTCACGTGGTTTGATTCATCAGGCACCACCTGACTGCAGGAATCATCAAAGCCCATCTGTATCTCATAGAGTCTGTCAGGCTGCAAACCCTGATCACACAGTGAAGTGGTAAATATATTGGAGGAGACTCTGCAACCTTCACTGAGTCCAACTGGCCATTTCCTCCTGTGGAGAGTTGGATCTGCACAGATCAGAATGAAATTCTCCACCACTCCGGGGTCAGTTGCAGAATTCAGCTCCGATAAACAATATTATCCATCCTTGATGGACCACAGTTCCCCAACCTCCTGGTCCTTTTTCCTTGTGTCATAGGAGGAATGAAGGCACCCTCTGATTTCCCCAGAAATTCCTAGGAAGATTATGAACTGGACAGCAATTGTTCTCTCTCTCTCTCTTCCTCCCTCCTTCCCTCCCTCCTTCCTCTCCCCCCCCACCATGGAATGACTTCAAAGAGATCAACTTTATGAATTGAGACACAAGACTATCGTCTTTCTGTGTGGAGCCAAACAGGATTCTTATTCTAAGTGCATAGGACAGATCTCTCTCAAAGCAACTGCAGTTGTGTGCTGAGTTTGGCCAGGCCACCTCAACCTTGAACCATCCTGTGTAAATTAATTGTGTTCAGTCCTGGTTCTGTCTAGAGTCAACAAAATTTATAAAAGTGTCAGAATGCAGTAAAGATAAAGAGAATGAGACTTTGGAAAGAGGCCTCTATTATCCAACAATACATACTCATTCCCAAGACAGGGTCACGTTTAACTTCTCTTTACCATTCTCTTATGTGGTATTTTGTACAAACCCCACGTCTTTATCTCAGTTCTTTCTCCCATTCTTAGGGGAATGGATTTGAATTTATAATTATTTTTGAACTCATAACCCCCTTAAGGCCAAGTAATGTGATCTCATTTCACTCTTTTTGTGCTCTTTTTTAAATTAATTTTTAAGTTAACACACAAACTGATGGATTTCATTATGGCATTTTCATACACATATGTGGTTGTATTTTGTGATTTACATATTAATTGTGTAAATGATCTTTCTCAGGATTGTGCCTTTTTCAGTCAGCAGTAATGAGGAAGTGCTAAGCAAACCAAGCTGCTATATGTTTTTAATGATATGAAACCATAGACTGAGGCATAAGTAACTGAATAAAAATAAAATTGGTGAAACACTAGCATAGTGTAATTTTAGAGGGAATTTAATCAAAACCCGAGTTGAGGCCTCGGCAGCTTTATATTACATCTATTCTTAAGTTCTCGGAATTAATACATTCACCTTTCTCATCTCTGGATACTTAGCTAATTTCACCTGGAGGGGGAAAGGGATAGATTTTGGGAATGCCCAGGGCTCGGATTCAAAATGCTGTCTTCACTGTCAAATTGTCAAAAATTCTCCACTCCACTCCGCAGGCCTCCCCCTTTGCTGCATGAACTCCAAAGGGCAAAGAGCTATAAAGAGAATGTCCATTGTCATCCTTGACAGTGATGGCTCTGTCCTGGGCAAACCCCGGCTGGGTGTCCCCAGAGGTTGGACACACCCCTTGTGTTCAAAGTGCTATAAACAGCAAGACCAGAGATGCTATTGGTTCCCAGGAAGATGCTTAGAAGCGCTTCATCTTGCAATGACTTCTGGGTCATGCAGTCAAAAACGAAAGGAAATATAGAAGAAACATTTATTCTTAAAGCACAAGTGTTCTCCAGCCTTGGTGATGGGTCTCCTGTGAAGAGGGGATGGAGTAATTCTCACCACCCAGACAGATACTGCTCCCAGAAGGCAATCCTGGGAACCTCCAGTTTACATAAAGGTGTTTTCCAAAAGTTTTTTTTTTCTCTTATCATTCATATGGAGCCTAGGCATCCATTTTCCAGAGAACTGAATGATGGGTGGTAACAGTCGCACATCTATTGGCAAACCTCTCTTACTGAGTACTTGGAGAGAAAGACCCAGCACAGGATTTTGCAAGCCAGCCAGCCTCTCACATCAAAACAGCTGTGACTGTCAAAATCTGATGGCCCTAGATGCTGTCCCCAAAAGAAGACATAAAGTGAGGAAAAGCACAGGAAGGGAAAATGAGCCCAGTTTGGGCTTTTGTTTGGTTTTTAATTGCATCGAAGGTCAAGGTTCTTTTATGCTGGTGTGCCTGGTTGTAGGGAATGAAGCAAAGGCCAGACCCAGCTTCTGGACTAACTCTGACCTGGAGCACCTATCTCTTCTCTTGTTTGTAAATGGACCATGAAGGGTGCTTCACAGAAACTCTGGGCGGTTTTATTTCCTGGAGGGTGTGTTACATGTGGGGAAATTCTTAGACTTTTTGAATTGGGGGGTGCTATAAGGAGAGAAGAAAGAAGTGGGGGAGTTGTGTAACCAAAGATTTGAGCACTGTGACACTGAAAGCGGGGTTGTGACTAAGGCTTTTCGGGAGCTTATAGCCAGGTTTTCTTGCACAAGCAGGATTTCCAAAAGGTTTGTTGTAGCTTTATTTTCAGAGAAAAGCCAACAAGATAAAAAAAGTGGGCAAACCAGACAACCAACCCTTTTTTTTTTTTTTTTTTTTTTTTTTAAATGACAAACAGCTTGTGAGTAATTTCCAAAGAGCATGGGTGGATTTAGCTTTCTGGTTTCTTCGACTCTCTTTGCCCTCTTTGTGAAAGTCAACTTCTATAGAAGTACCCGGATGAAAATGGAGATGGTGGTTTAAAATGCACATTTCATTATCTCAGAATTCTGCCATCAACTCCATTTTAAGGGCTTACATAAAACAGTTGTTCAAGCAGGAATCAAGTCAGACCCTAGAAGATTCACAGTCAACGTGTTGGTTTCCTGTTTCTGCCTCTGTTTCTAGAACATTCTTAACCCCAGGCTGAAACACTGAAAAAATGGACTAACAATCCTGGTGAAGTTCTTCATATGTATTCTAAGATATAATAGAAGCCAAACCACCGTGCTATTCTGAGTAGTGCCCGGGCAGTTCTAAGGCCATTTGACATTAACAAATTTTGTAGTTCTTCCTATTTTTCTTTTTTTCAAATAGATTATTGTAGCAGAAAATTAATGGCAGCAGGGTTTGAGGCAGCTGGTCACTCTGTGTTCACAGTCAGGAGCAGGGACAATCTAGTTCTTCCTCAAGCAAGATTGATTTTTATGGAAAGAGTCAAAACCAATGTAAGGTGGTTCTAGGGAGGCATCCCCTCCTCCTTGATAGAAGGTCTGTGGTCTCTGGAACAGGCCCAGCACCACCCAGCTATTTGCTGATGCAGGCCATTCTTAAATAGTCTTCAGATACATCTGTGTTTCTACTGCCATGGTGAAGAGTGAGGCTGGCAGCATAGGGAGCAGGGCCTTTGACAAAAGCCACCAGATGCAGCATCAGCCAGAGTATGGAAGCATATTCTGCAGCCGGTGAGGAGCCAGGGAAGGCAGGCTGTGTGGAAAGTGCTGTAAGGAAATCAGAACAAGAGCGCTGGACAACGGTTTCTGGAGCTGGTGGGTGGCTTTTACAAGTTCTATTCTCGTCTCCTAAACACATGAAGTAGGAGCACATGTGCGGACAGTCTACCAAACCACACAGACATCTGGAATCTCAGGGGAGTGGCAAGTCTCAGCAGAGGTTGAACTGCTTTTAAGGCATTCAAATTAAATTCAGTGGGATCCCATGAGGTCCTTTGTTATTACAATCTTCGATGCCTTGCACAGATTAAGGATTGAGTGTAGCCATCTTTGTTGCATTCAGGTCTCCAGAAAGTATTTCTTTGCCTTTCTGTAGATGTAAGTGTAATCTTTCCACTGGATAACTATGAGAGGCACAGGAAGGAGATTAGAACTCGTGATGCCCCCTGCATCTACTGACACCTGATAATAAACCTTTAGCTTCTTTGCCTGTGCCTTCCATGCCTTTTATTGCTTTGAGTTTCTGAAACCTTAATTTTTGAAGATTAAATGCCTTGAGATAAAAGTAAACAAACAAAAGCTTTTTTTTAGTGTGTGTGTGTGTGTATGATGTGTATGCATGATTGAATGTGTGTATGTGTACAATGTATAAGTGCATACGTACAGGCTAGAGGCTGGGGTCTGGTGTTTTTCTCTATTGCTCTCCACCTTAAATGTAGAGGCAAGGTCTTTCTCTCAACTTGGAACTCACTGTTTCTCCTGGCTACTTTGCTATCTGGCAAAGTAGTACCCCTGTCCCTGCCTTCTGAGTGCCGTGATTACAGGTGTGCCCGGCTGTAGGTAGAAGTTTCTGTCCTGCAAGCCCCTCCCAAGTAACTGACGTGGAGTCTTAGCATTACTTATAAATGCTCAGCCAATAGCTCAGGTTAGTTACCAGCTAACTCTTCCATTTAAATTAACCCATATTTCTTAGCTTTGCTTTGCCACATTGCTTAGTGCCTTCTCTCAGTATGGCAGGTTCATCTTGCTTCTCTTGGCATCTTCTCTGCCTTCCCTGACTCCAGAATTCTCAGTTTGGTTCTTCTCCCTAACCTAATCCTCTCCAGCTATTGTTCAGTCAGTTTCTTTATTAAACCAATCATGGTGGCATGTATTCATACAGTGTAAAGAAAGATTTGTCTGAACCAACTTTGACGTCGGTTCTGGGGATCTGAGCTCTAATGTTCATGTTTGTGCAGCCAAGTGTTTCCATGAGCCACCTACTCTCCATTCACCCCACTTTTTCCAGTGTTTAAAATTGAGTGCATAACTTGGCTTCCTTGTGTTGCTATACCTGCTCTATATGCTTGTTTAGACTTCTTCCTAAGTTCCTGTGGCCAGCCATCAGCATCCATGCTTACCCAACTGAACAAAATAAAGCAGGTATACAGTTAATCCAAACAAGGAAACCTTTGAATAAAATAGTGGGATTCTAGCTGCTCTATAACTTCTATTTAAAAAAAAAAAATGAAAATTCAGCTGGAGAGAAGGCTCAGCACACAGGAGGTACACAAATACCCCTGCAGGCATATACCCATAAAAATACATCACTGTAGCCAAGAACTTTGAACCCTTGTCCTTTCCAGTTTTGGGGATTACAGGTATGGGCCAGCATGCTCACCCTTCTTTTGTTTTTAGAGACAGGTTCTTGCTCTGTAGCCTAGGATGCCCTCAAATCTTCAATCCTCCTGCCTCAGCTTCTCCTATCATAAGACACCACTCCTTTGCATTCAGGTTGAAGTGGAAAAACTCAGCTTTTCATATTACGAGTACTGAGTTGATGGCAGTAAAGGAGACAGAGCAGACTAGGACCTATGGTCTTGCTTTTAATTTTAGCTTTCTTGTTCTGCTAAAAAAAATTCCACCAAATTTGTCTATAGAAGCCTGGGAACTCATCTCCATTTTTTTCCTTAATGCTTCTACTGGTTCTGTTACAACTCGGCTGTTGGAAATCAAACAACAGTTTCATCATAATCAGCAAAGCGATCTTTTAAATTATTTATGTGTGGGTTTCTGCAGGTGAGTGTAGTGCCCTCTCATGCCAGAAGAGGGCGATTGATCCCCTGTCATCCAGAGCAATACTTGATCTAGGATCAGAATGCCATTGTCATTATCACTATCTGCTCTGTCCAGAGTCGACCACCTTTCACTATTGGTGACTTGTGCCTTATCCAGGATCCACATCAGGTTGAGCACCCGTGAGAAACTGGATGTATGCCTGCGTCTCCACCCCTGAGATGACAACCCCTCTCTGAAGCTGTCACTTTTCTGTGTCCCTAGGGATCCTCTGAAGCTTCAACAGCTGCAGAACCAAGTGCGCTTGGAGCAGGAGGCGAACGCCTGGCCCCCAGTGCCCCCGGGTCTCCCTTGCAACAGCAGCAGCAGCGGCAGCAGCGCGCCCCCGTCGCCGCCCTTCCCGCCGCCGCCCGCCTTCCCAGAGCTCGCAGCCTGTGCATCGCCGGTGCCCTCGGAGCCCATGAGCGCGCTGGCCTCCCGCACCGCCACCATGCAGTCCTCCGGCTCCTTCAACTATGCGCGCCCCAAGCAGTTCATCGCGGCGCAGAACCTGGGCCCGGCATCGGGGCTGGCCACGCCCACCTCCAGCCCCAGCACGTCCAGCCTGCCGTCGCCTCTGTCCCCAACGCCCAGGCCCTTCGGCCGCGCTCCCGGGCCACCCTTCGTCGAACCGGAGGCCATGTGGGGTCCGTCCTCGCCATCGCCTCCTCCGCCGCCGCCGCCCGTCTTCAGTCCCTCCTCGGCCTTCCCGGTGCCCGACGTGTTCCCGTTGCCGCCGCCGCCACCGCCACCGCTGCCCAGCTCCGCCGCACACTGCGCCTCGCCCGCCCGTTTCGGCTCCGGCCAGACCCCAGCAGCTTTCCTCAGCGCCCTGCTGCCCTCGCAGCCCCCTCCTGTTGCTGTCAACGCCCTGGGATTGCCCAAGGGCGTCACCCCCGCGTGAGTGACACCTGCGCATCTCCCCGCACCCTCAGACCGCACTTGCACAGACAACCCCCATAACAGCCTGCATACCCAGGAGTTCTAAGTAACATATGACATTGCCATCCAGCAGCCAAATGGCAATCGGTTTCCATTAATCACATGCTGCCTCTTCTGAATGCAGCCGCTAAAAATTTTCATCTGCAAAATCTCCTCGGTGTTTTTCATAATGAAGAAGGTGGCCTTCGCTGCCTTCTATACTGTGTATAGCTCACATTATTTATTGGGCACATTACTAAGAGATATCTCTGCCCCACTAACATAAACTGAGATAGAAACCCTGGTTCAAATTTATACCCTCACCATCGAACTAAACCCTAATTCACGTTAAATACACTAAATGGGGTTTGATTAAGTATATATTTCATATTTTAGAAAGACTAAACATAATTAAGGAACAACCCTTTAAATACATATAGTGATAAGGGATAATGATACATCTCTGCCTTAGTTAATTTTCTATTGCTGTGAGAAAACACCATGACCAATGTAACATACAAAAAGAAAGAATGTATCTGGACCACAGGTTTTCAGAGCATTCAAGTCTATGACCATCATGGTGCCCAAAGCATGAAATGGATCAGGCAGGTAGGCAGACATGGTGCTGGGGCAGTACCTGAGAACTCACATGTGATCCACAGCAGGAGGCATGGGCTTTTGAAACCTCAAAGGCCACCTTCTGTGATACATTTCCTCTTACAAGGCCACACCTTCTATTCCTTCTCAAACAGTTCCACCAACTAGGCAGCTAAGCATTCAAATACAAGAGCCTTAAATTTTTTAAATTGTTTAAAATAAGTTATAAAAGCGCAGTAAAAACCTTCTAGCCAGATACTATGCAGGTATTGACAAGATTTGTTGGAGCATAAAGTGAGAAAGGGTAAGTTAGCACTTATTTTGGAGTAGATTTTAAATATAAGGAAGTGTGGGGCTGGGACTGTAATTCTGTCAGCAGAGGGCTTACTTAGTGTGCAGGAAGCCCTGGGTACAGTCCCCAGCAGTCCTATGATCCCACATCCTGGCACAGATTGAAAGTCATGCTCCATTAAATATCAAGTTTGAAGCCAGTCTGGAATTAATGAGAGCCTCTCTCAAAAAGCAGGGCTCCGAATGGTACTGGTGAGATAGATATCTCAGCCAGGAAAGGGCCTTATCCCCCAATATGAAGGCCTGAATTCAGCCCAGGAATCCACATGGCAAAAGTAGATAGACTTCTACAAGTTGTCTTTCAGACCTCCACATGTGCATCTCATATGCAGGCACGCACATAAATAAACAGACAAAAATGTAAACTAGAACATTAAAAGAGTAAATGTTAATAAAGAGCAAACTAGAACTCGTATCTAGAACCTTAGTCCAACTCTTCCCACTAAAAGCTGACTACAGACTTTGTCACACGCCCAGAGACAAAAGAGGAATAAAAACAGAATCTATTTTTATTCTTAGTTAAAGCTTCCCCTGGTTGGGATACAGTTACATCACAATACACAGTCACTGCTGTAGCTAGCTTTGACTGGGGAGTGGCAGTGACTTGCTTTATTGGGCACTTTCTAAATGTTGATTGCATGAATTCCATGTTTGACATCTGGCTTCTTCTCAAATCCTAAGTGGAAATAGTATAGTCAAAATAAGTATGGAAGTAAAGAATAGTTTCCTAAAATAATGATAACAGAATGGGCTTCTGTTCAAAGCTGAGTCAGAGAGCTGGCCCCAGGAAAACTTCTCCCCAGTGTTTTGGTTTGAACTTTACTTTTACTGGTAGAAAATGAGCATTATTTACTATAAAGAGGCCAGCTATTGATTCATGAAGTGGGAGGGTGCAGACAGTTCAGTCGATAAAATGCTACCAAATCTTGCTTCTAGGGAGCCAGGCAAGTTCCAAATAAGTAACCTGCCCTAATGCCACTCATATAGAAGTTGATCAGATTCATCTTTCAAATGCATGTGTGGTCATGACCTCGATCATTTTAAGCTTTAACAGTGGTCCATTCTGAGCCTTGGCTTTGACAGTCTTCAAAGGATGGCAATTCTGAGGGCTTGCATCCTGTAACAGGAGCTCTTGCTCATTATCACCAGCTGCATGTGTCACAATTAGTTTTCAGAGCCAAAGTACAATTATCACCACAAAAGAGTCCAGACATTCCTAGCATTTCTTTAAAAATGGATGGAGCAGCCATGCTGCTTTGTCCCTGCAGGAACTGTACCAAAGAACTGCTGAGCTCTGTGCCACCCAACAGTAGTGCCAGCTTAGGTCACAGGTCCTCAGCTCTATGCCAGCCCAATAAGCCATGACCATGTGGCTGCTCTCTTGCCTTAAATGAACCTCCCCTCACTTGAAGAAGTCATTGCTTGGGTTTGGTGGACAAGTCTTTGGTAATATGTGTTCTTCTGACATGCTGTGGGTATTTCAGTCTGCAAGGGGTCTCTGTATCTCTGTGCCAGGTCTTGGGGTTGGATCAAATCAACTCCATTCCCTAGAATCAGATGGGCACTGTGGCTTTTGCTCACCCTCAGTATTGGACTCTGTTCTCATAAGGGTGTGGCCAAGTCACACTGCTCCAGCCAATTCTATTTGGTTTGGAGACAGCTTCAGCTGCCTCTAGCATCTTCCTAAATTCCGGGATTACACACATGTGCTGCCAAGCCCATCACAATGAATCAGTCAACCCCTCCCCTTTTCCCTCCCAATCCTCTCCTTTCTTCTCCCGTTTCTGTTTCACTCTGTCTCTCTCCCTCCACCTCCTCACCTCTGTCTCTCGCTTTTTTAAGGCAAGGTCTCATGTATCCTACCCTGGCTTCAAACTCATAAATAACTAGGCTCTCCTTGAACTTCAAATCTCCTTGCCTCTGTCTCCCAAGTGCTGAAGTTAAAGGCATATGCCACCACCATGTTCGGGGTATATCTCTCAATTTCTTCTTTTTTATGGGTAGAGTTTTGGCTTGAAATATTACCCCACATTCGTCAGAAATAAGAGTTTGTGCCTGCATATCTTTCATGTGAATGTTCTGAGAACATTTCCACCAGCTACCTACCAACCTTCCAGTGCCCTCCTCTGGTTTATAGGAAACAGGGAGATGGGGACACTCTCATAATGCTGCATGCACTCAGTGAGGGGATTTACCAGCTCCTGGAAGAAGCCTGAGCAAAGAGGGTTTGTTGGAACCTACCCAGAGTGCATTGCTTCTGCTGGTCTCTAGCAAGTGTGATCCTTATGGTTTCAGACTAAAGAAAACAGTTACTGAAGCAAGGCGGTCCTCTGGGTCTTAAGGAGATGTTTGATTGTGACAGGCTCCATTTACACTTAAAATTTGTACCCCTGAGCATTTTAACTGATGTTTCAATTCAAGCCATTGAAATAGTAACTAGTGAAAAGAGAATCCAGCAGATGAAAGAGGCATCCAACCTGACAGGCACCTCCATTATTCCAGTTTTCCTGGGACAGATAGATAGGTGCCTTGCCATTCCTTGCTGAAGGAATTGGAAGCATCCCCTGGAGCCCTGTCATTAGGGATCCACAGAAAGATGTATCCTCTCCTGGGCCTGTGTTTTCCAGACACTTTACAGGCAAGGTTCTGTGAAAATGTCTCTGACCAGGGAGGGGTAGCTCAGACAGACGCAGTCAGAGATGACACAACACAGGGATGACAGTCATGAGTGTTGTGTGTACACCTTTCTCAGTGCATTCCTCACAGAAGATAATGGGAAGTTAACGACAGTCCTTTAAATAAGAGTTTATGTATGGTACTCAGTTTTTTGTGCTTTAGCCATTTTAGTATAGAAGCAGAATTCAGTTTAAAAATAGTACATATATATATAAATACTATCTTTAGCCTGTCTGCCCTTTGAGCCCTGAAGTGGTTGTGGAACTGAGTTTCCCTCAGGCTACTTTACTTCTGTAGTGAAAAGGATGAACTCCAGCTGTTGGAGTGCAGAGCTGGCCAGTTGGCCAGAACTGACCTGAAAGGCTGTATCAAGGGGAGGTCCTAGGGTGGTGACCTGACCCGGAAGAGTTTACCTTCCAGATTCTCTTTACATGCTTTCGGTGCTTTTTAAACCACAGGAATACTGTTTAAAATGGCAAGTGACTTACAGCCAAAGCCAGAGGAAACAGCTCTGTGGTGCCCTTAGCACAGCTGGACCTACTGTATACACTGAAGTACTTAGGGGAAAGTTGCTTACTGGCTCCGGTTTGCCTCTGAGTGCAGAATTTTGTGAGGCCTAGCTTGAGTACAATTTACTTTGAATGAGCATTTTTTTTTTTTTTTTAAGTTGTGCAAATCACCTGGAGAAAGTCCCTTTGCCAACAACTGCCTTTTTACTTCCCAATGAGCTGGCTCTTCTTCTTGTCAGAAGCAGGGAGGGGCATCTGAGGAAGCAATCCCACAGCCCTGTCACTTTCAACCCCAGCAGGGTTTTCAAGAGAACAGAACCACTTTTCCTACCTGTGTCTCCCCTTCACAAGTATTTTGATTTTGATTTCTAACACTACTCCAAACCTTACCTGCACTTTTTAACTCGCTTTCCTAAAACATTTTCTGAATTATTCCTATGCCCCCTCACCCATTTTCTAAATGTCCCAAATTAAACTATGTATGAGAAATGATGTCTTTCAAATCTCTTCCTTTTTGGTTCACAGTGAGTGTCTGTTGACCCTGAGGGCTCATTCTGACCAGAGGGTCTGTGCACAGCCTACCCAGATCTCTGTAGGTCTTCCACAAGTAGTAACGCCCTGTCTCTTAAATCCTCAGCCGTGGCACCTAATTGCACTAATATAAGCCATCTATGTACCTGATCTATGTGGTTCTTACTACCTCCTGGAATGTCCTTCCCTTTATCCTCCCCTCCCCATATTCAAATGATAAATGGCTGAGTGGCAGAGACCACACCAAGATTAAAGACTCCTCTGTGAAATGTTCCAGAGCATCTATGCTAGGCCCCTTCAAAGAGTCAAGTACACTGGAAAATGCTTTCCACCCAGCAGGACCCACTCCAGTAAAGATGGCATTATCTACCCCAGTTAGAACAGTCTATAAACACCAGCTCTCTCTCTCTGTTTCTCTCATTTAGATCGTCTGTTCTGTTCTTGACATTCACCTTCTTATGCCTTTAGGATTTTCTTTGTTGTTTGGTTTTGGGTTTTCAAGACAGAGTTTTCTATGTAACAACTCTGTCTGTCCTGGGAACTTGCTTTGTAGACCAGGCTGGCCTTGAACATGCAGAAATCCACTTGCCTCTGTTTCCCAAGTGTTGGGATTAAAGATGTGTGCCACCATGCACAGCTTCACCTTTGGTTCTTATTTGTGTTGAAAACACAGCCCTCGGTATAGTGGGCCTGCAACACCGAAAGGCCCTCTGTAATCAGAGGCTGTTCTTCCATGGCTGTGCAGCTCGGTTATACTGCCCAGGCTAAGTAACAGTAGGGAATTGCATGCAAAAAGCGCTTAGCTGCCCTGTTCTGTCTTTGAGGTGACTTCAGAAGCCCAACTGTTCTGTTTCTCTGGCTGTAGCAAAAGCTGCACAAATTTTTTTCCAAAATTGTGTAATGTTTACTTGTCCTGAGCTTGGCTTTTTGTATGTCACCTGTTTCAGATGGCATGGCACGAGTATCCTTGACTGAGAAGGGAAGGGAGAGAAAGGGAGATGTAACCATGATAATGCGTATGTCCGCTCATTACAGAAACATCCGGGTGTGTTAGTGGTGACCAAAAACAGCCACAAGTGGGAAAACGGCCATTCAAGAATACAAAGCATCAGTATGATAGACGTATGAAGAACTTGAACATGGGACACTACCAATGAGATAGAGTTAGGCACATTTTTCCCCCAAGGAGAGATTAAGGTGAAAGCTGATGATGTAGCTGGAAGCATGCCTGTATAGGTAACCCAGAAAACTATGAGCATTTTTGTTACAGAACTGCAAAGTACTAAAAACTGAATTCTAAGTCATAATTCATATGACTCTATGGGTGCCTTAAGCAAGTTTGCCGCCACTAATCTTTCTACCTCTCCCTGTCTCCCTAAATCTCAAGATCACTCAGCGAACAGAACAAAGGTTAAAGATGTCATGATTTTGATTTCTTTCTTTAATGTTCCTCTAGTGTGCTGAGGAAAATTTGACTAAACTAGATGGACCTGGAAACATAGGTTTTATTGGCTAGGATATTTTTGTCTGTAAGTGTCAGAAGGCTTGGTTACAAGTAAATGAAATACACAGGGTTTGCCGACTTACAAAACACATCTAGGATGGGACATTATATTTCCACTAGTGAAAAAAAGAGCCGTGTCTCCCTTTCTGCCCCCTTTTAGAGATGGGAGCATGTGACCTTCTTATCCCACTTGCCTTACCTCTCGGTGGCCAAGACATGCCACCTACCTTTACTAAATTAACTAATACTTTGAAGAACGGAGAAAAAGATACATGCAAACTCATATTGGCTGAGAACCAGCCCCGGCATGGGGCAGATCTCCTCTCTAAGCATTGGTCCAGACACTCAGAGAGACTCCGCCCTTTCACCAGACTTTAGTTTTTGTTCTTTGTAAGTGGAAGCACTAGATGTATTTTTATATGGCTTGTTTTATTTTCTTTTAACTTCAGAATTCAACAATGTGGAGTAGGGTAGTGATGGGTCATTCATTTTCCCTTTACATGGCGTTCAGTCTCATTGATTTCTACCAACTGAGGTGATCAGGGCAGAGAAATAGAAAGCAGTTTGTTTAAGAGGTCAGCGGGAATCCACACCTATGCAGCATTGGTGCCCCCTGGCACACAGTGCAGGAATTGCTGCACCCCTCAGAAGGAAAGGTCCTGCCATGTTATCTATAAAATAATGTATTGTAGGAGTTCAGATTTACGGCTTACCGTCCATGGCAATATAGGCAGACTTGCCAAAGCCGTCTTGTGTAAAGCCAGGCCAAAGACCCTAAAACTTAGGTTTACATTAGTCCAATAGGGCACATGGAGATGGCAGGGGAGGTAACAAATGTAATTCAGGTTGAAGATCCCTAATGTGAAAATCCAGTTTCTGAAACCTTCCCAAATGCACACTGTTTTGAATATTCACTTGATACTGTTAAGTGGAAAATCCCACACCTGATTTCCTGTGATTGGTCACACTCAAGATGCAGGCACACTAGTTCTGTGTAGAATGCCCTTGTGTATAAGACACATGAAGGATTTTTACTTTTTAAAAACAGAGTATTGTCTAGTCCAGAAAGGCTACTGTGGCTGGGAATGACTTCAAACCACCCCCCCCCCCCAACTCCTCCTGTATGCACCCGCTGAGGGCTGGAATGCCAGACATTACAAACCGAGCTTAATCTCTATGCTGAACCTAGGGTTTGTTTTCGATTTTTATTCAAAAGTCTTTTTTCAGTTTTAAACATCAGTCTCAGTTCACCTTCTCTCCCCTCTTCCCACTCACCCCTCCCCTGCTACTCCTCACCCTCTCCAGCTTCTCCTCACCCTTAGGCCTCCCTCGGGGAATCAACAAAGTCTGTCATATCAATGTGCAGCTGGACCAATCCCAGCCCCCAACCAACTGCCACCCCATCAAGGCTGAGCAAGGTCCCTCTTACAAGGCATGGGCTCCAAAAAGCCAGTATAACTGGGTTTTTGTGCATGCTAGGCAAGCACTCTACTACCAACTGAACTTCATCCCCAAATCTTGGCCCCAAGTATTTCTGATAAATGATGTGTTGCTTACCTGCCATTGAATACAATGAATGATGAAGGAGCAGAAAGGGTTTTTAATCATGAGTGAAATTACCCTTTCTAAATCCTCCTAATAGTCACGTTTCATTCATTTTCTGTATTTTTTATGTATTTAATAAGCAACCTCAAGAAATGTGACAAGATCAGGGTTAAATGTTTAAGCCCAATAGCAAGCCACATTCCTTTCCACCTCCCGTTATCACTCTCTGGGATGGAAACATGGGCATTCCCCTGTCTGTGGCATCCCTAGCTCCTTTTGGGTATCTGAAGCTCCTCCAAGGACTGGTTGGTTCCATTGGTGCTTCCTGAACTCCTGAAAGCATCTTTCATGGTTTTCAAATGAGTGGCTGTAGATTCTTTAAGGAGATAAACTATGGCATTTGCTACATTGCACTCTCTTGGTTGAACGCCAGTGTTTGCCTTGGACTCTTGTTGACTGTTACTGCCTGTGCTTTTGATCCACAGGGGATTTCCGAAGAAGGCCAGTAGAACAGCTAGAATAGCCTCCGATGAGGAGATTCAAGGCACAAAGGACGCTGTCATTCAAGACCTGGAGCGGAAACTTCGCTTCAAGGAGGACCTTCTGAACAACGGCCAGCCGGTACGGTGCAACCCTGACTCCCGCTCCCCGGGTCTCTTCCCCAGGTTCACTAAGGTTCAAGTTCCTAAGACCTGCCCCACCGGACTGGTCCAGAACCGCCCAGTCTCAGCATTCCTTAGTGAGCAGGAGCGGAAAGCAAGTAGGAAAGACGGGAACGAGGTCAAAACCACAGCAAACGATTGATGCTGCTGTTATAAAGTGTCCGCATGCACAGAGCCTCCATCCTAGCTGGGTGGCACCTCGGGAGGAAACAGAAAGGAGATCTGGGATAGCAGGCACCCAGAAGCACTGAACTGGAACGGCTTCCGCCCAGAATAACCTGGGTTAGGAAAGCCATTGGAATCCTATCCTCCTGAGTAACCGCTGCTCATCACCTCACCGATGCCTGCCCCACAGGCTTGATCTGAGTTTTAAAGCTGTACCACCAAACCCGATGATAAAACTCCGTATACTTTAAGGCTAAGGATTAGCACTGTTCATCAGTATGATGGGAAATAGATGGTTCATTCACTAGTTAAATATTCCGCAGCATTTCTGTTCGTTTTCCTATGCTTTCCTTATGTCGGAATTTTTTATGGGCTGGGAAAGCTATCGAATCAGGCCGCCTCACACGTTCATTAGGAGAGGGGCCTTTCTTGGATTTATCATGAAATACCAGAAAAATAACCTTGGCTCTTCAGCTGAAGGGGCCGCTGTATAAAACCCTCTTAGATGCCTTTTCAGAACAGAAAACACTCTAGTTTTCTGGGGTTTTTAATCGTGAAACGTTGATAAAATATGTGGATGAACCCTGCTTACTTGGCAAGTTGGAGAGCAGAGGAGCTTTAGATGCTGGTTTCCATGATTAGGGACCCTGAATCTAAGATTAAACTTCTATTGAGCTTTGTGGTGCTTACTTCATTGGGTTCTAAGCCCCTGCACAAGAGGGAAGTATTCCCTGGACAAGTGATTGCACATACTCTGGAAGCTTTCCCTGGCTCTGTTAACAAAAAAGCCTTTGCAAGATTAAAACAGATGCTTATGGAAATTTTTTCTAGCCAGGTAAGGGCATCTCTCCAATTCTCCCTAACATACACTATTTTTTTTATTTAAATATTCTTTATGGATGGGGGTTCTCTTGAATAAAAATAAAACTTCCATAAGCTACAACTTGGCCATATTATTAGTATGTATACTTATTTGGCTCGCATATATTTTATAGCTCTTTGAGTTATATAATAATGGATATATAACATATGTATCCATTAGTTATATATATGTTTAGCAATAAGTAATCATTCACGGTTTCATCAATCCCTCATTTGAAAGTTTAGAACAAGAAAAGCGAAGTTCGTTTTTTCAGAAGGGGGATTGTTCATATCATTACATAATAGTCTGTTACTTATTTTGGCTTCTATGGACAAGGGTTTGTATTTCCACACAGCACAGTGACATAGAAACCTAACTGTGCAGTGAAATTGGTTCTAAGGGTGACAGGGACATCTTGGTGAGGGAGTAGGTACCAGTCGCTATTCCTCTGCTGAACAGGCGTCCTACTGATGATAACATTCTCCTCCAGAATATTAAGAAGGCTTGGTAGGAGAGCAAGAATCTAAAACTCCATTTGAAGACTGATCTCCCTACCCTACTGTTAACAGACTTGATAAAATCACTTTGCACCATCACTAAACCAAGCCGCCCTCTGTGATATCCAGACACCCTCTCCATGTCCCCTGATGCTGCAAATGAAATCATTTCAACCGTAGGACTATTTAGCATTTGGTCTCTCTCACTTCCAGTTTCAGCCAGAATCAGAACCAGCAATGACTGGAAACTGTAAATTCATCCAACATATTTTTCTGATTAGAAAATGTTAAATAGTGTTTGTGTTGACATTCAGAAATTTGAAGCTTCATCTAAAATTATCTAAAATAATAGTTGTATTCTTTTTTTTTTTTTTTTTGATTCTACCCTACTAATTATTCCTTAGCTCTAGCCAACCTCTTTGAAAATGCCCCTAAAGGGATTTGTGAGCTCTTAAAATTCCTCCCAGATCCAAAGGCATATAGAAGCAACACAAAATACAAGAACCCACAAAACTGCTGCCATGTCACCCATAGGAACACCCCAGCAGACAGCTAGAGGGAGCAGCCGTATGGTATTCTTCCCAGTGGGCAAGCAGTCTGGGAGGTCACTAATTGTGGATGCTGGCTGCGGGCTTGTCCCTATTTCAGCCAAGCCTAGTCTCCCACCTCCACCCCACCCCCCATTCAAGTCACTTACACTGCAAGGCAACCAAGGTAGCATCCTTAGAGGTGGTGGCCTACTGTGTACTGAGCATATTCTGTGTCACATGTGGTGGGAACTGACCCATAGGATTGTTTGCCAGCAACACCTGTTTTCCTCTGTGTTCCATGTGTTGCCCTTTTGAACACCTCTCTCTGTCTCTGGCTAGAACTAACCTGGATGTTCTGAGCCTGTGAGAGTCTTTGGGAAGCACATCTCCTTTAAGTCTTCCCCTGCTGTTTAAAAGCAACCTTTTTCCTCTGGGTTTTTGCTAAGGATAAGGATGGCATAACTATCCTATGTGGGCTCAGCCTGGCCACTTATCACTTGGATCTGTGTCGTTGCAGGTGGTAGCTGCCAGGATTAATTACCTTATCTCCCAAGCATTGAATTAGGCCACACAAAGAAGAAGCAGGTGAGAAAGGCCAGTGAGTGAAGCCAGGAAAAGGAACAGACTCTTTGGGATAGAGCTATGGAACTGAGGAGAGACTAGTTACAGAAAAACGTCAAAACCTATTTTACATTTTCTTCTTTTTCCGTTAGCAATGCATAATTGTGACTTTCCCCTGATTTTCTTTCTATGTGACTTGTTTTGTGCAGAGGCTAACATATGAGGAAAGAATGGCTCGCCGCCTGCTGGGCGCTGACAGCGCAAATGTTTTCAATATCCAGGAGCCAGAAGAAACGGCAGCCAATCAGGTACCGTGTTGCCCTGAAAGTCCTGGGAAATAGTCACCTGTTCGCCCACTCCTCCCACACTCTTTATGGACTTTATGGACTCTGTTCTTGAGATTAGTTGTATGGGAAGTAGCAGGCAAGTCACAGAAAAGCAGGTTGCTGTCCCGTTGACATCTGATGGTGCTCACTAGGCAGATGCTGGACACAGCTGAGGGATGGCTAAAACATCTCTGTGAACTGTTTGATATCTGGATTGATCCCCGTGCTTTCTTTTCCAATATGTTCATGTTTTCTAAACTGTCTTATGACTTAAAAATGCAAAATGGTTTTGTATGGAAAAATATTTTCAACCATGTTCTTTAAAGTAAGATAATTAATAAATGTTCTCATATTATTCTTAATGTCAGCCAAAATTAGACACCCCGCCCCCCATGCTCAGAATGGAGAACTTCTGGTCTCTTTTCCTGTAGGTGATCATAAAACACTAACTAACAGAGATCTAGGGGGGTATCTTATGTCCCGCCTGCTACCACCACTACCAAAAAAAGACATCATTTTGTGATCTGGTGTAATCTGCTTTATAACTTTATTAATCCCAATTAGAGTTTTTAGATGTAGTCTCAAATGAAAAACAAAAGAGGCCCTAACAAAGCTTTAAAGCGAATCTAAAGGACCCAGTGGATTCTTCTCCCTGTCCTTGAGAACGGGTTTGCCTCCGGAAGCTTCAGGCTCAGTATTGGCACCACAAATGTTCCATCCAACAGAAACTAGAAATCCCTCTGTCTGCCAGCTAGGCTTCACTTCTTGTTTTCTGCCTTTACAGGACGTTGGGGCACCCCGGGCTTCCGTAGGAAGTCCTCGGAACAGTCAAAAGGTTAAGCTCCACCCTTCTCCTCTGTCCAATCTCCCACTGTGCCTCCCTTCTGTGAATCCTTTCCTATCTGTGTCTGTCTTCACTGTGGTAATTAAAAATACTCTGGCTGGTATCAATTTTTCTGCAGTCTCAAATGAACCTATTTACTGCGATAGGCCTTATCATTTGTCCACAAACTTGACTTTCATTTCTAGCATGAGTAAATACGCTAAACTTTGAGGCTTGAGAAGATTTTCACCCCTTAGACACCCTTCTGGGAGTAGGTGTGATACATTTGAGAGTAATTAAGTTAAATAAATTAAAAAAAAAAAAACCTTGCAGTGTATGGCTGTCATAATTTTATCCACACTGCTCTATTTTTTTTCTTCAAACCAATGATTTTCAGAAGGTTGAGTAATTTTTTAAAGGAAGAAGCATTATTAAAATAGTCTCCTAGGCGAGCGGCAGTGTACACCTGCAATCTTGGCATTCAGACAGTTGAAGCTGCAGAATGGACAAGCTTGGGGCCAGCCTAGGCTACATAGCGAGTGCCTGTCAAAACAAACAAACGAAACACCCAAGGCAACAAGAAGGACTCCTTCTCAGGATCACCGAGGGAATATGTGATGGTGGGCTATCCCGTGTCCCTGGTGGTTTGCAGGCAGAGAACTGCAGTCTCCACCCTCAAGAGTGGAGTCTTGGTGCTGCCTCTGTTTAACAGATAGACTCCTTCCTAATTGCAGATTTAGGAGAGAGGCCTAATGTAACGTGTGTATTGTGTTCTTCAAAGAGAAGGAAGAACAGAAAAACATGATGCTGTCCCCTTTACTTGATAAAATTCTGTACAGTGCTGTAGCTGTTTGCCCCATGCACTGGCAACATGCCACATCAGTTCTTAGCTAATAGAAGAGACCAGTATGTGTTCCTTAGGCATTTGGGATGATAGCCTTTCCTTCATATCTTAACTGCTCCTCTCCAACCCTCCCCAGGAAAGGTAGTGGGTATTTGCTTGTTTATTGATGATTTTTGTTTTACTTTGGGAATCAGACTCAAAGATGATTTTAAATACAAACTCAACTCCAGATGTTTTCTGCTTTCCTATGAAATTGAACTGAGCCCAGACCATAGTCCACTGTGAAAATACCCTACCTCCCCGTGTTTTGTTAGTGAGGGAGCTACTGTCTCAGGAGATGCTGACTTGGACCTTCTGTGTCTGGCCTAGGAGTACAAGGTCTCCAGCTGTGAACAGAGGCTGATAAGTGAGATAGAGTACAGGCTGGAAAGATCCCCTGTGGATGAGTCGGAGGATGAGGCACAGTATGCAGATGTGCCCGCGGAAAGCGCAGCAGCACCCTTCTTTGAGATGAAGCTGAAACATTACAAAATCTTTGAGGGAATGCCTGTGACTTTCACGTGCCGAGTGGCTGGGAATCCAAAGCCAAAGGTAAAGAAAAAAACATCACTTTTTAATTGCTGCTTTAACAAAATACCTAAGCAATGCACGAGGAGGAATCCTCTACTCACACCTTTGCTTAATCAGAAATAATCAAATCACTAAAAATGCACGATTAGGAGGGGATGATGCCTTATACAGTTTAATCTAATTCTGATGACTACTCTATAACATAGTTTTTGTAACTTGGATCCAACTTAAAAAAAAAAAAAAATAGGAGTTATAGAAAGCCAAGCATGGTGAGTCTGTGAGTCGCGCCTTAATCCCATCATTGGGGAAGCAGAGCAGGTGGATCTCTGTGAGTTCGAGGCCAGCCTGAGTTCCAGGATAGCCAGGGCTACATGGTGAGACCCTGTCTCAAGGGGAAGGAGGAGTCAGGAGAGCTATTGCAGCGGGAGTATAATAATGGGTGTTTGTTCAGGACCCAACACGCCTAGTTGTCCTAACTTAAGGATGGAGGTTTTCCATTAACATTTAGGTTAATTTAACATGTTCAGCAACAGCTTCATCACGTCCTACACACCTGTCATTATGTTTGCTCTTGTTCATTCTCCCCCACATGTTCTCCCCGGGCTCTTCACCACCACCCCACACACACCCCAAGATGGTTCTGTCTCCTAGTTAGACATCCTAGATGCCCTACTACAACCATCCCATTACCCTGCAAAAACTGGAATTTTAGACCAAAAAAAAATATTTATTTTTACCTACTTATTTTTAATATATAGCTTTCAATCAGTCCAACTTACATATTTAAAAATATTATGCCTTTTAATTATATTGTGTTCTTTAATAATAATAATAATAATAATAATAATAATAATAATAATAATAATAATAATGGGGAGAGTTGAGTTGACAAAGATGGACCATGTGCATCTTGACCCAGAATTATAATAGTGACCTTCCAGCCATTATCGACCTGTGTGTGCTGCCCCCTTCCTGGTACATCCCCCTCCCCATAAGTCACCAGAAAGAGTTTGGAGTCTTCTTTATTTTATAAAGCAAGCTTTTCACTTTTACCTTACAAGTAATACATTTTAATTGCCAGTATATTTTGGAAGAAAATAAAAATGCATATAGTGACGCTTCATGAAGCTAATCACTGTCATATTATTTCATGTAAATAGTATGAATGTTAATGACAGTTTCAATATGCAAAAAGATGTATTTTCATGCATATATTTATTAAACAAAAATAGGTACATCAGGGCTGGAGAGATGGCTCAGCAGTCAGGAGCACTTACTGCTCTTTTAGAGGATCTGGGTTTGGTTCCCAGCATCCACAGCAGGTGGCTCACAGCCCAACTCCTGTGCCCATACACGCACGCACACACACATACACACACACAACTTTTAAAAACTAAAATAAAATTGAATTTGCTGTTACCTCCTTTTATTGCTCAAAATTCAGTCTCCAGTGATGCTTGGTTTAGCATTTTAACAGTGCCCTCTGCAGACCAGACACTGCTACACATCTAAAGGGTAAGAGGACATGCATAGTCTTTATCCTGGTTTCCTTCCACAGATCTACTGGTTTAAAGATGGCAAGCAGATTTCTCCAAAGAGTGATCACTACACCATTCAGAGAGACCTCGATGGGACCTGCTCCCTCCACACCACGGCCTCTACCCTAGATGATGACGGGAACTACACAATCATGGCTGCCAACCCACAGGTGAAAACAGATGAAGGGCTGGGCTGGGTTTCTGTCTAAGGTTTCAGGCCTTTGATTAGGCAGAGGAACTGCTTAATTAAAAGGTGAAATACTTTTTGACCTATGAAACTGTTCTCTACATCTTCTATCCGTCTCTGTCAATGATAGAATTTGTGCTTTGCAAGCATTGATCCCATCAAGAATTCCTGTAGGAATGATCCTGGCGCATACCTGCCTTCCTTTCACAAATAATACCACGGGTATCTTGTCACCTGCATGGGGGTTATGGAGTTTCAGTGGAAAGAGAAAACAAGCCTGTAAAAAAATAAACTGCATCATTTCAATAAGGTACCAGAAAATAAAGAAGGGGAACAGAACACAGGCCAGTAGTGGCATGTACGTGTATACTAGGCAAACCCAAAATATTTAAGAATAAACGTATGTAAAACATCAATGGAAATCTTATCCAGAGCTTAAGTTACCAGCAGACTTCCCCACCAATAGTGCCAGTGTGTAGATTTAGGGTTTTGTTTGTGTCAAATGGTTTTTCTTATATTGCTCATGGATTTAGGGTCAGAAGAGCAGTTGCCTTCTTAGAATTTGATAACTAGATGTCAGGCATCACACTTTCAACTCACATCTGTAGATTTCTTTACACTGAGTATCATACAGAACTATGCTGGGGATTGGGAACACAGAAAACAAAATGAACAGGAGGTTATTTGGTATGTGTAACAAGGTGATTTCCGTAAGTTTGCAAAATTTAAATTTATTTAAGATTAACAAATTTATTGTATAATTAATTAAGAGTCATATTTTAAAATTCCAGTCTGTTTATCTCATTCTATATTTCATTACTCTAAAAATATTGTATTAGAAAATATCCTAGTGCATGGGCATACCAGGAGGATTGCACCCATGTCTCTTCACCTCTGAGCTAATCAGAGTCAGCCTGGCTAGTACTAGATGGGAAAAGATGATATTTTAACAAAACATGAAGACTTGAGGGCTTTTATGAGGTTTTTTTCCTATTCAAATAAAGATACGTGTACACTATCAAAATGAAGCTGAGACAGATTATACAGATAATCATGTATGAAAGGGCACAACAGCCTCTTTGTCGTCATTGGAAAGTGTCCGCCGTATCCATGCATCTTCTTGAGGTTCTAATTTTGTTATTCATGACCCCACAACTACCATCCTGAAAAACAGTCAGAATGAAAACCATGATTAAAGCGGGTTGCAGTGATGGCATGGAGAATGGATTACTGCTGTTGAGTGTGAGGACCTGAGTCCCTCACCTAGGTTGTGATGGCACCCAGCACTGTTGGGGCAGACAAAGGCAGATCTTTGGAGCCCCCTGTAATCATGCTAGCCCAGTCGGTGAGCTCCAGACTCAGTGAGAGAGCCTATCTCCAAAATAAGGTGGTGAGTGATTGGGGAAGACATCTAATGTTGAATGGCCTCTGGCCTCCATATGCACACGTGTGCATGCACCTGCACATACAACACACACACACACACACACACACACACACACACACACGTTATGTCCTAATGTTTATGTTCCTTATGTTCCTATTTGAGGTGTTTGGGAGGGAAAGAAGTAGAACGTGCCCCCTTTTTCTTGTTTTTAGTATATTTTCTTGACTATTAACATTTTCAACTGTCAGTTTCCTGACTACAAAAAACAAATGCTGGAGAACTACCAAACTCCGGAATCTTTTGGTTGGGTTCCCTGCTTCTCTAAGACAGTTGGGACTTATTAGAGGGTAGAATTATTGGTGCTCCTAAGTGCTTGCCAGAACCGGTGCCTGAGATTAATTTCAGTGCTCTTTCCTGGCATGTTTGAAATTGTTAGTGGAATAAGCTGTTTTATAGAACTTAAGAATGCAGATAAAAAACTGCAACTGAATCTGCTTCTAGTCTCTTCCAAATTACGTGCATGCACAGAAGAGCTCTAAGCAGGGGGAGGCGGAGCCCAGAGCTTAACGTACCAGTGATCCTCAAGGGTCAGACAAACTGTACCGTAGTCACTAGTTAGAGACACTAGAGAGTGGATCAGTACACGCTGCATGCCTCTAATATCAGATTACACTCATAAATACATGTAATTACATTTTTCAGTTAAAAAATATAATCTTACCCAAATCCTGTATAAACTAGAGCCCCCCACTCTCCCAAGTTGTAAACAAAGAAAAAGAGTAAAGGAATAAAAGTGGAAGAAAGACAAGACAGAGATGGTATCTTAGAGGAGCCGGGGCTGGGCAGCTGTGAGCACATGCCATCTCTACCACACATTACCTTATGGTCTTTAAGAATCAGTCAACCTCCATTTCCTCTTATGGAAAGAAAGGATAATAATGTGGCTTTACAGCATGCATGTAAAAAGCATCTGGCTCATTTGACATCTACTGTACCTTCTAGAAAAGCTAGTTGTTGCCATTATTCTGATTCATAGACACAAGTTCACCCATCACGGACTGTAGCTGGCAGAGGCTGTAGATCCAGATGTCAAAGGTCAGGTCTGTGAGAGGTAGTGCTCCTCACAGCACTGTTGGGGAGTGAGCAAGTCAGGAGGGATGGAACTTGTAAAGTTGCTGCTGTGTGGTCTCCTGACCTCCTCTCTATCATCCCCATGGAGAAAAAAATGGGGCATCAGATGCAGCTGTGCTAGAACTACCACAGTGCGGTGTGAGCTAAAGAGAGGGTCCCACCCACAGCACAGCTAATGCTGGGCCACACATGAACTTGGAAGCTGCTCTGCTCTCAGCAAACCCAGAGCCAAGAGAAAATGGCAAGGAGCAATTACTGCCCTCATTCTAAGCCCTAGTACCTCTGCCTTATCAACCCCAGGCCAGTTCCTGCCTCCTGCCTCTGGGAGAGGATGGAGATGTTAGAAGTGGACCAGATGACAACAGCAAAACAAAATCCCAGCTCTCCCTCTCCTGTGATTTCAGAAAAGGGTGATTATAATGATTATAATGGGTCAACAATAAGGAGCCAAATACTAAAACCAACAACAAAAACCAAAACCTAGCATCACATACTTAGACCACTGCATACAGATCCAAGTCTCAAACTGTTTTCATTAAGAGACATACTAAGGAATCTCCTTTTCATTGCCAATGAAGACAAAACAGGAGAAGCTTGGGATCTAGCTGAGCGGTAGAACCCTTAACCCACATGCATAAGAGACTTGGTTCCATCCCTGGCCCTACAAAACAGGGTGGGAGCTCATGAAAAAAGTCTGAGGAAATCCTCCAAGTGGATACTTAGCAAGAGGTTGTGTCGCTGTTTACATCCCACCAGCACAGCTAAGAGAGGGTGATGGAATTTGTGATACTTTACAGTACTTGCTATCCCAAATTTCCAGTCATGTTTGCCTGGTTGACTTTAATTCAAAAATAAAACCTTTTTATTCATCCTCACTCATCAGTTGGTGTGTCCTGGTCCACCCACACCAGATGTAGGTTTTGTGAATCATATATAAATATTGGGATTAATCTTCCTACCCATTAAGAAAACGTGTCAATGAAATGGGAGCAAGTCATTTTTCTACCTTTACTTTTGTAGAGAACTTCTGTGGCTGTGGAAACATGGTGTTAAAAGTAATTACTCAGCCACAATCACAACCTTAGAACACCTGGTATGGCATATTGAACCACTGTCATGTTCCTGTAATTTGCAATTTTTAAATTATTTAAAAGAAGACACAGGTAGAAAATATCAAAACCAAAGGCTAACTCTTAAGAAACATCCACTCTCCAAAGCCTAAAGTAGAGCTGACAGAAAACCGTGGGCAGCTCCCTAATGCCCTGTGCTCTTTAGTTCCCTCGATTCTTCTAATTGTGGAAGCATTTGAAGTTAGAGGGGACACAGCTCACAGTCTCTAGCCTGCGTGTCGTGAAATGGCCAAGAGTAGGACGAAGGATCCGAGTGGGTCAGTTCATTCAGTACCACGACACAGAAGACAAGGCTTTCGTGAGCAGGGGAAATAATTACAAAAAGCAGGCAAGGAAGAAGGTGAGAACCAAGGACAGAGGAAGATACTGATGCTCAGCAGGGTACTTTAAGACATGGTGTTTTCCCATGTGGATGAGTTTTGAGGGAGTAAGAAACATGCTAGATATTGTTAGCTACCTCCAGATTTTACCTGGGACAGAACACATGCTGACCAGGCCATGTGTTACACTCCATGTGTGTAGCTCCAGCAGTTCATCAGAGACCAGACCGATCATACAGCTTAACATGATTGTGCAACACTACACCAGACATTGGCAATTTGAAGATCACAGAAATGGTTGTTTCAGACTCTAATCCTGTCTTTAAGACACAGCTGAATCTAAACACAAGTGTTTTTCTGTGTTTTGCTGTGTTGCTAAGTTACCTTATGCTGCATTTGGGTTGGGGAAGGCTGTTTTGCAGCTCTTTGTTTCTGCCAATTGCATGATGTATACAAATAACAGCCTTTTATAGAGGCTCATGTGCCATGACTTAGGCTCACAAACTATGAAACGTTATTTTTATATCATGTAAACAACTGGTCTCAAGTGATGTGGCATCAAATGACCTTCACAAGCTGGACATTTCATGCACAATCACTGCAACAGTCCAAACTTCTTGCTGTAATGTAGCTTTCAACTCTGTGAGTCCCCCACCTCAACTAGACTTAACACAGGGCTGATGAATAGAGGAAATTAGTGTGCTGGCCGTGTTTACATTAGCATGGGGTTCCCAGGCTTATTCTAGGCTTTACTTAAGAATTCATTTGATTATCATTCCATGGGTTAGTAAAGCAGATGAAACCAGAAAGTTAAAATCAAATACAAGAGTGTGTAGTTGCACATGATTTCAATGATTTCAAGGGTTGTTTGGAATATGTAGAGGACTAAAGTCTTCAGTGCTGATACCAAATGAGCAGCCTCTTAGTAAAATGTTCAGACTTCACACCTGAACTTTCTTGGTGTGTACAGGCAAAGTCTTTGTAATGATTCCACCAAATTCTAGACTTAAAAAAAAAAAGTTAAAAGCATATGACTTCTTAGTTTGGATGCTTTCTAAAATGTTCCTGGACTAGTTAGCAACACCTTACAATATTTATTATATTATCTACTGACTTATGTGGTATAGGTGTGTGGATGCATACTTGCTACAGTGTGTGTGTGTGTGTGTGTGTGTGTGTGTGTGTGTGTGTGTGTGTGTGTGTGTGTGTGTGTGTGTGTGCAGCTCAGAGCTTGTAGGAATCAACTCCTCCTCCTCCCCCGATGTGGGTCCCAGGGATCAAATCGAGGTTGTTCAGTTGGCAGCAACTGGCTTACCCCTAAGCCATATCACTATGTGATGATGCAGTTATATATTTTGCCAGTAACAACAAAGTAGTCAAACATATACTCTTATTTTGTGAAGACCAAGCCCTCCCCGTTTAGATGCAGAAGTGAAAGTTAATATATTAGTAAAAAGATCATAAATGGTAACCTTTTTCTTTAACATTTACTCCTTAGAGCACCTTTGTGAGACAGGCCTGTGTGTACATTTATGTATCCTTATTTTGTCCAAAGGTATAGGAGAAAACCAGAAATCAAACTGATGTTAAGGGGATTTATTTTTAAAGCAATTCACATTTGCTTTCCTAAATTCGAGGTTAAATTTTGAATTTAATTTATACTCTATGATCTTCTGACTATATAAATGATTAAGTAATATAAACTTCTCATGTGTCCTGAACTTTACACCACAGGAAGGGTGCGTTAATTTATCTGCATCCCACCACTGAATCAGCAATGCAGATACAGAATCCAAGTTCCATGTCCGTGTACTTGAAGCTGTCAATGAAACACAAAATATGCACGATCTTAAAGGGAAATCTTAGATTTTATGTGTATCTGATAAGGCATCTAGCATGATATATCAATGGAGTAATTAATAGAGAGGAATATTCTTTTAAAAAAAAAAGTCACAGCTTTTTTTTTCCCAGAGTGAATATAGATTTAGAGGGTTTTGATAAATTAACTTATTGATTTCTAGCTATTCTAGGGATCCTCAAATGTTTGCTAAGACATCATGAATGCCTGTGTGCAGCCTGGGCTTCTGATACATACAGTTAATCTAATGGGGAATTAGTCCTCACCACTAATACTCTCTTCTGCTCTCCTCAGAAGTTCTGGGGAAAGACAGTGTTTGAGCTCCAACCTCTAGAGCAAGCATTGAGTGCTAGAGGCACTCACTTATCTAGTGATAGGAGACACTGCATTTTGGTTCTGTCGTTACACCTTTTTCTATGGAATAATTCCAGTTCTTCTCTGGTCCGCATGACATAGTATGTGTCTGCTATTTCTGAGTGGCTGCATCCAGAAGACTGGATCCCTGCCCTCCATTAAGCCCCACCATGAGTTTCTTGCTATGAAATTCTACCCTGTTTCTTCTAATACAGTCTGCCCTGCGCACTCTCAGCTGGAACACCGGTCCTCAAAGCACAGTGCTGCATTCCTGTCTATATTGGCATCTTCCTAAAAGGGGTTCTCATCCATCCCAAGCTAGAATTCCTGAAGCCTGATTATCAATGGCATTTCTGATTCTCATGTTCCCTCGCCTGCATTTTCTTTTGGGCTTCAGAAGTTAGAAACAGATCTGCTCATTCTGAAGAGTGGGAAAGGAACGCATCGATATTGTAAATATCGTATCTGTAATAATGTGAGAAGAGCTGAAACCAAGCTCCAGACTAGATGTGATGACTTATTCTTGTCATCTGGGTCTCCTAAGTGCCACGTGTGTCACTTACAACTTAGCAACTTAAGAGATAAATACAACTTTTGGTTAGCTAGGCCTTTATCTTGTGAGCGACATGTTCTAAGTATCCATTTGCTCCTAGCTTTTAAATTGCACACATGTTTATTTTCAGAGACCACAATGGCATATGTGCTCACCTTGCCTTATGCACACTTCTTACAGGATGCTCATTTTTATCATGCAGCATTCCTTAGTACATGGCTTGGACAAAGCAGTCACACTACCTGTTAATAAGTGTATTACTGAGAAGATCTGATAAAAAACCAATCATCTAATTCTGATCTCAGAATTAGCCACAATAAGTAGATGTTTGACCAAGATGAAGCATCACAAGAGGAAAATATCTTTTCTTGTATTTCACAACTCTACACCTCTGCCTGTGGCTGTAAACACAGTCTCATGTGTTATGGAAACCTTGGTTTGCAGATTAACGAGGGTGCCATCTTGAATGCCATCCTAGATAAAACAAACTCTTGTCACCTGAATTCTTGCAGCAAATGGTTTTACTGGCACTTAAGTTTTGTTACTAATGGTACCTGACTGAGGAATAATGCCTTAGAGAGAACAGGATGTATGACTTACCCGTGTGTGATGGTTAACGGGTCTGCACAGCTGTGACATCTTCTGATATCTCTAACAGGGTCGTGTCAGTTGTACAGGACGGCTAATGGTACAGGCCGTCAACCAAAGAGGCCGAAGTCCCCGCTCTCCCTCAGGCCATCCTCACGCCAGAAGGTATTTCAAATGCTCATTCCTGGGTGTCCTGGGTGTCACTTTTATTGCTGTAAACCCACTGCTACTACAATCAGAGCGTGAGAGTGAACACAGACTTGAAGTGTGCGTGCTGTCTTTATTGTGCATATTTATATATGCAGTTTAGAACTGGGAGGGATCGGGGACTGGAGAGATGGCTCAATAGTTAAGAGCACTGGCTGCTCATCCAGGGGACCCGGGTTCAATTCTCAGCACCCACTCGGCAGCTCATAACTGTCTGAAATTCCAGTTCCAGAGGACCCGACATCATGGTAAAACACCAATGCGCATTACAAAAAAATTTAAAAGTTTGGAAAAAAAACTTAAAAAAAAAAAAAAGAAATGGGAAGGATTGAATACTTGCTAATATGTGTCCAAACTATGCAGAACTGTACAGATATGATCATTAATTTGCTAAATAGGACATAATTTATAAATTATGTGACAATCATGATTCGGGGCCTTTACATGAAAATACTAGCAAATGGAAGACAAATATTCAAAACCAGGCCTAACGCATCAGCTTGTGAGGGCTAACAGCTATGTGCTATTACTACTATTCTTAAAATCAGCTCCTTTGCTAAGTGTACATTTCAGATCACTCAGCTCAGAACAAAGTGCAGCTAGACCACAAAGCCTCTGAGTAAGATTTGCCATGAGATTCTAGTATAGAGCAGATTTCTACACCCAAGCCTATGCCAGATCCTGGAACAGTAATGGCATGCAATAATAGATACTATTTCTTAAAAATACTTTTGAATTTTAAAAGGAAGGTGGTAAGGCAGCCTGGCATGTTTAGCTCTATTACAGACACAGCCCTCCTAAAATAGCCCCCACTGCCAAATACAGGCCCACATGCAGACACTTCTGGGGGGACCATAAGCAGGAAAACTAAGCGTCTAACAAGGGGTGCCCATATCACCCAGCAGCTTTACCACAGAACCCTTGCTTCCGACAAGGACAAGGGCTGAGCATGCGCAGACACCCCTGAGGCAGTACCAGTTCCTGGTAGCCTACACCTCTGCCCGTGGCTGTAAACACAATAGTATTTTGCCTGTCACTCTGTGTCCTTCTCGTCTACCTTTCTTCAATAGGTATTTTCTACATTTTGGTGGCTTCACTAGGCACTGCTGTCAGTCACTAAATCTGTACTTAAGCTGTATGAAACAGCTTGTTGTTGCTAGCCTGACATGCTTGAAAACTGGATCCACTCCACTATTCTTATTCTAGTTAAGTGGGTTCATGCCCTCCACTGCTCTAGTAACATAAGCAGGGGAGATGTACATAGTTTCAGAGGCCAGCATCATCCTGGTTTAAAACAGAAAACAAGGCCTTTGGGTAAATGGACCAACTAATAGAAATTCAACATGCCTAAATGTAATTTGTTTTCCCAAGGAACATAAAAAGAAATTCTGATGAGAGATACATTATATTTTTATAAAGTAAGAAATCAAAGTTACCTACAAAATTTAAATCATAACGAAAAGTTAATATTTATTTCTATTGGGAAAGATTCGATTAAAAAAGAAGAAAGCTACTGTTACTTCTAATATAAAGCCAGGCTGTGGTGGCATACACCTTTATTCTCTCGCTCAGGAGATGGGCAGGTGAATCTTGAGTTCGAGGCCAGCCTAGTCACTCTTAGAGTGAGTTTCGGGGTAGCCAGGGCTACACAGAGAATCCCTGTTTCAAAAAACAAAAGAAAACACAGCAAAGAAGCGAACAAACTAAGAAACAACAAAAACTTCTAACCATAAAGCTTTAAAAATGTCTGGGATTCTCAAATATAGTAATCCTCCTGCACCGCCCTTTCTGGTTTGTATTTAGAAGTCTACAGATTGGAGAGCATGATTCATAAACTTCCAGATGAAACAAGGCTTTCTTGCGGCATTTCCTGTGTGTAAATGCTGGGGGGGGGGGGCTCCGACAGGGACTTACCTCTCCCGGAAATAACCACTGTGTGTTCTATTTATTCACTTGTCACATCTCCTGTCTCAAGGCCTCGCTCTCGATCAAGGGACAGCGGAGATGAAAATGAGCCCATTCAGGAGCGATTCTTCAGGCCTCACTTCCTGCAGGCTCCTGGGGATCTGAATGTTCAGGAAGGCAAGCTCTGCAGGATGGACTGCAAGGTAAGCGTGTGCATGGCTGCAGCATTTACTCACGTCCTTCCTGTGGAGTTAGAGACGTCCTGAGCTCAAGAGAAACGGACTCCATGTTCGTCTACAGTTAGCGTTATGATTTTCTTCCCTTGTAAACTTTCACTAAGCATGTTCTTTACTCCGAACTAAACTCTAGGAAATCTTAAGTCCTAATCTCTCTCCCCCCTCCCCTCCTCCATCACCCCCTCCCATTTTGTGGCAACAATATATGTGCTGAATCTGTCTTGCATCCCAGTCATCTGGTGATCTTCATGATTACTTTTTTATTTCTTCCATTGCTGTGAGACTATCTTTCTTAGAGTGGTTTTTATTGGTTAACTCTATTTTAAATTAGCTTCCATGCTAACAGGTTTTTATGGCATTTTCATACATACTTAGTGTGGGTTGGTTTCCAGGCCCCTGCTCCTCCCCACAGCTACCTTGCCTCCCTATTTCCTCTCTATCTTAACCTTTAGCGCTTAAACGTGGATAATGTTTTAAATTATTTGGGCTCCATCTGCTGGTTCTCCCTGGAATTGCAGGACATGAATAATAACTGTAGTGATTGGTAGAGAGGTTTGAAAAAGTTGCTATTAAAATAAAATTTCATGGATGTGCAAGTGCCAAAGCCAGTGTGAAGCAAAGGACAATGTATATCGGTATTTCCAAAACTAGGTCTTAGCTGTGGCCTTAATTAGCTTTAAAAAAATATCCCTCTTGAAAATGCTAGAATAGAAATTAGGATTCTTTATCAGTGAGAAAGAGTGAGTTGGAAGGGGGCTTGGCCAGTGACCCCAAGACATTCCTGTGGTAGAGATGGGAGATCATGTGTGTCTCCTCACACTTAGTCAGTACTTTACTCACTCCTGGCAATTTACTTTGAAGTAACTGAATTTATTTGATAACTTTTTTTTTTTAAGTGGAGGGTTTCTAAGAACTACAGAAAAAAATAAATGTATTCTTTAAAAATAATTTTTCTACTGTAGTACATCTTACATTATAAAATACAAGTTGAATTCACAGCATTACTTCATTTTTAATCAAGAATTAATATATGCAGGAGTCCAGGGATCGTGGTGCACGCCATTAATCCCAATACTCAGGAGGTAGAAGCAAGTTGACCTCTGGCCATTTGAGGTTAGCCTGGTCTACTTATGTATGAGTTCCAGGGCTACATAGTATGACCCTGTCACAAATAAATAATAAAATTAAAAGGTTTTAAGGCTCACACATGAGGGGGAAGACAGCTCAGCTGGTATCTGTTGCTGATGCGTGAGGATTTGAATTCAGATTTTGACAACACCACATGAAAAGCTGCTGCTCTATAACCCACTGCTGGTGGGTTAGTGGACACAGGTGAGCCTTAGGGCTCATTTGCTAGCAGTCTAGCCAACCAATGAGTTCTGAATTCACTAAGACAACCCTGTCTCAAAATGAGGTGAACATAGACCTAACATTGACCTCTGGCTTCCACCTACATGTACATCTGTATCCACATGACTATGTGCAAACATACCACACACAAGAATTCATGTTAGAACTACTACATGATCTAGTTGGAGATGGGTCCACAGGAGATGCAATGGCAAGCCAGGGATGTCTGTACTCACATCATTCACAGTATTCAAAATATAGAATCGGATTAACGGTTCACCTACAGATAAACAGATTTAAAAATATACCTATGTAAGGATGCTGATAGAAGAAACGCCATCACTGGAGAAAGCACGGTGGTCCTGAAGGACATTTGTGCTAAATGAAATGACCCAGGCACAGAAAGACAAACACTACATGGCCTTACTTATATGTCACATGTAGAATCCTGCTGTGACTTCTTTTACGATTTATTATAAAATAAAACTCAGGAACAAAATGTAAAAATAAAAGCCTGAGACAGAAACTCCACGAACCCCGTGTCTGCCTGCCACCAGGCTGGACCAGAGCCTGTGTCACCTTCCGATCCCACCCCTCTTCACCTGGAACCACTCTATAGTTTTGGGGAACTCTGATCCATTCTGACCAGCTGAATGTGAGCCCCCTCCCCCTCCCCCCAACATCAGACCACAACACAAATCCCCCGCAGCAGTGAAGGAATCATGATGTTTACTGAGAGCTGGCGGAGCAGGATTGGGAAGCTGTCAGTCACAGATGTCAGAAGTTCGAGAAATCTATCACTCATCATGGCGATTATTAACAACCCTTCAAACACAGGAGCACTGCTGTGTTTGAGGTTGTAAACGTTCTTGCCACAGAAAAGAAATGATAGGCATGTGTGATAATGAACACACTGCTTGGCTCAACTTCACTTTTCCACAGTGTGTTTACATTCTAGAGCATCATGTATGCAATATATACAAATTAAAATTTTTCCCCATTTTCTAAATAAATATTTTAAATTTTCAAAGAGTTCATAAATATAGCCAATGTGATGCTATTTCTAGTCAACAAAGGAAATGATGACATCCTAAGGTTGTTATTAATTCCAGGTTTAAAAATGGAATTGTGGGCCAGGTGTGGTAGCACACACCCTTATTCCTAGCACTCAAATGGTAGGGGCAGGTGAATTTATGGGAGTTCCAGGCCAGCCTGGTCTACAGAGGGAAACATAAATCAGTCAAACCCTGTTCTAGAAAAGAAAAAGAAAAAAAGCATTAAAAATGTCTATTTCTTAATGTACACTGAATTACTTAGAAGCAAAAGTACATCAAGTCTTGAGGTTAATTTTAAAATCTAAGCAAGTAACAAGAGTGGTGTGGTGAGTTGATGCATCGCACTCTGGTAGCCACTTTTTATTGCTCTAAACAGCAGCATAAATCTCCTTTAACCTCTGCCTTTAGAAAGATATTGGTAACTAAAGTAGTTACTCCTTGAATTCACTATCATGATGTGACCCTGCATAAAGACAATCTGAAAGCCACTGGCTGTGGAGGTACAAGCCTCAAATCCCAGCAGGAAGAACACAGAATCAGGAGGATCCCAAGGCAGCCTGGGCCACATGAAACCCTGTCTCAAAAACAAAAGAAGGAACAAATGTCTTGCCATATGAATGGACACCGCACACTGCTACCTACTTCCAAGTATAAGCGTGCAATTCTCTCTGTATCTGCACGTAGGCGAGGGGCACAGACTGCTGAGCCTGAGGCCAGCTTGGGGTGATCTTCAGCTCCTCATACTATGCTGTTCTCCCACAAACTGGGAGAGCTGGCTGGGGTCACAAGAATGGGACATGCTCCCTTTGCCTGAACTCTACCCACTGGAACAGTTCTCTGTGAACTGTTTTAAAAGGACCCAATCAGTGACTTCCTGCATAGATGATCCTGCTTGTCCATTATTAAGTTCAGAAATGTGAGAACAAGCTATAAAGTCCCTAAGACCTGGAGCCCAGTTGGGAATATCTCCTGCTTTATTTCTGTCACTTCTGTCAGAGAGAGGAGGGCACATGTGGAGAGCCAGGGATGGCAAGGCCTAGGAGGACAGCACACTGCCTCAAATACCCATTCTCTTAACCCGTGATTTAACTTTCTTTCCTTACATCCTCCAGACTTTGACTACGTGTATAGGAGATACTTTGTTGGTTGCAGGGGCAGGATCAAATGTATGAATTTCAAACAGATTTGAACAAAGCTTGTGCTCTAAAGGAATTGTTTTATAATCCAATAGATGTCTCTTGGGGGAGGGGGGCAGAATACATAATTACCCAGAAGGAAAGTGGGAAATTGGCAAAAGAAGGAGGCTTCAGAAGGTCTTCCTTAATTTAATGTTTTTCTTCTGTCAAATCAAGGCCAACACTGTAAGAAGCTGGCAGATGGCCCACTCCCTTTCACGTTGCTAGAAATTATCCGATTCTTAGTCACACAATTGCCACGATCTTAAGATGTTAGGATGTTTCCATTTTAATGCTAATTTGCCTATGACTTTCTGGGCAATTTTCAATTGCTCTTGTTATTCAGTTTCGAGGATTATAAAATAATAATAGGCCTGTGTACTATTGGATGCATTATCTAACATCTCCATGGTGATGGCCACTCCTTGATGAAAAGCTTTAGAGCTGAGTGTTATTGTTATAATGGCTGCACATCTTCTGTTTCCAAAGAGCTCAGAGTCCAATGCTGACATCACCTGGGAGTTTTTATAGTCTTGGGTGAGGTAAGATGATGACAGAAATATGTTTTAATCCCTGTTTCACTTATCTCTGGATTGTTCTATAAGAAATGTTTAGTTACGAGTTTCTGCATGTTTATGGAAACCACAGAAAGCTTCTGAACAAACGAGTAACATGAAAAAGCCATCTAAAAAGCTTCTTAGTTTTGCACCGAGAAGAAGTGACAGACAGACAGGCTTCCAGAACTTTATCCAACAGACCAAACAGTTTCAAAACTCAAGGGGAATCGATTCTGGATCTCTTAGTAATTTGGCTTTTCCAATACTAAAGGAATTTACATCTATTTCCTTTATGCTTTAGGTCAGTGGGTTACCAACCCCAGATCTCATCTGGCAACTGGATGGTAAAGTCATCCGCCCTGACAGTGCTCACAAGATGCTGGTCCGTGAGAACGGGGTCCACTCCCTCATCATAGAGCCTGTCACATCTCGGGACGCTGGCATCTACACATGCATCGCCACCAACAGAGCAGGACAGAACTCTTTTAACCTGGAGCTTGTGGTTGCTGGTAGGTGGCCTGTGACTCCCTCCTCGTTGCCAGAAGAAGTCAAATGACACAAAACTAATTCTCCATCATTAACTAATACAGAAAATACGTCAAAATGCTGATGACCAAAGACAGTGGTAGCATGCCAGAAGGCTTAGCCAACAGGACCATCCATTTTCTTACTTTGGCACAGCTGTTATTACTTATCTTTTCTTTCTTCCATAGCAAAGAAAGGAAGAGGTTTTGAATTTGGGCCTTTCGTGGCTGTGATAGGTCTTTTGTTCCACAGAGAAGGAGTGATAGACAGGCTTCTGGAACTTTAGAGTCCAACCGACTGTTTTTAACAGACCACACCGATTTCAAAACAAACACGTTAAGGAATGTTCTCATCTGCACTCGCTTCAGTATCGAATTAAACTCAAGTTTTATCCTCTAGGTAACTAGTGTAAGTGTTGAAGGAAGTTAGACTCTGAGAAACCTTGAATGAGAAGACATTTGTGGACAGGTCTGTCGACCCTTAGGAATATCGTGAAGGTTGACAAGGCATATTTGTGTCCCTTAAAGCTCTCCTGACAACGCCGCTATATACATTATCTTGGCAGCAGCCCTGTGGGATAGCCACTGTTCCCTTTAGAGAGCTAGATTAGACTCAAGACAGCCTCCTGCAAACACTCTGTGAGGGAAGAGTCACCTTCTTCCATAGTACGGCAATGAGAATAAATCTGGGGGATCTTGGCTGTAAAATCCAGGATGGTGAATCTAACAGAACCAACATGCTTTTCCCACAAAAATCCGGTAACTATATGGGTGATGCTGTCATTTTAACGAGGCTTTCAAAGGTTGTGCAAAGCATCCTATCTGCCCACATGGTAGGGTCGATTCCATTCATTTCTTGTTATTTTTCCCCTGTTAAATGTAACCCGTTGTTCTTATTTGTCAATGAGGATAAGACCTGAGCGTCCCAGAAGCAGACATCTGACCATGCGTGCCTCAGCAGTCCTGTCAGAGCAGGCGGCACGCACTAACATCCGATGCTATTTTGTGTGTTACTGGCTGTGTTTAAAACCAGTCTTAATATCCCAACTGCTCACCAGCGGCAGCATGTGCTGCTTGAAGCCCACGGTGCACAATGCTGCCTATATAGGACTCCAGCCTTTTTCCAGCTTAATCCTTAAAAGTGCTGAGACACATTGTGGTCCCCACTGGTTGGGATGCTGAGGCATCTATGGTCTGTTTGCCAGTGGTGACAAAGCTATTAATAAAGACACAGCGGAAACACAACTGACTCATCTTGGGCCCTCCCAGGGGAATGGATGGGGGAGGGTTGGGGAGGGATGCTGAGGGAGGAGAGCGGTGTTGAGTATGGGGGAAAAAACCTTTTAAATAAAAAAATTTACTTAAAAAAAAAAAAAAGACACAAATGAGTATCTGATGGCAAAGGCCTTGATTCATGTTGTACTGTAAGATGTGTGTCTTTAGGTTCCCTGTTGAGCGCCCAGATGAAACAAACCTTATTCTTTCTGTGAAATTGTTTCCCCCAGTGACCCAAGAGATCAGTTTGCCATTGGCTCATAATATTCAGAATATTATTAACAGTAAGTTCTGAGTTTTAAAAGACTAAGTAATAAAATCCTACAAGATAATCATAAAGTTGTCTTTGTTCAAAGAACACAAGTTGGAATTTGTAATTTACGGGCTGTGCAAGCTTAGTTTATAGATAACTATGTACAATTGCCAAGTTTAGACAAACATACCTTTCCTGTATGTATTCCCCACCACCACCATCCTTTAGATTCTGTGGGATGTCTCCCTGCATTATGAGATCCAAATCTTAAATCTTCAAGTAAACATTTCAGGCAGCAGCCAGTGAATCCTAATCCTGAAGCACTTGGCACCACTAGGTGGCACCACAGGTAAAGGCTGTGAGCTCATGTTGACTTAACTGAGAGCCAAGCTCTCAGCTGCCAGCAGTGATTGTCAGGCAGGCGTTCTGAGGAGCAGATGTCGAGGCCTATCAGTCTTGAATTAATTGAGGGCACACATGAGTGGAACATGACCTTTGCTTGGGGAGAGGGCTAACCTCAACCACGTGACATGAAAATGGGGTCATAAAAGAGCTGCTCAACCTTTCTAAAGCCTCCGAGTTCCTTGAATTCCACTAATAGATAATTCATGTTTGTGTTTGCTTAGCTAAAGAAGCACACAAGGCCCCCGTGTTTGTTGAGAAGCTGCAAAACACAGGGGTAGCTGATGGGTACCCAGTGAGGCTGGAATGCCGAGTGTCCGGAGTGCCACCACCTCAGATATTTTGGAAGAAAGAAAATGAGTCGCTCACTCACAGCACTGAGAGAGTAAGGTAAGGCTACACAGTGGCTTCATCTACCCCATGACTTATGTGATCCTAATGCCATATGGAGAGATACTGCAAGCAAATCAGTGTGCGTAAAAGCCACTCTATCACAGACATGCAAGACCAAGTCACCCTTTGTTCAAATGTCGGTCTAAGCTTTTGGAAGGTAGCAATGTTGGTGTATGGTGAGCATATTCTGACTTAACCTAATTGCATTTTTGAAATGTATTTCAAAAAGCAGAGATGGATTCATTTGCTCCAGGGGCAGCAGCCTCGTCCGTGGTTTTATAAAGGCGGGTGGGTCCTCCCCTAGAAATTAGCACATAGATTTATTCACCCTCTTGAGGTCTGCTCCACTCTCCCATTAACTTAATGGGGCTAGCCGCCTCTCCGGAGTAAGTATGATCTTATTATCTGCTACTCTACCATTCTCTTTCTAATGACCTAATTAAAAATGATATTTCATGTCCAAAGCCACTTTTTCAACATTCAGAGCTGTAATGACGTTATCTTTTTCTGCAGCATGCACCAAGATAATCATGGCTACATCTGTCTGCTCATTCAGGGAGCCACAAAAGAAGATGCTGGCTGGTATACTGTATCAGCCAAGAATGAAGCAGGCATTGTGTCCTGTACTGCCCGGCTGGATGTCTACAGTGAGTTCTGCCTCATTGAGTCACTGAATTCACAGGTTGAATGATTAGGAATTAGATCACATTACTATAAGTATTATGTTCTAAGTTTATACTCCAGCATTTTATTTGCCAAAAATAAAATTCATATTACTCTTTCTCTTTTCATTTATAGTTTCCCGTCATTAATAGTGAAACCCCTCCAGGAGAGCAAACACCCAAGTATCAGCAGGATCTTTGACTGATTAGCGAGATGTGCATGTTGATTTCTTAGGCTGGCTAGTCAGCTGTGGCTTTCTCATTTGAGCATCCTTAGGGGTTAACAGTAGACAAAAGCATACGCATTTTTCACATTTTCTTATTTCTATAGTCTGCAAGTGACTGTCTCTTAACATCTCATTCTGAATCATAATCCTTTCAAGTGTCTGGCTGCAGTCTTAACAAGTGTATTTTGATTCTGGAATGTGTACTTACATAGCAAAGTGCTTTTCTCATTAATATTAAGCAGCTCCGCAGTAGATTCTTGAGTGTGTGTATGCGTGTGTGTACATGCATCCTAAAACTACCAGTTCAATTTGAAGGCTAGTACAATTGCATTATATGGTCTGTGGATAGAAGAAAAACCATTAGAAAATACTCAAATTCCAAAATTTTATTTCTGCTTAAGAAAGTGATAGTCCTTTGAAAGCTTCCCAAATGCCTGATTCTTTTCAGTTTATTAATATTAAAAGTCTATCTAGAGGTCCTAACTGTAACTATTATTAAAAGAAGGAAGATGAGTCAGATAGAGGAAGCTTATCAACTGTTTCAAGATTTCCCAGTGCTGCGGTTGCTAAAAGAACAGTAACATGCCATGTTGCCTGACTTTACAGTCCCATGGCCACACCATAGAGACTGACTTGTGATTCTTGTAAGTAAAATGCAGAAGAACCACTAAGTTATCCACATCTCTACTATGCTATGTTCATTCTTTCATCAAGAATATATATGAAGGGAGAGAAAAGCTCAGCACTTCCTGTTCTAGCAGAGAAGCCGGGTTTGGTTCCCAGCCTCCACATGGCTGTTCACAGCTGTCCAGCACCAGGAATCTGGCACCTCCTGGCTTCCCAAGCCCCAGATACACACTCAGTGCATATGCATACACACAGGCATCACACTTACACACACCCGGGCACCAGAAACATACTCAGTGCATGTGCATACACACAGGAAAAACACAATTCTTTTAAAGAGACTATGTATGGACCCGATAGATTTATCAAAAGACATTCATTTTGTGAGTGTGCTTTTTTGGTTTTTAGAGACAAGTTGTTGCTCTAAATTCCAGGCTGGCCTCAAACTTGCAACAATCCCCTGCCTTGGCCTATCAAATGCTGAGATTATAGATGGAAGCCACAAGGTTCTGCCCAAAAGGGATTCTGTATTTACTTAAGCTTCTAAAAGATTTCTAAGCATATTTTTGCTCAAAATACTCACTTACTTTCTTTCTTTGTAGCTCAGTGGCATCAGCAGCCACCCACCACCAAGCCAAAAAAAGTCCGGCCCTCAGCCAGTCGCTACGCAGCACTTTCGGACCAGGGACTAGACATCAAAGCCGCTTTCCAACCTGAAGCAAGTCCATCTCACCTGACCCTGAACAGCTGCTTGGTAGAAAGTGAGGACCTGTGATCAGTACCCCTGCTGAAGCGGAGAGCTGAACACCAGTGCTGTGACCAACATACTCTGTCACATTATGTAAGAGCAGAAAGTATACTTTTGACTTTAAGGAATTAAAAAAAAAACACCAAAATCATATTCTTCTTACTTGATAGAGAATCTAAGTAGGTGATGCTTATAGAAATGTACACATTGCACAGGAACATTCACATTTGTTGTCCAAGTTAAAACTTTTGGAATTGTTGTGATTACAATGGTCTGAAATGCCAAAAGAAATCAACTATTCACCGGTAACTACAATCTAAGTTATCTCCAAGTGCCTTGGAACCCAACCTATAGGTGCTATAGTGTGACAGTGACATATTTGACAGATACTACAGTAACTCTACAGTGCAGTGCCTACAGGTGGCTACCGTGAACCAGTGCAATATGGAAGGGTAGGGGAGAGCATGATGAAGAAATCTAAGGGAATACCTTGTCTCTGCAAATCAGAACGAAGGAATTCCTTGCCTTAAATTTCATTCATATCAGGAGTTTTCTTTTTATGCTGCCTTAGTAAGAAGCTTACTTACAATCCATAGTAACTAAAAGGCTAATTTAAACTTAAGCAACTGAAATTGTTCTGAAGAAAGCAGATATGTGTTATAGTCCATTCCACAAGAGGCATCTGAACCACCCAAATGACCAAGGCATGTAGGATTTGGAGGAACCAAGTTTGGAAGTCGAGTAGAATGAATGAAGGGATTGCCACCCACACAAGGATCTTATATGCATTTAGACAGAAGCATCAGGGATGGGCCAGGCTCTCCTTTGATTTTTCTTCTAAACCTTAAGAACGCAGATGCAAAAACACTGCGGTTAACCAGTCAAGGATTCTAGGGGGTCATCTAGAAGTCTGGAGCGTGTGTGGTGAGACTTCCATGTAGCTGAAGTGTGTAGTAGTTGATGATGTTGGTGTGTAGAGTAAGCTGGACGTGGGTTGAGACTGCAGGGGTGGTGTGAATGATTAGTAGCCTACTGGGTCTGGTCTGCCTGAGGGAAATGGAGACCTGAGAGACAAAACAAGCTTGTTCTACAACGACTTTCTTTTCCGTTGGCACTAAGAGGAGTGAAAGGAAATATCTAGTTCCTTCACCCCCCTGAGGCCATGGAACCTAGCCTGAAGAAGGGCTAGCCTCTGAGCATCTACAAGGCCAAGGTGCAAAGACCACTTTCTAAATGCACGATCCTGCATCAGCTAAATGGGGTTGATTCTGACCAGACTTGATGACTTTAAGTCGGAACCAATATTTTTATTTTTTAATGAGAGAAAATAAATTTGGCCTGATAGTATAAAACATGAGGTTTTAATGGTACTTTGCTATGAAAAGAAAACACTGTTCCTCATGCAAAGCACATCTATTGTTTATTATTTATAAAAGTGTTGAACTTTCTTAGCTCAGTTACTCAATTCATACATAGTACTTCTTAAAACAATTTTATATCTGTAACCACCCCATATATTTTGTATCACGGCTTCACATGTACAGCTTTCTACTTTTTTAAGAACACCAACCAACTAAGTTTTAGCAGGCTTGAGCACTGGGCAGCAGATGTTCTATACAGTGTGGTACCAGTCTCTGACCACATATACATTGCTAGTGGGGGATTTAAGTAACCAGGCAGGGTCTATGGACCTACCTCTGTTGTAGAATTGTGACCTATATTATATCATACTTGCCAAATTTTTCTGAATGTGACTTTTTTTTTTTTTTTTTTTTTTTTTTTTTTTTTGCTAATTTTCTGGGCTTGGGATTAGCTAGCATTCTTTTGCCACATTTTCTTGTATTTATGGAAAAAAACCAAAAAACAAAAAACAAAAAAACCCACAAAGTACCACCATACTTTGGATTGTTGTGCTGTTATAATGTGGACTTTACATCAATAAATAAATATTTAACAAACAGTGCTTGACATTGTGTTCTGTGGCTGCTATAATAAACTGGCAGAGTTAGAATCATCAAATTTCTGTATTGTCAGAGTGGGATAGAAGCTGGGCACAGGATGGCGAGTTTCCAGTTCACTATGCAGTAAGAGTGTATCACTGGCTGCAATTTCACCTGATGCTCAAGTGGTTATGACAGAACTCAGAAGTTCCTTGATGTTATGGGACAGAGGAGCCACCTAGTCTGTTAGCCAAGGGTTGCTCTCTTCTTCTAACGGCTGTGAGTATTTCTTCCCCTCTGTCTACAAAGCCGGAAGTGAGAATTTCCTTCCTACAGACCAACCTTCTCATGCTTTGATTCTGTTATGGAAGGGCCCATTCCCCTTTAAAGGTACACTTGAATAAATCAAGCCCACCCACATGATTTCCTTCCTAAAAAGCACTTGATTTGGAAACTTAATTGTACCTTCAAAACCCTTTTCAGGGGATAAAGAGGTGGCTTACTGCAAAAATATTTGCTGCACACAAATGAAGACTTGAGTTCATATGTGCAGCACATACCTAAAAATCTGACCGTGATGACATCTGTACTCTCAGTGCTGAGGGGTAGCAATAAACAGATTCCTGGGGCTCATTGGCCAGCCAAGTTCAGGGAGAGAATTTGTCTCACAAAATAGAAGCAGGTAAGAAAGACATCCTGACATCAATCCCTGGCCTCCACTTGTACCTACATGGGCAGTGTACACCAAACACACACATAAGAGAAAAAACATCTTCCAAATAGTACTGACAATGAGGCTTGATTGCATAGGAGAGCTGTGTAGACTGCCTGCTTACTAACTCTCAAAAGCAGGTTAGCAAGCAGATAAAACCAAAAGTACCAATTACACACCTATGCTGTTCAAGGCACATGACATTGTGGGATTTCACTTGTAGGGAGATTTTTTACTACGCTGTTCCATTGTAAATAATTGCATCCCCCCTGCTGATTTAATAAAAGTGCTGATTGGCCAAAGACAGACGGGAAGTGTGAGTGGGGCTACCAAACTAAGAAAACTCTGGGAACAGGAAGAATAGAGCAGAAATGCCACAGAGACTGCAGAGTCGCTAGAAGAAGCAGAGGACAACTATGCTGCTCTGAGAAAAGGTACCAAGCCCCATGGCTGAACAGGATAAGAATCATGGGTTTGTTTAAGGGTAAAGAGTTAGCAAGTTATATGCCTGGGCCTTAGGCTGATCAGCCTAAAATTAATGTAAGCATCTGTGTGTCTCTGAGGGACTGTGGGTCTAAACCTTGAGGCTAGGCCCAAAAGTCCAGGCCAGAAACCACCTACTACAACCTGTAATGCCTGGCATTTTGTTTTCACAACCTCAGATCTATTCTTTATGTTGAAATTTCATCTAATTAAAGAGTTTGCCCACCATACTATACACGACAGGCATTCACCTAATTCCTTCTTTTGAGAAGCCTGTAGGCCAGGTCTTAGTTCTCTCTACTGGCCATAAGGAACTTACTAGAAGTGTGAATTTTTTGGTGCTATCCAACTCTTCTAAATCAGAAATCTGAATTTTGAGGCCAGACTGATGGTTCAGCAGGTAAACATTTATTGCTAAGCCTGAAGATCTGTGATCAGTCTCTGGGAACCACATGGTAAGAGAGACTGGCATAAATAAATAAACACACATTTAAAGTTTAAAAAATATTAGAAATCTGGGTTCTCTCGCCTTCCAGTTCAAAGCCATCATGTGTGGAGGGTTGGTCTCCTAGGTCCTTCCCTGCTCAGCTGATTCTCGGAAGTGTTGTGTTGTCAAAGAGCCTGAAGCAGCTGTTAACAACCTTAGTCACAAGCATCCCTCAGAAAAGAGAATGATATTTGTGCATGGTTACTTCACAGAACAGTCTGCCAGTGAGGTGATCTTCAAGAGGCCTCAGGATCTTCGCTTTTCTTTGTCTGCTCAGTTCGTGGCTACTGCTCAGCAGTATGCTGTATTCTAGCATCAAAATTCTTCCCAATCTGAGTTATTTGATCTCGGTGTAAACCCTCTCTAAAAGCATACATACTTCACAAATGCAGTCTAATATCACGAAATGTAAATAAATACTAGGGATATGTCCATTCAAATGACACTGGATATCTAAGCGAAGAGGGTACTTCGTTTATATATATACACATGTTCCCAGCCTAAAGCAAACGTCCCAGAGCTCTGCTTGTTTGTCTAAAGGCATATACCCATAAGGAAAATGGAAAAAGAAGAGACAAATGCCAGAAAGCAAATGGAGGGTTAGGTACCTAAAACTGACCCCCAAAAGTTACCCAACAATTGAAGGAAATGTAATTTTAAAAAAAGAAAAGACAGAGCTCACAAAAGCCTGAAGTTAGAATTATTTTCAATTGTATGAGCCAAAGTCAGATAAAGGCTTACAGCCGTCAGTGGAGTCTGACCTCCTATACCAGCTGCCAGAGACTGACCCATAAAACACGATTCCTGGAGACAGGACGGCTGATTATGCAGTCAGTCTAGAACATTCTTCCCCTCCAAGCTGCAGACAACTGACAAGAGATGAGTGTCAGGAAAAGGTGGGCAGCACTCCAAGAAAGAAAATCCTCTGGAAATCCAACCAGCGCAACAGAAAACATCCTCAACCCTGGGAGTTAATATTTGATTGTCAACCTGAGAGGTTCTAGAATCATTTAGAAAACAAACCCTCAAATAGCTCTGAGGGGGATTCTAGATTGGATTAGTTGTGAATGTGAGCTCGCATTCCATGGCTGCAGGTCTCAAACTAAATAAAGAAGAAAGCAAGCTGAACATTGACGCACACGTCTCCAGTCCTTGCATGCAAACACAATGTGACCAGCTACCTCATGCTGCCATCACCCCACCTCAAACTGTCAGACAAAGTAGGCTGTTCCTTAAGTTGCTTTTGTCAGGTACCCTGTCAGAGCAACATGAAAAGCAACTAATACAAATACCAATTCTCAAAGGCTAGCCCAGGAAACGTCAACAGCCCCTAGGTCCTCTAGAAGAGCGGGAAGATCAGATCTACTTTCAAATTAGTATTTCAATGTCTCTCTATTTTCATGCTCAATCTGTCATGCTGTGTCAATAAACTTCTAAACTTTATTATTAATAACGTGTTTCTCCCACAAAATGTTACCTCCTAAGTACTTTTTCTCAGAATGATGCACTCCTTTGAATGAGGTCATAAGCCAGAATGGGGGACTGGAGGTATTTTGAGAACAAACCAGAAATGATGTACCTTAGAATTCACGTTTTAAAGTAAAAGTGATTAATTACTAAAACAAGATTTGAAAAGTAAGATTTTAAAAGTTCATCATGGACACTATATACTAAAAAACAAAATCCCCAGTATCAGGAATGGGTTACATCTTTTTGAGTTGTTAACCCAGTGGGGTCTCATAAACATTACACTACTATCATGGTTACTGGTTACCCTCAGATTGCTGAAGACATCACATATGTCTGTCATCAGCATGGAATAAACAAGTTGGTGCTTACCAGGAAGACTCACCCTTACTGGCTTCTTACTGGTCATAGTGCTGGAAGGTGCTACACATTCTGTCCAGGGAGAAAAGTAATCATCAGTTATCACCTCATTATTAACCTGTGGGCTACAATAACCTGTAGGATGCAATAGAGGCACAAATGCTGTGAGGGTAACAAAACACTTTATTAAAAAAGGAATTTTAAGTCAATGTCAATGAGGGAAAAAAAAAAAAAAGCTAGATAGATCATGGGCCCCAAGGGAAGACCTACTACCATCAGTCTGCTAAACCAGGGGTTCTCAACCTTTGGGTCATGACCCCTTTGGCAAATCTCTATCTCCAAAAATATTTGCATTACAATTCTCCTAACAATAGCAAAATTACAGTTATGAGGCAGCAATAAAAATAATTTTATGGTTAGGGGTCACCACAGTATGAGGAACTATTAAATAAGAGGCACAGCATCAGGAAGGTTGAGAACCACTGTGCTAAACAGCAATAAAAGGGCTCCGTATGACATACTGCTATGCCCACAGATCTGTTTGTTCTTCAGCTTTCATCAAAGAAGTTTCTCCTTGCTGTAGATGGTGATCAGAACCCCATAACTTGTCAACATGCAGAAAATAAGACCATGGAATGCTTAGCTCTAAAGGGGATGTCTCTTCCACACCCTTTGGCTCAAGGTTCGGGGATCTATGAGGAGGAACAGAAAGACTATAAGGGTCAGTGGTGATGACTTCCAGGAGACAGCATTTTCTAAACACAACATGGAAGATGCACATATGAACTCAGAGAATGACAACACACGTGTAACCTGCACAAGCTCAAATCAGACAAAATCCCAGCACACAAGTGAGGAGAACCCCTCACCAGGAAGCTATTCATAACTGACAGCTTTAGGGAAAAGAAAATCAGTTTTCTTTGGCAGAGTACCACCAGATATACCAACTGCACTCCATTGCAGGCTCCATGCTTGGACCCCATGGTTTTTACTGATATTGGTTTGGGGTTTGCTTATTTGTTTAAGAGAGGGAAAGAACATGAAGTTGAGTGGGTAGGGAGGAGGGGGAAGATCTGGAAGGAGTTTGGGAGAAAAAAGAATATGATTAAAATATAATGTATGAATTCTCAAAGAACAAATAATGTCAATATTTTAAAAAATAAATAAAAATATGCAAAAGATATGTCACTGACCTATCCTGAAAGAATAAATACATTCTAAAGGGACACATGTACATCAGACTATTTAAAAAATAGACTTTCAAGAAACTAAAGTTTCTTCAGAAATATTCTGCTATGACAAGAAATGGCCAAAGCCATAGGGGCAGCCAAAGGAAGAACTTCTGTCCATGAGAAAAACTTTACAACTTACCAGGTGACTTTGCAGGACAGGTTTGGTGCTAAAACAGTGGGCAGGGGACCACATCTTGGACAAACTGCTTAGTTGTGTATCCTTTGCTTTGTATTTAAATATACTCTCATGGTTAGGACCCCAAAAAGATAGAAGAGGTTCACTGGATCTCTCTGCGGTACATTGCTATAATTTCCCCCAACCACTCAGAAGGCTCTCAAGTCCCAGAGCATCCTGGACAACACTAGGAGATAACTCCCAGCAGAAAACTAACAAAAACGAAATCCAACAACTTGCAGTAAAGTAGACTAGGACACCTCAAGTATTTATTGAGACCCATTCTTTCTCACATTGGCCAGAATGAAAACAGGAATCCACCACATATCAATGACATTTGTACCCATCACCTTGCCCATTTCAACAAGGTCATTGTTGAAAGATTCCTTGTCATTGAAAAAGGTCAGATACTTCAGGAAGCATGGTAATGTATCCTTCCCCCCTTACTGATGTTATGAGGAGGTAATTCTCTCGCTTCCTCTTTCCAGGTCCATTGGGAAGGATGTTATAAACTCTGAAGCTAGTAGGGATGAGATCACATCACCATGGAAAGAGGATGAGCTGTCCCAAAGACAATCATTCTTAGGTTGTATTCCAAAGAAGAGACTTTGGCTTTGCTCTCAATAGCAAGAGAATACTGATGGAATTTTTAACTGGCCTATAATTTAAAACTCACATAGAACATTTAATAAATGTGTATAGACTGCTTTTCTTGGGAATAGAATTTATGTCATATAGTTTTCTGATCACTCCTGTAAAGCATTATGAATTTACAACTAATCTGAATAGAAATTAATATAAGTGAGCTTTAAAGGAAGCCCAAAACCCAGCATCATGGATAAGTGAGCTTTAAAGGAAGCCCAAAACCCAGCATCATATGGCACAAGTGACCATGGATAAAGGAGGGAAATGGATTATGTCATTACTATTATGGTATGTAGAGCTTTGGTTTGATAGTTGGCTTGCATTTTAGGGTTGGCCACTATTCTCCAGATTAAGCGGTTCCATTCCAAAATCACCTCTCCTTCACCTCCCCCCAGCGGGAGGGGTCAGAGCATCCACCATCCCTTACCCTTATCTGGTAACAATGGGCTGGAATAGTGACAGTTAGGAAGTGTGACCTGGCTTATCCCAAATGCCTGCCTCCCAATGTTCTTCCTTCCTTCAGTTTCTCAAGAAAAACGGCCTTAGCACCAGCATTGTGAGGCTTTCTGGACCTTAGTCCTCATCTAAGTCCTGCTGAATCAACTGTTTTCCTTGCTCCGTCAGCCTGTCTCAATTCATTGGAACCTTATCGATTCGTTAAGTAAATGAACAGTCTTGGTAACACACGCAGTACTGAACGCATCTTATTTATATTACTGTTCCAATAATTCCAGGTTACACTGGAGGTAATTATTCAGACTCAAGACACATGTAAGTCACATGCTCAGTGCAGAAAGCAAGGTAGAGCAATAAAGAAAGTTCAGGACATTTAACTGCATAATAAATGATGACTCAGCATGTGCTCTGCCCTCAGGAGTTTATAATGTAGTTCAAAGACAGAAATTAACATAAATATTAGCTATCAAATACTTTATTTAGGTATGCTTATCAAGCAAGCCAGTAGTGCAATTTCATAATTCACATTTATTCCTGTGATATATTGTATATTTAATAAAAATAGTCTGTAATATCAGAATACAGAGCTACCCATAGAGCCAAGCTTTGAAGGTCAGGGAGTGGTGATTACTCAGGAGGCAGAAATCCTCTGGAGTTCAAGGCGGGACAAAGCCAGACAGGGGTGGCCCACGCCTTTAATCCTAGTCTAGGAGAGCTGAGCCAGGAAGTGAGATAGCTGGGCGGAGACAGAGGAGGAGTTCTGCTTCCCCTGACACTTCCCTTTTCGCCTGAGGATGGAGAGGTAAGAGTCCAAGGATTTGAGGATTCCTGGAGACAGCCTGAGGAGCTGGCTGGGTGAGAAGTGGCTGTGGTTTGTTTCTCTATCTCTCTAATATTTCAACTTTCCCCCAATATCTGGGTTTTTATTCTAATACCAAATAGAATTCATGCAATATAGTCCTATTCACAAAGCTTGGGGAAAATGTTCCAGTAACATTAGGTATCAACTCTTGAATACCCAAATAGTATGTCTTCTCTCATTCTTCTGGGTAATAGGTATATGTAAATTAACTCAGCTTTTTTGCATAAATTATCCCCCAATCTAATTTGCGACATTTAAATCTATCTGAAAAAGGCTGACACAAGCCCTCATAAATATAATATGAATAAAAAATATAAAAAGCACATATTTTAAAACCTGAGCATAAAAACTGAGCACTCTGGCATTGGCCACCAGCCTTTTCCTTCAGATGCTAAGCATGGGCTGGACCATGAGCCGCTGTGAGGAGGCTAGCAGTCATGGATGAATCTTCAGTTTAAGAAGTCACAGAAATCCTGGGCCTCTGAATGTAGTAGTAAGCCAAAATTTCTATCAAGTCAGCCAGAACAGGTAGAGAATTCACCTGAAGCAGAGCAATGATGGTTTATTTCACCTTTTCAACAGTACTTGTAGTGCACATACTTAGTCTGACATGGAAGGGGTAGTTTATTTTAAAATAGAAACATAACGAGTAAGGGTAAGCCTATAGGTAACCTAGTTTTCATTGTTTGGTTTTTGCTCACGTAGCCCAGGCTAATCTCAAACTTGCTATTTAGCTAAAATCAACCTTTACCTTTTACACCTCATCCCAAGTGTGAGGATTACAGGTGAGTGCCTCCACATCCAGCTTCTCATTGCTTTCCTCTTGTTCCCACAACAAGACAACTTCACTGATGACTTCAGAACACAGTGTAGCAAAGGGAGCTGAGGTCTACACAAGTGTAGGTGGTTGGAGGATGGGTCCGACCACAAGGAAGCCACCACTCTCTATACACAAACCCTCCTACTCACCACCTGTCTAACATCTGGCCTGATGTATTTCCTAGCATGCTGGAAATGCTGCTACCTAAAAGTTCCCCAATTGCCACACCTTGAATTTCCCAGTCAACTCATTCAGTACTAACTGTACTCACATCCTATGTTCTCATCCTGAATCAAAGGCTGTGGACGGAACCTATTGGTAGAGCACTGACTTAGTAGACAGGTCCAAAGCCCAAGGGTCAATCCCCAGTACTGAAAAAAACAGAATGCTAAAAAAAAAAACTAAATAAATAGGGAAGTCAGAGATAAAGGACTGGAGTTACTAAGAAAGTCCTAATTACTACATGGCTTCTGATATATATATATATATATATATATATATATATATATATATATATATATATATAACACTATTATTCTGAATTTATTAGTACTTTCTTATTCATATTTTGGTTTGACTTTTAATATACATTTAAATCTCCACTTAGATAATGTTCCACCTGAAAACTTCAGTTAAATGACTCCTGGATTCTTGAATTTTGTTCTGTTCTAGTCTGAAGTACTAAGGATTGAACCCAGGGCCTTGCTTCTGCTGAGCAATCTATCACATTCCTAGACCTTTTTCAAATGTATTATTATGTTGAGACAGAGTAATGCTGACTTTCCCAGGCTGTCCTTAAACTACGTACGTAATCCAGCAAGTCCTTGAACTTGCTATGTTCCTCCCTCAGCTGCTCAAGTATCTGAGATTAGAGCACCTTGGTAAAAACATTACTTTTAAAATAAAATATTAAAAACATTTTGGATGATGGTAAATAAAAACAACATGAATCTAGTATATAATATATAATTCTTTATTCCCCACAAGAGTTCAAGGTAAAGGAAGGCTATATGGATTGAATTCAGTTCTATGTCTTCATCTCTACTCTCCAGCAAATATTCTCTTCTACAACCAAGCTTTCCAGGCTGTGGAGGAAGCTTAGTGTATCACACTTGCCTGGCAGCTGGCCGGCCTGGGGCTTGAACCTAGCACCACTGAAAAAAAAAAAAAATCTATCCATTATTTCTAGTGAAAACAATAACTCATTGTTAATGTATACTTTTATGATTATTAAGTAGAATTATTGATTACCATTCTAAGATTTGGGGCTGAATCATTATTGTATCCACTAACGCAAAATAATCTTATTTATGTGTATATGAGTACGTATATATGTGTATGTGTATATGAATATGTGTGTTTGTCTGTGTGTGTGAGGGCTGGGATTAAAAGCGTATGCAATCACACCTGACTATAACTTTCTAAGAAATATACTTACATTTCTCATAAAATTATAGTTTTTGCACTTTGGTGTGAGACAAGATCTTCCAGTATTAACCAAACTGACCAGAGCTATGTAGAGCAGGCTGACCTTGAATTTTTGGTCATCCTGCCTCAGCCTCCTGAGTACTGGGATTAGAGGGCACACAACTGCATCCAACTCTTCATATTGTTAAGTAGCTAGCTATACTGAGGTTGTCATGAGGGGGAAACTCCATAAGTTCATGATCTACTATTGCAGGTATCTTAAGAATTCATCCTCAACATTCTTAATAACTGAGATACAGAGTTAACCCATCACATTTACATTAGCAGATTGTTCTGCTGAGCTGCTCTGTGAAAAGTGGCATCACTAAGAAACCAAGTCTTGGCTACAGAGATGGCTGAAGAGATGGAAACACTTGCGGTGTATCCTCGGCCCCTGTAAAAAGCCAAACACGCTCAGGAACGTCTGTAACCCTAGTACTGAGGGGCAGAGACAGATTTCAATGCTCATGGGCTATCTGTTCTAGCCAGAACAGTAAGACTCTAGTGTCTACCTCAAGTCAATGAGGAGGGAAGACACCAACACCCTCCTCCAGCCACCACACACCACACATACACATGGACATACACACATACATATAACACACACATAGACATACAACACTACAAACACACATACATATAACACACACACACACCACACATACACATGGACATACACACATACATATAACACACACATAGACATACAACACTACAAACACACATACATATAACACACACCACACATACACATGGATATACACACACACATATAACACACACATAGACATACAGCACTACAAACACACATACATATAACACACACACACACACCACACATACACATGGATATACACACATACATATAACACACACATAGACACACAACACTACATACACACATACATGTAACACACACACCACACATACACATGGATATACACACATACATATAACACACACATAGACACACATACATGTAACACACACACCACACATACACATGGATATACACAAATACATATAACACACACATAGACACATAACACTACATACACACATACATGTAACACACACACCACACATACACATGGATATACACAAATACATATAACACACACATAGACACATAACACTACAAACACACATACATATAACACACACACACACCACACATACACATGGACATACACACATACATATAACACACACATAGACATACAACACTACAAACACACATACATATAACACACACCACACATACACATGGATATACACACACACATATAACACACACATAGACATACAGCACTACAAACACACATACATATAACACACACACACACCACACATACACATGGATATACACACATACATATAACACACACACACACCACACATACACATGGACATACACACACTACATACACACATACATATCACACACAGACACACCACACATACACATGGACATACACACACACTACAAACACATATAACACACACACCACATACACACACACACACACACACAAGTCTAAGGCAAGTATGACAGCAGCACCTATAATCTCAGCATTTGGCACATGATGGCAAATTAAGGACCACCGTAAGTACAAGGCAAGTATAGGATACATAAGTTCAGGCCACCCAGGCTAGAGTAAGATCTGGCTCAGAAAGAAGATGAAGAACAGGAAGAAGTTGGGAGGGGAAGAACAGGAGGAGTTGGGGGGCAGGGAAGGTGAGTGGGATAAGACAGAGTGGGGGGGGAGACAGGGTAGGTGTGGGGAAGACAGGATGGGTGAGGCAGGGAGACAGGGTCAGTGGGAGGAGAGACAGGGTGGGTGAGGGGGGGAGACGGTGAGGGAGGGAGGAAGGGGGGACCCTCTCTAAGTGCATGTCTTTCTCTAATTGACATTTTCCAACCTGTATTAAACAAATGATTGCCTGTGCACAAGATACACTGGCACACTCTGGGATGGCAGCCTGGGGTTACTATTGCCAAGAGGATAGAGAGACTCACACTGTGCAAATACAAACCAAAACACAAAGGTGAGCCTTAGCAGGCCTGCTAAAGTACTCTGCTGGTTTGAATGTGAAACACTTGGTCCCTACTCAGTGGCACTTTTGGAAAAGCTGTGGAACCTTCAGGAGTAAAGCCTTTCTGGAGGAAGTATGTCACTGGGGGTGGGCTTTGAGATTTTACAGCTTGGCTCCACTTCCTATTCCCTCTTTGTACTTCCTGTGTCTGGATGAAATGTCTGGCTCCTCCCACTATTCTTTCCGGGACTGTAGCCCCGCCCTCCAGGCCAAGATGGTCCTATTGCAACAAGAGGCCTTTTCTCCTGAGTTACCTTTGGTCATGTTGTTTACCACAGCAACAAAGAGCAACTAATAAAAAAATTGATCTCAGTCTTCTGTAAATACTCTTATTCTAGCAACAACACAAAGTTGGTGTCTTAAAAATCCAGCTTGATACAATTAAACTGTATTACAATTAACAGGATTTTCTATTTTCGAGGGAAAATACATAAATTAATAATGATGTATATAGCCTTACAAAATGTCTATGTACTTGAAATTTCTATGGCCTCTAAAGCTAGAGAATTCATACCTTTTAGATTATAACTTGTCACACATTGTTCTTTTGAAACATGTTCATACAAAGATAGAACCATTTTTATTATCAAATATCACCCATCTAGCTATGACTGCCTAATTAATGGAAATGTGCACTTGACCATAATCACCAACCGTCACAACAGAATCATCTCTAATTAGATGGTGAGCTGTAATCCTCCATCCACAACCAGCACATGTCCCGTGACATATGGTGCCTCTAAAAGGAAGACAATTGCATGTGCCACCTCAAGAGGGTCTCCAAACCTCCCAAGAGGAATGTTTTTCTTGAAATGCTCTTCTTTCAAGTGTTTTGTCATATCCGTGTGAATAAATCCTGGAAGAGAAATGTTAATTCAGTTCAAACAGCCGGCTGTTTATCTTTTATACAGAGACTCTGCTTCAGAGGATGTGACAGTATTCATAAACATTGTATAGGAAATACAGAACAGTGTCAGCAATTAATTAAGTGTACAACTTTATTCACTTTAACTCAGTAAATGTTTATTGAACACAAAAATGCCTGACTCCCAAGTCTGTGACTCAGCTCTTGGCAAACATAAAGATAATGCAGTGGAGTGTAATAGGCAGATACAAACATAAACGAAACAATGTTTTCTTTGGGTAACTATAATCTACGGAAAAAGGAAGTGATTGCCGCATATGCCGTGGTAATGTAATAGTCTGCTGAATCCCCTTAAAATCCTATAAATAAAACACTAGAGAAATGGCTTTCACACAAGCAAGGGAGAAAATGAGAAACAATGTTGACAGAAGGTATCACAAAGATGGTCCCATGAACTGATTCTGCAATCCTAATATGAATTAATCTATTCCATTTACTAAACTGAGATAATTGATGAGGGATAGTCCAGGGATTCCAAAATCCACATTAAAAAAAAAAAAGTTTTATGGTCATATCTAATCTTGATAAAAATGTGCATTAAGATGTACACAAAAGATGGAGTTAACTCAATATTGGCATATATGTGATAGAGTGTGCAGAAAGCAAGTTCTGCAGAGTGAAATATTATATATTCAGTAATTCACAATAATTATGTGTATGTGCACACACACACACACACACACACACATACACAGACATCAGAATTAACTATAGGTTTAACACAATGATTCTCAACCTTTCGGTCACTACCACTTTGGGAGTTGAATAACCTTTTCACATGAATCACATGTGAGATATTTACATTACAATTCATAATAGCAGCAAAATTACAATTATGAAGTAACAATGAGATAATTATATGGTTGTGGTCACAACATGAGAAACGGTATTATAGGGTCTGTGTTACTGGTATTAGGAAGTGGCCACCTGTGCCAATGCACTTGAGGGTATTTCCCACTTTCTTTTTATCAAGTTCAGTGTAGCTGTGTTTATATTGAGATCTTTGATCCATTTGGATTGAGTTTTGTGCAGGGTGATAGATATGGATGTTTGCATTCTTCTACATACTACCATCCAGTTATGCCAACACAATTTGTTGAAAATACTATCTTTTTTCCACTGAATATTTTTGGCCTCTTTGTCAAAAATCAGGTGTTCATAGGTGTGTGGGTTAATGTCTGGGTCTTTGATTCTATTCCATTGAACTACAAGTCTGTCTTTATGCCAATACCAGGCTGTTTTTAGTACTGTACTTCTATAGTACAGATTGAAGTCAGGGCTGGTGATTCCTCCTGAAGTTCTTTATTAAACAGGATTGTTTTGGCAATCCTAGGTTTCCTGTTATTCCATATGAAGTTGAGTATTGGTCTTTCAAGGTCTGTAAAAACTTGTGTTGGGATTTTGATGGAACTGCATTGGATCTGTAGATTGCTTTTGGTAAAATTGCTATGTGCAGCTATTATAAAGGGTGATGCTTCCCTTATTTCTTTTTCAGCCCTTTATCCTTAGTGTATAGGAGGACTATTGATTTTTTTTTTTTGAGTTAATTTTGTACCCTGCTACATTGCTGAAGGTGTTTATCAGCTGTGAGAGTTCCCTGGTAGAATTTTGGGGGTCATTTATGTATACAATCATATCATCTGCAAATAGAGATAGTTTGACTTCTTCCTTTCCAATTTGTATTCCCTTAATCTCCTTTTGTTCTCTTATTGCTTTAGCTAAAACTTTGAGAACTATATTGAATAGATAAGGGGAAAGAGGACAGCCTTATTTTGTTCCTGATTTGAGTGGTATTGCTTTGAGTGTTTCTCCATTTAGTTTGATGTTGGCTGTTGGCTTGCTGTATATCGCCTTTATTATATTTAGGTATTTTCCCTGTATTCCTGATCTCTCCAGGATTTTTATCATGAAGGAGTGTTGGATTTTGTCAAAGACTTTTTCAGCATCCAAGGAGATGATCATGTGGGTTTTTTTCTTTCATATTGTTTATATGATGGATAATATTCACAGTTTTTCATATGTTGAACCATCCCTGCATCTCTGGAACGAAGCCTATTAGACTGTGGTGGGTGATTTTTTGATTTGTTGTTGGTACGGTTTGCCAGAATTTTATTGAGTATTTTTTCACTGATGTTCATGAGGGAGATTGGTCTGTAATTCTTTCTTTGTTGGATATTTGAGTTTGGCAATGTTCCTTCAGTTTCTACTATATGGAACAGTTTGAAGAGTATTGGTATTAGTTCTTCTTTGAATGTCTGGTAGAATTCTGCACTGAAACCATCTGGTCCTGGACTTCTTTTACTTGGGAGATTCATGTATGCATCCAAAAATAGAGAGAAATAACTGACTCATTGATGACGTCCTCTGGCCTCCTTGAGTGTACTGGAGCACATGCACAAATAATAAATGGTTTGTTTTGTTCTTTAAAGAAAGAAGGAATCTGCTCTGACATGCTATTTTTTCCTCTTGGATTATGTTTAATGTGAAAATTAACATGTATTCCTAAAGATCCTTCTCCTTCATTGGTGTCGTCTTTTTAATTAGTGATCTTTATTTTACACGTACAGAACTACTAAACAGAAGCTGCTATGCTCATCTCATGCCCTTATCCCTGAACCTTCCATGTCCCTCCCCTATTGCTAATATCTTACCTTAGTGTAACTTATGTGCTAAAGCTAATGAGCACTATGACACATTACTAGGTAAAATCCATGGAATACTTGAGGGGGTCACCTTCTAGCTGTACATATAGGCCTAACAAACACTATTGTCATGCTACCCACCACTGCAGTACCATGCACAAGAGTTATTCTGACCTACCCTATCTGCAGCTTTTCAGACTTTATATATCTGTTCCAGTTCACCAGAAATTAAATAAGAAATGTTAAGCTAATCTCTTGTGATAAAATACTTGGGCTGTACCAAATATCAATGTTATCTATGCCAATGCTCATGAACCATGTCTCCCTTAGAACTATAACCACAGCCAAACGCACTACATATCAATTATCTCTTAGGTACCCTACCCCATATGTCACAGAGCTGAGAAAACATATTAGTAGCCGCTAAACATCCCATACACCTATCATTATGTTGTTGTCTTATGTTCCAGTTCGTCTTCCTTCCTTGGCTCCAAAAGACTCATATTTGTAAAGCTCTAGGAAGTTTTCCCTGCTCCCCCTCCCTTTGTTATTAGTGTATTTACAAAGACTCAAATGGCGATAAAACTATAAACTACCAGAAGGTGCCACTGTCCAACAGAGGGTGCTGCTGCATTACTTCACCAGACTACAAAGCCGCCGTCCCTTAGACCAAGGAACAGAAAGTGAAATGACATGCATTCTAGCAACTTAGAACAAAGACACTACACTTCACTACAGATATGCAATAGCACAGCCAGCATGGAAGGTGGGAAGCGGTGTCTGCAGAACAGACTCAGGGCCTCCTACATGCTCGGCAAATGCTCCAGTACTGGGCCACACCTCAAAACCCACTTTTACAATATGAACCATTTAGAGTTCAGGATATTCTGGCTCCTAAAAGCAAGCATGTAGTTCTTGTTCAGTGAGAATTTATATTTTATGATATCTGAAGAAAGTATATTTCATTAATTCATTTTGACTAGTGTGGGGATATGTTTCAAATTTACAAAAAACCAGTCTGAGATATCAGAGGGATCTACCCACAGTCATTCCAGGAGGATCAGAGAGTGGTAACTCACACCTTTAATCCCAGCACAGGGAATACCTGGGAGTGGTGACCTATGCCCTTAATCCCAGCAAATCTGAGTTTGAAGCCAGCTTGGTTTATAGAGGGAGTTCCAGGCTCCCAGGCAGGCAGTGGTGGCTCACACTGTTAGTCGGAGTACTTGGGAAGCAGAAGCAAGAGAATTTCTGTGAGTTCAAAGGTCTTCAAAGCAAGTTCTAGAACTGCCAGGACTGTTACACAGAAAACTCTGTCTCAAAAAAACAAAAACAAATAAACAATAAAAAACAAGGACTGGAAGAGATGGCTCTGTCCTCTGATATTCCAGACTGGTTTTTATTACATTTGAAACATATCCCCACAGACTAGTAACTGACTATAGTCAATCTATCAAATATTACTTCTCATATTCATTGATTCCCAAATAGTGGGATTCACCTACAATGACAACTTTATAAGGCTAGTACTAAACACCAAAGCTTAGAAAGTACTTTAAAGAAGATCTTTAAAGAACTGTCAAGGATTTAGGATGAGGTGACAATCTGACTCATTATTTGTCTTGTTCCCTAGCTTTCACACTACAATTTGCTTTTCAAAACTGTTTCCCTGCTCAATTGGAACCTCCATATGAAGTTAATCAGGAAAGCTTAACATAAAAAGAAACAGAGTAGAGGCCTGAGGGCTGGGAGATGACTCAGTAAAGCACTCACTGTGCTAGCATTAGACCCTCAGTCTGGATATCCTGGACCCACATCAAAGCCAAGCACAGCAGCACAAGGGGACTGGCACTGGGGACCCAGGGAAGACAAACATTGTGGTCTCACTAAGCTTAAACAGTGAGCTTCATACTCAATGAGAAAAACCCTGTCTCAGAAAACAAAGTGAAGTGACTGACTGGCCTCCGTGAGTACATGGGTTAGTACATGAGTGCATGCTTGTTAGCGCTGGATAAAGATCCTGTGAAGAAGCTCATGTATTTGAATATCAAAATTAAGTCAACAAATAAACTATAGAACCGATTTAATCTTGTTATTCAATCTGTACTACAAAGCATTATACACACACACACACACACACTCGGTATAGTATTACAGAGGCTACCCTACTAGGTGGTCACAATTTAGCAACAGATTTTTAGTCCCAGTATGAACTGCACTGGAAAGATATTATCTTTACAAAAGCCTCTATGATGCTTCCATAACACCTTAAACTTCTCCTCCGTATACTAGCTGAATTCCCAATGTTCACTCCATTGCCTTGACAACTAATCCATGATGAACATTCTTCAGCATCTCCTCAGTGTGGTACACAGCATTTATTCTACCTTCAGCACTTGACATTACAGTGATTTGTTTATGTCTTCCCAACTGCATTCTGCATCTTGCAGCATAAATATCTCATTCATTTTTATTACTTCTGGAGCTAGCACAGTGCTGGCCCAGAGGAAGACACCCCAGGACATTCACTGCATCAGTCTGTGTGAATTGGGAAGAAGAGCCTTCCTCTCAGCCAGTCAGCTTTTACATCACCAAAATATAAAATTCACTCATTACCCAGACCACTGCAGCAGAAAGTAAGGGCTTTCTGCGCTCCTACACCCCATCTTAAACTGCCTTTTAACCACGCCCCCAATTCTATTGCCTCAAGGTCACAGGTGAATCCCAGATCTATGCTGGTTGAGAGGCCACGCCTCTAGGTCAAGGTCATGGCACCTGCTCTCCACTACACTAAAAGAGAGAGGGCAAGTACATGTGGTTCTACAGCACAGGCCAACCGCAAATAATGTACAAGTGAACAAGAGAAGGATAGTAACTAAATAACACACAAATAAGAAGCCAGAGAATCCAGATCATTTAGAGAAAAGACAGAAGCAGAAGGACAGAAAGACATAACTGTTGTGAATCTAAAGGAAACCTTGGGGACGCAATTCTTCAACTTTCCATGAAATGGCCAGGTAGCTTTAGCTAAATGACACTGAACCCCTAGTCACAATTTTCTAAGCTGTCAGTGTGGCTGAAATAAGCCAGGTGTGGTCAAGCAAGCCTACAGTGAGCACAGTGAAAACAGTCTCAAAGCACAAAATGGTCTCCACGGGTCTCATGCCATAATGTATTCCTTAATTCGGGCAAAATTTAAAGTAAAGTTTTCATGTAAAACATGAGGCATAAAAAAATATTTAGTCACTAGTTCTTTATTTCTTTCTACAATGATTTTAGAGAGATACTGCTCAAATGTCAATTAATGACTATCAATTTACCAGTCTTTATACCACAGAGCAATACTACGGCCACTGTGCCAAGTGTTCACTGACCTGGAGCAACCACATTTACTCTGATTTTCTTCCGGGCAACCTCTTTAGCCAGTGAGCGCGAAAAGCCAACGAGGCCTCCTTTGCTGGCACTGTACACCGACTGGCCCACGTTGCCCTTTAAACCAATAATACTCCCTGCAAGAGAAGAAGAAATCAAGTGTGAGCCAACAGAGAACATTCACAGAATATACTTTCAACTACTCAGAACAGTAAACCCACCTTCCTCCATTCCTTGCTAAAATGAGTAACTCCAGGTACTGTCCTTTAAGGAGTAGCATTTAAAGGACTCAACCTGATCCAGACACACATGGCGAACAGAAACTGAAAGAAAATGATGGGGAAGCACCAGGAACAGGGAAGAGGCCTCCATGGCTTGTTATGGGGAGTTTTCCGAGGTGTGATCTTGCTGGATGTGTGTCATGGGAGTGGGGGGGGGGGGCTTAGGAGTACATAGCTTCACCCTACTCCCAGTTCTCTCTCTACTTCATGCTGTGGTTGAGATGTCTCACCTCTCAGCTTCCTGCTTCTGCCGCTGCATCTACCTCTTACCTCCCACCGTGATGGACTTGTACCCCTCGGGGACCATAAGCCAATGAACTCTCGTAAGTGCTCCTGGTCGTGGTGTTTATCACCGCCACAGAAAAGTAACTAGCACAGGCAGAAGTAAGGTAAAGCCAGAAGACGGTTAAGTTTATGACTATCACAGATATGAACAAGTATTGACTTTCACCTACAAGAATGAATCCAATACATTTCAACTACTGACCATACAAATTTCCTAACAGTGCAATTTTGCTACTTTTGTTTATATTTACCTTGTACTTGCTACTAAACATTACTCGGTGACCTTGTCTAATAAGTATGTGAGAATAATTTATAATTCAAATATCAATTTATGCAAATACATTCTTGCAAAACAGAAGTAGGGATGTAATTTTCTGCACCACTGGCCTGTGCTTACAATATAAAAATTGAAAAGGAATCTAACACATATACACACACACAAAATTGAAATTACTTTTAAAAAAGAGAATATTCTACTTTTTTATTATAATCAAGAAGCCCAATGCAAAAACGTTTACTTGTATTATAGAGAAAACTATTGCTTTACAACAGTAACTTGCCCCAAGAAATACACTGTAAGGTAGTTTCACAAGGGTGCAAGCATCCTAGAGTATGCTAGAGCAAGCTGTTATAGCTCACTTCTTCAGCTCTATATGGTATCTCCCAAGCTACAAACCTATATGACACGAATGTACAGACCAGTAAACAAGGATGGGCATGTGTGCATCTAATCATGAATCAGAACAGTAAAAATAGTAAAACGTAAGCTACAGGAACACTGGCATATATCTGCCCTTCACCAACTGACCTGTCACGTGCCATATGTGGTACCTCAGTTAAGAGGGAAGAGAACTGTGCAGCACAGGAAGAAGGAATCCGGGTAAGAAAAGGGGTGGACAGAAGGTTGTGTGGGAGAAAGAAAAGAGTGAAGTTCTGGGCATGGCAGAGAGAGGTCCGTTGCTCAGGCCATACTCCGTTTTCACTTGGTTAAAATAATGACTTCTGAAATGTCAACAAATCTACAAGTCCAGCCTTTTCTGTGGTACTTTTCTATAGAATAAGCACGTCCATTTATTATAAATACATCAGTCTTAGCAACATCCTAAGATTTTTGAGTACTTAAGTTTCTGAAACTTATCTAAAATGTAGGTATTTTGACAAATACGCCCTGTGATATCGAGGCAGTCTCGGGTCTGTGTGGCAGCTCTTAAGAACCCAAAATCTGAAGTGGCTGTGTCAGAAGGCCACAAGTCTCCAATTCGTCCTAAGACAGAGCTTTAAAAGAGCTCCATAACCCTTTCACAGCCATTTAAAGTACTGTTTGTCACTTAAAAATAAAAAGCAGATTGTCGGCTACAATTTTCAAGTACTAAACTAAAATCAAATTCCACGTTACTCTGTACTGTCTGTTCTTCAGGCATGAACCCCGCCTCTTCCTGTGGCTCCAACAAACTAAAGGTCACTCACACCCACTCTGAAAAGCTGAGTTTTTAATCTTCCTTTTAAACCTTGACAATAGACAAACTGCTGTAAATAATTATTTTTTTAGCCTCCATGTCTCCAAGTTTTCTTTTTAATTTTAAAAAACTAGATTAGATTTCTTTGCAATTTTAAAAATAAAATATAATGGCAACATTTCTCATTTGCCCCCTTCACAATCCCTCAAATCAAAAGTTTTTCTCTTTATTATTACAACACATATATAAATGAATAAAAAACAATCTGCTGAGTCCTCTTAGTGCTGCATGTATGTGACAGTATCAAGCCTGACCCCGGGGAAGGCTACCTGTCCCGATCTTGGCAGTCCTTGGTCTCCTGGGGCTCTCCGTTTAGGGGTAGGACTTCTGTTTTAGCAATGTTTACTGTGGTTTGAAAGAAAAAGGTCCCAAAGGAAGTGGCACTATTAGAAGCTGCAGACGTATAAGAGTAGGTATAGCCTTGTTGGAGGAAGTGTGTCACTGTGGAGGTGGGCTTTGAGGTCTCATTTTTGCTCAAGCCACGCCCAATAAGACAGATCACTTCCTGTTGCCTATAAGGAAAAATATAACGATTTCATCACCTTCTCCAGTACCATGTCTACCTTCACACCACCAGGATCCCTAACATGATGATAATATACTGAACCTCTGAAACTCTAAGAAGCTGCCATCTCATTTAAATGTTTTCCTTATAAAAGTTGCCATGTTCACAGTGTCTTTTCACAGTAACAGAAACCCGTAACTAAGAAATCTACCTATATATCACTGCCCATGTCTTACTTAGGCAGCCATATTATTGAGGTATCATGCATGTATCATCCTGGTCATTTCTAGAAAACACAATCTCACAGTATATTATCTGGCCCTTTGGCTGTTACAATCATTATAGTTTTGACAAAAAAAGAAAAAAAATGGGATGCCTGGTTTCTTAAAAACGACAAAATTAATATGATATTCATATACAGCAAGAGCACTAGATGTGCCCAGCTGTGGCCTCACCCATCCCATACAGTCTTGGAACACTGAATTAGATGCTATTTATTACATGGCTTCTACTGTTGTTTTTTAATACTTAGTAAGTCATTTAATGCCTACCTGACTCCCGAGAGAGGTACATCTGTGAGTTCTGTCCCATTCATTGATCGGTTAAATACTTCTCCCATAGATAACAAAGTGATAAATTTCACTGCTGATCAAGTAAGTCAGTGGATAAGTACTCTGATGTTTACATGCAGTAACTATAAACCCATGGAGGTAAAAACTCACCTACATTAACAATGGAGCCACCCTGCTGAATCATCGTTTTCATGGCGGCTTTACATGTCAGCATGGAGCCCAAGAGATTAGTGTGAAGCAGAGATATCATGTCTTCAGTTTTTGTTCTTACCAAAAGACTATCTCTACAAGGAAACAACAGCAGAAACATCAACAGCTATACCAAAGAATTCAAGTCTGCAGGCTACAAGACAGGCTCAGAGTTAAGAGTTTCAACTGCTCTTTCAGGACTTACTTCAGTTCCCAGCAACCACACCAGGAAGCTCACAGGCACTCCAGCTCCAGGGTATTCAACATTCAGGACTCCACAGGCAACTGTACTCATAGAAATGCACATTCATTCTCTCTCTCTCTCTCTCTCTCTCTCTCTCTCTCTCTCTCTCTCTCTCTCTCCCTCTCCCTCTCCCTCTCCCTCTCCCTCTCCCTCTCCCTCTCCCTCTCTCCCTCTCTCTCTCTCACACACACACACACAATTTAACGTAACAAAAGTAAATCTTTTTTAAAAATAAAGTCAAAACATATGCACAACTCTGACTTAAAATATAGTATAAGCTCTGATTTCCTGCTAAGTGCTGGGCAGTCTCATTTTGAACTCAACTTAAAATCACTAGACTCACTATTGGTGACCCAGAAACCACATGGAAGACAGGGTTCTCTGCCTCTCTACTAGAGGAAATGTTTTGCCTTGTTCAATGAGACTGTAAGTCTAAATATTTTCTCCTATAATTATTACATTAATTAAATACTACATTAGTAATAAGCTCATTGTGAGCAATGGAACTGAGAACACTGATTTCCTGAGAGAAGAGACTAAGCAAGCCTTCTGACACGCTGGGTCATGTGCTGGTGATGGGATGTTAGGACTGATCCAACCTGACATTTATCTTAACAGGACTACAGAGATGGCTCAGTGATTGAGAGCATTCTGATCTTATAGAGGACCCAACACACATACCAAGTAGCTCACAAGTGCCTGTATCTAAAAGATACAAGGCTCTTTTAATCTCTGTGGGAACCTACACACATGCATACATACTAACATGCACACACATACCCATACACATCTTTTTAATGAAAAAATGTATGAATTGACAATTTTGAAGGCAGTCTATTCAATTAGAAGTAAAGTATCCTAATATATTACCTCACACTAATTTTATTATTTTGAAGGAGAATGGTTCCCACGGGCTCATATATTTGAATACTTGATCTCCACTTTGGGAAGGATTAGGAAGTGTGGCCTTATTGGAGGTATATAACTGGGCTTTGAGGTTTCAAAAGACTGGCCCGTTCCCATTGTGCTCCCTCTCTGCCTCCTATATGCAGATCAAGATGGGTTTGCATCTGTTGCGGGAACCATGACTTTACTCCACCAACATGCCTTAACACTCTGAAACCATAGTCAAGTGAACACTTTGTTTTATATATTGCCTTGGTCATAGTCTTTTGTTATAGCAATGAGAAAGTAGCTAAGGCATGGACCTATTAAGAAAAATCTTTTTCAAAAAGATATAAGAAATTTACCTTAATCTTTGACCAACCTGTTAATACCAGCTGCATTTACCAAGAAATTTACTGGACCTAAATGTTTCTCCATCTCTGCAAATGTATTTTGAACATCTTGTTCTTTAGCAACATCACAGCTAAATGCCATGTGGTTTCCTACAAAAAAAAAAAAAAAAAAGTTAGGTCAGACTTGTCTACAAATATTAACTTGAATTTTGAATGCATTTGCTATATTTTTAGACTATAGCCTGTGTTGAGCCTCAAGATGAAAGCATGTCGTGGTTCCTGTCCTCATGGACCACCTAATGAGAGGGACAGAGTGGGTGGAAGTGAAGAAATAATAAGGCTGCTTCTTTCTCCTTTTTGTGTGTGTTCTTGCTCTGAGACAAGGTCTTACTGTGCCACCTAGACTGACCTCAAAACTCAGCCTGACAAATGTTACGATTACAGTGGGCATGTGAACGATCACAGAAAACTTCCAAGTTTTCTTGCTGGGCACAGTAGTACCAGGCTATCCACAATGCCAGAGCTTGCTGAATTCACAAGGTGACAGCTATCCTGGATAAGTAAGACCACAAATCCTCAAGAAATAAGCTCGAGACATCTAAAAATAAAAATATTTGGGGCTAGCAAGATAGTTCACTGGGTAAAAAAGTACTTCCCACTAAGCCTGGTGATCTTGATTGAACACCTCACACTCATAAGGTGGAAGCAGACAGCAGGAGGTCCTCTGACTTCCACATGGGCACCATGGCACATATGAACCCATCTATCTAAATTTTAAAATGTATTTTTAAGACCTGTAATAAAATCTGTGCATGGTAACTAGTGCATGCTTCCAATCCCAACACTGAGAAAGGAAATTGCAGCTGTAAGCTTATGGCCAGCATGGGCAGGGGAGGTGGCTCAGTGGAACTCTGAGCTTGATCCTTATCATCATACACGAACAATTATACTTCAAAGGAAAAGTATTCTCTATTTAAAAAGCTACCATGTTAATAACACGCATGCTCTTTAATATATGGCAGGGATACACCTTACTAACAACTGTACGTTGGAGATCCACAGAACAGGTCGCACCACAGAGCACCGGAAGTATCGGTCATCTAGCAAACTGATCACAGAGCTGACTGGGTGCTGAGGCTTGTGTTCACACCCAGGATGAACAGATACCACATGGTGCTCCTGTGTTCCCAGCTCTGAGGAGGCAGAGGTGGGATCTGGATCCCAGGCAAGCCTAGACTGCACAGTGAGGGCCGGTGTCAGAGAAAGGAGAGGCTGGAGGAAGACAAAGTGTGCTTTATACTAAAGTTGTCACTGCCAAAGCACAGAATGGTAAACTCAGCAATGGAGTGACTGAGGCATAAGAACCCATGAGTTCAAGGCCAGTCTGAGTTACTTATCAAGACTGTTTACACCGAAGTAAATAAATACAGCAGGCCCCATACACCCTCAGGCCCAATGCTTTCCTGGCAGTGACAAGTATTTGTCTCCATTCTAGTAACAACACTGTCTTCCCACAGCCATGGAGCCTTAAACTTGCAATTCAATGGCGAATCTGTTATTAATAATCGGGGGAAACCTGGAATTGGAATGTAATTAAAAGAATCTGGCAAAACAAATGACTTACTTAAGTGTTTAACTTAGGAAAGCAGCTCTGATCTAGCAACTTGCTGCTACTCAGTTTCTCTTTGAAATACTGTTGTGTGCTTTCAAGAGGGCAAGCCCTCAGCAAAATGCAATTTGTTTCTACCCTGCAACCAGACCTTCCTGACTTTACTCCTTTCTATCCGATCTGGCCGGGTTCTCTCCTACCAGAGGCCCGAGCAAGGCTGCTCTCAGTATCACTAATGACCGTGGGGAGATGCTACTTCTCAGGGATCCTCGAGACCTGCCTGGTCAGTGACTCAGGGGGCTCAGGGACTCAGGCTCGATGACTGGCACCAAAGCGGGCACACTTCTTCCCGTACCTACCGCCGAGCTCGCCGGCGGCGGCTTTGGCCACTTCCAGGTTTCTGGAGACGATCGCCAGGCGGTAACCCTTCTTTGCCATTAGCTGGGCTACAGTCCTGCCGATCCCCCGGGAACCTCCAAAAACCGCACAGACTTTGTCCATCTTGGGCCTCGGACAGGCAAGATGGATCCCTGGGACTGAGACTTTCTAATAAAAGACACAGTGGCGGGGGAAATAAAAACAGTTGGCACTCTCTTCGGACAGGGGACCGTAGCCACAAAACAGGGCGCGAAGAGTTAGACGTCAGCGCGCACGGGCTCGTCGGTGTTGCATTGCATGCTGGGACTTGAAGTCCTCGGTCGGGAGACCCGCGCCTGCGCCTGCGTCTAAGAGCATTGCCCTAACATTGCTGTTGGCTGCCACTTCTCATGCTGAGATCGTGGGTTGGCTTCATGTACGGTTCAGGAGACCAAAGGTCATTTGCTCAGACATAATAGGGCTGCCAAAGCCTTAGATTTTCCAGACCGTAGTTAGTAGCTACATTATGCCCTTTAGGGTGGGGACCTGTCTTGGCTCAGCCACTTTATTATTATTATTATTATTATTATTATTATTATTATTATTATTATTATTATTATTATTATTATTATTATTACAAAGCCTACTGGAGAAGTATGTAAGTATCCCCCAAGTTACTGTAGGCATTAGCCTTGCACTGCAATGTGATGAGATTGGATGTCTTGTCGAAGAACACTAGCCAGGTATGGTGGCATAGGCCTTGTACTCCCAACACGCAGAAGGTTGAAGCAGAGGCCTCTTGGAGAATTCAAGCCTGGGCTACAATGAAAGAACCTGTCTCAAAAAAACAGCAAAGGACAAACACTGTGTAGAGGGTTTTAATAAATGTGTGAGCCCTTCTTTTTGAGATAGAGACCTGCTATGTTATCCAGGCTAGGCTAGCAAGCACTCGATATATAAGCCAGGCTAGCCTCAAACTCTTCAATGATCCTCCCTCTCCTTCTCAAATGCTGGGAGTACAGGCATGGACCACCACACCCTTTAATCGAATCATCTAAATAGTCTAAAGATTAAATATCAAGGTTAGATCATTATTGACAATGTTGGGCTCCTGTAAGACTATAGAAGATGCTCTGAGTGCTTGAAAAAACAAATATAACAACAACAAAAAGGCATCGAGGCAGTGGTGGCGTGTGCCTTTGATCCCGGGACTCTGGATGCAGCAGAGGCAGGTGGATCTCTGAGTTCAAGGCCAGCATGGCATGCAGAGGAAGTTCCAGGACAGCTGGGGCTACACAGGGAAACCTTATCTCAACCCTCCATCCCTCAAAAATAAATAAACAATAAGTCATCATTTGTTACCTTTCTAGTGTAATTAATACTCTTGACAGAGATTCAGAAAATAGAAGCCATGGTCCCGTGATTAAAAAAAAAAAAAAAAAAAAAAAAACAACCTGGGGTAACAGACTAATTCACACAAAACACTAGTGAGTTGAATTATTTAGTAAAGTACAGAGCTGTATTAACATCAGAAGTCAAAGAACGAGGTCAGAGGGGAATGAAGGCCAGATCTGCATGCTGACCGAAAACTTAGAGGAAAATTACTTCATGAAAGCTGAGCATTAGTTTAAAAGTTTTCATTTTCTTTCATCTAAATCCAAATCCAAATGGCTGAAGAATACAGGAGTTATTTTTCAATTGTCCTAGTTTATTGTGTTCTTATTGAGATAGGGTCTTGTCACGTGGTCTAGGCTGGCTCAAATTCATGGTAGTCTTGCCTGAACCTGGAGAACCCTAGGGTTTCAGGAATGCTTCAGCTCTCCAGGATATAAATATGATAGTCTATATTACATATAGCATAATATATATAATATAGTTATAGTTATTCTTCAGAATTTCATAAATATTGGTCATTCACTCTGAAGTTCCCCCTCCAACTTCTCCCAAAGACCACCCAATGTTCCCTTCCCAACTTGATACATGTATATATGAATGTATGCATTTCCATAATATATTTATGTAATGTGTATTATCTATTATACATATATTCCATGAAGTCCTATGCAGTTCATATATGGATGGTGTATGATCATCCTCCAGGGATCACACCCCTAGAGAAAATTACCCCTCCCTTCCCCAGCAACTGTCAGCTGTCAATAGCTCCTCGGCTGCGGGGACAGTCATGTGCCCCCTCACCAACCATGCTGGAACACTGACTGAATTGATCTTCTGTACATTTTTTGGAGGCATCCACAGCTACTGGGGGTGCAGCAGTCCCATCAGGTCCAGAGGACACTGTTTTGACTCATCTTCCTGGAACTCTAGCCTTATAATCATTCTTCCTTCCTCTGTAATATTCTCTGAGCTTTTTAGAGAGATAGGGTGTGATAGAGGTAGGTGTCCCATACAATTTTTCTCTGTTTTTCACCAGTTGTAATACTCTGTGTTAATTGTCATCCACTAAATAAAGAAGCTTTTCTGATGAGATCTAAGAACGACACTAATCTATCAGTATACGCATACACATATACGTTAAGAAGGTATGTCGTGCTGTTCCAGTTAACAGTTTTCTCATATGGAGGAGATTTCAAATCCTGTGAGAAAGTTGCTAGTTATCCCATAACACTGAAAAACAACAGAAAAGAAGCTTCCTGGCAGTACCAGCTCAATTCTACAAGTCCTATGGCCAAAGTATGTACTGTCTTCATCAGTAGGAGTTCAGTTGGAAGGTCCACCTGGGCCTCACTCCAGGAACATTCCAAACCCTGCCCCCTCTCAGAAGGCCAACCTCCACCCCAAGCTACTTGCTACTCAAGACAGTGCCTACAGGGTATTTAAACCGCCGGCTAGTGAGCAGCCATGCGATTTTTTCCAATCTCCTCTCATAGTCTCCTCACCAAGGGGGCTGGAAAGGTCATCCGGAAACATTTTGCCCAATAAATCTGCTCTTTTATTTTTAATTCAGCTTGATTTGGCTTACTGCCTAGGTGGAGAGATTAGGGTACAGAAGCCTGTTAGTGGGGTCTTAGCAGAGTCTTCTTCTCACCTTCTGATGGGTAAATAAGAGGAAGACAACAGCCTGTATTGTCTTGAGGGTCTCTAGGCTCCCCTTGATCAACACCTTAGTGGAGATATCTCATGCCAGGCACTGGGATTTTTTTTTACTTGTTACCTATGGCTTCTGGAAGGAGTATTAGCCCTCTATGTAGGATATGGAGTTAATTATTTTAAAGGGCAAAAATGGTAAAGACTTGGTAATAAAAGCCTTTAATCCCTATAGCCTCTGGAGAGCTGAGGCATAAGGTTTGAAAGTCCAGGCCCTATTCTGATTACAGAATGAGTTCAAAAATAACCTGGGAAATTTAGTAAAGCATGGATGAGACAAACATTTAAAGATGAAATATGGGTGGAGGGCCCTCAAGGTGTCCCAGGGGGTAAAAACACCTGCTGTGTAAACCTGATAACCTGGCTTTCATCCTGGAAGCCACACAAAGATGAATGGAGAGAACTGACTGCATAAGATTGTTCTCTGAACCTCACAGGTACATCACAGCACAGGCATCCCTAGACATACACATAGGCACACAATAAATACACGTTTTTAAAGATAGAGGCATGGGTCAACAGAAGCACTAGCATACCATGTAGATTCAATCTCCAGAACTCTACAAAGATTAGTAAAAGTATTAACCACTGCCACTGCCCCTTCTTCCCAAAGATAGGACCACAAAGTAAGGTCAAATAGAGTCAGATAGAAGAACAGTTTAGTGCTGATAGTTTCTTCAGTGGAAGGCCAGCACTGAAGAAAACTAAGAGATACATGTTGCTCCGAGTTTCCTAGTAGCCGCAGAACAATGGAAATACAGCTAGTTACATGGAGTAATTTCTCTGTGTGTATGTGTCTAGTACTGGATACTGAATCCAGGGACTCTTGTATGATGGCAAGTGAACCAAGTGACAATATCTATAAAAAAAAAAAAACAGTCATGGTAGTTGTATAATAAATCAGTCAGAGTAACATTTTCTCCTCAAGAATCCTCCCAAAGGCCACATGATGCTAAGTAGTGTTCTTTCTGAGGAGGAAGAAAGATTATAAAGGTATCTTTATAGCCACTATTATAATATATTAAAAGCAAATACAGTAGTAATTCAACACTTTAATCCAACATTCAGGCACAAGAATAGGTCTTTGTGTGACCGAAATGCTTAGGGAAGGAGGCTGATTACAGAAAAAGTAGGGAAGGTTGGGTTCTAGTGAGCTTTAAAGCCAGATGCATCTAATATCCTATACCAAGCAGAGTTCAATCTTTCCAAACAGCTCTGTCTACTTCATAGCAAAAACTGGAGTGATATTTTTCCAGAGTTATTTTAACAAAAGCATGTGTTTGTAGAGCTGTGCCACCTGTCTTTACAATCATTAACGAGTGATGTGGGGTGACATCCAGCTTTCTGCAGACCTTCCACCTTTCTCCCAGTACACACACACAGTAGATGGATAGACTGAGCTTTCCCAGCAGCCTGTAAGTCAGTTTAAAACCCCAAGGCTATTATTTATTTTTCCCTCTTAATACAATATCATTCCTACCTCAGGTAAGGATGCCCATCACAGCCTGCCAGCCTTCAGCCGAAAGGATAACTGAGTGAGGAGGTTTCACTCTAGTTCCCTGGTGACAAAGTCGGGGCTTGTAAATTAGACTGGGTCTCCCCTACCCAGCAGAACAATGAAGAAAGCTGTTGTGGGAATACACTTGCTATCTCAGTACACATGTCACTTTCCTGGTGTCATTTCCATCATAGTCTATACTTTTGTTTCATTTAAACCCACATAGAATGTGTTTCCCCCAGGCCCTAAAAATTTAAAAAGAAAAATCCCTGTAAAAGAAGGTCTGTTCACAATTTCTAGAACATTCTTTATAGTATATTTCTGGTTACAAAGTGAATACAATTTCATTGCCAAAAAATTTAATTTTCAAAGTAAGTAAAAATTCATTGAAAGCTAGATTTTCAATATGTAAGTTGTATGGTGTGTATTGTTCCAGTAAATTGTTATACACATATTTTTAGTTGAAAGTCAATAACCTTGGTATATGATGTTTGAAGCTACAGTTAATTGTACAGGGGCTATGCTTTTATGGATATTTCTTACCACAAATGAAGATTTATAAATCCTGAGATTACAAGTGGAAAGGAATGTAGTAGGGGGTTTCTGGCCCAGACTTTCAGGCCTAGCCTCAAGGTGTAGACCCACAGACCCACAGACCTGCACTGACACACAGATGCTTATAATAATTTTAGGCTGATCAGCCTAATACCTTATAACTTGCTAACTCTGTACCCTTAATCTAACCCATGACTCTTATCCTGTCCGGCCAAGCGACTAAGTACCTTTTCTCAGAGTAGCATAGTTGTCCTTTGCATCTTCTAGCTTCTCTTTGGCATTCTGCTCTGTTCTTCCAGTTCCCTGAGTCTTCCTAGTCTGGTAGCCCCGCCCACACTTCCTGCCTGCCTTTGGCCAATCAGCGCTTTTTATTAAACCAGTGGGTGGACAATTATTTACAATGAAACAACACAATCCCCTACAAAGGAAATTTTGTTTTGTTTCTATGTGTCTGCAGCTGTGGTAATGAGTTAGTGTCTCCTGGAGCCCAGGCTGGTCTCAAATTTACCATGTACTATGTAACTAAGAATGACCAGTCCTAACTAACCTTCCTCAGCCCCTCAAGGGCAGGACTTACTGGTACACGCCACTCTCATAGCTCTCCATTCCATTCCATTCCATTTGGGGGGGGGGGGGCAGATTTTGACTATGTAGCCCAGGCAGAACTCAAAATGTTTCAGTCAGCCTCCTGAGTGTGAGATCATAGACATGTACCACACAAAGCTAGAAATTCTTTTTATAAGAATTCACATGAAGATGTTCTGACTGCTATTTAAAAAAAAAAAAAAAAAAAAAGTCAGTAGGGCATGGTGTCCCCTATAATCCCAGCACTCAGGAAGCAGAGGCAAGTGGATCTCTGAACTCCAGGCCAGTCTGTTCTACATAGTGAGTTCCAGGACAGCCAGGGCTACACAGGAAAATCCCATCTACCCTGTTTCAGGAAAAAAAAAAATTCACAATTCTGACTTCATGTTGATAAATCCTCTCGATACCGAGGCATACAACTGGGCAATCCACACATGGATCTCTCCCTTTGCTGCCAGGTATAGTCCGTCTCCCAGAAGTCTCTGGAAGATGTGGGTAATCGGTGTGGTCCACACTATGTGGGCCATCTAGCATCCCAACTCAGCCTGTCTTCTTATTTCTGGAGGGAAAATCAGAATCTGCCTCTATGTGTCATCACAGAACTCACAGGGTTTGTGATTACAAAGCAAGTTAGAGTCTCTCGCCATTTTTCAACCTTCCAGATCATGGTTCTTACAGCAAGTGCTCTTTCACCATCTACAAAGTTCCCTTCATTTTAATGTGTGTGCGTGTGCGTGTGCGTGTGCGTGTGCGTGTGTGTGTGTGTGTGTGGGGGGGGTGATCCCTGAGAACTTTAGTTTGCCAACTGAACTAGTATTTATGTCCAAGAGGCTGGCATGAGGGTTATTGGGTACCTAAGGGAACTCTGGAGCTTATGCCTACCATTGCTTCCCCAGTCCTGCTGACTCCCCTACCTGTGCATCATGGCAACTTACTCTCCAGGGTCCTTCATTCGGGCCCTGAGAGACAAATGTAAGTAGGCCCTCCACGCCACCACCAGAGGGCGCAATCTAAGCTGCAAAGCCAATCTAACTGGTCCCGAAAAAAACCTTGAAATAGCTCCTACAGTATGAAAACTAAGTCTTTCCCCTGAGTGACCAGCACCATGTCCTCCAGCTGGCTGCCCCAACACCCACATAATCACACAGTCCCACCGCAGCTTCACCAGACACTTGGCATTCTCTGTAGTAAGAAGTTATGTTACACATCCACGCTTTGGCAAACACTGTCATCCCAATTTCTAATGCTGCCTCTTTCTCTAGTAACACCCAATTTATCATCCAAGACACAGCTCAACACTTTTTCTTCCCGGGGACACTGTTAGGTTTGAAACTGAAATGTTCCCTTATAGGCCTGTTCTGAACATCTTGTCTCCCAGCTAGTGGCCGCGTTTTGGGGAGGTTGTAGAATTTTGGGAATGTGGGGGGCTCAGTTGGAGGAAGTGGGTCACTAGGTCAAAGACTTGAAAGTCACAGCCACCTCTGGTTTTTGGACCAGCTTTTTCTGTGTCATGATCCCCATGATGAGAAGACCCATCACCTCACATTCCCATGATGGACCAGGTTCCTTTGCTCTGTCTACCTGCAATACAGAGCTATCACTCTTTGAGCCACAAAACAATATGTACCACTCCATACTCCAGACTTTCCTGTCAGGTATTTCTATCATAGAGACATGAGAAGTAATAAATGCACATAGTATTTTCAGTCCGGGGAGAAGACAGTAATGCACTTTAAAAAAAAAAAAATCTTTCTTATGACGTTGGAGGTGTTTGCAAGTCTATTTTGTGGATAGACCTTGTATTTAGATTCTAGAGAGTTTTAGAAAACACTGAGTGCCCTTCTAGGAAAGTGAGGCCTGGTAAGCAGAATACAAAGTCTCGTGATAATTTGAGATGAGTGTTTTGGGGAACATGGTCACATCTTTCTCTGGATTCTCAAGGAGAACTTTCACCTAACGTGATAAAGAACTTTCTTCACTTAGTTATGAAATCTTTGCGTATAGAAACTCTATTAATGTTTGTTTTCCTAAGTGAAGCGTACTTCCTAGAGTTTGTGAATGTTATTAATGGATGAATAAGTGAGTGAATGGAATAACGCATTCAGAAAGAATGTATTGCTACAGGCAAGAATCCCTGATGAATACTATTATGATTTAAACGAACCTGGCTGTTATTTTCATTGGGAAAACAATTTGGCAAGAAAGACAGACTCTAAACAATCATACAATTATTATTTAATTACAAAGGTGGGGGGGTCTATAAAGAAGTACAGACTGTTCGGACATAACTTCAGGCTTAGATCAGGAAATGTTCTTTGAGGACATAATGTTCATCAAATAAATTACTAATGAAAACACATTACAAAGAATGGCAACTCTGATTTCTATACTCTGTTAATTTCTCATTGCTCTCACAGAATTTTTAGTAGAAACATCTTGAGGATGAAACTGGTTTGGGGGACTGATGGTCTTAGAGGATTTGATGGCGGACAAAGCGTGGCAACCAGATCAAGTGGCAGTCAGTTTCCATCTAAAAGACAGGTAGCAGAGAAGTTAGAAGCAGGGGCCAGGCTGTGACCTTAAAGGCTGGCCTCCTGTCGACCACTTCTGCCAGCCAAGCCCCTTCCTCAAGGTAGTTCCACCTGCATGGCCAAAAGCATTAAAAAGTCAAACCTATGGGGCACACCGGATTCAAATCATAATATTAGTTTTACCAACAGAGACGTTCATGTGTACACAAACAATAAAACCAAATTTTAAAAAACTTCACTTTGAGTCTAATGGTTAAGAACTCTTGTTGCTTTTGTAGAGGACCTGGGTTTGGTTCTTAGAGCCCATATTCTTCTGTAACTCCAATTTCAGGGGGATTTGATGTTATGCCTGGGTCGCAAGGCCCCTGAGGAGACCACCAGAGATGCAGACTCTCCAAAATGCAAAAGCAAGGTTTATTGAAAAGAAATACAAGCCACCTCAGGGACCCTGCCAAGAGCACTGTCATAGTGGAGGCTGGAGGAGGTGCCCACCTCTCTGCAAGCTCAATTTTTAAAGGCAAAATCTACAAAGTTACACATCAATTAGGGGTCTCAGTATGGATATAATTCTGATTAGCTCGTTATTTTAGGGACTTTCCAGAATTCCTCTGTGATCTTAGCTGGATGTTTGTCAAACCTTTTTTTTTTTTTGTCTACCTCCTGTGCTGGGACATTCTGTGTTTAATCAGTTACTATCAGATGGCCCTAGACTTTCTCCTGCGTTGGGACATTCTGACTTTGTATTTTGTACTCAATAGGTAGGTCTGAGAACTCAAAACCCAAGTCTGTTTCAAGCTGGGGTTAGGGACTTGCTTAAAATGCAGGTGTTTCCCTGGTTCTTCACTGACACCTTCTCCTGGCCTCTGGGGACACCTACATACATATGTAATGAGTACATACACTCAGAGACTACACTGATGTGAGATGTCTTTGTATATGCTATAAAATATCATTAAATAATTAAAAAAACCTGTTTTGGCCTATGGCAAGGCATCTTAGAAGTAGGCAGGAAACTGGAGCATAAAGGGGAAGGAGGGTGGAGTCAGACAAAAACACAGTCCAACCGCCCAGAAAACAAAATATAAAATAATAAATAGCCACAAACCACATGCCAAAACAAATTAATAAAAATAATATAAATTAAAATACAAAAACTAACAATATACCTAAGCCATAAGTCAAACAACATGTAGTTAATATAAGTGTCTAAGTCATTTTTAAAAACTAAACATCAACAGTTCCAAACCTTAAAACTAAGCCACACCAAAAACCTCTATTATACTACACATAAAACAAAAATTTTAAAAAGAAATTAAAACCGAAACAACTTCATTTTGAGGTGTGTGTGTGTGTGTGTGTGTGTGTGTGTGTGTGTGTGTGTACATGCGCACATGTGTTCTACCAGATGTCTGATCACTCAGGCACTATTCATCTTGAATTTTGAGACAGGGTCTCTCAAACTGAAACCAACAAACAAACGTAGCTAAGCTGGCTAGTCACCAGCCCCAAGGAGACATCTGCGGGGGGGGGGGGGGGGGGGATATGATATTACAAGTACAGGATACCACACCAGCCTTTTGCATAGCAGGGGATCAAATCAAGTCCTTTTACCATGTAGAATTCGGGCAGTAAGAGTCACCACCACAGGTTTAACCTGTGAGAGGGACTGCAGTGTAGAGGCTTCTGCAATTCTAGGAGGCGCCCCTTTCTTCCTCAGGTTGCTTTTTGGTCATAGTGTTTTCTCAACAACAGAAAAGTAACTGATAATAGACCCTCTTCAAAAACATAATTAAATCAGGTCTCTGGGAGGAAAAAAAAAAAAAAAACTCACCACAAACCAGAACTGATATCTGATACCCTGACCCCTAACATACAAGGTTGAAGTGCTGAAGTTCTGACCTCCATTGTGACCTTATTTGGAGGTAGAGCTTTGAGGGAAGTCATTAAGAGTAATGAAGTACTAGGAGCTGGGTCTAGAGTTTAACTGTTTCCTCCAGGCTTCTTGACATGACCGTGGCTGTAGTGAAGCAGAGTAACGTTGACAACATACAGGAAGTCATGGTGGCAGAGTAAAGAGCTAGGTCTATAGTCATAATAACCGGGCTGCTCACATCTCCTCCTGGGGAAGGGCCACTGATCTTTAGGAGACCCTTCTCTGTGTTTACAACTCCCTTTCCTTCCTGTCTAAAAAGGTTTCAAAACATTTCAATTATGAAAAGATGACTAGGGATGAGACTTTTTGGTGCCTTTGTTCTTGGAAGTGACTCAAATAAGGTCATTTATTCATTTTTCACCAGGCTGCACTCAACTGGATCTTTCCATGGTCTGTCCACTGCTTCCCTATTTAGGGTAAATAAATCTTCTATTTATGTCTCCCCAGACAAGTCACATGATAAGTGTCTGATACAATCGGACTGTGTTCTTTCCTGGAGGGTTGAGAGACATGTAGGAATGCTCACAGGAACGTGCTCTTCCTTGCTGCTCATCCTCCTTCTCCCCCTGACTCTCTCCCTCAATGCACCAAGAGAAAAGGCCATTTGAGGACACAGGGAAGGCAGCTGTCTGTGAGCCAGGAAGAGAGGCCTCGAAACTGGAGCTGGTGACCCCTTGATACAAAGTTCTAGCCTCTCAAACTCTGACAACACAAATCTCTGTCGTTTAAGCCACTCAGCCTGGTTATTTTCTTACGACATTTGGGGCATGTAATGCAATGTGACTGCCCAGTTTTTCTTTGCCACAAACAAATAGAAAAAAAAAATACTTCTTAGGCCAGGCACGGGGTGCATGCCTGTAATCTCCAAACTTTGGAGACAAGGGCAGGAGGGTTGTCCATTCAAAGCTTGATACTGTTATTCCACCCTTGATGATCCCTCTGCTAGGAAAAGAAATGTGCCTATGACTTCTGCTCCAGAGCAGAAGTATGAAGACCAGGAACTACCCCCTTCACCTGTTGGCTCTCTCACCTGACTCACCAGTCTTTGCTTATCCTTTCATGGAGATACATGCTTTAAGACAAGACTCTGAAGTTTGTTCAGAGTAAATAAAGAAGCAGCATGAAGTATTAAGTCATCAAAGGGTGTATGAATGTAACAAGGATTCAAGGGCTAAGTCAAAGAGATGGTAAGCTATCAGTAAATTTTTATCTAGCATCCATATCCAGGTGTAAAAGTTCATCCAAGAAAAAAAAACCTTACTGTAAGTATGCATTATTATATTACAGACATATGTGCATTATCATAGCTCTTGTATTTATTACATGTTTGTGTGGCTGGGTGTTTGCAGTGTAGGCATATGTGGGTAAAATCAAGGTCTTACTAGCTTAATAGTTACTCAAATAACTATGCATCAATCACACTATTAGTTCATGTTTAATTCTCTCAACAAACTATGCCATAGAAAAATATTGCTCTTGTGTTTGAAAACAAGGAAAACAAAGCAGAGATGTTAGACAGTCCAGGATCACAGGCAAAACTGGAATTTCTTCCCAGTCTATAGCTGGAAGCCTGCCCTTTGAGCTGGAAAAAGAAATTTGACCTGTGTCCTGTTCCAGAGCAGATCAATCAGATTATCTTTGGTCATCTCAGGAGCTCTGAAAGTTTACTATATACACATAAGCCCAAATCTGCAAAGAAACATTAGGCCGGTATGACCATAGTCAAGATATTCTAGTTGCAAAAGAGAAACACACTAAAGCAATTTGGATACTTGGGGCTTTGTAATATAAGATGCCATCGTAAGGAAGTAAATGGGGTCCCTGTGGAAACTACAGCTGGTGGTTGGCTATGTTTAAGGAACAAAGCCACACATCTCTTTGCCCCTTAATAGTCACTGAGGCCACATGATCCTCATTTTCTTCTCTCCTCTACCCTAAATTTTCCTCAGGCAATCCCATTTTCTGTTTATGCATACATAAGTACATGGTGGAAATGGCCAGCCCTGTGCCCCAGAAGTTCACTTCTCATAACCAAACTATCTATCGCTTTGCTCAAGACGGAATTTGACTATGCATCTGTCTGTTTTCTGATTAACTTCCCGCTGAATAAAGATGCTGAGGAACTGCTGTGTGAATCAGGCGCTCGGAGATATAGAATATAACTAAATGTGATGGCCATCAAGGTTCAGAGTGAAGGTCAGTTACTGAGGAAATGCTGGGTGGATTGGTCACAGCAGTTCACATAAGCACCCATATCAGCTCCTTCAGGGATACTCTGTTCAAAGCAAGCCCTGTTTTAAGTGCAAAATGTCTCTCATTTTAAAGTACTCAAGCCCCATGGTATCTGTAAATGTTCCATTCTAAGGAATCAGTGGTGGTCACAGAACCAGCACACATCATACATGTCTGCAGAAAGGGAAAGAGGGCAACAATGTCAGAGAGGGGTACAGGAGGTGAGTGGTGACGTCAGAGGGTACATGAGATGAGAGGTGATGTCAGGGGTACAGGAGATGAGAGGTGACAACAGAGGGGCACATGAGATGAGAGGTGAAAACAGAGGGGTACAGGAGATGAGAGGTGACAACAGAGGGGCACATGAGATGAGAGGTGATGTCAGAGGGGTACAGGAGATGAGAGGTGAGGTCAACGGTACAGTAGATGAGAGGTGATGTCAGAGGGGTAAAGGAGATGAGAGGTGAGGTCAGCGGTACAGGAGATGAGAGGTGATGTCAGAGGGGTACAGGAGATGAGAGGTGAGGTCAGGGGTACAGGAGATGAGAGGTGAGGTCAGAGGGGTACAGGAGATGAGAGGTGATGTCATAGGGGTACAGGAGATGAGTGATGATGTCACAGGGGTACAGGAGATGAGTGGTGATGTCACAGGGGTACAGGAGATGAGAGGTGAGGTCAGGGGTACAGTAAATGAGAGGTGAGGTCAGTGGTACAGGAGATGAGAGGTGAGGTCAGGGGTACAGGAGATGAGAGGTGAGGTCAGCGGTACAGGAGATGAGAGGTGAGGTCAGCGGTACAGGAGATGAAGTTTTTCAAAGTGAAATAGGTGTTGGGGAGATGATTTGTCAGTAAAACGCCTTGATGCACAAATATGAGGACCTGATGTAGGGTCCGAGGAAACACTGAAAGAAGATTCCAGACTCAAATAGTATACAAGAACAAAGAGCATTTATAATACTACATGCATGTTGGGTCTCTCACCTGTACAAAATGGCGATGGCCCCCAGAGGGATGTACAATCTCCTTTTAAGCAGAGTTAAGGGAAGTTTTAAAGTCAGTTACCTAATTGGTTAGTATATTTTTAATTGGCTGAGGTTTAGTCTTATCATTTTTGGACACTCTGCAAAGCTTGGACATGACTCAGAAAGGGGCTGCAGGGTTTGTCCTGGAGATACTGTGAGGCTGACTTAGGCCCTCTGTGTTTGTTCTTTCCCTCAACCCTGAATGTGGTCCTTGCAGATAAATGGCCTTTTGTTGGAAAAGACACTAACTAGAACCTAAATTCAGTTGTATGGATGGGAGGGTTTAGCTTCTTCAATTCCTCCTTGAGCTTGGCTCCGTCTCAAATCTTTGAGATGGTTCTGGTCCAGGGACTGATATTGGGATTTTAACATCATTAGTTTAATGGACCCAGACAGAAATGATCATTTAGCTTCAGGATTAATGACTCAAGAGCCAACAGCAATTAGAAGAAGCAGAAGGGCCAAAGGCCTTGTGATGACTAGTAGATTCCTATCAAGAAGGAACCTGGAAATGAAAATGAGAACCAGTTATTATATTATCTCAGGTCCCCTATGTCAAGAAGTTTCCTTTTGATCTAACATTTCATTTTGTTGGAAGACAAGGGGAGACATATTTGCTTCTGTAGTTATTTCCTGCTGACATTAGGACATTGTTGTCAGGGCCCTGGAAGGGCTAGAATGTTAATCAAAGGCAAGAAGGAAATCTAGAAGTATCTGGTTCATTGACAAGCTGAAGAGACAGCATTTAAATCAGCTGCATTGGTCCATATCAGCTTTCAACAAGTTCAGGGCTCACAGTCATTTGGGACAGGTTGCATTCAGCAGCTGATGCTTGGATGCGTCTGTCCGCCAAGTGGAAATCTACTGAGAAAGATATAGACTAGGGACAGAAGTTACAATTCAGGAATTTATAAAGAAGTTTATATTTGAAACTTTTTTATTTGACCTGTGACAGAGGATCCAAGCCTCATGGTTTGGTTAAAAGTATGTCTAAAATCTTGAGCTTGTGATTTAAACAGTAAGTAGTCATTATTCTACCTATTTATCAGAACCCTATTAATGTTTAACTCTGAACTTTTGAAATCTTAATGTAACAATATTATAGAAGAGGAAATAAATCTGAAGCATTTTCCATACCTTAAATAATTTACTTATACCTTTGTAACTTTCATTTGTATCTTAAATCATTTTTCTGAGACTCTCAGAACTTATTTCAGCTTTTATATCCTCAGCTCTTTATATATCTCAAACCCTCATAACTTATATAGATGCTCATATTTTTTTAAAAATCATTTTCCAGAGATATAAGCTAACAAGCTGGCTATATAACCTTGCAAAAGAATCTGGTTGTCTGATGCTGCTAAGCTGACAAAGTCATAGTTAGCCTAGTCACCAATGTCATCAGAGATCTGGGAAAGATAAATTATACCTGAGTTATAAGAAGTTTAGACCAGATTCTGAATCTATTAAAAACAACAGAGGAAAGTCCATTACCTAGACAACCATCCCAGGCTCTTGAGGTTTTCAGAGCATTGGAGACAGAGGTATCAGGATCGTATCAGTGTTCAGATGCCAGGCCCACAAGGTTTATCCTGTGGAGGAGTAACCTGGGGACGACTGACCTTATTTTGTCAATGTCTTGCTTGTCCATAGTTTGGGCCTGGTCTTGGCAGCAGGTGTTATATTGGGACATCTTGCCCAGTTGTCAGTGTTATCAACAATTCAGGAGGTGTCATTGGGCTGTTTCACTTCTTCTTTGGAGGCCTTGGGAGTCTTTGCTAGGAGCTGGGAGTCTCTGTCTGTCATATTAAGCTTTTTATTAAATAATTTCAATGTCATATTCATCAGATATTTGAAAGATTTGAGGACCATTGTCTATTAAATATATCTAAGCTAAATAAACCTAGGCTTAATCTTGAAAATATATCTAAGTTTGCTAACAACAATTAGGCCGTCAAGTTACCTTGTAGATGTATTAGTCAACAGGTTCTGTCTTACTTTTTCCTTATGAAATTTATATATATTTGGGCATTATAGGGACAGTTAGACAGGAGCTGAAGTTTCTTGTTTATAGAGCATAGATATGATGTTGATAATTTTTAAGAAACATGTTTGGACTTTATGAAATTCTGAATGGCTAAGAGCTTCAGTCTTACCATGTCATAGAAGACCAGTCATATAGAACCCTGAAAGCCAGAGGGCTGTGACATGACGATTAATTATTAACTTGTATTTTTAATAATATTTTAAAAAATTAGTCTGGCATGGGACCTCAGTTCTCTTTTTTCCTTTAAAAAGCATGATTCCATTTTTAACACCAACATTTTTCAGTGAGGAATTACAAGCTTTTTTAAAGTTAATAAAATCAACCAGAATTAACCTAATATGGTCAGATTTTTTAAACATGTTTCCTCCATCGTTTTATAACTTTTTACACACCCTTAGGTCAGGTCTTTTTTATCTCTGTTCCTCTTATTCAGCCAATGGGATGAGTCTTGGTCCTCTGGAAGTGCAGCTGATACTCTTAATTGCTCCAACCTCCCCCCCCCCCCGTATTCAATATTAAAAAGACACTGCAATCTTCACAGCAGCTTTTGGGAGGCAGAGATGGGACTGTTGCTTCAAGCCATACATTTGGTACAAGCCTGTGCAACATAGAACCCATACAATAAAAATATATTATAGACATGAGTCCACATACATGAGAGAGACCAACATCTAAAATTATGATCAGCTCTTTTCAAGCTTTTTTATTATTAATATTGGGTTAGCACTTCTTTACTATAATGGAGGATCAACTAGTATTTACGAGGACCCAGGTCAAAGTGCTTGATTGGAGAGAAGGCAAAGCTGAGGGGAAAATGAATTGCATTCCCTATTTCCTGAGCATGAGGAAAGATCTCTGTTTACTCCATTTCTCAGACACAGCGATGGAATGGTGTGGGACTGCTCCTTGAGAGCACTGGTCCACAGATGCAGGATTGGAAGATTTTCAACGTGTACTTCATCACCTTGCACAGTCCTGGGTGAATGAGGATGAATGTCTTTTGTTCCCCTCATGCTGCTTCTAGTCTGGTGTGGAAGAGAGATGCTGAAGGAGAGGAGAGTGGATGGTGTTATCATGGAGTTCAAAGAGGCAATGTCTTAGTTTACACATTATTGAAACAAAATACTTGACCAGAGCAACTTCAGGAGGGAAGAACTTATTCCAGCAAGCAGTCACCTCCTAAAGGTTTCACCATCTTTCCAAACAGCGCCACCAGCTGGAGACCTGGTATTCAAACATGTGACTTTATGTGGAACATTTCAAATTCACACCTTAACAGACAATAAGAGGCAAAACGCTCTGGAAATAGAGAGAGAGCAGCTAGAAGGCTAGAAAGTTGGTTGCGTGGCAAGAAATGATGTCTTGATTGTTCATTTCTTGGGTAATTTTAGGAGGTAGACACAGAGGTAAAGTCATTGGCAAGGAAGAGCTAAGGGGAGAGATGGTTGGTTCTGAGAAGGGAGATCATTCATGTGCATCTAGAAGTCAATCAAGCTGATTCTGATTAGAGCATTCAAAGAAGGTTACAGGCCAGATGACAACTCTGCTATTGAGTCCGCAGAGTCTCTTGGATACACACACACACACACACACACACACACACACACACCCCTACAAAAGCATACATACATGTAGGAATGCACACATACACTGTACACATACACAGGAAAAATATCTAAGATGAGGCACAGGACACTCAGAGAGAGGGAGAGACGAAATTCTGAAAGTTTAAAAGTGTTATACACACATTAAATTGGCTAGAAAGTGTAATGTTACACACACTGCAGGATATAAAATAAGGTTCAGATGGGTGACCCACAAGGAATGATAGATTCAAGTATCAGTTTCTAAGAATGTCATTGTAGGAGATATCTGCTGTGTCTGACATTTTTTCCCCCATTTTTCTGCGTATCTGGTAAGGCTGCCAAAGACTTAACACAATCTCCCAGCCCTTAAAAACCAGGTCACCTAATCCATAACAATAAACCTCTTTCTCCTGGGAATGTAAATCTTCCAGAAAGCCAAAAGTGGGTGAAAACATGTTTAGTCATCCACAGAGCTGGAACAGGGTCAGGACTTCCTGCCACTGTGAAACCAGAGTCCCCAGTTCTGAAATACAGCTTGACCTCTTCCTGGATTCTGGAAAGAGCCTGTGATCATTCTAATAAATGTGCTTTTCCCCTCTGTCTGGTAGGGTTGATTTCTATTGCTTATCACCCAAGGACTCTGACCCAGCTGCATTACATGATAGCTCATTGAAGGTGAGGCCAACAATGGCCTTGAAAAGAGGCATCAGAATCCCTGTTGACACACAAGGCAAGTGAAGTCCAAGAAGGGTAAAGTCACTTGCTCAGTCATGTGGGTGGGTGTTAGGAGTAGCCAAGGCACCCAGGGAATGTCCTGGTACCAAGGCTATGCTTCTTATGTCCTTGAACAGGAATAAGAGGGGCTTCTGCATTCTCAACAAACATAACACTCTACTTGGACTCCATTAAATGTTATTATGTACTTACAGACAGATATGATCTGATACTTTAATGAATCAAAATTTCACCATTCATAAAATCCAGGTATTCTGTTCTTTATTTGTTTATATTAAAATTTGTTTTATGCCACAATAGAACAATATAATGGCATGCTGTCTCACAAAGCTTGTAAATCTGACTTCAAGAGCGTGGTTCACAGCCACATTATTAAATAAAGCTATAACCACACAAATCAATGAATGTGTATTATTTATGTAGTGAGCTGGACCAAGAATCATATAAAAAATATAAAGTATAAGATGTGGTGAGCTGGGGATGTAGTTCAGCTGGGAGATTGCCTCCCTAGATAATCCTGAGGTACATGGCTAATTTGAAGCCAGCCTGAAAAATTTCTTAAAATGAAATATTTCCTGGAGACAATTTATAATTTGGAAAGACCCATATGAACAATACAATCATAGATTTTAAAAAATGAAATGAGAAAGGAATGTGTGATTTACCATGAAATGGAGGCCTTTTTTTCAATATTTATTTATGCATATATAGATGCTTTGTCTTCATGTACATCTATTGCACACATTCTAGCTGATATTTAATGAAAACATTGAGACAGATATTGGGGAAAAGTTGGAATATCAGAGAGAGGAAACAGACCAGTCAATTCTCACCCAGCCAGCTCCTCAGGCCGAGCAGGGTAAAGAGTCATCCTCCTGGCTGGATGCTCCTACAGGATGCCTAAATGTCTGCCTCGTCCTGCCTAATATATCTTCCCCACCAAGTTGTTTCACTTCTGGATTCAACTCTGCATCATAATCATTAATTTATGATTAAAGGTGTGAGCCACTACTGTTTGGTAGGTAGGCTATGAACTCACAGAAACACAGAAATATCTCTGTCTCCTAAGTGGTATGAATCACCATTTTCTAACCCTCGTGGCTTGACTGTAGGTGATTCTGTTTTCGGATATTCCGGGCTGATTTTACTGAATACAAACCATATCACCACATACATCTGCACACCAGAAAGAGGGCATTGGTTCTCTTGAGACTACAGTTATGGATGGTTATAATCCACCATCTGGATGCTGGGAATTGAACTCAGGACCTCTGAAAGAGCAGCCTGTGCGCTTAACCTCTGAGCTATCTCTCTAGCCCTATGGAATGGAATTTTAAGAATAGAGACTATTAGGCTGGCAAGATGGCCCACTGTATTGCTTGCTGTCAGTCCAGAGTACTTTATCCCTGGGCCCCACATGGTAGGATAGAACCAACTCCACAGAATATCTTCTGACCTCCACATGCTACACAGTGACACCTGCACACCTACCTACATGTACATACAAACACACATGCACACACATACTGCATACACACACACTCACAGGGAGGGGGAGAGAGAAAGAGAGAGAGAGAGAGAGATCTATAGGAGCCTTAGAAGGAAAGTGCTCTGTTCCAGGCAGATAGGCAATAAAGAACAATGTGGTGATATCGTGTATATTCAATAAAAATAGTCTGGAATATCAGAGGACAGAGCCAAACTCTGAAGGTCAGGGAGTGGTGATCCACATCTTTAATCTCATCACTGGTAAGGCAGAGATCTGTATCCGTATCTCTGTGACTTCAAGGCCTAACAGCCACACAGTGGTGGCACACACCTTTAATCCTAGCTCTAGGAGAGTTGAGCCAGGAATTGAGATAGCTGGGCAGAGAAAGATAAGGAGGGAGGGCAGAAGTTCTTTCCTTCCCCTGCACCTCCCTCACCAGCTGAGCAGAGAGAGGTTTGGAGTCTGAGGATTCATGGAAACAGGCCTGAGGAGTTGGCTGGGTGGGGAGTAGTTCTGGTTTATTTCACTATTTTTCTCACATTTCAGGCTATTTTTTTAAATATATAATATATCACCACAGGACAATATGCTGGTCTCAGTCTCTAAGAAAAATGTCTGGTGTCTAAATAGCAACTTTAAATAAAAGGTTTCCATGACGCATGGCTGACACACTGTATGTCTTCATCCCAGACGAGAACTTCCAGAAGTGGGTTATATACATTTGTAGAACACAATTTTGGAGTGGTCACTGTAGCAACCAGGTCATTTTCTGCTTCTTCTGATGAATGGATGACAAGTTACACCACTAATCCTGAGTTTAGCTTTGCTTTTAAAGAAGTATTAACCATCTCGTGATAGAAATCTCTCAGAAGGGTTTGGTACCTTCTCTGAAGTTGGTTATTAGAAGTTTATATACTGAAATGCCAAACTGCATTCTTCATCTATCATTAGAACAGATTATCAGAACAAGAAATGACAAAATTTAGCCCCCGAGTCTCTGTTCTTCATGCCTGAGTCTCAGCAAGAGCTGCAATGTACAATGCCATTCAGAGTAAACATGATATATGAATGAATGGGTTTTCCTTCTCACTGTATAATTACAGGTTCCTTCTTACTAAAAACAAATTATTTTTATTTCTTCTGAAAAAGATTATTATTAATGATACAAAATTTCACTTGTCTTTAATTGAATAAATGTCCCCCCCTTTCCTGTATATTGGTGGGAGATTATATATTATTAACTAGCTTGAAAATCCAGGGAAGAAAGTCTCTCTTTTTAGAACTGAATGGAGTTAGTTGGTGATGGAGACTGCATATACACGTACACAAGTGGCTTTACATTGGGTTTGTGCGGGGAATGACCCACAGAAAATGACCACTATGGCACAGTGCCACACAGTTCTGATTCTATGTTGCTGGGCATTTAGGCATATTGCCTTAAACATAAAATGAAAGCTAAGAGATGCTTGCTATTCACCTATGGTAGGCTGCAGCTTTGTAGGAACAAACCCTGAATTAGGATTTCTCAGCTTCTGTACTGCAGAAGAGTTTGTATTACACAAGGTTTTTATAGAGGGCTTGAACTATATAGGGTAGGATGTGTACCAGCATCTTCCTGCAGGATGCCAGCTGTGCACATTACCCTGATGTGGCAGCCAACATCAGTCTGACATTGCCACATGTCCCCCAATGAATGAAGTTGCTTCTGGCTGAGAACCACTGCCCTGAATTGTAACATTCTGTTCTGGCTCAATCTAGAAAACATTGTGCTAAGTTCTGCTAGTAACTCCCCAAATCTGTAACCTTGTCTGGTAATAGAAGGTCTGCTAAATAAGATAGATTTCTAGAAGACCATGGTTCCCAGCTTCTCTTGCAGCTAACTGGGGCAATGCTGCCAAAGTTAGGTTAATACAGCTTAAGTGAAAAATTATGGCAATAATCTCCTGATCATATTCATGAAAGCGAAGTAGTCTAATTCTACTTCCCCACTTCCTGCTGTCTAGAGGTAAATCTGATAGGGAGAGATTGCATTGATCTATTTTTTCTGTGACTATAGAAAAATACCCGAGGCTAGATAGTGGTAAATATGATAGTCTGTTTTCTGTCACCATAATAAAATACATGAGGCTGAATAGCTTCAGAAGCATGATACTGGCTTCTGATCAGCTCTAGTGAGACACTTTTGGCAGATGGTACCACAGGGCAGGAGCCTGTGTAAGCTGGAGGGACAAGAAGTCAGAGAGCAGGGTCAAAACCACCTTACTACCTTCCCACAAGACCTAACCGTTATCCTACAATAGTGCATTATTTCCTTTAAACCTTAGAGCCTAAGGGTATGTAGCACTTCCAATGAGAACTGATCCCTTCATGGTGTCTGAGTCTAACAGGAGATGAAGATGTTCCCTGCTGTGGGAATGTCTTTCTGTATACTGTGCATATCAATCTTTAAATAAACGACCGTTTTGGCCATGACAGGTACCGTAGAAGAAGTAGGTGGGGAATCAGAATAGGTAGAAAAGGAAGGGCAGAGTCAGAGACAGATCAACCCAGCCACCAAAGAAGAAACATGTAAGGAACATAGATGAGCCACGGGCCACGTGGGAGACAGATTGATGGAAATAGGTTGAGTTAAGATGAAAGAGCTAGCTAGCAATGTGCCTAAGTTGTAGGCCAAACAGCATGAAGTTAATATAAGTGTCTGAGTCATTTTGGGGGCCTAAGCAGCGGCGGGCAGCTAAGGGGTCTGAGGCGGCAGGTCTGTGGGTCTGGTCTTTTGGCTAGCCAGGCCCAGAAACCTTAACAGTTATTAGTGATATAGTACTTGCCTAGCATGCATGAAGCCCTGGGCTCAAGCCCTAGTACCAAACTCACAGCTTTCTACATCATTTATGTAAACACATTGGGGGAATCTCTTGCTTCTAATACATGGGCCTTTGGGGACAAGCTGAAACTATGTCTAAATCACAGAACAGCTTCACACAAACCATATGAGACCCAGGGATTGGAAACACAAAAGAGACATGTGGCGGGATTTGGGCGTTATTGAGGGAGATCTAGAGGTGTAGCTTTGGGATCTCAAGACCCTAGATGGAGCATGGCCAGCCCCCATTGAGGACTCTGCCCTTCCTGTTCCTGTGTTCTCAGGGAGAGGATTGGCATGGTCACTGCGTCAGACAGTTTAGCTCTCCAGGAATTGCCTTAAGTTTCAATTTTGTATCAGTGAGTGTTTATATAAACCCCTTAATAAACATTAATTCTTTATATAATCAATTGCCAGTAAATCATTTCCACAATAACACATGGTGAATGTTGTAGAGCCATTGGTTTAAGAGTCACTGGCTATTTAATATATAGAGGTAATGTATTTGCTCTGAGCCCTGAAAGAAAAATAACTTACCTCTTTCATATTGAGTTCTTCTTATAGTAACAAATTTGTTTTGACCCAACTAGAATTTTAAGCTCTTCATTGTGGGATGTCCTTCTGTATGCTGTGAGTATGTGCTGCTCTCATTGGATGATAATAAATATGTTTAGCCAATGGTGAGGACAATAAGTTTAGGAGGTACAATCAAACTGAAGATGGAGGTAAAAAGGGGTGGAGTCAGGGCAGACACCAACCAACCACCAAGGAAGAAGGACATGTAGAAAATGAGGTAAGAAGCCATGAACCACATGGCAAAGAATAGATAAGAAATATGGGTTGATTTGAATATAAGAGTTAGCTAGTAATAAACCTGAGCCATCAGCCAAGCACTTATAATTAATATGGGCCTCTGGGTGTCAATTTGGGAAGTGACCGCCATGTATAATCAGGTATATGGAACAGAAAGCTCTGCTTCTTTCTATGCTCTTCTCTCTACAATCTTCCAGTTATGAGGGCCTGTATTACTCTGTTTTCTGGGGCTGTAACAAAACACTTAAGGCAAGATACTTTATATTTTTAAAACAATGTTTACTTAACTCACAACTTGGAGGTTCAAAAGCGTGACACCAGCAACTGCTTCACTCCAGTAGACATCTCCTGGCTATATCACAACATGGTGAAAATGATGTTTAACCTTTGCTGACATCTTGACTGGATCCGGAATCACCCAGGAGACACCTTTGGGCACACCTATGAGAGCATTGCCAGAGAGGTTTATCTGAGGAGGGCAGAACACTCTGAGTGTGGGTAGCAATTCAGGTACAGGATCATCAGCTGTGGTCCCGAGCTGAGTAATAAAGAGAAAAGAGAAGGGCAGAGAAGCTCCAGCATTGATCTCTTCTGCTTCCCAGCTGTAGACACAGTTCAGCCAGCCTACATACCTCTACCATGATGAACTGTGTCCACTCAACTGTGACACAAATCAAACCCTTCTGTTGTTGTTGCCTTTTGCTCTTTTGGGAGACCCACCACCCAGCTCCCAAATAAATCATACATGGAGGCTTATTCTTAATTATCAATGTCTGGCTTTATCTTGGCTTAATTCTTACCAGGTTTTCTTAATGTTAAATTATCTCTTCTACCTTTTGTCCCTGGGATTTTCCCTTTCTCTTCTGTAATCTTTCTTGCCCTTTTGCACCATGGCTGGCTGTGTGGCTGTGTGGCTGGGTGGCAGGGTGGATGTGTGGCTGTGTGGCTGGGTGGCAGGGTGGATGTGTGACTGGGTGGCTGTGTGGCTGTGTGGCAGGGTGGCTATGAGGCTGTGTGGCTGTGTGGCTGTGTGGCTGTGTGGCTGTGTGGCTGTGTGGCAGGGTGGCTGTGTGGCTGTGAGGCTGTGTGGCTGGCCCTTACTACTCTTACTCTTACTCTCTTACTACTTTGTCCTCTCAGAATTCTCCTATTTATTCTCTCTGCCTGCCAGTCTTACTTACCTATTGCTCTATCCTGCCTCGCTATGGGTTGTTCAGCTCTTTATTAGACTACCAGGTGGTTTAGACAGGCAACATAGCACATCTTCACAGAGTAATGAAGGAACACTTTGAAATAATATTCTAAATTTTCTTCTTTTGTATAAATAAAAAAGGTTTTTAATTTAATTTATTAAAACTATACACAACAGCAAAAAAGAATTACATTTATAATATTCTGTCCATTTGTAGTTAGCATATTCAGGGAAAAGAATCAATTATCTATTCTACCTTAGTGAATCTAAAGTTTTACACATAACTTAATTTCTATTATAATTAAGGAAAACTGCAACTATAACTATAGAGTCTTCAACTTCAGACCCAGAAGGATGTAATATTATCTGGCAACAGAGACATTTGGCTACCTGGACAGTCACCCAAAGTTCCTCTGCAACATTAGAGCATCCATGTTCAGCCTACAGGCCCAGAATATCTGATAAACTTTTCAGTGAAGCAAGAGCAGTAAGACAGCTGGCAGCTGGAGGAGGTCAAGGGCACACAACCAGGAAGGAGAAAAGTCCAAGTTATCTTTATTTGTGGATGATATGGTTGTATCCACCAATGACCTTAAGAAGTGTACCAGGAAGCTTCTACAGCTGATTAACACTTTCAGCAAAGTACATGGATATAAAATTACATGCAAACAACTGTAGCCTTCCCATATGCAAATCACAGAGGGAGAAAGAAATCAGAGAAACAATACCACTCACAGGAGCCAAAACAATAGCAACAACAAATCAGAGTAACACTAACTTCGAGACATTGCATAAAGAGCCTGAAGAAGATAGCAGAAGATGAAGAGATCTCTCACACTCATGGGTCAAATTCATTAGGATTAATATTGTGAAAATAGCCATCCTACCAAAAGCAGTCTACAGATTCAATGCAAACCCCACCAATACTGCGACACAATTCTTCACAGACCTTTAGAGGTCAATTTTCAGCTATATATGGGAACACAGCAGACTCCGGAGAGGAAAACAATGTTGAATATTAAAAGAATTTCTAGAGGTGTTGCCACCTCCATCTCAAGTTGTACTAAAGACCTGTAGTAACATAAACAGCGTGGTATTTACAAAAGTAGACACACTGAACCGTAGAATCAAATTGATGACTCAGACATAAATCCACATGCCTATGGACACTTAATGTTTTATAAATAAGCCAGAAATACACACTGGAAAAAAGATGGAATTCTCAACAAATGATGTTAGTCGATCTGAATGACTGCATCCAGAAGAATGCAAATAGATCCATACTTATCACCCTGAAAAACAAAACCAACTCAGCTCCAAGTGGATCAAAAACTGTAAGGCCAGATACACCGAATCTGGAGAGTATTGAACTCCTTAGCACATGAAAAGATTTTCTGAACAAAACATCAATCGCACAAGCACTAAGATCAACAATTAATAAATGGGGCCACACGTCACTGAAAACCTTCTGTATGACAAAGGACACCATCACTCAAAGTAGCCAGCTACAGAGCAAGAAAGATTTCTGCCAATTACACATCTAAAAGAGCACTAACATATAAAATGAATAAAAACAAAATCCCCACAAAACAAAACAAAAAAAACTCCCACAACCCAACTTGGACAACAAGAGGAGAAATAACCCAATTACCCAATTTTGAAAATGTAATACCAATCCACACAGAATTCTCAAAAGAGAAAATGAGAAGAAGAAATGGCTGAGAATAACTTAAAGATATGCTCAACATCCTTAGTCATCGGGGTATTGCAAACTAAAACCGCTTTGAGGGCTCATCTTACACTTGTTGGAATGGCTAAGGTCAACAGAACATGTGACGACACATGCTGGTGAGGACGTGAAGTAAGAGGAACACTCATCCATTACTGGAGGGAGTGCAAAGGTGTACAGCCATGTTGCACAAATAAAGGAAACTCAGGGACAAAATCGGAGATATTAGAAAGAATAAACACCACAGTCAGATCTTACCCAGCTGTCTTCCAGCTTCCTCAGCATGCTCCTCCTAGATTCTCCTCTCCTTCTGTCTTTCTACGTCTGCCTTAAATACTCTCTTCTCTCAGTTAAAGTGTGGCCCCACCACTGCCTGTCTGGGAGCCTGGAACTCCTTCTATAAACTAAAATGACCTGAACTCAGTTTGGATTAAGGACGTAGGTCACCACTCCCGGGATATTCCCTGTGCTAGGATTAAAGGTGTGAATTACCACTCTCTGATCCTCCTAGACTGACTGTGGGTAGATCCCTTTGATATCTCCAAAACTTTTGAATCTTTTATTATATCACCACATATCCCCTTTTGTGTCAGATTTTTTAAAAAGAAGGTTATAGCTAACAAAAGAAGAGCCATATACAATGGATACAATAATTATATAAAATATATACAAACAATAAATGAGTAATGTCCAGTCCATTAACAATTGACAATTCAAAGAAAATATTTCAGTAATTATCCTATTTTGATGAGTCCAAAGGATTATACCTATTCACGTTCTTTCTAACTTGTATTACTAACTAAAAAACTATTTTGATGCCTCTTAAACTTATACACTTTAACTTCAAAGTTTCTTTTCTAAAACTGTCACTAGAAAACTATAACTATCTCATCTTCAACTACCTCAGAGACCCAAGAAGGAAATAATATTTAACCAAGTAAACAGGAAGTGCAAGCAACTTCCAAAATCTAGAAATGACAGAGATGACATCTATTTGCCTGGACAGTCACCCAAAGTTCCTTTATGAAGTTGGGGCATGCATCTTCAGCCTACAGGCCCAGAGTCTCTTTTCATTTCAATGAAGCAGAAAATCTGCTCTACCCATTTTGGTATAATTCAGTCACTTCCCCTTGTGTCCTGAAGAATATCTGACAGTTTTCTCTGAAAAGCAGGAACCTGAAAGACCATCTCAGCTTGTTCTGTCAAAGTCCAGAGGTCACTTTCCTAGGGAACCTGCATGTCCAGTTTAAACAGCATATAGTCAAGCAGTCAAAACAAGAACAGGTTCTTGTCTTAATAGCTAACCGTTGCCACATCTATCTGGTTGTGGACTCCATATGGAGTTTCTTTCAATGCTCATTTTTCTCTTGAAGTAGATTGGTGCTTCCAGGAGCAGACCTGTCTCACAGTCCAGAAAAGTCTAAGTTCTAAAAATATTTTAAATGCCATATTCTATGGATCTCTGAAGTGTTTGAAGAAGACCTGTTCATCTAAAATACATATGTTTGATCTTGAAAATCAAGAATGTAATATCTAACTACTAACTTGCATTGCTTTATATTCTAATTAGATGGTAATAAAACGTTCATGGACTAGCAACTTGTATTACATTGTTAGATGTAATGTATGTAATATCTAACTACTAACTTGCATTGCTTTATATTCTAATTAGATGGTAATAAAAACTTTCATGGACTAGCAACTTGTATTACATTGTTAGATGAACTGAATAAGTATACTACCTTGAAAAAGCATAGAGATATTTGTACAGTAACACAATTAGTCACAATATACACAATTTGTATACAATATACAAAAATCCAATCCAATGTAAAATATTTAAAGCTAGTAGATCCTTTTAAAAGAAGATTCAATAATCTATCCTTATATCATATATTATCTGTATCCCCTTTTGAATCTAATCATTCTTGTTTAACTTTTTTTTTCTAACCATAACTATTAACAACTTTTAACCAATTAACCTAAACAATGACAATCATCTGTAACCCATTAAACAATCAAAAACAATCCACCCCACCTTTGGGAATGTGGGCGCTGTGTTCTTAAATTTACTTCTTGCTGTCTGGGGGCGATGGCATCTTTTGGGGATCCTGAAAAGTTTTGTTAAATGTCAAGTCCTGAGATAAGTATCTGTGTCATTTGTTGTCCAGTCTTTGCATAACAGAAAAGTGCACGGCTTGTCTCAAGTCCTGGCTATAATAGTCTGTGAAGCTGGTTCATCTCAGAGAGCTGCCTTGAAATTGTCCGGAGCAGTTTGTAGTCTAAATCTGATCTTTGGTTGGTGTTTGTAAGCCTAGTGGCTTTGTCAGAGTCCTTGGAAAATCATTTTGTGGGGCCCCATCTTCCTTTCAGATACTTCAAGTTTGCAATTAGGCCTTGTCTTGGATCACTGCAGAAAACTGTTAAGAGACTAAAATCTAACACAATGTACAGGAAACTAAATACATAACAATTTATTGAGCATAAAATTAGTAACAATAGAATAGTCCCTTATTTTT